>JANBXA010000642.1:35422500-35580000 GCA_030556225.1 Cricetiscus sungorus
TGTGTGTGTGTGTGTGTGTGTATGTGTATACTGTCATGACTAAGTATTAAACCTTTTGTGTGTGTGTGTGTGTGTGTGTGTGTGTGTGTGTATGTGTATACTGTCATGACTAAGTATTAAAACTTGGGTCTTGTGCATGTTAGGCAAGTGTTCTACTCTTGAGCTAGGGTACAGCTCCATCTCATTTAAAATATTTTGATGTCAGGGTTTTGCTAAATTGCTCAAGATTCCCTTGAACTGCTTCTGATCCCTAAGTAGCTGGGGTTACAGGTCTAAGTCATCAGACCTAGATTCTAGGAAGTCCTTTAAGACTACTTTACGTTTTTCTGGAGTACTGGGGATTGAACCCAGGGCACACTGCTGTTGGCGAGACCCTTAATTCATATTCCCAGGCTTCTAATACTTTAATAATATCATTGTTAGGTGATGGGAGATGTTATTCTGTAAATATGTTTCTCATACTGGTTAATGAATAAAGCACTGTGGCCAATGGGAAAGCAAGATAGGCGGGGCTAGGAGACAAGGAGGAAAGAGGAAGTAGTTAGGAGGGGTCAACATGGAGAGCCTAGAGACGTAGCACGCCGGCACATCGCCGCTCCGGTAAGATGAGCCACCTGTAAATACTTAGAATAGTAGAAATGGATTAATCATTAAGACAAAGTTAGCGGATAAACAATAATAATAAGTGGCCAAAAGCTTAAGAAATGTTTTAGAAACAAAGGAACAGAAACTAGCAAGACTTCTTGGTAGCAGCATTTTTCTCGGTTGGATTTGTTTTGCTGTAAACAGAGATTTGCTCTGCTCCTTTAATGGAGGTTTCCAAAATTTGCATAGCGGCAAAAAACCACATTGCTTTTAAAGAGCTCTACTAACAATTCATTGGTGTGTATGAGAGCTGCAATGGTGGTTTACAATGTGTTTTAAAATATATGTAGGCTTGGGAGACAAAGAGAAAAGAAATAAAATGGTTTTAAAAGACAGAGTGTGGCTGGGTGTGGTGGCACACGCCTTTAATCCCAGCACTCGGGAGGCAGAGACAAACAGATCTCTGTGATTTCAAAGTAAACCTGGTATACAGTGAATTCCAGGACAGATAAAAGTTACACAGAGAAACCCTGTCTCAAAAATATGTAAATATAGAAGTATAAGAAATAGAGTAATAAAAAAGCCACGTAAAGATGGAAAGCACAGAGAAACTTTGGATATTGTACACTGTTCTGTTATCTTTAAATTGTTTGACTGCTGAGGAAATAACAACAACTGATAAAAGAAATGCTGCTGGACTAATCCAATATATATATTTTAAAAATGCTTTGACTCCAAAATTTAAGTTTAAGGACAAGTTACTGAAGAAAAGAATTTCTATTTTTGTTTCCACAAAAAATGAAAAGCTGTGGATTCCTTCCAGACTAATGTGGTTTGATCAAGCAAGACCTCCTTAAGCAACGTCAATGGGACAATGTAGCCTTGCAGATGACTACAGCCAAGATTTCTGTGTCTTCTTAGGATCCCCATGACAGTGCCCCCTACCATCAGGAAGCAGTTTGGAAAGAACGACACCCAAATTCCCAAATATTGTTTATAAATGTTTGTTTTCATTTAACTGGGCTTGGTTATAAATGGTTAATGACCACAACCAATCTTTGTAAAGGTAAAAAGGGAATTATGGTATAGATATGAATGCTTTGTTTTGGAATGGATTTTCGTTTATTGATACAATTTAAGGTCAATTTTGTGATATGTATTTTTCTCCTCTTGTTTAGGTATTGTGTTTATATAGCTCATTGGAAAATGTAATGTATAATTTAGTACAGATTAGAGAATTACCTATGATAGTCAAAACTTGGAGTTAACTTAGGATTTCTAGATATGCAGAGATGTATTTGAGATGAATAGGCATTCTTCAAACCTTTCTAAGATCTATAGAATATGGCATTTAACATGGGTTCGGGTTTTTCTTGACAGTGAGGCACAACTGCTCCTGGTAATACCACCTGCATCAGAAAGGAAGATGGACATCGAAAAAACACATTATGGAGTTTGCTTCCAAGACTAGCCATTTGGGCAAGGTACTGCTCTTCTGGACTGTTTGGCTTTATGCTGTATAAACTGGACATGCAGGACCCACAGAAAAATGACTGCTAAAACAAGATGGACCGTGCTACAGGATTCCTGCTTCATGAAAGAGTCTGCCAGACACACTATGGCCTATGGGCTGAAGATGGAACATTACAGAAGAACTTCAGGTAACTGACCAGGCAGTGAGTTGTCTCTGTCATTTCTAGAGTTTATATGCTATCCTTCTGTGGTCTTTGAAGGAGTTGAAGACAGATAGTTTTTGTTATAGTTTTCCTTAGTAAGGATTAAAGATAAGTTACATATAGAACTTTAGACTCACAAAGATAGGATAGGTGATATTTTCTTTAAGTCTTACAAAATGTTAATAGACTAAATATTGTTAACTGTGATTCTTATTTGATAACTGTTGTGTGATATATTTTGCTATGTTAAGGTTAAAACCCTTCTTTTTATTTTAGACAGAAAAGAGAAGATGATGGGAGATGTTATTCTGTAAATATGTTTCTCATACTGGTTAATTAATAAAGTACTGTGGCCAATGGGAAAGCAAGATAGGCGGGGCTAGGAGACAAGGAGGAACGAGGAAGTAGTGAGGAGGAGTCAACATGGAGAGCCTGGAGCGGTAGGACACCAGCACTGCCACGTGGAAATACTTAGAATAGTAGAAATGGGTTAATCATTAACACAGAGCTAGCCGATAAGAAATTAGGAACTGACCAACAGAATTGTATCAAATACAGAGTCTCAGCGTGTTATTGGGTGCTGGCGTGGTGACGGGACCCCACTGGCGGCGGGAAAAACCTGCTTGTAACAGTTAGGAGTAGGGAATGAATCTCTTATGACAACTGATCGTCATAGTAATCCTTTTATTCTCATATGAACTTTACTGTGGGTCACCACTTTAGAGCTGAACAAATAGAAAGTTAGGAAAAGGAGAGTGTGTCTGGAGCCTCAGCTATTTGACACCAGGCTAGTCAATCTCTCTCTCTCTCTCTCTGTCTCTCTCTCTGTCTCTCTCTCTCTCTCTCTGTCTCTCTCTCTCTCTCTCTCTCTCTTAAGAAAGGTGAAAAGAAAAGGAAGAGAAAGGAACTGGAGGCTGAATGCTTTCTTCCACTACGGTAATTAGTAGCAAGCTTGTGGTTGACACCCATTCTTTTGACATTCCTGCCGATATGCTCATGTATTATGTTCTCTCTTTGTAAGTGATTATTTATACACGTATGTATGTGCACCATATGTGTGCCTGGTGTCCCCAAAGCCCAGACGAGAGTGTCAGATGTGCTGGAACTGGAGCTGCTTACAAACTACTAGAAAGAGCCAGGTGGGTGCTGGGAACTGAGCCCAGGACCTCTCTAAGGACAGCAAGTGTGCTTAACTACTGAGCCAGCATCTCCCGAACCCCGCACTCACTCTGTATAGAACCTAACATAAATGTAAAGGGCATTTGCGATTGTTTTAAAATAACACACAAGAGTGAATGTGTGTGATTTAGGGTTGGTTAGCATATAAAGGGTTAGACAACCTGTTTTTTTTTTTTTTTTCTTACATCACTTCATCCCTTCAACCCCACTTAGCAAAAGTCCCCTCACTCTTTTTACTTTTGGGGGATGTTTTTAATGTTTTTTTTTTTTGTGACACAGGGTTTCTCTGTGTAGCCCTGGCTGTCCTGGAACTCACTCTGTAGACCAGGCTGACCTTGCCTTCCAAATGCAGGGGTTAAAGGTGTGTGCCACCACTGCCTGGCTTAGACCTTATTCTTAAAATAAGTCTTGTATCTCAGCCCTGTGGTTGGATTTCCCCTTCAAATGGCTGTTGTAACTGAAATTTTGGGTCACTAGCTTTGTAACTATTTCTGGAACCTGCCCTATGTGGTGATATTTTGTTTATGCTTTAACAAATAAAGCTTGCCTGAAGATCAGACTACAGAGCTAACCACACTAGTTAACCACAGAGGCCCACTAGTTAACCACAGAGGCCAGGCAGTGGTGGCACACACTATTAATTCCAGCACTCAGGAGACAGAGGCAGATGGATCTCTGTGAGTTCAAGGACACCCTAGGCAACTCGAGAGTGAATCCGTCTAAAAGAAAAACAGAGTTCACACCTTTGGTCCCAGCACTTGGGATCCCATGCCTTTAATGTCAGCACTGGGCAGGTGGAGACAGGAGTGATGTGACTGGGCAGAGAGAGGAATATAAAGTGGGAGGAGACAGCAGCTCAGTGCAGTCTGAGGATGCAGGCTGAGGACAGGATCGCCCCTTCGGTCTGAGCTTTGGCAGAGGTGAGAACTCTCCAGTGGCTGGCCACTTGCTTCTCTGATCTTTCTCAGCTTTCTCACCTACCCCCATAGCTGACTTTGAGTTTTTATTATTAAGAAAATTAGAATGTGTGCAACAGCCCTATAACTAAATATAAAACTGGCTGTAATTAAATTGAATACCTTAAAAAAACCAATTCCAAGTGTATCTCAAAGGAGATGAGAAAGTCCTAAGCCTAAGCGTGTTACAGTCAGGGACCAAATAAATAGCAAGATACGGCTCTCCAGTTCTATGTGATTAGATGCCCCTGGGCAATTACCCCCCCTCGTCACTCCCATCTACCTTAACTTTGTGCCTATTCATAAAATAGAGGCAATAATGGTAATAATATAAGCTCTCACTTTTCCTAGGTAGTTCATGTTTGGTCTACAATGGGAATTAAATTAAAAATGAAGAGTTAAAAAAAAAAAAAAGAAGATTTTCTGAAGAAAAGCTTCTCCAGGCCCAAAGTTGGTCAAATGCCAAGTGCAGTCACCATCTAAGTTTCGACTCTGATGCAGAGGCTTGGCTCCTGAAGGAGGTCTCCCACAGTTTTACAGCAGTGGTTCTGATGGCCTTGCTATGATATGAAAAAAGTAAGCGTTCACAGGAATGTTCAAATGAGAAACATTCAAATGGTGCAGAAATACAGTTTTGAGCTCCCGATCTCTACCACCTCCTCCAGGGCAGTGCTATAGCTCAGAGTCTGTGTTCTTGCAAGCATGTGCAAGGCTCTGAGTCATCCCCAGCATCCGTGTGAGCGCTCCTGCAGCGTGCATGCGCGCGCACACACACACGCTCACACTCATATACACACACGTACCTAACATAAGTGCATATGAATGTATGTGTGTAATTTCTTCCCTGATACATGTAAAGAACGTGCAGCAGATACACTTTAATATCTGATGACATTTGCCTGAATGCACAAGTTTAATAGTGCCACCAAAAAACCTACTGCACCGATGGGATGTCAATCACTCCATCATTTTGGAGCAGAGTTGGAGAATTTAGAGAAATCAGTGTCAGCCGGAGACTGTGGGACAATTGCAAGGGATATGGAGATGATGTGAGCAGTGGTGAGGGCTTCACAGTGTGAAAACTCACATACAATTGCCGCCCCCCCCCAGTCATGCTCGAGCTGTGTTACCTTGGGTAAGACGTTAACGTTCTGAGTCTTGGGCTTTACATTTTGGTTTTTATTATATCTACGTGTATATGTATTTTAAGCAATTTCTTATTTTTAGATTTACAGGTATGTATGTGGCGATATATTATTCATGCCTGAGGATTCAGAAAGCAAAGTCAGCCTCAGGCTACAGAGATCAGGCAGTGGTGGTACCCAACTTTAATCCTAGGACTCAGGATTAAGAGGTAGATGGATCTCTGGGAGCTCAAGGCCACCATAACCTACATGAGTGAAGAGTAACAGAGCTCATGCCTTTGCTCCCGGCACTTGGGAGGTATATAAAACAGAAGCAAGGTCTCAGAGCTGGCATTCATTCTCCAGTCACAGTGAGGATAGGACACAGAAGTCTCGGGATTCTCCAGCCACGCTGACGAGAGGCAGCAGTCTGAGATTTGGTGGAGCCAGGATGGCCGTTCAGTCTGAGGCAGTGTGAGAGCTAGTGCCTGGCTGCTTTGCTTTTTTTGATCTTCAGTTTGAAACTCGAACCCAAGTTTCTGTCTCTGGGTCTTTGATTATAGGTATGTTTGCCTGCAGTGTGTGTGTGCACCAACCATTTTCACGATATTAACTGCTGATCCACAGGGCGGGAGGGCTGGCTGTGTTCTAGTGTTCGTTCCAGTTTCTCTCTGCAGTGTTTTTAGGTCTTGCAGGAGCGTCTCTCTCACCTCTGTGATTAGCTTTCCTCCAAGGTGGTCTTTTTGTCTTGTTTTGCTTGGTTTCTGTAAAGGGAGTCTTTTCAGCCTTGTTGCTTTTAAACCTCCCTATTGTATACAGAAAACCTGGTTTGTAATGCTCACTTTGTGTCCTGTGACTTGACTAGAAGTATTTCTTCAATCCAAGAGTTCAGATGGAGTCTTTAGGGTCTCAAGTACGGCATCATATCATCAGCAAACAGGGGTAATCTGACTTCTTCCGTTCCTGTCCGAATCCTTTCTATTTCTGTGTCTTAGAATGCCGTGGTGCATAGCAGTGGATGGAGCATGCCTCCACCCCACCTCAGCACAGAAGTTGATGGAGTGGACATCCATGCTGCGTAGAACTGGAATGTGACCCCATTCCACTTAGAATGATATTGTTTAGATGCTTGCATGTGGCCTTTCCCTGTATTTCTGGCTGTGAACCACGTGTGTAACTGCTGTCCTCAGAGGTCATGAAGGGGTGTTGGAGTCACTGCACTGGTGTCACAGAGGGCTGTGAATCATCATGTGCTGGGAGCCAAACCAGGGTCCTGTGTAAAAGCAACAGCTGTTGCCTCCAGCCCCCTGCTCTGCAAGTATTTTGTTGAGATTTTTTTTGTGTGTAGTTCATCAGGGAAATTGGCATATACTTCTCTTTCTTTTTCTCTCTCTCTCTCCCTCTCTCCCTGCCTCCTCACCCCTCTCTTTATCTCTCTGTGTCCTTACCTAGTTGGACATTAGTATAAGATTATTAATTCTTTAAAAGTATGGTAGAATTAGGCAGGGAATCTATTCAGCCCTGGGCTTTTCTTTGTTGGTAGACTGTTTGTTTGTTTGTTTATTTATTTATTTATTTATTTATTTATTTATTTATGTATGTAGACTCTTTATTACTTCCTGTGATGGCGAATCGTTGAGTATCAACTCCATCTGGACAGCCATTGTTGGACTAACTGGGCCACATTCTGTCAGTCAACTTAATATATTCTCTTTTAGTGTGTGTGTGTGTGTGTGTGTGTGTGTGTGTGTGTGTGTGTGTGCGTCCCATCAGTCTGTTCCTTTAGAGAATCCTGACTAAAATACTGCCCTAATCTCAAGCTAATTTTAGACGTATGTAAGTTGTTAATAACCCCTTAAGATTTGTAGGTTATATGTGTTTAGAAATCCATCCATTTCTTCTAAATGTTATTTCTTTTTAGAACAGATGTTTTCCAAGTTTCCCATAATGATCCAATGGATTTCCGTGTAGCTTTGGAGCTTGTCCTGGAACTCGCTCTGTAGAGCAGGCTGGCCTCGAACTCACAGAGATCCACCTGCCTCTGCCTCCCGAGTGCTGGGATTAAAGGTGTGAGCCATCAATGGCAATGTTCGCTTTTTCATCTCTAATTTTATTAATTGGTTCAAGCCATTGGTTATTTTGGCTAA
The DNA here is from genome assembly GCA_030556225.1 of Cricetiscus sungorus. NCBI lineage: Eukaryota > Metazoa > Chordata > Mammalia > Rodentia > Cricetidae > Cricetiscus > Cricetiscus sungorus. The sequence goes on from JANBXA010000642.1 coordinate 35,430,168, forward strand.
TGCTTTGTTATCTTAATGTGTTCAAAGAACCAACTCCTGGGTTCGCTGATTTCTTTGTATTTTTCCATTTGTCCATTTCATCAGTGTCTGTCCTCACCCTTGCTACTTCCATCTGCTCAATGTGGGTTTGATCTGTCGCTGCTTTCCTAAGACCTTGAGGTACATTTTTGGTGTTTCCGAGTTCTCTATGACTTTTAAATGTAAGCACTCATAACCTTTCCTGTACGCAAGTCTGTGGAGGCGTTATCTTGCCTAATGACTGATGGTGGGAGGGCCCAAGCCCACTGTGGGTGTTTCCATCCCTAGACAGGTGGTTCTGGGATGTACAAGAAAGTAACTGAGTGAGCCATGGGGAGCAAGCCAGTAAAGAGCTCTCCTCCCCGGCCTTTGCTTCAGGCCATGCCTCCAAGTCCCGGCTTGAATTCCTGCCAGCAAACAAAGACAAGATACTGCACGCTCTGAGAGGATCCCTTCACCCAGGCGTTGGCTGTGAATCTCCATCTGTCTGTACCCTTTGTACAGAATTGATAAATGTGAGCAAAGCATTCCCCCAAGTTCTACGTGCTGTTCCAACACACCTATCAAATATCAGTAGGGGACCCCAGGAGCCTCCATAATAGTAGGTCAGAGACACAAGTTAAACAACTTGGGTTTGGGATTGGCATTGGAAGCGCTCTTGTGGGACCGAGGCTTCAACCTGTGGCATCAGTCTCTCTCTCTCTCTCTCTCTCTCTCTCTCTCTCTCTCTCTCTCTCTCTCTCTCTCTCTCAATGTACTGCCCAAAGTACCAGAACTGAATGGATGCCATTTGGTTAGTAACTGGTGCAGAACCCACAGTGGTGTTGAGAAATTCCACATGGGTCATGAGAAGCACAGGTCACAGCAATATTTGGTGTTGTGCAAGTGCAGGAGTCTTTCTAACAGATGGAAATGTCTGGGGTGGTGGTGGGGAATGGCTCCTCTGGAGTGCAGGCCAAGAATTAACCACTAAGGGAGAGTAATTCTGACCTGTATACCTCAGCTACTCTGGAGGCAGGAAAATCACTTCAGCTTGTAAATTTGAGATCAGTCTACGACAGTCAAATTGTTTATTTTTGAGGTAGGGTCTCAGTGTGGCTCAAACTGGCCTTAAAGTCATTAAGTAGCCAAGGATAATAGGTTTACACCATCACACCCAGCTCATGCAGTGCTGAGGATAGAATCCAAGCTCTCCTGCATATGCTAGACAAGCACTCTACATCCTCAGCCCCAGGATCGTCTCTTAAAATCAATCAATCAAGCAAGCAAGCATGTGAAAGACCTGCAGAGTGTGGTCCTTCACGCTCCCACTCGGGAAATCACTCACAAGAAGCGGTCTTGATGCAAATAGCATGAGGAGTTTTTATTCCAAGTGCACTGGGGTCCACAGTCATACGCCACGCAGGGCTAGAGGACTGAGGACCTCTAGTGCAGAATTGAGATAGCTTTTATAGGATTTACATCAAAGCTAACAAGGCCAGTTTCAAAGCTAGCCTGTTATTTTCACTAGGCCTAAAAGCAAGGTCATGGGATAGTTCAAAACTTGGAATGGTTAATAAGGTTTCCTAGGTTACAGAGATTTAGCACACCTGAAAGGTTAGGGGGTTTTCTTTCTCAAGAACCAGCGGGCTCAGAAGCCTTGTCCTTGAGTGGCTGGGAGAATGCACTTTCCAGTCAGGGAGCTGTCAATATCTTACTGGCAGAAGGTCTTGTTTTCTCTGTCTTTCCCTTTTTTTCTATGAGTCCCGTCTTTAGTTATTAATTTTCTTTGTGGACAGGATGACCCTTAACAGTTCCCAGACTGTTGTTGATAACATTCTTCAGAAACTAGGTGAATAATAATAATAATAATAATAATAATAAATTTCCGGAAACCAGTCATCGTGACCAAGCTATTTCATGTGTTTTTCTTTTTCCTGAGCTTTGCAAGCAGCTAGGGTGGTTTTTAAATACATGCTGATGGACTTTTTCTAAATTTCTAACTTTTAGTGGTCATTAGAGAGTTAAGCTGTATTTTCATCCTTTCACATGCAGGCAAGCAAGCACGCAAGAAAGCCCTTAGAGAGAATTCTAACAGTAATTGTGCTAACCGACACTGAAGACACGCTTGGGTCCCTAGCTCCATCCTCTTTCACCCCAGCCTTCCTCACTTCGGTGCTCAGTGGTGGGATGTTCCCCCATTGGGTTGCACAGCTCCAAGATCCCTGCGAGGCTGAGTGCAGTGCCGCAGCCGCTCCGTGCGCGCGCGCGCGCGCGCCCCCGCACCTCTTCCGCGTTGTCCACCGCGGCGCCCCGTAGCAGCAGCTCTTGTCAGGCTCCACGTCGGCGGCGCAGGCGCCCTGGGCGCGTTCACCTGCTGCCGTTGTCGCCGCCGCCGCCGCCGGGGCTGGATGGGGGCCGAGGCCGGCCAGGGGCACCCAGAAAGAAGCGACGCGGCGGCGGCGACGCCGACCCCCGCAGGACGAGCGCCCCGCGGTGCCCGCCAGCTGCACAGGAAGGCGGCGAGGCCCGGGCCCGGCCGCCCCGCGGGTAGAGACGCCGCAGGGCCCTCGCCGCGCCATGTTCAAGAAGCTGAAGCAGAAGATCAGCGAGGAGCAGCAGCAGCAGCTGCAGCCGGCGCCGGCTCCCGCCCAGGTGCGCCGGGAGGCCGGGAGGCCGGGAGGCCGGGAGGCCGGGAGGCCGGGAGGCCGGGAGGCCGGGAGGCCGGGAGGCGGGCGCAGGCTCTCCCGCGGCCCTTGACCCCCGCCGCCCCCCCCCCGGGCCCGAGCCCAGGATGGGTTTGGGACGGACCCCGGCCCCGTGCAAGGTCTGGGACCCTCGGGACGTCTGACCTCGGAGCTGCCCGGCTGAGCGCCGACCCGGCCCGGAGGACGGGGGCGACGGGTTCGGGTCCTGCGTGCGGACCCCCTCCTCCTCCTCCTCCTCCTCCTCCTCCTCCTCCTCCTCCTCCTCCTCCTCCTCCTCCTCCTCCTCCTCCTCCTCCTCCTCCTCCCCCTCCTCCCCCTCCTCCTCCTCCTCCCCTTCCTCCCTCTCTCCCTCCTCCTCCTCCTCCTCTCCTTCCTCCCTCTCTCCCTCCTCCTCCTCCTCCTCCCCCTCCTCCTCCCCCTCCTCCTCCTCCTCCTCCTCCTCCTCCTCCTCCTCCTCCCCCTCCTCCTCCTTCCCCTCCTCCTCCTCCCCCCTCCCCTCCTGCGCGGTGTCTGACCCCTGGCCGGTGCGCGCTGCACCTGGAGCCCGCCCGGGACGACCAGGGTCCCCGCGTCCTCACCCGAGGGCGGAGGAGCGAGGGCGGAGGGCCAGCCGAGGGCGCGCTCCAGCGTCCAAAGCTGTCACGAGTTAGTCACTTCGCATAACTTGGGCGATGGCGGACAGGGCGGACGGAGGGGCCGACGCCGAGCGCGGCGGGCGCGGAGCCTGCGGCCACCCGGCTCCTGCTGACGGTCAGGGAGGTCGCGCTTTGCTTTGAGGGGCGTGTTTGCAGGGGAAGGGGGGCGTGTTCCTGCGAGACGCCCACTCCAGGGCCTCGCTGGGCTGAGCACGGATTTCTTCCTCCCGGTTAGGGTTCCGGAAACCCGAGGAAGTCCGTGCTGATTGGGGCGCACTTCGGGTGTTTAAATATATAACGACCCAGCATTCTGCTTCTAGAGACTTATCCCTAGAAGGTTTAGGATGCGAAAGGATTTAGTTATATGGTTTTTATTTTAATGTGTGTGTGTGCTTGTCTGTCTGTCAGTGTGGGTGCATGTCTATGTGTGCGCGTGGAGGTCAGAGGACAACCTTGGCGTCAATCCTCAGGCACTGTACTTTTATTTTACTGTTTTAAACAAACTTTTGAGCCGGGCGTTGGTGGCGCACGCCTTTAGTCCCAGCACCCAGGAGGCAGAGGTAGGCGGATCTCTGAGTTTGAGGCCAGCCTGGTCTGCAGAGCAAGTTCCAGGACAGGTTCCAAAGCAATACAGAGAAGCCCTGTCTTGAACCCCCCCACCAAAAAAAATTGGGGGGATTTAATTCTTTCATGTGTGGGAGTGTTTTACCTGTGTGTGTGTCTGTATACCATGTGCATGCCAAGTGCTCACGGAGGCCCAAAGAGGGTGTTGGATCTCAAGGAACTTGAGTAATGCGGTTGTAAGCCATCATGGGTGCTGGGAACTGAACCTTGGTTGGTCCTTTGCAAGAGTGACAAGTTCTCTCAAGTTCTCTTTGCCTCTGAGCCGTCTCTCCAGAACCCCCCCCATTATTATTATTATTATTTTTTTTTAAGATAAAAGTTTCTCCCTGGCCTGGCACTCACCAAATTGGTTGGTCTCTGGCCTGAAAACCCTGGGATCCACCTGTCTCTGCCTCCTGAGCACTTGGATTACAAACATGTGCCAGCACACCTGTCTTTTATTATTTTTAATAACTCATTTTTATTTTGTGTGCATTGGTGTTTTTGCTTGCATGGATGTCTGTGTAAAGGTCCCCTGAAACTGGATTTACAGACGGTTGTGAGCTTCCCCGTGGGTCCTGGGAATTGAACCCCGGTCTTCCGGAAGAGCTTCTCTCCAGCCCCTATACCTGTCTATTTTAACCTGGGTTCTGAGATGGAACTCAGGCAGGCATTTTACCATTAGAGCTGTCTTTGAGGTGAAGAATTGGCTGAATAAATCTTCCAGGCAGCATTAAGAACAAACAGCATTGGTTTGAGTCCCTGCTGGGCATCTTATTGAGCAGTTAACATAGATTATTTTAAACTCACATAAACCTATGAGGTAGATATTATTCCTCCTGTAGGTGAAGATTGTAAGGCACAAAGATGACCTAATTGCTACACGGTATCAGCGCTGCCGACAAGTATTGTTTACATAGAGTGATAGATGTCACAAGAGACAGATTAAGTACAGCATGTAAATTCTGACCTACTTTTTGTGACAAAAAGAAATGTGTGTATTTTTATAAGTGGCATGGTGGCTTACCCTGTATCCCAGCTTTTGGGAGGTATGAAGGATTTCATTTTCAAATCTTGCCTGGGATACATACATGTCAAGCCCATGTTTTCCAAAACCAAACCAATAAAAGTGTGTGTGTGTGTGTGTGTGTGTGTGTGTGTGTGTGTGTGTGAAAATACAAGTTTAAAAAGATATGTTGTGAGATACTAATAGGATAAATTATTGATAAGGCATTTCTCATATTTAACATTGACCTTTTCTCTAAAAGTGAACTGTACTTGTTCAATAGCAAAGAGGGTTTTAGTGATAAAAACAAAAGCTTGTTGCAAGCTAAGCTGTTAGAGCTTGCTGTTCCTGTAGCTTAATACTGTGAGAAAAGCGTCTGAGCCAGACAGATTCCAATGTGTAAGACTAAGGAGCCTTCTGGGTGAAAAATGTCTTCATCCAGAACTGAAATGCAGATTGATAGTGTCTGTCTTCAGATCTGACCTCAGAAGGAGGATGATTCTGGGTTATGCTTTCAAGTGTTAGGGCTTTGAGTCAGAGGTTAGCACTCTTTGCATGGCCTCTCGTATGCAGTGGGTCACACATCCTTGTTTTTAAAGGAAGGTGTCTTTACTCTGTGTATGATTTTGGTGATTCAAGATCATCATTCTGGAATATAGATTGCTATCTCTTGAAGAAATTGTCGAGCCTTGAAGGATTTTTTCCCCCAGATAGGGTTTCTCTCTGTAGCCTTGGCTGTTTTGGGACTCTCTATGTAGACCAGATTGGCCTAGAACCTACAGAGGCCTGCCTGCCTCTGCCTCCTGAGTTCTGGGAGTACAGATGTAAGTCACCACTGAAAGCTGCCTTGAGACTTATTGAGATATGAAAGACTCTGTTCTGCATACTCTTCAATTTGTTCTTGCCCACTCCTGCCCTAAGCCATCTAATTTGTGCCTCTAGCCCCTGCTTATCTTTGGTTATATTTGGTATTTTGCAATGTCTCTCATTCTGTGCTATCAAATTTTCTCCCTGCTTTTAAAACTGTTGTGAACTCTGAGATAATAAACATAAATTTTGTATAAATTAAAGGTAATTATCTGAAGGGTTTTAAAAGTGCATTTTAGTGTAATAACCTAAATTTGGATATTCAGTTTGTTTCTCTAGAGGCCTTTGTGTGCATGCTTTCTGGTCTTAGCTTGCTTGTGTGTGTATATGTGTGTGTGTGTGTGTGTGTGTGTGTGTGTGTGTGTGTGTGTGTATAAGTAAAAACATATTTTGTCATTTTTGTTCTCATACTAAGTATCACTAAAACTTACTTAAATAGTAATGAAAATGAAGAGATGAAAGGATAAATATGTGGAGTCTGCTTATATGAAATACATAAGGATAGCCAGGGTCATCGGGCAAGCCTTACAAAGATGACATGGTGCCGTGAAGATGCTCCACGTAGCTTGTGGGCTGTACACTTAGGCCGGGCATTGGTGGCGCATGCCTTTAGTCCCAGCACTCTGGGAGGCAGAGGCAGGCGTATGTCTGTGAGTTTGATGCCAGCCTGGTCTACAGATCAAGTGTCAGGACAGGCTCCAAAGAAATACAGAGAAACCCTGTCTCAAAAACCAAAAACCAAAACAAAACACAAAAATTACAGTCAGAAGATAGAGCTCATTAGGGGAGATTCTTTCCAGGACCCACTCCTCAGTGCGCAGCTGCTGAGGGAGGGAGGATTCGTGGCCGGCCCGTCTGCTCATAGGTGGTGGAAGTTCTTTCTGGCAGGTTTCTCTTCCTCACATCCACACATGTGGGCAGCACTAGTTGATTAGAGGGAATGTGGGTGAAGAGGGGGGAGTTGGAGGAGGGAAATAGATGGTGGATATAATCATGTCTCATTGCATATGTGTGCCTGATTCGAGAGTAACAAAAATGAATATGTATGTGATGGTAGGAAGTTTACATGCTGTAAAGACTGGGTGTATAGCTCAGCAGTGGGGTGATGGGCTGGATGTCGAAGTTAAGATGGGTCTGAGGCCTAGCTGCTGTACCCTGTTTAAACAGAAATTCTGTGAAACTTTTGTTTTAGGGGTGTCTCTATGAATTAGGGAGCAGTATGGTGGCACTAATGATTATTTTTTACTGTAGTCCCAGAGAAGTTAGAGAACTAGTCACCTAGAGAACCGGTGAGATAGATGAGGGAGTTAGACTCTTGTGTGATAAGCTAGTTAGTGGAGGTCTGACTTGGGCAAGCATGTAAGTATTCTGAGCATCTAATCTCATCGGGAGATTGGGTACAATGTAACGTGGTGCCCTTTGTATTTCATCAGCAGATTGGGTACAATGTAACAAGCCCTTTGATCATGAGGACCCCTAGTGACAAAGAATAAGGAGTCATTTGTAGTTGTCAAGGATGTTTTTACTAAACAGTGCCTACAAGGTGCAGTGCTGGGTGGACCGCTCATTTGCCTGGAAGGACACATGTTGTCCCTGCTTGGCTGAGAGACATCCTTCCATTATTGTGCACGGTGCGGTGTGCATGTAGGCAGATCTCATTCCCCAAGTTACTGTTCATTTTCACACAGCACTAGTGCTTCCACGGCTCTGTGGTCAGTAGTCTGGGGTGCCAGAAGTGGCTCTGTCTTATGGCTGTCAAGGTGTTGTCCAGGTTGGCTTCGTAGCTGCCACGTCCATGCAGTTATGGTAGAGGTCAGTGAGTGCTTGGAGTTCTTGGTCTCTGCAGGCTGTTGAAGTCTCCTGGAGACTGCCCGCACTTGCCATGTGTGCCTGTAGCCATTTTGCTTTTATTCAGCACAGCACATAGCTCTTTAGCCTTAGTTTCTGTCCTCTAGACCCAGATTTGAAGGGCTTATGTAACTACATTAAACTTATGTGGATAGTTGTTTTTGTTTTTAATTAAGAGTAGTTCATTTTCAGCTAAAATCATTCTTTCGGAATCCCCCTTTCCATCTATGATAACACGGTTGTGAGAGTAATATGTCATCCACAGGGCAAGGATCATGTGTGACCTACCACAGTGCTAGACACCCTCCAACCCCCCCAGGAATTTGCTTTGTAGATCAGGCTGGCCACAAACTTCATAAGATCCCCGTTTCTGCCTCCAGAGTACTGGGGTAAAAGGCAGGTGCTGCCACCACCGCCTGGCTAGACTTTTCTTCTACTGAAGTTGAAGCCTCTAGTCAGCTAATAAGAACTTGGCAGGGAGTGGGATATGAATATGAGCCTGCATAGCACTGCCGGTTCACCTAGCACACACACACACACACACACACACACACACACACACACACACACACACACACACACACACACACACACACACACACACACACACACACACACACACACACCATACACACACACACACCATACACACACACACACCATACACACACACACCATACACACACACACACACACACACTCACCACACACACACACACACACACACACACACACACACACACACACACACACACACACACACACACACACACACACACACACACACACACACACACACACACACACACACACACACCACACACACACACACCACACACACACACACACACACACCACACACACACACACACACACACACACACACACACCACACACACACACACACCACACACACACACACACCATACACACACACACACCATACACACACACACCATACACACACACACACACACACACACACACACACCACACACACACACTCACCACACACACACACACACCACACACACACACACCACACACACACACACCACACACACACACACACACACCACACACACACACACACACACACACACACACACACACCCACCACACACACACACACCACACACACACACACACACCCACCACACACACACACACACCACACACACACACACACCACACACACACACACACACACACACCACACACACACACACACCACACACACACACACACACACACACACACACACACACACACACACACACACACACACACACCTACATACACACCACACACACACACACACACACACACACACACACACACACACACACACCACACACACACACACACCACACACACACACACACCACACACACACACCACACACACACACACACACACACACACACACACACACCACACACACACACACACACACACACACACACACTCACACACACACACACACACACACACACACACTCACCACACACACACACACACACACACACACACACACACACACACACACACACACACACACACACACACACACACACACACACACCACACACACACACCACACACACACACACACCACACACACACACACACACCACACACACACACACACACACACACTCACACACACACACCACACACACACACACACACACACACCTCTCACACACACACCTACACACACACACCTCACACACCTAGCAAACACACACACACACACCTATCCCCTCCCACACACACACCTACACACACACACCTCACACACCTAGCAAACACACACACACACCTATCCCCTCCCACACACACACCTACACACACCTAGCAAACACACACACACACACCTAGCACACACACACACCTAGCAAACACACACACACCTACACACACACACACCTCACACACACACCTACACCTACACACACACACCTTACACACTTAGCAAACACACACACCTACCCCCCCACACACACCTACACACAACTAGCAAACACACACACACACACACACACTCCTGTGTTAGGCAAGTGCGCTTCCATTGAGCTGTCTCCAGGCCTTTAAATTCATACCTGTCTCTAAGTGTGAGAGCCATAACAATCTGTGCCCCAGGAGCCCACCACTTCTCACGGGATTCCTCTTGTAGCTCCAGAGAAGATCAGGGAGCCATTAGGCTGAATGCTGCCAGGCGCTATCCTACTCTTCTCGGCATGGTGTTTCAGAGCTCAGACTTCATCAGACTTTTATACTTAAGTCACTTTCTAATGCTTATCTGCAGTTGATGAGGACTGATTAGACTCATAGGGGGCCGAGATATGTGGGTGACTTTGAAATTCACATTGAGGGTTATTTTCAAGCGAGTAAAGGTCTATGCAGGGTGTCCTTTGCTGGCATCTGGGTATTTGGAGAGCTGAATTAATAACCCAGAGATTTCCTAGACGGTGTGGAATCACACCAGGGAAGTGTTTGGTCAAGAGCATTCCCTCTAGTCAGTAGTTTCTCACTGCCTTTCTATCATTTCACCTCTGTCCAGCAGGGTGCTCTCTCTAAAGCTTGCTTTGAAAACTGGCTCTAGTCTAAGAAGGGTACAGATGTATACTGCTGTGCCCACATTTTACATGGGTGTGGAACACCAGAAACTCAGGCTTCATGCTTGTGCAGAAAGCACTTGCCCAGTATTCAATTCCCTCAACTTTGATGAAAGCTGTCTATGGAGTAAACAGGGTTTACTGTCTACCTCCCACCCCCTTAAAGACACAACACAGACTTTTAGTTACTTGTATTTTTATGTTAAGCCATTGCTAAAGATTTATGTTGCATTCACCTGTTCGCCTGTTTAAAATTTTAAATCCTAATTGGTTCATCTTGTTTTGTCTTGGGTGGTAGAGGATATCTTATCCTTTAATATGACTTGCACATAGCTGGTTCAGTGGGACCTGTGCTGATTTGAAGGTCATTTGTAGAAGAAGCATGTGTTAGAATTCTTTGTTGTAAGTAACTGAACTCAGCTGGGCAGGAAGGAAGAAAGGACTTTGTTAAGGAGCCTTTGGTAGATGACGGTTTGGAGGGCTCTGTCGCCGGGGCTGATGACTACATCCTGGACTCTTAAAAGTGTTCAGCTGCTCATACCGGGCCCCAGCACCGCACCTCCCAACTGGACTGTGCTCCCCACTGTGCTCCCTCTGCCCTTCGTTTCCAGCTCTGTTCCTGTGCTTCCCAAAGGGTGACCTTTAACTTGTAAGTCTATTTTCTTACGTGTGACTCAGTCCCACGTGGGTGTGTCTGATTGGCAGATCTCAAGTTGCCTATTGCAGATAAAGGGAGGACTGGGATAGTAAGTTTTTAAGGTTGGACTTAGGCTGTGTAAGAGCTGTTTATTGAAGAAAGCTATTGAGCTTATGTACACAGGTGCCCTTGCCATTTAAACTCACTCTACATTCTTCCTGCCTTTGACATAAGCATCTTTCCATTCAGAGGCTAACATTTGTATCTTTCCCAGCCTGTATGGCCAGTTGTTTCTACACTGTTTACCAAACATCTGCCCTGATGTGAAGTTTAGCTTACGTCTGTTTGTTTTCTTTGTGTGTGTGTAGTGATTGTGTGTGTGCTATGGCCTCATCTCTCCCCTGGTCATGGTATGTGTGTGCTCGCACATAGATAGGTTAGCGTTCTGTTTGCCCACTGGTTGTCTGGAGCTCAGAGGTGTTATTTTGTTACAAGTACAAAGGAGTCAGCATGGTTTGGTTTTACACTTTCAGGGCTGGTTTTTAGCTCACATTAGAGTAGACTGAAGGCGCCAGGGTTAGTATTTGGGCTCTTTGTTCTGTATTGAAGATTCAAGTAGTTCTGTTGTTCTTAGGATCTGAATGTCCAGCTGTGTTTACATGTAGATTCAAAGAAAGGCTTTTGACTAGGGAGGTGGGACATAACCGTTTACCTGTATAGTTCATAGTACTGAACGATTCAGTGACTTTAAAGTTGAAATTGACAAAATTGGTTTTAGTTTCTTAAATTTTTTGATTGATTGAGTGATTTCATATACAGTGTTCTGCCTGCACATGTGCCTGCAGGCCAGCAGGGGGCACTATATATTATTACAGATGGTTGTGAGCCACCATGTGGTTGCTGGGAATTGAACTCAGGACCTCTGGAAGAGCAGTCAGTGCTCTCAACCTCTGACCTATCTCTCCAGCCCTGGTTTTAGTTTTCTTAAGACAGGCTTTTTCTATACCCTTGGCTGTCCTGGAACTCCCTCTGTAGACCAGGGTGGCCTCAGAGTCACAGAGATCCACCTTCCTGCCTCTGCCTCCCGAATGCTTGGATTAAAGGCATGTGCCACCACCATCTGGCTCAACCATTTTGTTTTGTTTTTAATGAACTTAAAATTTTTGAATCATTTTGTTTTACAGAAAAGTGGCAACGACAGTACCATTTTCATATACTCTTCACTTGACCTCAGTTCTCCTAATATTATCATCCTAAATATAGTCACGGCCTTATCTTATTATATGTATTTTGCTAAAATTGACTGTTAGGCCAAGGACCTGGCAGGTAGCTGTCTTCTAGTTGATTTATTGTAATTATTCTTTCCTGCTTTTTTATGTCCCTTTCCTTTCTTTGAGTTCCTGGGCATGAAGTAAGAAAAGAACTGCTCAAAAATAATGTACTAAAAAATAAAAAGAAACAGAGTAAAAAAGTATAAGCCAGTGTGGGAAATGAATATTGTACTAGTCAGCGCCTCTTCTAATTTCTACAATGATTTTTAAATGTAGGCTTCCTCCAGCTCTGCAACACCGACAAGGATTAGAAGCAGGACATCGTCATTTACAGACCAGCTTGATGACGTGACACCAAACAGAGAGGTTAGTGTGGCATGCTCAAACACTTGTCATAGGGAGTTAAACTGTAATGCTGATGATAGAGATAATATGGGAAACAATTTTGACAAGTCGGTTATTTAGTTCCTTGGTATTATACTTGTTAATAACTCAACTGATGTTCTTCTTTTTAAAAACACAAGTAGCAGTTAACTCTTGTAAACTGTTACAGAAAAATAATTTGAGGATAAATGTTTATTTACTATTTGGAGCGATTAGAATAATTCAATAATGTTTTGTTCAAATATGGGAGAAAGCCCTATATTTTCAAGCTGGTGGCTAGAAACTGAAAAGTGATAACCAATTCCATACAACTAGATTGTTTTTGTTCCTTTTTTTCTGTGAAGTATAACAAATATAGGAAGATCTTAGGGGGACTGGAGAAATGGCTCAGTCAGGAGCATTTGCTGCTCTTACACAGGACCTAGATTCATTTCCAAGCAAGCACATGGGGATGCACACTGCCTATAACTGCAGTGCTGGGCCTCTGACTCCCTAGGAGGCACTACCCGAGCGTGATAAATCTGCCACATCTGTAGTTACAGGCAGTTGTGGGTGTGTGATCCCAAGTGCTGGGATCAAAGGCGTGAGCTCTGTCACTCTTCACTCTTGTGTAGGCCAGCGTGGTCTTGAACTCAGAGAGATCCATCTCGTGAGTTCTGGGATTAAAGGTGTGTATATCACCACTGCCTGACCTCTATAGTTTGTGGTTAACTTTGCATCCTGAACCCTCAGGCAAGCTTTATTAAATCATAAATAATACATCACCACAAGGAAAAATGAGTAACTTCAGAAAAAATACTAACTACCCCACGGTAGAAAGACACTGATGTAGAAGGGATGTCATGCATGAGATTTGCAGGATAGGTGAAATCCTTCAAGGCTTCAGATGGTTGACATGAATGCCTGGGCACATCACTCCACTCAGTGTTGGTGCCATGGTGACTCTGCTGTGGATCACACAGAAGAGGTGAGTTTGTTTTTAGCTGTTTTACATTAGAATTGAACAGATCTTGAGAAATTGCCTGGCTGGAATCTTTTTGAGCGCTGGAGAAGAACCATTTGCTTTTGGCCTGTTTGGTGCTGGGATGGGACAAAGGCCTTGAACCTGCTGTGTAGTCTTTACCCCTGAGCTGTGTGAGCAGCCAGGCGCTGGTGAGACCCACAGGCACCAGGAAATAGATAGGGACAGGGCAGGACAAGGACTCCTTAGGCCCCGAAGTGTGTGTCCCTGAAGCTGGCCCTAGGTTGCTTTGCTTGGTTCCATACTGTTCACTGCTGTGTGACCGGCTTCTGGAATTTTGGTCACCATTTCTCCATGTTGGCATCACACTTGGGTGGTGCTTTCTTAAAACCTTACATATTACTCCTTTTTAAACTTGTATTATTATTATTATTATTATTATTTTTACTTGCATGGGTAATAATGTTTTTGCTTTAAAAAATTAACTTGGAAGCTTAAGAGAAGTGAATCTATATAGCTTTCAACTTAAAGTTAACATTTATTCAAAGAATGGCCTTTCTGAGAGCTCCAGAGTCAGATTTTCAGTAAGTTTGGATGGGATTCTTGGAGCCAGGCAGGCATTTAGCATAATTTAATATGTAATTGGTAAAAACATTTAGAATTAATATAGAAAGTTCTTGGATTCCATCCCAGGAGTTCTAGTCATCAATATTACAAAAAGCTTTTAAAAAGAATCTATCCTGGGTTTGGGAGATGGCTCAGCTGGCAAATGCTTGTTGTACAAGCATGCAGACTCAAATGTGGACTCCCAGAGCCCATGTAAGAAGCCAGGTGTGATGGTGTGCGCAGGTAATCCCTGAGCAGGGGAAGCAGAGGCTGGAGGATCCCTGGAGCTGGCTGGCTGGCCACTCTTGCAAGATTGGTTAGTTTTAGTTTCAGTAAGAGAAAGTAAGATTGACCAGGCTGCACAGATGGCTCAGCTGTTAAGAGCACTGTTTGCTCTTCCAGAGGACCCAGATTCAATTTCTGTTGCCCACATGGCAGCTCATAGCTGTCTGTAACTCCAGTTCCAGGGGACCTGACACCTTCACACAGACATACATGCAGGCAAAACACCAGTGCACATAAGGATAAATAAATACATAACAAAGAGAAGAAAGGTTGAGAGAAATGAGACACACTCAGTGTGAATCTCTGTCCTCATGCATACCCACATGCTTACATGTATCCTCACATTTACCCACATGCTTACATGTATCCTCACATTTACCCACATGCTTACATGTGTCCTCACATTTACCCACATGCTTACATGTGTCCTCACATTTACCCACATGCTTACATGTGTCCTCACATTTACCCACATGCTTACATGTATCCTCACATTTACCCACATGCTTACATGTGTCCTCACATTTACCCACATGCTTACATGTGTCCTCACATTTACCCACATGCTTACATGTGTCCTCACATTTACCCACATGCTTACATGTATCCTCACATTTACCCACATGCTTACATGTATCCTTACATTTTACCCACATGCTTACATGTATCCTCACATTTACCCACATGCTTACATGTGTCCTCACATTTACCCACATGCTTACATGTATCCTCACATTTACCCACATGCTTACATGTATCCTTACATTTTACCCACATGTTTACATGTGTCCTCACATTTACCCACATGCTTACATGCATGCATACACCAAAGTGCACATGCATCATTTTAAAAGTTGTTTAACATTTTATTTTGTCTTAATCTGGTATAGTGATACGTAATTAACCCAGTTGGGGGGAACAAGAGTCAGGAGAGTCAATGTTTCAAAGTCACCCTTGCTTCATAATAAATAAGCTTGAGGCCAGCTATGTGAGGGCCTGTTTTTGTTGTTGTTGTTGTTGTTGTTTGTTTTTGTTTGTTTGTTTGTTTTGTTGTTGTTGTTTTTGTTTTTTTCCAAGACAGGGTTTCTCTGTAGCCTTGGCTGTCCTGGAACTTGTTCTGTAGACCAGGCTGGCCTCGAACTCACAGAGATCTTCCTGCCTCTGCCTTCTGAGTGCTGGGATTAAAGGCATGTGTCACCAATGCCCACTAATGTTTTTAAACTTTTGCACGTGCTTATTTTCAGACATGTCCTTTACAGGATATATAGTTTACTGTATATTATGTACTACATTATATAGTTTCTGTTTTGGTGTAATGCTTCTGGAAGAAAAAGAAAGCACAAAAGAATATGCATGCAAATAGGTTTTGTTGTTTAGTTTAGATGTTTTTTATGTGTGTACTTTTTTTAGGGGGAGAATTTGAGACAGGGTTTCTCTTTGTAGCCCTCTGTTACCTGAGTGCTAGGATTAAGGTATGTGCCACCACCGCTCAGCTCTTATTATATACTTTTGATAAAAGTAACTTTGCATGTAAGTATTGATAAAGGCTTTTTCTGTGTTTTATTATTGGTGTGTTCGACAGTGCTGTCCTTTTAAGTCTCTAAAGAATTCATCTTAGGCACTCACTTCGGCAGCACTTATACTAAATTGGAAAGATACAGAGAAGATTAGCATGGCCCCTTCGCAAGGATGACATGCAAATTCTTGAATCGTACCTTATTACCAAAAAAGAAAAGGAGAAAAATAAAAAAGAATTCACCTCAGTATTTATAAAAGTTATGCCAAAGTTTTGTGTTGTTTACATCTATCTCAAGCCCACTTCACTGAGATATGATTAACATGAAAGTTTTGTTTTTGGTATTTGTAACTCAGTGAGTTGAGGATGAGTGTAGATTTGTGCAGTTATCAGTGTTGGGGCTATAGCTGTACCCTCTACCCATCACCTCCTGAGGTTTCCTCCTGTCATGATTTTGCTGCTGCTGAGGAGAAGGATGGTGTCTGGTGAGAAGAGCTAATGTAACGTCTAAGACGTAAGCCTCCTAGAAGAGTTTAAGTATGCAGTCTGTTAGTTCTGGGCATTATTCACTGTAGATCTTCAGAGTTTTCATTGCTTGTCACCAATATTTTGCACTTTTGTGTTTTTTTTTTCCATATTGGAATACCAAGTTGCCAGATATACTGGGTACTGTGATGCCTGCTGCAGACATATGTGTGCCAGTTAGCAAGTGGCTTCCAAGTTGGCCTTTGAAGTCCTAAACTAACTAGTTTATCCTATTCCTGATCTTTCCCAGCCACTCACTGTTTCTGTTTTGGTAGATGGGGTGACCATCATGAGAGTGGCTGTAGTAGTATGAATGTTGTAGTGTAGTGCTGTGAGAGCACTCTGGAACTTGCCATGATTTGTATTCATCATTTGTCTTGTTTTTATGCCTCTGCCTATTACACTGACTGAGACAGGTACTAGCCGGGATGGTAGCAGAACCTGCCTTTCTCTCTGAGTATACTATCTTTGCTTTGGATTCCTCCAAACAGCCTAAAACACAGATTGGCAGTGTGGTGAGTCCTTCCACCGCTGTTCGCATTCCCTTGTGGGGAAGCAAAGCATTTGGGTAGTTGTAGCAGCAAGTCTCTCTCATTGGTTATCACTCGCCTTCCCTCAGCGCGTCTTCAGTGTCGTGTTGCTAACCCTGCTCTAAGCCTCCAAGAACAAGTTGCTGAGTCTGGCTGCTAGTTGCTTCCTGGGAACTCTAACAGCATCACCGTAACATCCCCCCTCCCCACTAATGTAGCGAAGCCGACCTTCACTTGTTAGAACTAGCGTTCATGTTTTATCCCTTGGAAATGTTTGCTTATACTGAAAAAGCCAGTGTGTGTGATTAGAAGTCTGTTTTACTGTTAGGAAGAAGCTGAGTGTCTGAAATGAGACTTGACTTTTTAAGGGAACTCATGCTTTCATTGTGTAAGTCAGTAATTAACAACGTTGCATAGTTAGGTGGATTCTATTACAGTATGTTCATGTCTTTATTTTGAAACGATAGTTAAGAACAAGTACATTGTGTTTTGTAATGACTAGTTCATGAGTATGAAAGGAAATAGCTGTCTCATTTTTAAAACAAATGAATAAATTCACTTAATTTTACCTTTACATGTGATTTATTTTTGGAAGGTAGACATTTTTCTATTTGGAGTATCTGGTAAATTGATGATTTAATAAACTAAAATGTAGCAGTGTTTACTTCCTGAGGATAGCCTTTGATGTTCCCTTGGAGGATGGCTGAACTGGGTTTGTAGTTTTTCTAAATGTTGAGAATGAGTTTAACTTGGTTGCTAGTGGTAGAAACAGAACATTTGTTCTTAAACCAGGTGGCCAGTGAAGGCTTGTGCACAAGGATCTAAACTTGGGTCTAGAGAAGAAAGCTCTCAGGGTAAGGATAGGCTGACGAGGGACATTTGGAAAACTGCTTTCTCTCTGGCTCTGGCTGCAAGCAACACTTACTGTTTATAAAGATATTTGGGGCAGAGTCAGGAGTCCCAACTACGTCCTAGATTTACCAGTTTAAAAGAAGCATGCTATATTCTACATATAGGAGTAATAGAAACTTAAAAGTTATACCTGTCATGAATACAGTGAATAAAATAATTTCTTTTCATTTCCTATTCTGTTGTCAAATATGCTATAAGGTAAAAATGAGTGCTTTAAATTATTAAAAAATAAACTTAAGTAGACTAAAAAACTAATTTATATATATTTTATATGTTCATGATAAAAACATCTGCATGAGACAAAGGGAAACTACAGAATAGTTTTTTGGTATCATAATAAAAACGTAGTGTGGGTTAATTACAAGTTTAATCAAGTGCTGAGTTTTTCCTAATTTAGTTTCTTCTTCTTTTTTTTTTTTTCAAGGTTTTTATTTATTGGGGGGAGGCAGGGTCTTACTATCATTACGCCTGGCTGTCCTGGAACTTGCTATATAGACCATGCTGGCCTTAAACTCAGAGAGATCCACCTGCTTTCCAGATGCCAGCATCAAAAGCATCTTCCAACTGCCAGGGTTTAACTTGGTTAAAAATAACTGTATCCTTAGTGCCCAGTAGTCAAAAAATGGTTATAGAAAGATTGAAACAGATATAGTTAGAGGAGATTATAGAAAAAAAGTGGAAAGAATATATTTGAATACAAATCTGGCAGCGAAGCTGTAGGAAAATTAGCTGAATGGATTTACCTGTTGTTCAAGAATTGCCCCAGTTGGTGATACTGGCCCTTAGCATAGGGTTACTGTGTTCTTCCTGCTTCTCTGGGATGAAGACTTTGAAAGTTCCTATGTGAAGGAAGTGCCCGGGCAAGGTTTTAACAATCCTTCACTGAGTGCTTACTCTTGGGCAAAATGTCAGATACTGGGTGCCAGGATGGGAATATTGGTGTACCCTGCCCTCCCTCTGAGAGCTAATGGGTTAATGTGGAGACAAAGATGTCTAGGTGTATGTTTACACAAAAAAAATCCAAGCCTTGTAGAAGAAAATAAGCAGCATATAGAATGTGTTGGGTCTGCAGATGAGCCAGATGGGGCTTCACAAAGCAGGGATTGCAGAAGCTGAAAACAGGACAAGGCAGAAAGGAGGACTCTACAGACAGTGGAAGAAACCTCAAGCTTTGCTTCCAGAGACCCTGATCTAGATTCACACAGTCTTCTAGGCCAGTGTGCTCCCAGCTATACTATACTTACTTGGCCGTATAATACAGTATTTACATTTAAATGTATTTTCAGGGCTGGTCATGCACATGCATGCCTGTAATCTCAGCACTCAAAGTGAAGGAAGGGAAATCAGGAGTTCAAGGCCAGCCTCAGCAATTTAGATAATTTAAGGCTTTAGACTACGTAAGACCAAACAAACAAGAAGTCCAAAGACAAGAAAGCTTTAAGAATTGTTTTAGGTGTCGTGTGCTGTGGGCTTGGTTGGTGGCATTGAAGTAGCTGTGGAGCAGCTTTCTCACATGACGACAGTTGTGTGTCAGCTCATTGCCTTCACGAAGAGTATGGTCCTTGCTTTCACCATCTCCTGACCTACCGTATGGAGCCCTTTGAGACCTTTCTTCATAATTTAAAGTGTATTCCTAACCTTACGTATATCATTATGATGTTATGTAGATTATGTGTCTCATGCAGTTACCTGTAATTGAAGTGGTCATGATCAGGAAGGTTGGGGAATTCCTATGCTCTCCCAGCCTTTTTTCCTATGTACCTTTAAAAAAAACCTCTCAGAGGTAAAAATTAAGAACATATTTTGGAGGGAAGAGAAGGTGCTTGAAAGGTTTAACTCAGGAAAAATGGAGGCATATTATAAGTAGTAATAATGTGAATATTCCCCCTTACCACATGTATGTTACCCACTGTTAACAATATAAGCTCATATCCGACCTTTGGTATGTTACCACATGTTCTCATAACTTCCTTGGCCACATTGTTCCCACCCTCCACACACGCTCATTCCCCACTGTAGACATCTCCAGAAGTTAAATCCTAAAGCGAGGGTGGTGCACATGTGTTACCCGGGTTTGAAAAGCAGGCAGGTGGGGCTCCTCTGAATGTAGGACTTTAGGAGGAGCCCAGGCAGCTTAAGAAGAATGCCAAGGAAACCCTCCATTTGTACATATTTTGCTTTCTTTCCTGAAAAATAAGGCTAAATTATGTGACACAATCAGTTTATAATACCCAAAGATTACTTTGTTATTAGTAAATACCTCTTGGACCTTGAGAAACGGGAGAATACTTTTGACAAGCTATCGGTCTGCTTTGACCTTTACTTGGATTAGCTGTAGAGGAAGAGGAAGTGTAGCATGGACTTGCTGGGACATTGGCAGTGTTGCATGTTGTGCCATGCTGCTGTATAAAGCGAGGCGGTGGTTTTCCTATGGGCTGCTTCTGTAGTGGTGGTGGATCGTAGAGGCAGAGCACTGTACATGCTTACAGAATTCTGAATCTCAGAGTCCTGAGCGTTATCTGCAGTCTATGTCCTGAGCTACCCAGTGACTCCTCCTGGGAGAACCGAACTCACCAGCAGTACCTGTGGAAGAAGTTTCCAGTAGAACATTTCCCGAAAATGTTTACACTTGCCTCATTTACATTGTTGGCTTAGAATGAATGAGGCATTTCAGTTTCTTATTACCACGTTTTTTTAAAAAATAGCTTTGCCCAAATAATTAATTTGAATGTAATTTTACTGTAGGGAGCAGGTGATATGACTTCTTTTTGGATAGTTTTCTATTGGAGTGAGTTGTGCTGACTGAGTCCCTGTTGTTGGGTTTTGTCATGGGGACAAAGCTAGGGGCATAAGAGGAAGAGGTTTGTGATGAGCTTGAAATGAAATTTCCTCAAGCTAAACTTGATTGAGTTTCATGTTTTACAACAAAGCAATTTTTCTAAAATACTTAACCACACTACTTTTGCTTGCATGAAATTCTTCTAATAAACAATTACTAATTTTGTTCAATAGATAAAAGTGTCTACTAGGTTGTACTTAATATTTTGTTTTAAAAATTTAGTTTTCTGTTCTTTTTTTAATGATGTTCTTTCTTGTTCTTAGAATGCATCAACACAAGCTACAAAATCTCCAGATGGTGTTAATAGAAGTGAAGCATCCCCTCCTCAGGTTGGTTACTAATTTATTTAAAGATGTAAGTCCTTTCAGAGTGTTGGCCGGTTTGTTTTTACTGGTACGTGCCTGGAAGGGATGCCACACATCAGCTTTGCAGATAGAGTGGTCCTTCAGGTAAAGGTGCTTGCCAGGAGGCCGGAAGACCTGTGTGTGACTCCCAGGACCCACTGGTGCAGGGAGGGGCCTGACTCACAAGTCATTCTCTGACTTATGTTCTGATGGCACCTGTGAAAATATACATAGAAATTAAAAATATTCATAAACAAGTCAAAATGAGCTCGTGATATGCTTTCATTCTGCTTCCTTTTCTCTTCCTTCCTTCCTTCCTTCCTTCCTTTCTTTTTGATGGAGTGTTTCAAGCTCTGTGTAGCCCTGGCCATTCTTGAACTTGATCTATAAACCAGACTGGCCTCTAACTCAGAGATCCACCTGCCTCTGTCTCCCAACCACCCAGCTGTACACTGCTTTCTAGCTTGATCTTTATTTATCTATGTATCTTTATAATTATGTGTATGTATATGTGGGTCAGGGGATGTGCACGTGGGTGCAGGTTTTTGAGGAGGCTGGAGGCATCAGGTTCCCTGAAGCTGGACTTCCACAATGCTTGGGAGTCATCTGACATGGGTGCTGGGAACAGAACCCAGGGCCTCTGGAAGGGCAGTGCGTGCTCTTAACCACCCCTGCAGCTTGGTCTGTTAGTGCCTTGTGGACTTCTGTGCTGTGGACATTTGGGTGGTTTCCAGCTTATACTACTACAAACAGCCCGAGTTCATGGCAAGGGGTCCCAGCAGAGCTGCGTCACAGGTCCTCCACCCCTCCACTTCCCATCCAAGAAGTGGCTCACATCACCTTCCTCCTCAGCCCATTCCCCTTTTGGTGAAAAGAATGTTGTGGGATCATCAGCTCCTGAAGGCTCACCAGGTCAAATTGACCTGGATTCACCCTGGCGCCCACACTTCAGGCACAGCGTGTTATTAAAGGGTCCCCCGGGTGGGTAGATAAGACTTTACAGCGCCTGTGGGGTGAGGTCAGCATGCTAAACATGCTTCCTTTTGTACGGATGTGCAGACTGGAGGACAGTGACTTAGTGACGGCTTGCACTGCTAGGTGACAGGCAGGAGAGTTAGGACTCCGAGTCCAGACATTTTACAGAAACTGGCCATCATCCTTCATTTTTCAGAAGTCAGTGTTTTGTGTCACTCATCTGGGATGCAAGTTGAATTTGTTAGGTTTTTACTAGACCGCACCGGTAACGGGTTAGTAGATGTCTGAGTGTGTATTTTAACTCTTGCTCTGCTGGACTCTGCTTACAGTCAGGCGACACACAGACCTTTGCGCAGAAGCTCCAGCTCCGAGTGCCTTCAGTGGAGTCTCTGTTTCGGAGTCCCATAAAGGAGTCTCTGTTCTGGTCTTCTAAAGAGTCTTTGGTGCGAACACCTTCCAGAGAGTCCCTGAGCCAGCTTGACCTGGACTGTCCCACCACCACCTTTGACCCACCTTCCGATATGGAGAGCGAGGCTGAAGAGGCGCCTGGGAGCTCAGACAGCCTCAGCAGGGATCAGTTGCTTCAGCGGCTGCGAAGACTGGAACGAAGCTTAAGTAGTTACCGAGGGAAATACTCAGAGGTAGGAGCAGGCTTTGGTTCACACGGTTCACACGTTCCCTCTCGGCTGTTCATAGTACTGGCTGACCCTGGTCCTGGTTACTGGGGGCAGGTAGTTGGTGGCAGGACCTAGGTACTTTTAGCGGACTCTGACATTTTGGAGATTATTGTGTGTAGCCTGGTTTTCCTATTCTCTGCAGTGTCTGTGGACACCCAGGGCAGAGGTCATTCCTTTTCTTTTCTATGTCCCCATGTTACGCATCTCTGACGAAAGTAGCTTCAAAATGACCTCTTGTGACAGCCACGGTTTAGCTCAGTAGTTCTCAACCCGTGGGTCTAGACCCTTGGGGTCAAATGACTCTTCACAGGGATTATATATCAGATATGTACATTATAATTCATAACAGTAGCCAAATTACAGTTATGAAGTAGCAACGGAATCATTTTATGGTTGGGGTCACCACAGTGTGAGGAAACGTATCAAAGGGTCGCAGCATTAGGAAGGCTGGGGACCGCTGTTCGGTAGCCTGATGATCGCAAAGATTTGGCTCATTCTCATTGTACCAGTAATTAAATTTGAACTCTTTGTTATGTATTGTGTATTGGTATATGCAAGCACGAATGCATGGCATAGCACATGGGAGGAGAGGTTAGAGACAATCTTATGGGAGTTGGTTCTCTCGCTCTACCATAGGGATCCAGGGATTGAGCTCAGGCAGTCAGCACCCTTGGCCACAAATGCCTGTTCTCACTGAGCCGTCTTGCCAAGCTCAGGCTCAGTTTTTAACTTTTGGACTTTTAAAGTTTTAGTTAACATTTGTTTGCCCATCCATCCATCCATCCATCCATCCATCCATCCATCCATCTATCTATCTATCTATCTAGGTTTTCCGAGACAGGGTTTCTCTGTGTAGCCCTAGCTATCCTGGAACTCGATCTGTAGACCAGGCTGGCCTCGAACTCACAGAATCTACCTGTCTCTGCCTCCCTAGTGCTGGGGTTAAAGGCGTGAGCCACCACTGCCTGGCCTAACATTAACCTTTAAGAAAATGAATTTTTATGTGTATAGGTGTTTTGCTTGTGTGTGTGTCTGTGTACCACTTACATGTTTGGTGCACTTGGGGGCCAGAAGAGGATACCTGAGCCCTTGGAAGTGGAGTTATGATATGGACAGTTGTGAGCTGCCATATGGATCCAGGGATTTGAACCAGGGCAATATGAAAGAGCATCCAGGGCTCTTAACCACTGGGCCATCTTGCTAGCCTTCTAATATGAACTTTTCACTACTAAATCCTTGCTGACTCACTCTGGTGTAAAGGGAGAAGTAAATAGTGCTTTCCTTATTTATATTCATCTACCTCCCTCCCTCCCTCCCTCCCTCCCTCCCTCCCTCCCTCCCTCCCTCCCTCCCTCCCTCCCTCCCTCCCTCCCTCCCCCTCCTCCCCCTCCTCCCCCCCTCTTCCCTCCCTCCCTCCCCCTCCTCCCCCTCTTCCCTCCCTCCCTCCCCCTCCTCCCCCTCCCCCTCCTCCCCCTCCTTCCCCCCTCTTCCCTCCCTCCTTCCCCCTTCTCCCCTCCCTCTCCTCTCTCCCCCTCCCCCTCCTCCTTCCCTCCTCCCTCCTTCCCTCCCCCTCCCTCCCAAAAGGTACCTCAGGAACAAAACCTGTCCGTTTGCTCCCCAGGCCCCTCCCACTGTCAAGTGCTTCCTCTGCTTCAGGAAACCCTTTGCTGCCCATGGTTCTTGTTTATCCTGTTCAGTGTGCAGCACTTTAATTGGACATGGCTACTAAATCAATGTTAATTCAGTTTTTCATGAATGGTAAAGTTGAGGGTTAGGGTGTAAAGTTAGACTAAGTTTTACTGTCTGTGTAGCTAGTTTACTACCCACCCTGCCAAATCTAAAATGAAATGCTGCAAAATAGAAAGGAATTTTGTGGACCCTAGAAATGTAAATGGGACATTGAAGCCAGGTATCTCTTTCATAGCTATGTGTGGAACTAGGTAATTTTTTCCTTCATAAATTTTAAACTATTATTTTTTTATTTCTACCTATGTTAATAATGGTCTTAAATCTTTTTGTTTATCTTTATGCTACTTTTATAAATTTATCTGTAGTGTTATGTCTGAAGCTGGGGCAACAGTATAGTTAGCGTTTAAGTATGCCAGATACTGTTTACATTTATAATGGCATTTAATTTTGTACTATCCTTATGAAGCAAATGTGAGTCTGCTCATTTTTGTAGGAAAGGGATCCATAGAGCTTAAGTAACTTGCTTAAGGCCACAAAGGGTAGCGGTTGTTAGCGCCTATGCTTGGTTCTCAGTCGCTGTGGTTGCTCTCCCTTCTCTATCTTAGAGTCCAACAGCTTTTCAGGCATAGAGACCTCGTAGCCTTTGCCTCCCTCTGCTCTTCCTCGATGCCGCAGGTATCCAGGATGAAGTAGTGCTGTAAGTGACACCGAACCCCGAGCTGCTCTTCCTCCCACTCCACCTCTGTCCCGAGTACAAGCTTCCCAGGCTGGAGCCCTTAGGTCTGCTCCTAGACTCGCTTCCACAGCACAGACGGCCTCCTGACTCAGACATCAGCACTGACATTTAGGGGCACACATCATGCTTCCCTACAGCTGCTCTGAGCTGGGCAGAGGCCACTGGCTGTGCTGACGCAGGCCCCAGCTGAGCCTTGATGCAGCTGTCAGTGTGTAAAACTGCAGGGTTGAAACAGTTTCTCCATTGCTCCGTGGAACTGTGCTTGCGTTACTGGTTTCATTTGCTAGTTACGCATTTCTTCCCTCTGACATTTTTATTATTTTGTTTAGTAATTTAGTCCAGAACAAAAAAAGTCACCAGGAGAGCTTTCAAAACTGATTCCTGTCCCTCCACTGTGTTCTTCAGTTCTCAGTGAGTCAATTTTGGGTTAGGCCCTGGAATTTGTTTCCGGAAGACACTTGCGCAGTGGCAGTGCTGTTTGTTGCAGATGTAATTAGTCCAGGACTACAATTGGGTAGCCTTCCACCTTCAGGCAAGCTAGCTGCAATTCTTACCTATAAATTAGGTGTTGAAATCTGAAGACATGCCTGGAGATTCACTGGCTTACAGTAAACTTACAACTTACATTTTAGAAATAAACTTGCTGGGCCGGAGAGATGGCTCAGCCGTTCATTAAAGGCTAGGCTCACAACCAAAAATACAAGAAATAGACTTGCCACATTACTTAGTTTTCTTATGGGTTGAATTAGGCTCAATTGTCTGTATAGGACTGTTGTGATTGGTTTTTGACTTTTGCAAAGAGAAAAGTTCTTAGCAGCATTTAGAATAATGAATTGCATTTGCTGAGAAATAACTAATGCTATTTTTGTGGTTTGTTTTAGCTTGTCACAGCATATCAGACTCTTCAGAGGGAAAAGAAAAAGTTACAAGTGAGTGATTTATTGACTTTTGTTGAGTTATATTTGATTTTAAAGTTAGAAAAGTTATCTTAGGAATATTTACTCTCTTTTTTAAACATTCTGTGTAGTTATAGATTTGACCTGTTTTACCATTACTAGAAGTGTGACAAGAGTGAGAGATGGTGACCCCGGAGATGTTTCCTGAGATAAAGGCCCCAGTAGGCACTGCGTAGGCACGGCACTCCAGGCAGCCCAGGACCCTGTTACTGAGCCTGACACGCAGCTCCCAGGGCAGCACGGGAGGAAGCACACAGTGCGCCTGTGCAGAACAGAGCATGTGGTCATGGTGTCTGCACCCGTCATGCACAGTTGTATCTGTGCTAGTCCTGGCAGACAGGACCACAGTCAGCCATCACAGCCTGTCACGAGAGAGACTGTATATGTGCCAACAGCATGCTCTCTGCTGGGTCACTAGGGGAAGTGTTTTCTTTATGCAAATGGCTCTAGGTGACTTTCAGCTCACAAGGCTCGTACCGGCAGAAAGTTCAGCACAAACTGAAGCCACTGTGGCTAGGTCGTGGCCCTTGAGGAGCCATGGGGGTCTGCGAGTAGCTGGTGCTGGCTGAGGGCTGTCTAGCTAACTGCTTGGCAGATAGCCTGTCACTGACCTGCGGTTCCAGAGAATGGTCTAAAGCTGCCAGTGAGGCACCACCTTCCAACATTTTAGCTTGTTTGAAAGAATAGACATTTATCATTAGGCTTAACAGTGGAAGGTGTCAGATCCCCTGAACTGAAGTTTCAGATGGTTGTGAGCTAAGAATTGAACCTGGGTCCTCTGGAAGAACATCCAATGCTCTTAACCACTGAGCCACCTCTCCAGCCCCCACTTGATTTCTTTTTAATGGGCAGTTAGTACTTTAGCCATCTGTAATGCTGTTTGTGAAAATGAGATTTTTGGTTTGTTTAGTTTTTGTTTTGTTTTTTTTTCAAGATAGGGTTCTCTGTATGTTGCTCTGGCTGGCCTGGAACTCACACAGATCCATCTGCCTTTTCTTCCTGAGTGCTGGGATTAACCGTGTGTGCCACCACTGCCTGGCAAAAATTAGATATTTTTTTTTGTAAAGAAAAGTTTTATATAAACTTTTACAACATGATAATGATAATTAACGTGGTCTATGAATTCTTAAGTTACAGTGAAATCATTTGCTCCTGAAGTTTGAGTTTACGTTATAGATTTTCTATTGTTAGTTAACATATAGTTAAGTTTGTAGTTTGACTTCCATGTTTATGCATTTTAGCAAATGTAACTACTGACATAGCCAGAATTCAGAGTAATTCTATGCTGCCCTCTTTTCATATTTTAACTGTTAGCAGATTTCCTGAATTGACATTGCCTTGCTATTTTTTTTGTTTTTGCATGAATATGCCAGGTAGATGTTTAACCACCTTTCCTTTTTAATTGAAGGGTATATTGAGTCAGAGTCAAGACAAATCACTTCGGAGGATCTCAGAACTGAGAGAGGTGAGTTGGTGAGTGGTGCTAGAGAACAGTGACTTTGCCTCTTAGTGCAGAGCGATGCTCTACACGCCTCGTGTGCAGTGGGAAGTGAGCTGGGGGGCCCACCAGGCCAGCCCGTGAGCTCACGCACTATCTCTGTACTTTAGTTTGTATGGCTTTCTATTGTAGATGTTGTTGAAATTAATGAAATAAAATGTGTAAGTCTTCAGCATGTAGTCACTGTCCACTTTCAAGGCTAAATTTTTGCCACTGCTAAATCTCCTAGGCTTTTTTTTCTTTTTTTCTTTTTGTGTTTCCTAGTCAACATGGATTTGTTGAAATAAAGTAACTTGTAATTTGGGAGTGGTCATTCTTGGTAGGGTTGGATTGAGCTCCCTCCTTGATGTCCCTCTGGGAGCATTTTACCCTGCAGTGAGCCCACACGGAGGAGGCTTTCAGAGGCTTCATTGTTGGTCCCTGCTCCACTGCCTTGTCCTGCCTGGAGCTTTCTCCATACCTGCTTAGTGTTGCTGGGCATGTCTTGTTACATGTTTGTTGTGGACATTCTTCATGGGTACCAGTTTGCTGCTTGTGCTGTTATTTTAAGAGCTTCGAAGCAGGGGATTTTAGGACAAAAAGTATTTAGAATTTTATGTATTCTGAATAGAATTTTAACTGTGGAATTTATCACTCTAAGATACATAGTAGATTAAAAGTACAAATCTATTTAAAAGTAACAGATTGGTAAAGTTACCAATAACAATTGCTAGCATAAGACTAGGAATATAGCTCAGTGGTAGAATAGAATTGAGAAGGTAGAGGGTGACACGGAAGGGAGAGAAGGAGGGAGAGAGGGAGGGAGAGAGGAAGAGAAGAGAGGGAGGGACAGAGAGAGAGAGCATTTTGTCTGTGAGATGGGGCAGAAGAAAAGCAGTGAGTGGAACCTGTCCTTTGAGTGATGGGTGTCTATTGCGGTTTAATAAGGATCAGGATAAACAATTAGGCTGAATAGATGTTTATTAAGGGAGAAATAACTCACAACATAGGCAGATGAACAGGGCGGGTTCCACCGGATCCTAACTAAGCCTTCCAGCGTCCACCACCAAAGAGAGTGGCCCCAACCCTTTCCCAGCCTTTTCCCCCAGGTCACGTCCAGCCCTGTCTCCACCCCCCCCAATGGGCGTGGCCTAAGCCACAGGTGCGGACAAGGTGAATATCTCACTACAGGTGTCACCAAGACCACGCCCTGTTGTTTCTTAGAGCATCTGTTATTTTTAATGACAAGTTGTCCATATTGCTCATATATTAATTTCTTGTATCACATTGTTTCATTTGTATTGAAATCATGTTTAATTTCTAGTCTCTTGTTACATTCTGTATACATCCAGTTCTTATTGTTTTGTTCTTCAAAACGTTCTAAACATAACTTTGACAACTAGTTTGTTTCTGTTACTTTACCAAGAATAGACATTGGCCCCTATCATGCAGATAATGGTAGACATTCTTCCTTTGTGAGACGTTTGGAGCTCACACCCTGGAAGAGTCACTACTCCCTGTGAAGGGACGGTGCAGGGATGTAGCCCGCCCTAGTGTTCTGAGTCCATGGTGCTGGGCTGACCTGGCCGACAGCTGGTGCCGGGCAGCATGAGCTGAGGCTGAGGCTGCAGCTGCAGTGAGCAGGGTGGGAGGAGAAATCCCCTCGACGCTTTTCCTGGTTACAAGCATCCTTGCTTTTCCTGGAGAGACAAATAATATCTTTTTGCTTAATGTATTATTTGTTCCTTTTTTTG
Organism: Cricetiscus sungorus; assembly: GCA_030556225.1. Taxonomy (NCBI): domain Eukaryota; kingdom Metazoa; phylum Chordata; class Mammalia; order Rodentia; family Cricetidae; genus Cricetiscus; species Cricetiscus sungorus. Next base: position 35,459,527 of record JANBXA010000642.1, read on the forward strand.
TGTTTTGAGAGTAAGTGAAGATCATTAATTGATCCTGTTTGGGGCAAGAAATTCAGTGTCCAGGCTTTGTGCATGTAATGATTAGATACATATAGCAATGGAATGCAGTCTTGTTTAAGATCCAGAAAATGTCTGTTAGAGGTGGGTGCAGGTTTTGAGGGTGTTTACAATGGTGTTTATCTAGAGACACAGAATACTTTTTTTTTTTTTTTTTGTCCTGCCGCTAAGGAGTCCCTCAGTGAGGGAGCTATCCTCAAGAAAATGGGGCGTGGACCTCTGCTTTATTAATAGATGGGTAAGCACATGTGATATTCCTTTTTGCTGCCTGTTGGTAATCTTAGTGCAGGGAAGGATGCAGGGCACTTTACTACAAGGTAGTGCCCTGCTGTTTGCACAACAGATCAGTGTGAAACAGGGCTGTGAGCCTGCGGCCTAGAGGATCTGTGAGGGATGGTGTAATCAAAGGGCCGTGTTGACAGTTGTAGAAGAGAGAACCCAGACACTCGAGAGCAATTAGTAAAAGAATTGGGTCATATGCAAGTGTCAACAAAACAACTAAAATATAACTGAATTTTTAAGTTTATGGGGTCAGTCAGGTAGCGACCCCAGAATAATAGGGTGTTTGTGTCCTGTTAATATATTCCAGATCCTCATCTCTAACGTTCTAAGAAAGTGAGGTTGAGGGAGAAACGGAGAGGACGCACAACTGTCCTGAAGGGACAGATAGAATCAGTTAAGGACAGAAGGCTGGAGCTTGGAGGGCATTGGCGATGAGTGGGAGCCCAGATCGAGGAGGCCCTTTTTGTGCCTGGTGCAGCAGAGATAAACACTGACCTCTGGTTAGTGACCTTAAAACGTAGCATTTGCAGTCACTTCAGGAGCTGGAAGGGTTCTTGCCTGGTGGACGGCCAGGTAGTTGATCCTCTTGGCCCCACAGATGGGGTGCTGTGGTTTAGGCTGTATGGGCGGGGCACAAATGGCGCTCTATTTGCCAGGTTACACTTTAGTTTATCTCAAACCTACCTTTCCCCTTGTATGTACTGTTAATCACTGCAGGTCTTTACAAGAATACTTTTACAAGAATACCTTTTCTTTGGAGACCTTCATGTTGTTTAAGGAACAAAACTATTTACCGATGTTAAAGTTTAAATACTAATGTCTAATGTCTTCCACACTGAGGGATTCTCTATTTATTTTGTATATGCTATCTTAAGAGTGAGGCAAATTTGAAATGATGATGTTGTAAACTTGAAGTCTGTATCTTCTGTCTTACAGCGAAAGCTACCTGTAATTCCTTTTGTGTTTTAGGAGCTGCAGATGGACCAGCAAGCAAAGAGACATCTCCAGGAAGAGTTTGATGCTTGTCTGGAGGAGAAAGATCAGTACATCAGCGTCCTCCAGACTCAGGTAAAAGAGCGAGTGAGTGAAAACACAGAAGTCGGTGCTAGAAAAGCAGGGATTGTAGTGGGAAAGGTGAAAAGTGTCAAGTGTAAAGAGGAAAGTTTGTTTCAATGCCTACCTTTCTTCCCCGTTAGCACTGTGTTTTGATTATTGTATCTTTTGTCTGATTGTGATGCCCCTACTAACGGCACACGCAGCAGACTGTGCTTGGCACAGTGAACATTCTGTTCTTTCCCACTGCCCCCTTTTTGTTTTTGAGACGGTTTCTCAACTCGGGAATCTCTCCGCTTTTGCCTCAAGTGCTGGGAATAAAGTTGTTCACCATCATCACCTAGGTTCACTGTATTCCTTACAAATTGTAAATAAAACTGCTGATTTTTTTTTTTTTTTTTTTAGGTCTCTCTCCTAAAGCAGAGGTTACAGAATGGCCCAATGAGTGTTGACTTAGCACAGCTGCCCCCTCCAGCTGAGCTCCAGGCAGACGTAGACACTGACAAAGAGAAGATAGGGGATGTCGGGGAGCCAGTGGGTAAGCTCTGGTTCTGTCAGAGTGTCATTTAACAATCAGAGGACAAGGTTGAGAGGGTTTAGGATTTGAGCTGATAGATTAGACTAAGGTAGAAGTAAGATGTTCTTGACTCTACTGTTTCTTCAAAGATTCAAGTTACTTTTTTTACAATTTACTTTTTTTTTTTTTTGAGACAGGGTTTTTCTGTGTAACAGCCCTAGCTGTCCTGGAGCTAGCTAGGTCAGTAGACCAGGCTGGCCTCAAACTCACAGAGATCCACCTGCCTCTGCCTCCCGAGTGCTGGAATTAAAGGGGAAGGAAAAAACCCAAACCCAAAAAAAACCCAAACAAACAAAAAACCCAATTCATTCAAGACTTGCAAATTGCATAAACTTTAAGGAGACCACATTTTAAATAATTGAAGTACATAAATTATGTTATACTATTTCAGTTCCTTGAGACAGGGTCCCATTATGTAATCCAGATCACTCATGCTGTGACTTTTTCCTTGTTAGCCACTTAGCAGGTTATGTCACCATACTTGCCTTATGTATGGCTTTGTTCTCTTACAAAGAGACTCTCAGTAGACTTTGGTCCACTCAGACAGAGAAAGTAGGTTACCGAGCAGCCAGCCATCTGAGCAGTGGCCCTGCAAGAGGCTGCAGCTCCTGTGGGTATGAAGCTGCACTAACAGATGCCACAGATATGGGAGGAAAACCTGCAGTATCCAGGCTAGAATGTGGCTGTAGAGAATACTTCGTAATTCTTTGGAGATGGGAACTGGTGGGGGCTTAGGAATGGCCCACTTTTAAGTAGGCCAGATCCAGTGAATGCCAACATGTATCCCATTCCAGGGTAAGGTTGAGCCACTAATGGTGTGAATTTATACTTGGCATCTTCAAGTAAATATCACACAGAAACTTGAGAGTACTTGGCTTATTGGGGTGTCCCTTCTTTTCTGATTTGTCTGAGAGTGTAGTTAGGTTTGGGTAGAAGAGGACATTGCAGGGGCTGAGTCTGTAGCTCAGTGGTAGAGTACATGCTTAACTTGCAGAAGGCTAAATGCAGCTCCCAAACCCCTCCCCCCTAAAGAGGAACTGTTCCTAGAGTTCCTTTGTATCCTTTGAAATTGTTTTAAAATTTCCTTTATTTATTTAGTGGCTGTGAGTGTTCACGTGCCATGACGTGGATGGAAGGTCTGAGGACAGCTCATGGTGCTGGTTCTCTCCACCGTGTGGGTCCTGGGGATTGAACATAAGCTGGGTAGCAGGCACCTTCACCCACTGAGCATCCCACTGGCCTCGTGTTTCTACCAACTGTCTGTGTTTATGCTGCTTTACCATGTGTAGGAGGTGAAGCGTCCGCTAAAACCCTGGAAATGCTTCAGCAAAGAGTGAAACGCCAGGAAAACCTCCTTCAGCGCTGCAAGGAGACGATTCGGTCCCAGAAGGAGCAGTGTACACTACTAAGCAGCGAAAAGGAAGCCTTGCAGGAGCAATTGGATGAAAGGCTGCAGGAGCTGGAAAAGACGAAGGTGAGGGCCACTGGGTTCCGTCCTGTTTAAACGTGTGACCCAGACCCACAGGCTCCAGCGTGGCCGGTGCCTCCTCCAGGAAGCCGCCTTCACCCTCCTGCCCGTAGACATGGTGGAGAGGGTGTCCTTGTCCCAGCACCCAGGTGTCCTGGGTCTCAGAGCACTTAGCATGCATTGCAGGTTTCCTGTGTACTTCTCCCCGCTACACTGTAAGGGTTATCTAGATTAGATAAGCTGCATAGAGTTCTCAAATGAGGCAAAGCTTAACTAGAGGTGGAAATGAATTTCTAAAACTTTTTTAGGAGCTTCATATGGCTGAGAAGACTAAACTTATCACTCAGTTGCGTGATGCAAAGAACTTAATTGAACAGCTTGAACAAGATAAGGTAAAACTCCCAAATTTATGCTACTGAGGTTTGTCAGGGCCCCTCATGTTTGCTTTGAGAGCAGTTAGTGGTATTTATATCACATGCTTTTAAAAATTTTTTAGCTGCTTCCATAAAAACTAGTTTTAATTTCTAGATTTATTTAGTTTTTACCATTAATAAGCCTGACTCTCTGAATTCTTAATACCAGTCAGCATCCTGTCTTAAAGACAAAAAGTAATGATTACAAAGGAAATCTATTTGTATAGTTCATACCTATTTTTCAAAGAAAAATTATTAAAAGTTAATTGTGCTGAATGTGAATGGTTTCAGTATTTTCTTTAACATTGCAGAAATAGATTGATCATTTGGGTGAGTTGCCTTAAAAGTAAAGAAGTGATAATGTGCATATTAGCATAAAACTTTGTACGTGTGGGCCTCAGGATGCTCAGGTTACAGGAGGGCAGGACGGGCTGAGCTCACGGAAGTCACTTCGGAGTTAGAGCAGTGCCTAGCACCCAGCAGAGACAGCTGGGAGGGTCACAGGTGAACAAAGAGCCCTGCCCTGCTTCATCCCAGGTTCTCCGCCCCCTCCGTAAGGCATCTCCCTGTGCACACCATCCTTCGTTTTATTTGACGTGTTGGTTCATAACTACAGTATTTTAACCTAGGTTTGAAACAAAGTGTCTTGATTTGTTCAGATGATCTTATCTAGCAGTTTAACAGTAGCTCATCTGCTATCTAGTCATTTCTGATTTTTCTTAGCATCTCACACGCTTCTGTCTTTACAGATCAAGTAAACTTGATTGTAAGTGGCGAGTGTAGTTGCCCTTTCTCTCGTGTTCTTTCCTGTGGAGGCAGTGAGGGCCACTGCTGCATTTTCAGTTGTCTTGAGCGGCCGCCATTAGCATTGGCCGTCCGGAAGAGTCATACTCCCCAGCAGGGCAGGGTCAGCGAGCCCGCAGGGAAGGTCTGAGCACCTTTGCAAGAGATTTTTTGTTTGTCCCACATGACTGGTTTTGTATGTGATGATTTGGTTTCTTTCCACACATTGACCTGCATTTCTGTAGAGATTCTTCACAGAAGGAAGAGAAGCCTCTAGCAAAGTGGAGGGATGGCGGGGCCTTCCTTGCGGGAGTCAGGGTAGTGATGGACCAGAGGGAAGCACAGGAGAAAAGAGAAGTAGGCACAGCTGGGCTCCTGCCTTGCCCAGTGTGGCAGCAGATGCCCTACGCACTGTGCCACGCCTTTTCTTTTGGGCCTCAACCAGCTCCCAAATCATGACACGGACTCCTCTTATTAGGAGTGAGTGCTCAGCCTGGCTTAGGCTCATTTCTGGCTGGCTCTTTTAACTTAAATTAACCTGTTTCTCTTTATCTACCTTTTGCCTGGGGCTTTTTACTTTTCTTTCTGTATGTCTTACTTTCCTGCTTCCTCCAGTGTCTGTCTGTCTGTCTGTCTGTCTGTCTGTCTGTCTGTCTGTCAGCCCGGGAGTGTCCCTCTTTTTTCCCTCATTCTCCTCTTCTCTCTCTTCTTTCCTCCTACTTATTCTCTCTGCCTGCCTTGCTATTGGCTGTTCAGCTTTTATGCAGGCAAGGTGAAACAGATGCATCATAAGCAAAAGTAACATCTCTTTGCCTAGTTAGAGTCATATTCCATGACAACATAGTGTCTAGAATTCTTTGCTGTGAAACCACACTTGTTAACTGTGTCTTATTCTGGCCCCGAGTCACATTCAGGGGCTAGTTTTGTTCATTACTGTTGATTAAGATGGGAATTACCACCCCTACATCAAGGTTGTAAATAAGTCTTGTAACTGAAGCACTTACCGGCAGATATTTCTGTATTGAAACACCCTGTCTGCTAAGGCATGGAGTGAAAACACAGATGAGTACTGAGAAGATTGTCCCGCTGCCCTTAGTTAGGGATGCCCGTCCTGCCTCTGCATCATTTGGGCTGTGCTGTGCTGTGCGTGTATTGGTGGTGCAGTTTTGCTCTGCAAATGCTTTAGAGTCTGCCTTCTGTCCAGGGAATGGTAATCACAGAGACGCAGCGGCACATGCAGGAGACCCTGGAACAGAAAGAGGAAGAAATCGCTCAGCTTCGCAGACGCATCAAACAAATGGCGACCCAAGGGGAGCAACTGCGGGAGCAGAAAGAAAAGTCTGAAAGAGCTGGTGAGAACACAAGGGCTCATATTCTGTGCCACCTCAAAAGTCACATGTGTTTCAACGTGTGTGTGCGTGTGTGTGAGCGCGCGCGTGTGTGCGTGTGAGCGTGTGTGAGCGCACGCGTGTGTGCATGTGAGCGTTTGTGTGCGCAAGGGCTCATATTCTGTACCACCTCAAAAGTCACACGTGTTTCAACGTGTGTGTGCGTGTGTGTGAGCGCGCGCGTGTGTGCGTGTGAGCGTGTGTGAGCGCAAGGGCTCATATTCTGTACCACCTCAAAAGTCACACGTGTTTCAACGTGTGTGCGCGTGTGTGTGAGCGCGCGCGTGTGTGCGTGTGCTTCTAAATGTTAGAAGAAAATGTGATAGAGAGCATATGTGAAATATTAATATCTATTACAGAAAATGTTTGTTGACCTCCGCATTAGAGTGTTACAATTGAGGCTTAAGGAAGTTATGTGTGCGCACAGCATGGGGCTTATTTAAAATAACCGCTTCTTTATGGATGATGCAGGGTAAACACAAGGCACACGGTATGCATCTGCTTCCGTCTGTGTCAACAGACAGCTCAGGGTTACATATGTTAGCTGAACAGAACACAGGCCAGAGTAGTGCCCATCACAGGCAGTACTGAGCAGTGCTGGAAATGGAGAAGATGAGCGAGCAGGTCAGGAAGGACCTCAGTGAGGGAGCGTAGTGGAAGGAAAGAGAGGTCAGCTACATACGTGTCAGTCACCGCAAGATTGAGACTAGGCAGAGGAGCACATGGCATCCTCCGAAACCGTGTCTGCTGAAGTGAGAGCTGAAGTTGAAGTTTGAAGGGCTGGCTGTTGGGATCTTAAAGGTGAGTGACTGCCTTTCATCTGTGGATAGGACAGTAGGAAGGAGCAGAGGGAACACAGTGTGAGGGCAGGAAGTTCAGGGGTGGGGACGAGAACCCTGGAGGGAGGTGTCTCAGGGAGGAGGGAGGGGAGAGGAACTCAAGCCAGGATTGCTCAGATGGTCCAGCACTTTAATCTAAAGAGAATGCTGAATAGTAGGCGTTCTAAATTGAGAAATCGGGGGGGTTGATTACTAAAATGATTGTTTAAAATATTTTGAATTTGAATTAGCCATGGCATTTACCAGTGGAATTGACTTGTAGGCATGTGGAGGTAAGAAGTTGGAGCATCTCTTAAGAGGGTTTGGCCTAAGGTAGCCTAAGGCCTGTGGTTAAGCTTTCACAGTGAGGCTCAAAGCCCCTTTAGTCTTCATTGCTATTGATGTTTGTTTATTCCTCTACGGGGTTACTTGTAGTAGCAAGGAGTGTGTTAACACTGCTACGGCACAGTCGTGTGAAACAGCAAGGGGTGTGGTGACATTTCTACAGCAGTAGTTCCCTGCGGTAGTAAGGCAGTGCTGCTGTACCTACGTTTAATCTTTATGTTCTGTCAAACTGTTCTGTTTTATCCTCATTTCACAAATAGGAGAACCTAAGACTAATTTGCCTCCGTTTATGCACGGGAAGTAAATGTGTAGTCAGGACTTTAAGCCAAGCATGTGGCTTCAGAGTAGACTTGAAAGGGCCTGTGTTTGACTGATAGAAATAGACGAGAAGGAAGAAGTTACTCCTGGGTGTCAGGGGCTGTGAGTAGTTAGGTTTTAGGGGAAGTACGATCGGTGTTTCATGAAGTGGGTTGGGGAGGTGGATGAAGTTTTATAAAGGTCTTTGAATTTGATGAGGATTTGATTGAAATGGTCTTAGAAAATACATTGAGAGTTACCAACAGGGAAATAGAGCCACATGGGAGAAGTCATTGGTTAGTACCATCTGCGCTTGTAAATGCATCTCTGTCTCCTTTGGAGATTTTAGTTGATGAACTTGTTCTCATTAAACCTAAGAATATTTCCTGTGTGTGTGTGTGTGTGTGTGTGTGTGTGTGTGTGTGTGTAGGTGGGGGGCGGCGGGGGGATAGCTCTTTGACGAATATAAACTTCTAAAACACACGTGTTGAAAGGTGCGGTCAGACAGGCTTGCCTTCAGGGGACAGAAGCCAGTGTGCAGCCCCGTTGCGTAGGAGTCCTGTGTAGTTACACTTTATTGGAGCCCGTGTGTATCTGCAGCTCCTGCCATCAGGCCTTCCTGCTCTAGAACTTGTTATTAACAATGTAGCTAGTCAAGAAGAAACGATGACCAGGGATTGAAATGTTCTGAAAATGAATTATGCTTTATGGTGAATATTAAGTTGAGAAGTAAATGGGTAAATATTCAGTTAATTAATGAATATGATAATTCCCCAGGAAACTGAGTCAGACCTTAGTTCTACAACTTTCCTTCTGTGTTTCTCTTCAGATGTAATATGTTGTAGGCAGGAGAGCGGTTTAGTGGTTGAGAGTGTGCCCTACTCTTGCAGGGGCCTGAGTTTGTTGCAGGACCCGTGTTGGGCGGCTCACACCTGCTTACTCAGCTTCTGGGGGTCCTACTTTGGAGGTGCTAGAGATCGAACTGAGTCTTATGCAAGCCAGATGTGTGTCCCTCCACTGGCACCTCACTCCCAGAACTATGCTTTTGTAAATAGGTTATCATCTATATGTTGAAAAACGTTTCTGTCCATGTCAATATCAGAAGAGTACACATTTTAATAAATACTGAAGGAGAGACTAGATATTTACTTTGATAGGTCCATTAATGTTGGAAAGCATCTAGACAACATAGTTTGATGTTTCTGTGTGTAGTCCTAACTACTGAGTACTGCAGTGGAAGTCTGTAAGAGGACTGAGTCCACTCTGAAGACACTACACGTTAAATCTGTCCTGAGAACTAGTTCTGTGTGCCACCCACACCTCAGCCCATGGCCTTGGTTGACAAGGGCTGCCTACATAAAAATTGGTCCTTGGTTTTCATCGTGAAGCACAGATGCCAATTAAAAGAAAGCTCTAGATGAGTGCTGGACGTGGGGAACAGCCAGTGTCCAGTAAACAGCTTCCACTAACAGCCTGTGAACACCATCGGTTTTTGTAGAATTCAGTTGCTCTATTAAGCACCCATCTTTTGTCTTTTGAGTGAAGTCCCAGGTCATATAAAGAAAACAGTAACATCATTATAGCTGGCTGTTGGTATTTTAGAATCAGATATGTCCACAGAAAGTTGGTAGCAAAGAAAAGAAACTATGCTGATGCGTTTTCCAGTGTAAGGAATTTAATTATTACAGTCCTTCTGGACGCTTGCCTGTGGTATTAGCACTGACTAAGGGATCTCTTGCAGCATAGTTCATTGCACTGCTTCTTACGTGTTTTTATAGACACTAGTGCTGCCATGTGTTATAGGACGAAGCCCTGAGTCAGTCTGTGATTTGTGAAGAAGAATTCTGTTTCAGATAGTAAGGTGTGGGCTAGGAACACAATGAGTAAATAAAGCACTTGCCACAGAACCGTGAGAGACACAGTTCAGACCCCCAGAACCTACCAGAACCCACACAGAAGCCAGGTGTGCAAGGGTGGGGCCTAGAATCCCAGTGTGCAGGGGTGAGCTAGCTAGCTAGACTGGTTGCAATTAGCAAGCCCCACATTCAGTGTTAAGACCCTGCCTCAGTAAATAAAGTGGAGAGGAATTAAGGAACATTACACACATACACATATGTGCCCAAATACATGAACACACGTGCACACACATACCACATATATATGTGTAAAATTACGAAGACGTGAGTGTATGATGTGTTTCCACCAGGATACTACAGTCTACTTCTGGAATGTCTGGGTGCGGTTCTGAAGTCTCTCACTGCAGCACTCTTGCTTTGTTCACAGTTACACACCTGTTAGAAAGAAGCACTGTGCAGCGATGGTGATTCCATACCTTTCTACCTCTCTAGATATCACCTAAGGACGCTATGATGATTGGCATCTAATAACCTTATTGATAGAAAGTTAATATGACCAGCTTAACACAGGATCCTGAGAGAAGCGTGTGTGTGTTTATGTGTGTGTGTAAAATGATAAGAGATAGGGGTAGATGGCTAATTATTAATGAAATACATTCTAGAAATAGTAAAAGTAGTGAAAATAAAAGTACATCACTGAGTATACTTTCTTTAAATCTTTATGTAATCAATAGTTTTATATTATAATACTATTGTACATTTAACTTTCTATGTTTTTATGCTACCACTTTGCATAACATTGGGAATCCTTTATATGTAGCTAAGGTACTGACATGCTTCAATGGTTTGTGGCATAATGCATGTACTCATTTCCTTGGAAACCATTCCTCTGTTCATAACTAGTAGCTTATTTTTAAACTGTTGCTCTTGGAAATTCTGTAACAGTTCTGCAATATAGATTCGTTTATATCTTTGATGATTTTTCTTCTCTCATTAATTTTTTACCCATGAAGCTTGTCTTTTTTTGTTAGTTACTGTTAGGTGATTCAAATATAGCTATTGCAAAAAAGAAACCATAAATCATAGCATTAACACTCTCCCCAAGTAAAAGGAAATAAGATAACTCAGGTCGTGATGTGCTTGCCACACAATTATGGTGAGAAGTTCCGATCCCCAGCCCCTGGAGAAGGAGCAGGCCTAGTGGTACGCATTGCTAACCCAGTGCTGGGGAGGTGGACACGGGCAGAGTTCTGGGCTTTGTTTGCCAGCCACTCGCTGTGCCACAGGGCTCCCGGCTAGGGTTGGAGGCCCATTGCAGAGGAGCCAGGCGGATGAACAGCTTCTGAGGAGTAGGACCTGAGATTGATTTCTGCCTTCTACATGTGTATGCAGAAGTACGTACGAGTGCACGCGTGCACACACACTCACACGCACGCACACACGTGCGTACACACACATTCTCGCTCTTCCTACAATTATGTAAATCTACAAAATATTTCAGAGTGCACTAACTTTCATAAGCTTTTTTTCCATGCCCATCCTTGCTGAATTTATATGTTTTAAATGATTGGCTGCATGTAAAAACTTGGGTTTAAGTCATAATATTCTTTGCTTTGTTACTGTCATGTGTTTTTTTTTTTTTTTTGTATGGTGCAGCCCGATAAGCCAGACAGAAGTAGAAAATATGCATTTGAAGTCTGGGGAGCCTTCGACATAAGACTGTCTCTAATGTGTCATATTCATGCATATATACCTAGCCCAAACCATTGTGTGTGAGTGGTGTGTTAACTGGAGATGTTAGGTAACCGTCTCCTCGAGTCTCAAGTCTCACTGAAAATCTTATTTCTGTGCATCCACACATGCCAACAAGTGAATCCCGTGCCTTTCCCAAGCCTTGTATGAACAGGACTGGGGTAAGGCTGGCTTTCTTTCTGGTTTTTCTTATCATGGGTACTTAGAATGAGCCTTTAAAGGAAAATTCCATGTTTCTCAGGCAAAAAAAAAAAAAAAAAAAAAACAAAAAATGCGTGAATTGAAGTAAACTTTATGCTATGTTTGGAAGTTATTTATATTTTAATACTAATCAAATATGTGTTAGCAAGACTTATGTTTTAAATAGACCGTTAGTGGGTGTAATTTATGTCCCAAATGCGATCATTCTTGCTGGAAAGCCTCAGCATCTAGAAGAATAAATTTGTGGGTGATCAGTTAAATTAACTACGTTTGCTTTGATGCAGTAGTTTTCAGGGACAGAGAGTTTTTAAGGTAGTGTTAAAAATGGGGTATTGGATAGAGCTTCAGGTGTTTGAAAGTCTTGCTTTGGGAAGAAGCTTAAGAAGTAGCCTGCCTGCCTGCCTTCCTTAAAGTTTTTTTCATTTTCGAGGCAGGGTTTTTCTGTGTAGCTCTTGCTGTCCTGGAACTGACTGTATAGAGCAGAGCTGACTTTGAACTCATGGGGGTCTTCCTACCTCTGCCTCCTGAGTGCAAGCAGTGGCTTTCAGTGGGAGATGCTCTGTTAATGTCAGGAGGCCCCGGGGTCATACGTGAGCGCTGCACTACTTGCTTCTGCCACTGGGTGGTAGTATTTTCTTTTCTTTTACATAAACCACAGTGCAGTCTTCAAACTTTTTATCCCAGAGAGGGACCTCTTTATAACTTCAAAGTCAGGGCAGTTTCAGGGATGCTGTACAATGTTTGTCATGCTATTAGCTTAAACTGAAAAAAATTTTCTTTAAATTTTCACATACTTTCAAAATAAAAATATACACCTGTTGCTTGTTCTTATAGATTTTTATGCTCATTTACAAAATAAAACTGTGTGTGTGTGAATGTACTGCATTACTTGCTTTAATGAAACACAACTGGGTCCCTGGGCCTCCTTTAGGCTGCAGTCAGTCTGTTGCATGCCATGCATTAAGAAAGCCTGATCCATACGGAAAGCTCTTAGCTCTCCTGGGAGCATCTCCCAGGCGCTCCTGTAGACTAGCTCTGTGGACTGGGCAGGGTCTTACTGCTTTTAGGGTTAATTTGCAATTCATTCACTTTGTAGCTGTGTTTTTCTTTTCCTAATGGCAGACCATTATTTTTTCCTCCCCAGGAATAAAGATATAACCCCAGCTTACTCATTTTGATATCACTAGCAGTGTCTTAGGGTCAACAGTTAATCTAGAGGTTGTCACCTCTGTTTACTCCGAAAGGGGAGAGCTGGTCCTGTGAGCCTTCTGTGCAGTGCTCTCTAGGATGGCAGCAAAACGGTGCCTCTCTGGGGCTCCAGGACACTGCCATCTGCTTTAATAGGAGGGAGGGGGAGCGGAGGGGAGGGGAGGGGGGAGGGGAGAGAGGGAGGGAAAGGCAGTGGACTATTGAAAACAGTGCTTTCTCTGAGTGTTTGTTTTTAATGTCCTTTTCTCCTCGGTCAGCTGTCTTTGTGACGTGTTTCTGTATGTTACTGCCTAACATACGATTGGCATGTGGTAAACATCCAGTTTGATGAGGAAGTGGTGAGATTATTGAGCTGTAGGTTGCCTGTCCTGCTCACGTAAGTGGTGTAGTACACTGGTCCATTTCATGCTCTCATGGACAGGATGAACCTTATCTGAAGTGGAAACTGAAGAGCCTGCACTAACATCGCAGCCCTGCATCTCATTTAGCTCCTATTATGCAGTCATATTTAGTTGGTTACATTTTTGCCTAGTAAGTTTTAAAAGTGTTTGGATTTTTTTTTCTTTCTTTTTAAAAAATAAAAATTGCCTGAGATACATTGAATTTTGTTTTGGAAGAACACTGTGTGTGTTTCCAATACTGTGGCTGCCCATGCTTAGCCTTCCTGCCCTGTGTGTGCCTTGACTGTGGTTTTCTGCACCCCTGCATGTTAGTGAAGATGACTCACCAGCTGTGGCGCATGCACGTTCTTCGTCTCACTCGCTTATCCTTTGTTGTAGCTAAAAATCAATGACAGAGGCATTCAGAACATGCTTCTGTAGTACTTGGATTGAAATTCTAGCCTACTTAGGAAAGAATGGGAACTCACTTTTACATTGTAGTAGGATATGGCTACCATTTTATTACGGTTGGTGTTTGCAGGGTCACACACATGTCTGGTTTCTCAGTATACTCTCATTATCTCCTATTTAAACATTGAAGTGAGATTCACTGTTGGAAGCAGAATTCCTCTGAGGAAGTGGTTTTCCTGTAGTGTAGTGTAGAATCCATGGTAGGTTTGAATGCATTCCACCTGTTTATTATATGTGGGTATTTGAAATTCATCTTAATGCTTTGGGCAGAAAGGTTTGTGCCTGTCAGCACATGGCACCATCCATCATACTGAGACCCAGAAATCCTGGCTAGGAGAGAGATTTCCACTCAACTGAGCTTGGTCACTATTGGCATCTTTAGATTTCAAAATACTGCAAAGCAAGGGTTATTTTCCTTATTTAAAGTTCTCCCATTGAGGAGAGATTGGGTGCCCATTACTGCATTTGACCGAGGGTATTTGATTAGAAGATTACAAAGTGTTCTTTCTAGCTGTGAAATCATTTGGTCCTCTGACCTAACAGGACAGTAAATTGAAGTGAAGTGTATTCTCCTGTCATCATTTCCTCTAAATTCTGGGTGTTGGAGCATCTTCGGGCTCTGCAAAGCTAGCTTTATGGATTTCTGTGGCGTAGACTAGCATGCTGATGGGAGGGTTCAGGAGGAGTGACAATGGGGATGTGCTGGTAACTTCTACCACCATTCCTGCCCCACCCCACCTTCTCAGCCTTGAATCTTGAGTGCATACCATGAAGTGGGCACTCTTGGACAATCTCCTACTCAGGCCACGTTTAAGACAGGAAACTAGCGTTTCGGGAGTAGCAAGAGCTAGCTGTTACTGTATGCCTGACACTAGGATATAGTAAAAACATAGCTAAATAAAGCAAAGATAATGTTTTTCTTAAGTATTTTACTTTTCAACATCTTCATGTTTTAAGAATTATCCTGGTGTTTCCAGGCAAATGTATAATTAGACTAAGACTCTTGAAAAAGGATTCCAGCCTCTCCTCTCCTCTCCCCTTCCCTGCCCTCTCCTCCCCTTCCCTCCCCTCCCCTCCCCTACCCTACCCTTCCCTCCCCTCCTCTTCCCTTCCCTCCCCTCCCCTCCCCTCCCCTCCCCTTGAGCTCACAGAGATCTGCCTGCCTCTGTCTCCTGAGTGCTGGGATTAAAGGTGTGCAGCACCACTGCCTAGCTTCAGCTAATTTCTTGTTCCTTTGAAATACAGAACTTATTTGAGCCTCAATTTTATACTTTTAAGTATGCAAGATGAGTAAGTTGGGTAGTTTTGCATTTTGTAATCAAAGTTATTAGTTGTAGGAAAGATTAACTTTTTAATGCTGTTGAGCACTGACCTGTGCTTCCAGAGTTCAGTCATATATAACCCTTCTTTACCTAATGCTATTTACTATTAAGAAATTGCTTTAGAATAGGTGTTTGTATGTAGGTATATAGTGTCTATGTCTAAATCATTGTCTGAAATCAACCTGGGGTCAGTAAAAGTCCTTTGTACTATGATACCTTATGACGAAGCCCCCATATTCCTTTAAGCAGCTTAGTTATACAGGATACATCACATGTGTTGGTAAATTGAGCTGTCTCCTATGGACTGTTTCTTGATGGAATTGGAAACCCTTCTTGACCATTGAGTGTGTAGTGGGAAGTCTCCGGACTTCTGTAAGGGCTACAGGAAACAATCTAAGACAACAGTAATAGGATTTTCACAGGGTATTTGTTCAAAATGTCTATATGGATCTGTACACACATACACACATGCATACACACACACACACTGGTACCAAGTTAGCCAGCTGTTGTATGCCTTGGTTGGATGCTGAATGAGCGATTTTGTTCCCTTAGAGACTTAGAGGTGATTATGTCTACAGGGCCTGAACTTACCTTACCCCTGAGCCGTTGGTAGAGCCTTCTGTATACCATTCTTTCTAGTCAGCTAGGAGCAGCCCTTTTTGGAAACTTACGCATGTAGTGAGTTTCATATCAGAAGTACATTGTAGTTTTGTGATTCACCCAATAAATGTTCTTAAAAAGAAACAAACCCCTGCTCTTTTATATTATGGTTAAAAAGTCTGAAAATAAGATTTGCCAAAGAAAAGTGTTTTTTCCATTCTTAAAAATGTCCTAGTGAGCCAGGCATAGTGGTACATGCCCGTAACCCCAGCACTCAGGAAGAAGAAGCAGGAGGATTGCAAGTTCGAAACCAGCCGGGCTACATAGTGAGACCCTGACTCAAAAACAAAAAAGAGAAAGTCCTAGTGAGTGCACAGGGGCATTACCCAACTGTTGATGATAGAGAAGCAGTGTAACTGAAGTTTACAGAGTACTATAGTAGTCTGACCTGTTGTTGAACTTGTTAGCCATAGCATACTCGGTGGGGAGAGCAGGGAAATATTATTGACCTAATACATCTTCAAAGCCTGAGCTCATAGAAGCAGCCCTAGCATTCTAGTCCAGAATTCACAGCAACAAAACGTGGATGTGTCTCACGGGACCCTTGGTGAAACCTTGTTGAGCGGCTCAGAAGTATCTCTTGGCTTAGGACAGCGATGCGTCCTCTCACCTGCCCTGCTGTGGCTGCTCTTAGATCTGTAATGTGATTGTGGGCTGCTTGACCCGGTGACATCACTTCTCGAGAAACGTGTTTTCCTCCATTTTCGTTACAGCTTTTGAGGAACTTGAAAAAGCCTTGAGCGCAGCCCAAAAGACTGAAGAGGCACAGAGAAGGATGAAGGCAGAGATGGACGAACAGATAAAGGCTGTTGAGAGAGCCAGCGAGGAGGAGCGCCTGCGTCTTCAGCAGGAGCTGAGTCGAGTGAGACAGGAGGCCGCCAGCATGATGAAAGTAAGGGTGACTGATCAGAACGGCTTCAGTCCCACGTTTATTCTCCAAAACTTGGATTGTAAGAAAGCCAGTCTGCAGTTTAGACGCTGGGCATTTGTGATGTTAAGGAGGCAGTGAAAAGCACTTTGGTAGAGAGGTTCCCACTTAGGTGCCTGGGTCCTTCAAAGCCTTGCCCCGTCTCCAGCTGTGATGGTCACTAGCTCCCTGACCTGAGGCTGCTTCAATGCATACCCTCAGAACTCAGGGAACTTAGGAGTAATTAGTGACTTACTGGGTTTTTATGCACTGGTGAGGATTGAGCCTTTGCCTTCATATATGATGAACACTTGTTTACCGCTCACTGAGCTGTAGTCCCAGCCCCTGAAAAGATAGTTATTAATGTCCTCACTCTTAAAATATGTAGGTATTTTCAAAATGAGTCATTTTTATATAGAGTTGCCTTTTTAGAACTTAGAGTATTGCAGTGTGTGTGTGTGTGTGTGTGTGTGTGTGTGTGTGTGAGTGTGTGTGTGTGTGTGAGTGTGTGTGTGTGTGAGTGTGTGTGTGTGTGAGTGTGTGTGTGTGTGTGTGTGTGTGTGTGTGAGAGTGTGTGATGTGTGTGTGTGTGTGTGTGTGTGTGTGTGTGTGTGTGTGTGAGTGTGGTATGAGTAAGTCCTACAGCATGTGTGGGGGTCAGTACAACGTGAGAGAGTTGTTTCTCTCTTACCATATGGGTTCTACAGATAGAATTCAAGCCATCAAGCTTAGGGCCAGGTGCCTTTACTTGCTGAGCCATCTTTGGGGTCCATAAAGTTATAGAGTTTCGTTTCTTTGTTTCTTTCTTTTTCTTTTCTTTTTTTCTTTTTTTCTTTTTTTTTTTTTTTTTTTTTTTTTTTGAGACAGGATTTCTCTGTATAGTTCTGTCCTGGAACTAGTTTTGTAGACTAGGCTGGCCTCAAACTCACAGAGAGCCTCCCGAGTAGGTGTTGGGACTAAAGGTGTGTATCACCACTGCCCAGCTTATTAAGTTGTCTTTTATGAATAAGGAGTCTGAAGCTGAACTGATTAGTAGGTGAGAGCTTGCACAAGCATGAGGGCCTGAGTTTGAACCACCAGCTTCCAGGTAAAAAAGTGGGCGTGGCTGCAGAGTGGCAGATCCTGAGAGCGGCCTGACCAGTCAGCCAGCATAGCTGTAAACTGCAGGCTTCTGATTCAATGAGAGACCCGTGTCAAAGGCAGTAAATCATAGAATGGGTGAGGAAGACTCCGCCCAGTGTCCCTGGCCCCACGTGCGTGCATGTGGCAGCTGCATCCCACACACAGCCTGCAGATGCACGAGGGAAAGAGAGTAAGTCTCAAGACCCCCAGGGTCCAGTTTGTCCAGCCAAGCAAACAAGCCAGTATAGCCTGCTCCCCGCTCCACCTCCCGTCCTGTCCTCCATTTCATCCTCGCTCTCACTGATGGTTTCGCCATTTCTTCCTCTTCCTTCATTGATTCCTTGTTTCTGTCCTTGATGTTTGGTTATGGCCGCTGAAGTGAATGAGAAAGTTACCTGCTATAACAAGTGGTTTTCAATGACCTGGAGGGGCCTGCAGCTTTTACTTACCACTGCAGAGGGTTACTATGTAAATACATTGTGCATACGGACACAGAGGGTGGAAAACGAAGTTTCACACATTTACTTCCCTCTGTGGGACTAGAAAAACATCTCAAAAAGTATCAATTAATTATGGTCCATTACTGGCTATACATGGCCTTGGCTCAAACTGTCTGACTGTGTTTTAAATTTTTTAATATGGAAAAGCAAAAAGGCTTATAGAGTGTTGCCTCATTGGGACAAGGAACAGAGAGGTTTGGCGACCACCCACCTAGTCCATCTGGGGTTAGATGGAGCGAGGGCTGCTCAGTCTCATCTGGGGTCGGTCTTAGTGTAAATCTCTTTCCCAGAGACAGGCTGGCCCCGCATGATATTCTTGGAGGAATTTCAATATATTTTCATTTTTAAGTGGTCATGTGATGTGTGTTAATATTAGTATGGAGTCTAACAACAGTAATAATTTATGAATTATTTTGAGGATAACGACATGACTGTGTGACAGAAGTCAAAAGATGAGGCGGGGGTGGAGCAGTAATGCATTTGTTGTGCAGATTTGACCCCTTTGTTTGGACCCCAGCACCCAAGTATAAAGTGTAGCTGTGCTCGCCTATAATCCTGGGGGGGGGGCAGAGACAGATGGAGGCTGGGGCAGTGGCCAGACAGTCTCGCTGTGCCAAGGAGTAAGATGTAGAGTGATTGAGGAAGCACTGGACAGGGTCCTCCACATGCTCATAAACACAGGCGTGCACATCGAGCACACACACACACACACACACACACACACGATTGAAAGATAAACAGTGTACTGTGAGGGCTGGAAATGCAGCCCTGATGGTGAGTGCTTGCCCAGCACACACCACACTGGGTATCCAGCCGCCTTTTAGTTTTTCTAGAAAGAGCAGGCTTCTTTTAAATATGCTTAAGAGATGGTCCCTACATTAGGTTTATATTGTCGGTGCCTTTAGTGTCAGAACTATCTACATTGGTAGCTGTCATGGTGCCATTTATTTACAGGCTGCTCAAGATCCCCTCATATAAAGTTCTCATGCTTGAGTCAGTGTCCTGCTGGTGGGTACTAGATTGCCAGTGTTTGCTATTGCTGATTCTACGCACTAGCATTACGTGTATTGGCTCTCTTATATATCCCTTTGTGGTAGATTCTTTAAAGTGGATCCGCTCTTTAATTATTGGTGTGCTTGCTCCAAGCCCTGTGGTGGACAGTGTGGACTTTTACAGCCAGGTGTTGGAAGTTCCCCTCATCACAAAGATAGTTGGCTTCTCTTTCACTCTGAGCTTAGAGGGAAACAAGATGCACTGTCATCATTGTCACGTGGAGAAGTCTTGCCAGCTTGGTGAGCGCTTCATGCTGAAAAGAAATGTTTTTTCTGCTTTGAGCTTCCTGATCAAATCCTTGGCTTGTTCTTGTATTGGGTTGAATGGTTTGTTATTATTTGCTTGGAGACGCTCTTTACTGATAGTGGGAGCTATAGTCCTTTGGCGCTAAGGAACTTATTCAAATATTCCTTTTCTGTTGAATAGGAAGTTTTCTTGGTATTTAAGATTATTGTTTTCTTCTTTAACTGCCTCCTAGGTTTTGTTGGGTTTAATTATAAGTATGTCCATCTGTCCGTTCGTTTGTTTGTGTGCTGTGTGTGTGTAGGTTAGGGGACATGGGGACATGTTGAGAGGGTTGGTCCTCTCTTTACGCTGCTTGTTTGTGTGCTGTGTGTGTAGGCTAGGGGACATGGGGACATGTTGAGAGGGTTGGTCCTCTCCTTACGCTGCTTGTTTGTGTGCTGTGTGTGTAGGCTAGGGGACATGGGGACATGTTGAGAGGGTTGGTCCTCTCCTTACGCTGCTTGTTTGTGTGCTGTGTGTGTAGGCTAGGGGACATGGGGACATGTTGAGAGGGTTGGTCCTCTCCTTACGCTGCTTGTTTGTGTGCTGTGTGTGTAGGCTAGGGGACATGGGGACATGTTGAGAGGGTTGGTCCTCTCTTTACGCTGCTTGTTTGTGTGCTGTGTGTGTAGGCTAGGGGACATGGGGACATGTTGAGAGGGTTGGTCCTCTCCTTACGCTGCTTGTTTGTGTGCTGTGTGTGTAGGCTAGGGGACATGGGGACATGTTGAGAGGGTTGGTCCTCTCTTTACGCTGCTTGTTTGTGTGCTGTGTGTGTAGGCTAGGGGACATGGGGACATGTTGAGAGGGTTGGTCCTCTCTTTACGCTGCTTGTTTGTGTGCTGTGTGTGTAGGCTAGGGGACATGGGGACATGTTGAGAGGGTTGGTCCTCTCCTTACGCTGCTTGGGACGCAGGGCTCAGACCAGGATTGAGTTTGGCTGCAGGTGCTGTAAAGTGCTGAGCCTTCTCAGGGCTCTGCCTTCAGCTCTGTTTTAAAACACATGGGGGACTCGGGACATAGGTCAGTGGCAGGCACATGCCTAGCACGTGCAGGGCCCTGGGTTCAGTCCAGTCATGACAAAACTGGACTGAATTTTTTCAACTCTGTTGTTTTCTTTTGACATTTGGATACTTTATTTGTTTATGGTTGCATGTTTGTTCTGACTGAAATTTATTTGGTACTAAGAATAAGGTTGAAAGCCAGTTTAGTTTTTCCCAGGATACTGCTGGCAGCTTCTAAGTCATGTATTTAATTATGTGTCCCCAGGGGCCTTCCATCATACTCCAAACCATGTGTACAGTAGCGTGCCCTTTGCCCCCACATGCTGTTATCTCTATTGTGTAGTGAGTGTGGAAGCTGCTGAGCATATGTCCTCTTTTTGCTGGGTGCTGGGTGCTGGGTGAGTGTGCTGCACACTGTGATACCCCCTGTGTCTGAGCATCTGCTCTCTGCCTGCCTGGTGGCCCCCCCTCGTAACCTGTCTGTTGGTGGTAGTGCTGGGGGCAGTGTTGGCTGTTCTAACATGTACGTTTTTGTCTCTGAGCAGCCTCCCTCATTCTTTTGGTGTTTGATTACATTAACTTTTTAGATTTATATAGGGGAACTTGATAGTTTTATGAAGTTGAATTTTCCTTTCCAAGAAAGACCAAAGCCAGTAACTCTTTAATAAATAATGCCTTCCTAGAAAGCGGGTGCAGCCTGACCACAGCGAGTGCAGGGTTCTTGTCTCCTGCCTGCCTCCCTTCCGCTCTGCTCTACCCTGACAGCAAGCCATTCTCTTCAGGCAGCCCAGTCTCTTTGGTGGCTTTGATGGGCTTTCTTTTTACTCCTCTCACTTTGGGGTGTGTTCTAGTGTCTCCTCTTAACAAGCTAGCGGGACTAGTTTCAGGGAAGGGTTCCGGGCTTTTCTGGGTGCCTGCGTTCACCTTTTCACTTTTGGCTTGTTTTCAGAAGACCGAAGAGGAACAACTTGCTGACCTTCAGAGGCTGCATGCAGAGGAGCTGGCCAGCAAAGAGCAGGAACTTGCCAGGAGGCTTCAGACCCAGGAAAGGGAGCTGCGTGAGCAGATGAAAATAGCTCTTGTAAGTGCTGTTCAGTCAGGGTAACAGCAGAGCTGCCCCGCCCCGCATGGGTGGAGTGGAAGTTTCTAGCAGCCTCCACCTCAGGGTTTGAGAGGACAGGACACAAGCGAGAAGGGCTCAGTGTGTGTGAAAGCAAAAGTCTGAGGCGCCCAGCTTGCATCAGTGCTTTGTTTGCCTGCCCCTTCCACCCCACTGTAGGCAGTAACCAGGGGAGACCGGAAAAGATGTCAGTTTCTCAAAGCCCAGCGTGCTGCCCGCATCCATAGCAAACTACCGAATGAACAGAATAATGGTCAGAACAGCAAAGATTCACATTTTTGCTGAAAATGTGATTTGAATATTTAAATAAAAAGTAATTTTACTCAGTGGTGAAAAACTTTCATTTGAGCCTCCATAAAAGTGTCAGTCAGTATCAAAATGTAGTTTGTGTTGATAGGAAATTTTTCAGAAAATAGCTGAAACTATCATCCATAAAGTAATGTATGTGATTTTTAAACCTGTTCAGTGCTGGATTGGAAGCTCTGAACATGAAGCCTGGAATGGTATTCCTCCCTCCCTCCTTCCCTCCCTCCCTCCCTCTTTCCCCTCCCCTGCCCCCTTCCTTTCCCTCCCTTCCTCCCTCCCCCTCCCCTCCCCTCCCTCATTGTCCAAGTTTCTTGGCATTTCTAGCAGCATTGATTCTTGCTGAGAATAAATTTTCAAATCTCTGGAAGGGAAATAGACATTTGGATTTAGAGTATACTTATGCAAGGCTAGGAAAATTGTGTGGTTGAAATTGCACTCACATGCTGTGGCACATGCCTTTATTCCCAGCACTTGGGAGGCAGAGGTAGGTGGATCTCTGAGCTTGAGGCCAGCCTGGTCTACATAGTGAGTTCCAGGACAGCTGGGTGCAGATCAAATAGAAAGTGTGATTCCATTGAAGGGCTTTGGGAATGCTCAAGATTTATGTGGGCTTCAGATGGTATTGTTTTTGGCACAGGAGAAGAATCAGTCAGAATATCTGAAGCTCACCCAAGAAAAAGAACAGCAAGAATCATTGGCTCTGGAAGAGTTGGAGCTGCAGAAAAAAGCAATCCTTTCAGAGAGCGAAAACAAACTCCAGGAACTTGGGCGAGAAGCAGAGGCTTACCGAACTGTGAGTTCACGTGCTGTGTGGGCTCCAGAGCTGGGGATACGTGTGTCTGTCTGTGGGGACTATTCTCTCCAGTCAGAATCAAGCTCTGATAAGCCTCTGGCCTGTGGGGTTGGGTTATATACATTTGTTCTTCATCTTTAGTGAGAGTGTCCGTGGGGATATTTTGGGCGGTGGATCTCTTTGCCACATTGTCCTTGCTGGTTGCTCCCAGCTCCCCATGTTTCTGGCCTCTCAGCACACAGAGACTGCAGCTGCCTCCACTCCACTCCTCACCCACCCTGATCTCACTAGGAAGGGGCCGCACTTTGTCTGCAGTGTGTTCTCACACCTTGTGCTTGTCTGGCTTCATCATACAGTGTGTCCTAAATATAATCCACACTTGGCCGTTGTCATAGTCTAGTTACACTGATGCCGTACTTGGATGTTATAATCACCATTTTTTCCATGTTTACATGGTGCTGCAATGAAGTAGCTGTATGTCTTCAGGTGTGTAGTTTTAAGGCTCCCTTTCCTTGGCAGTACAGAAGTGCTGCTGTAGTAAAACGTGCTGATAGAATGTAGGTCCTCCACTCTTCAGTCAAACAGTTGTCAGCCGTCTTTGCTTTTCCTTTATCCACACCTCAGGCATGCGACTGGTGGGTATGATGTCATGGAAGCGCTCGCTTGATCAGAGATGCATTGCACCTCACTTCCTTTGGCAGCCACCGAGAGATTGGACTTGCCAGTCTCTTAGACCTTCCCAGCTCTGAGTGAAGGTTACCATTCTGTGAGATAACAGAAACCTTTGGTAAAATATGTTTAAGAAAACAAAACATGCCAGGCTAGTGAGATGGCTCAGGGCAAAGTGACTGCTACACAGCCTGGCCATCTGAGCCTCATCCTAAACCCACAGTGGAGAGAGAAGGAATTCCCGAAGATCTCTGGGACCGCTGGTGCCCCTCTCCCCTCCCCCAAATAATAAAAGTTTTAAAACTTTTAAAGTACATGCCGTTGGGAGTAGAAAAGTGAGATACTTTCCCCCCCAAAGTTAAATTATAAAAGTAATAAAATATTACTGTAACCTAAAAGCATGGAGTAAGGAGGCCCAATCCTATCAAGCTCACCCCATTATTACTTGTTTCGTGATTCATTTTCTTTCTTACTTTCCCATTAGAATACTTTTGAAAATAGAGATAGTTGAAATGGTTACCCAAGTACATAGAACAAGCGCAGAACTGAGTTGTTTATGATTCCATTAGTGACTGAGCGAGGTGTATTGTCTGCCCTTTCTTATGTTTGGTCTGGTATGTGGAGTGTCCAAATTGCAGCCTTTAGGTAGGCCCACATGACCTCTGCATCACTGCTAACAAACAAGTATGTGCAATAGTGAAAACACGTCCGTTTTCATTTACAGAGAATACTTGAATTGGAAACCTCTCTGGAAAAAAGCTTAGAAGAAAGCAAAACTCAGTCAGAGCATTTAGCTGTTGATTTGGAAGCTGAGAAGAATAAGCACAGGGAGGAGCTCACAGCCATGACTGAGGCGCACAGGGCGGAGCTGGGGCGCCTCCAGCAGCAGCAGGACAGCCTGTGGGCCGAGAGGCTCCAGGGCCTGGAGCGGCAGCATCAGGCTGCCGTGGAGGAGCTCAGAGAGAAGTACCAACAGGAAAAAGACGCCTTACTAAAGGAGAAGGAGGGCCTTCTCCACGCCCACATACAAGACATGAATGAGAAGACCTTGCAGAAGCTGGATGTGAAGCAGGCGGAGCTGGAGTCCCTGTCCTCTGAGCTGGAGGAAGCACTGAAAGCCCGCGAGCAGCTGGCCCAGGAGCTGTCTGTCCTGAGGGGTGATGCGGACAGAAGGAAGCAGGCCCTGGAGGCTGAGCTGGAGGAGCAGAGGCGTCAGCACCAGCGTGAGGTGGACAGCATCAGTAAGGAACGGGAAATAACTGTTGCGAGAACTGAGAAGGCCTTGAAAGATGAACTCAATCAGCTGGGGCTCCTCCTGAGGGAGAGAGACGAGTGCCTGAAAGAGCAGCAGGCTCGCATAGACGATCTTGAAGCTCATCTGCAAAAGTCTGCCGGGGAGCTGCAGCTGGCCTTGGCTGAGCTGGACCTCCTCCACAAACGACAGAGCACCACGCAGGAGCAGACGGGCGTGTATGAGGAGCAGCTGGCCCAAATGCGGCAGAAGGTGCTGGATCTGCAAACAGAGAAGAACCTTCTTACCAAGCAGGTAGCTGACATGGAAACACAAAAAAAGCACACGTGTGTGGAATTGGACACTCTGAGAGCACAGGTGTGGCAGCTTGAGGAACAGAAGCGTGAGCTGGAGGAGAAAGGGAGATCATTAGCCCAGCTGCACGAGTCACAGATCAAGGACAGCGACACAGAGAAGGAGCAGACAAAGCAAATTCTGATGGAAAAGGAAAATGTCATTTTACAGATGCGAGAAGAACAGGCCAAAGAGATCGAGGCCCTCAAACAGAAGTTGTCTTCTAAAGAAGAAAGTATTAGTATTTTGCATGAGGAATATGAAACCAAATTTAAGAATCAGGAAAAAAGGATGGAAAAAATTAAGCAGAAAGCAAAAGAAATGCAAGAAACAAAGAAAAAGTTGTTGGATCAGGAAGCCAAACTTAAGAAAGAGCTTGAAAATACCGTCCTAGAGCTCAGTCAGAAAGAGAGACAGTTCAATGCCCAAATCCTGGAAATGGCACAGGCCAACTCAGCTGGGCTCAGTGACACAGTGTCAAGACTGGAGGCCACCCAAACGCAGCAGATAGAAAGCCTGACCAAAGCTCACCAACGGAAGCTTGATGACGTCACAGAGTGCTGGGAAAAGCGGCTGAGCCAGCAAGCGGAAGAGCTTCGGGACAAGCACGAGAGGCGGATGGAGGAGAAGGAGCAGGAGCTGGGAGAGCTGAGGCAGAGGGTCCTCACACTGCAGTCTGAGAAAGAGGAGGTGAGCCAGGAGGTGAAGAGGCTGAAGGAGGCAGTGACTGAGCAGGACATGGCGCTAGCCCGTCTGCAGGAGCAGTTAGAGCAGAAGTCTGCTCACATCGCTTCCCTTTCTCAGCAGGAGACTCAGTTGAAATCACAAGTTGAAACGCTGGAAGTCGATTTGGGTCGTTCTCGGAATGAGAAGGTTTCTCTTGAGGAGGAGCTGGCTGAGCTCAGAGTGCTGACTGAGAAGGAGACGCTCAGGGTCTCTGAGCTCACGGGCAAGGCGCAGGCTGTGGAGGAGGAGCTGCACAGCTGCAGGGCTTCTCAGGAAAGCAGTAGGAAGAGCCCAGAGGACAAAAGCGTGACCCTCCAAACCCTGCTTGGGGAACTCGCATCTCAGCTCGACAGTCGCTGTGAGAAAACCAAAGCTTTGTTAGACGCTAAAACAAATGAACTACTCAGCGTCAGCGGTGACAAAACGGATGCCATTCTGTCTAGGCTTTCCCGCTGTCGGCAGCGAACCGCCACAGTCAGGGAGGCATTGCTCGTGAAAACAGGCCAAGTTTCTGAATTAGAAGCACAACTCAAAAAGCTCACAGAAGAGCAACACACACTAACGACCTCTGTTCAGCAGGTCACCCATCAGCTGGAAGAAAAGGAAAGTCAGATTAAGGCCATGAAGGCCGATATCGAGGGTCTCGTCACTGAAAAGGAAGCCTTACAGAAGGAAGGAGGCCAGCAGCAGCAGGAGGCCTCCGAAAAGGAGGCGTGCATCACACAGTTGAGGAAAGAGTTGTCGGAGAACATCAATGCCCTTACACTGCTGAGAGGAGAGCTCGCCGAGAAGACGGCGGAGATTGGCAGCCTTCGCACACAGCTCAGCCACCTCAACGCTCAACTGGGGAACAGCGTCAGCCTAAGTGACAAAGCAGCAGCCATTTCGTCACTGAGCAAGCAGCACGAGGATCAGCAGCTGCTGCTGCAGGGTCAGCTGCAAGACCTGTCTCTGAAAGCCGATGCTCTGAGCAAGGAGAAAGCGTCTGCTCTCGAGCAGGTAGCTCATTTGTCCAGCAAGTTCTCAGAGTGGAAGAAGAAAGCCCAGCCCAGATTCGCACAGTACCAGAGCGCCATTAAAGACCTGCAGACACAGCTTGACGTGAAGGCCAAGGAAGCTGCCGACAAGGACGAGCAGATACAGCTGCTGAAGGAAGACCGTGATGAGCAGAATAAACGATTGGAGTGTTTAAAGGGCGAGATGGAGAAGAAGGAGTGTGACTTAGAGGCCGAGTTAAAGATGCGGACGGCAAGGGTTGCCGAGTTAGAGGACAGCATCGCTGAGAAGAGAAAAGAAATCGAGTCCCTAAATGAAGTACTTAAGAGTTACCACCAGCAGAGGGACACTGAGCGGACCGAGCTGGTCCAGAAGCTTCAGCACTTTGAAGAGCTGGGAGAGGAGACAGACAGCAAGGTTAGGGAGGCCGAGGAGAAGGCCCTGCGGCTAGAAAAGCAAGTGTCCTCCCTGGAAGCCGAACTTGGAAACATGAAGAAAGAACTAGAACATGTGAATTCGAGCGTGAAGAGCAGAGACGGGGAGTTGAAAGCTTTACAAGAGAAGCTTGAGCTGGAAAGTGCGTCGAAAGTGGAGCTGAAGCGGAAGGCGGAGCAGAAGATCGCTGCCATCAGGAAGCAGCTGCTGTCTCAGATGGAAGAGAGGAGGCAGCAGTACGAGCAAGACGCCGAGAGCCAGCTGAGCGAGCTGAGTGCGAGACTGCAGGACAGAGAAGAGCACGTTCACACCCTGGAAGAAAAACTCAAAAACCTACAGACTTCCCTACAGTCGGAGATGCCAGCGGTGTCCACGTCCATACAAAACGTGGCAGCATCTTCTGAACAAGACGCAGCAGATTCCCAAGGCTGTACGCGCAAGGCATGTGAAGAAAGAATCTGCACACTACAGAGAAGACTAGTTGAGAAAGAACGGCTGCTGCACAGTCTGGAGCAGAGGATGGGCGAGTCGAAGTTACCTCCGTCTGAAGTGCAGCTCTCCCAGGCCAAACAACTCCATGATGAGATTTTGATAGGACGTCTTCAAGAAGAACTCGCAGAAAAGAAGACGAACTGTTCCTTCCTTGTGTCCCAGCCCATGGGAGAAGAAACTGGTAAAAACAATACAGGGATGAAGCAAAACTTGGCCAGTGTGGTTGACAGTGTCCAGAAAACCCTCCAAGAAAAGGAGCTGGCCTGCCAGACCCTGGAGCAGAAGGTTAAAGAGCTGGAGTCTGACTTGGTAAGAGAGAGGGACTCACATAGACTGGAGATGGAGAAGCTGACCCTGAAATACGAGAACTCACGAGCCTCACAGCAAGAAGTGGGTGGGAAAAATAAATCTGTGGAGATTTCGGAAGATAGTTCCGAGGAAAATTCCAAATCACAGGTGATCCAGCCGAAGTTGGGGAATAATGTGGACACCCAGCATCATGATAATGACCTGGAGTTAAAGTTAGCAGGGGCGGAGCGGGAGAAGCAGAAGCTGAGCAGGGAGGTGGCGAGGCTGCAGAAAGATCTTCGGGTGCTGAGAAAGGAACACCAGCAGGAGCTGGACATCCTGAAGAAAGAGTGTGCGCAGGAGGCAGACGAGAGGCTCAAGTGAGTGCTCTTCCCACCTGGTGGGTGTGCGTGCGTGCGTGCGTGAGTGTGTGTGCATAAGTGTGTGAGTGTGTGCACATGTGTGTGCGTGTGTGAGTGTGCGTGCGCGCACGTGTGCGTACAAGTGTGAGTGTGTGCACGTGCATGCGTTTGTGTGCATGAGTGTGTGCATGTGTGTGCGTGCATGTGTGTATGCATGTGTGAGTGTGTGCTCGCGCTCATGTGAGTGTGTGCACAAGTGAGTGAGAGTGTGTGTGAGTGTGTGCACAAGTATGTGTGAGTGTGTGCACGTGCATGCGTGTGTGTGTGTGCGCGTGTGCATGCATGTGTGTGTGCAGTGTGTATTGTAGACACTTGCACCTGCCCAAAGCGTTACATAAATCCAGTAATATAAATGCTAGGAGAAATGGAAATTTGGGGCAGAAGGCATGAGTGTTATTCCGTGTTCATTAAGGGACACACCTTTTCTTGCAGGTGAGTAATGGTCTCACTGTTGCAGGAGCCCCATAACAGTAACATGCGTGTGTAGGGGACAAGTTTAAACTGGGAAAGAGCCCTTCCCCCGGCCCCAGGGTTAGTCACTGAAGGTAGCCAGAGTTTCTATCTCTAGTTTTCTCTACCTGGACCACAGACACACTCACAATTGCCTCCATAACAGTGAGAGCACATTGTGCATGCTGCTTTGAAACCGTTTTGTAACTTGCTGTTTGGAGGCAACTGTCGTCATCACTGCTGTCCACTCTTGTTACTCAGACAGGAGCAAGAGGACCTGGAGTTGAAGCACACGTCCATCCTGAAGCAGCTGATGAGGGAGTTTAATACCCAGCTGGCACAGAAGGAGCAGGAACTAGAAAGAACCATCCAGGAGACCATCCGTGAGTACAGCCTTGACCCGGCAGCGACTACCCTTGGCTGAGTCCACTGCTGCTAGAGTTTTCTTGTCCCGCCACATCCCTCCGTCCCTCTCAGCCCCAAAGTGTTCATGGATGCTATATTAATTACAAAGCTATTGGCCAATGGCTAGGGTTTCTTATTGGCTAGCTCTGTCCTAATTATTAACCCATGTCTATAAATCTCTATATTTCCATGTGGTCTTGACTTACTGGAGAATGCCCAGATCTGCTGCTCCTTTTCGGCTACATGGAGTCTGTTCCAAGTCCCTCTTCCTGTATTTCCCAGAATTCTCCTCATCTCCTAGTTCTGCCTATCTTCCTGCCTCTATTGGCCAAATAATGTTCTATTCATGAACCAATAAGAGAAACATATATACAGAAGGATGTCCCTATTGGTGCACAGTCGATTGTCTTTGCCCTTGTGGTAGGTGTGGTGTGCCATTGACTAGGGGAAATGGGAAATGTCCTTGTCCAAGAGAGGGCTCTTCCAGGCCTCAGGCCTGCTTCGCACCTCAGCATGCCCGCTCTTCTGGGTTTCATGAACATTGATGGAAATGAGAATTCCTACTGCTGTTGCCATGTAGATAGTCACACGTGTGTGCTTACGTGTGTCCCTTGTCCTGTACTAGATAAGGCCCAGGAGGTGGAAGCTGAGCTTCTGGAGAGCCACCAAGAAGAGACACAGCAGCTGCATAGAAAGATCGCGGAGAAAGACGATGACCTGAAAAGAACAGCCAGGAGATATGAGGAGATCCTTGATGTAATTATTCTCATTCTCATTTTGAAATGGTCTGTGTTTTATGGGGGAGCTGATTGTTTCCGGATGTAGAGACATTTTTTTCCTTTGACAGAAACTAGACTACAGTGAGGCTTGGAGATGTGGCTGAGGTCTGGGAACTGGAGCCAGCTCATGTCCAAGGCTTAGCAGGGGTCTTCCCAGGATGGCCAGCCAAGCCATGCCTTCTCCACTCTCCTTCAGGGTTGGATGGCCCGGGTGTGTGTGTGCGCGTGCGTGCGTGTGTGTGCACGTGTTGGGAATAAAAGGGGATTTCTCGGCCAAGTGCTTTATGTTTAGCACTTGCTCTAATGACATTGCATTAGCAGAATAGAATAAGCCATAAATGCTGATAAGAACTTTGGACCCCAAGACTGTTTTCAGATATAAAACTATCAGTTATTCCCCTTTTGCTTATTATCCTCTGTAAGGGTACCCCAAGCCTTACTTCATCACACGCCAAGAAATATTTTCATTCCGGAAGAGCCGTAACCTCCAGCAGACTGTGTCAGCAGTACAGATTGTAACAATCATTATTTTAAATGTAATTGAATTGAGTCAAATTATGGGATATGGAATGTCAACTTTGTGCAGTGTGTAAGCTTTAAATCTTATTAGGAAAATATAAAAATATTTGCAGATTTTCTTGTACTTTCAGAGTATATTTATGCTAAGTTTTTAAGAATACAGCTAGGGGGCTGGAGAGATGGCTCAGTAGTTAAGGGCTCTTACTGCTCTCGCAGAGGATTCACGTTCTGGTCTCAGTACCTACACGGTGGCTCACAGCTAACTGTAACTTCAGTTCCAGAGGGTCCATTGCTGCCTTCTCTCCTCTGTAAGCACTGCACATTCATGGGGTACACATAGACTCATGGGCGCTTGCATGCACACAATATAGCTAATCTCATGTAGGTACATGCACATAAATAATAAATGCAATTTTAAATGATCTGTTGAGGTCTTAGTGGTAAATGCTTGTAATCTTAGCATTTGAGAAGCTGAGTTAGGATTAGGAGTTCAAGGCCAGCCTGGGCTATATGAGATCTTGTTTCAAAATAAATGAATGAATGAATGAATGAATGAATGAATCAATCAATCAATCAATCAATCAATCAATAAATGCAGTCACTTCTTGACTCCTAATTGAATGTTTGACCACTCAGTGTACCTAATATACCTAAGGTACCTAGTTTAGTTTTATCATCTGGTATTTGTTACTGTTTTGTTTTTATATAGAAGGGAAGGCAACCTTAGTGTAGTTAACTGTTTGCATAATGTAATATATTGAGTTCTGGAGTAGAGATTCATTATTATCTTCACCTATTTCATAAATTTATTGTGACTAATCAGGCCTGGAAGCTTCAGGGAAGGGATGAGATCTTTTTCTGTGATTCCTTTTCTGTATGTGAATGATGGGTCATTAGTGTTGAACTTTATTTTTGGGACCATCGGTCCCCCTAACCCCCAAATAGTGACAGGGAGACTAATTAAGAAACTTTGGCCTTTAGCTTAGGCTTGTTCACAGCTAGCTCTTATAACTTAACCTGTTTCTATTCATCTATGTTCTGCCATGTGGTTATTTACCCCTCCTCCATTCTGTGTGTCCATCTCCCTCTGAGTTTCTCTCTCTGCCCGGAAGTCCCACCTAACTTCTTCTGCCTGGCTGTTGGCCGTTCAGCTTTCTACTACACCAATTATAGTGACACATCTTACACATGTGTGAACAGATATTCTACAGCAGGTCATCAGAAGAGTAGACTGTTCACCACGACAGACCTCTGTAGGTCCAGGAAGACAGGTCGCTGCAGTGCTCTGGCAGCTGTGTGAAGGGAGCAGGGGACACACTCCCAGCTGCAGCTGAGGGACATTAGCGAGAGTGGACAGGGGGGAGGTGCACTCTTTCCCAGCCTCCTTCCTCAGCCTCACAGCTAGTGTGGCCTTTGCACGTTTAATGCAGATCATACAGCAGCCGCTTTAGTAAGTGCACATTTCCTGGTTACTACATTTTTAGAAAGGGAAGCTTTATTTTAATAGTGTGTGTCAACCGGCTCAACCCTTGTGAGTTCTCCCATGTTGAGTCAGCACGATAGGCCGACTCCATGGTCTGGGCATCGGGGAAAAGCTCTTTCTCTGTCCTCTCCACCTCTCTCCTTCCCCCTCCCCTCTTTAAAGTTCTGTCACATGACATAGGTGCTGCACTTTCTCAGTTATAATAGTGCTTGGAGTGTTAATAACAAATCCAAGCACAAAGGATCCCACTTTTCCCTCCCTATCTTAGATAGCATTTCTGTTTGTTGTTGTTTTTATTTGATTTGTTTTTTTGAGAGAGGGTCCCATTTAGCCCAGGCTGGCTGTGAACTTACTGTGTAACTGAAAATGGCTTTGAACTTCTGATCACCCACAGTTCTGCCTTCTGAATGCCAGGATTGCTGGCTGTCCTTTATAATAAAGTTCTTATCTTCCACATCTGAAGAACCGAGAAACTTGTTCCCGAATCACAGGTCCCTAAGCCCCTCACACAAGTACGTCTCTGTAGTTAGGGATCTGCTTGTGTCCCCAGCATGGCATCCAGCATACGCTGGACTCTTTTAAGATGTACCTGTCATTGAGTCAGCCCTTGTTCCTCTTCTCTCTGCACTGCTCCTACTGCTGTATGCTGTCCTCTCATCTGGTCCAGTCTGCTGGTCGAGCTCGTCACCTGATCTCCTGCCGCTGGGCTTCCTTCCTCTCCCAGCATGCCTTCTGTGTGATGATAGTGAAGGTGCCCAGGGATACTCCATTCTCTCAGGGCAGTCTGTTCACTCACACTCAGGTTGGGCGTATTCTTCACTCATTTACCTTTGCTCTTGCTCTGAGTCTTCAGATGGCATGAATCTTTGCTACTGCCTCTGTCACACGTGTGTGAGTGTGGTGGTTCTAATGAGATTGGTCCCCGTAGGCTCCTGTATTTGAATGTCTACTCCCTGGTGGGTGTGTCAGTAGGATGAGGAGGTGGTTTTGTTGGAGAAGGTGAGTCACTGGAAGTGGGCTTTGAGGGTTCACAAGTTCACGCCAGCCGTAGATCTCTGCCTGCTGCTTGAGATCAGGGTGTGGCTCTCAGTACTGTTGAGTGTCATGTGTGTTGCCGTGCTTCTGCCATGATAATGGACTGACTCTCAAACTGTAAGCAAAGTCCCAGTTAAATGCTTTTAAGAGTAGCTGTGGTCATGGTGACTCTTCACAGCTTTAGAACAAGTGGCTATGACAGTGGGGATGCCAGTGTCAGGGTTCTCTCCATCTTGCTTCCTGTGGTGTGGGCACTCAGTGAACCTGGAGTTCCAGTGGTGGCTTGACCCCCAGGGTCTTAGCAATGGAGGCACAGACTTGTGCTCCCAAACCTGGCTTTTGCATGGGAGTCTGAGCCTGAGTCTTGATGATTGTGTAGCAGGGTTTACTTGGACACTCTGTGCTGCTGCATCTTTAACAAGTTTTTAAAGTTAATTTTTATTTAGAAAAACTTGAATCAAATGCATTCGCATGCATATTTGAGAGTGGTGTGAACTTTGATTCTTGTTTGTTGCTTTTAAAGGATAGAATCAAGAAAGTTAGACTTCTCCACTCCTCTCTCTCTTCCTTTTTTCCCTTTTCTGATGGAGCAGAGGTTTACCCAGGACCTGGCACCTTGTTGTCAGCCCCCCTACCACTGAGTTTTCCCCCAGATCCAGAAATATTTTTTTGTTAGAGATGATTCATTAGAGATTCCTCTAATCTTTGAAGGCTTCCTTGCCTTAGCTCTGGTGTAGTTTGCAGATATCGAAGGATGTTTCGACATAGCTGAATGTCACATTGTGCCTGAGGAAGTAGCTGTGGGACCTCCGCCACACTGGCATGGGAAATCATAGGGATGTACAGGGGTAGACTCAAGACAGCCATGACCAAGGACAGCACTAGTCCAGTTCCAGGTTGATGGTGTTGACATGGGGCTGGGTCAGTGTGTGCCTCGGTGAGGAGACAGCTGAGCACTGGCCAACAGGGTCATGCTGGTTGGTTTTCCATGAGCCTTCTTCATGAGAACTAGTATTTAAAAACAGACTTTCTGTGTTGTCTATGCCTAACCATCTGTCTGTTGTTGAGAATGGTGTCTCTCATGTTTCTGACAGTCAATGACTGTTAAATGACCCCTGTTGGTGGCTGTTTTCCTGTTATGTCTCACTCAGCACACACTTAGCTTCTTTACTCAAGTCAGATTGATATTCTACCTGTAAATGTTCTTTAGCACAAAGCTCTTGCAAGATTTATGACCTAGGAGAGTTGAGTGTCCCCAGAACAGAACAGAAGGTGACTTGTATGTCAGAATTTCTGAGTAGGATGATGGGACAAAAATCACCTAAAAGTTATTAGGTTTTTTTTTCAGTTCAGCCTTCTCTGGTTTTTTTTTTTTTGTTTGTTTGTTTTTGCAATATTTTGGGAAAATGAAGAAGATTGCACTGGTCATCAACATGTGTTAGACAGACTAACTGTATTATGTTGACTTCCAACGCCATGTGGAGATGGGTGAAATGTAGACAAGGTTCAATGATGAACCCCTGAGTTACACAACGCCTACATAGTTAGTGAAGAAAATTAAACCAAAGCATTCCATAGCTTCTTGTGATTAGTGGGTTGTCAGCTGTGTGTGAAAATACTACTTTATTTCCTTAGTATCTGTAGGCACCCACTGTAGAAAGTACCCAAACCTTACAGCACAGGACCTGTGGCAGGGCTGCTAGACCCTCATGCTTAAGACCTGATTAGCCCAGGGTGAGAGGAGGCAGAAGATCGACCTTGGTGACAGATGGAGGACAAGTAACAGGGTGTCATGGCATTCTAGGAAGATGAGCAGCCTGAAGCGGAGCTGACTTGGGTGGGAAAGGCGCTAGCAGAGCAGAGGGATGAGGAAAACAGCTGTGTGTCTTTCAAACTGTTGAGTGTTCTACACCGCTCCCTCTCCGCATGGTTTTAATGTTATTACCACATTGCTATTTTCATTCTAAAGGCCCGTGAAGAAGAAATGACTTCAAAAGTAAATGACCTGCAGACTCAAGTTGAGGAGCTACAGAAGAAATTCGAGCACAGGCTAGACCAGGAGAAGAGCATGGAGGACAATGTGAGAGGACTTTGAGTTTCTTCTTACGGTTCTTGGAAACATCGCCACTTCCCCGGTTTGGCTCACCCATTGACATAAGATTCATCTCATTTAATCCCGAGGGATCCTTTAGGGACTCATGCTTTCCTTTTTCAGTTGTACAACACCCGAAGAGGTGAACAGAGTGTTTATACCTCATGTCAAGTGTTGTAGTGGAGTTTAGATCTGGGCTCCCACACTCAAAGCCTAGACTTGCTGTTGGCCGTGCCCCCTGGACTTCCACAGGCAATATAGCAGAGCAGACCGAGCCCACGCCCTGGGAATGCCACAGACTGTCCACAGCAAGCGGGACTTACTGAGCTCATTTTTTAAATTTTTTTATTCTTTGACAGTCACATACTTGCTTGTAATACATTTTGTCACGCTCAGCCCTCTCGATCCTCTTATCCCTTCCTGCTTCCACAAGCCCTCCCTTTTCCTCCTGACAAATGCCCCTTCCACTCATGTCATTTTGTTTTGTGAGCCCTGATTTTAACCTGGGCCACCGCATGGGTGTGGGTGTGAAACTGCCCGTTGAAGCGTGAGTTACACCATTGATGACAATGAGTGAGTCCCGCCCCCAGCATCTGGACAGTGTAATCTGTATTCTGCTTTAGAATGTACAAGGTGGTTTTTCAGTCGTTCTGTGCTGGTTCACCTTTGCTTGGCTACTGGGCCAGATGCAGATGCAGATGATGCAGATGCCGCAAGATGACTGACATGACAGAGCTGGCACTGCTCCTTTGATGCTAGGAAAGACAGGCCACGTGTGCCCCTTGGCTGCTGGCCCTGCTGTAGACCCACAAAGCATGCAGGTCCCAGTTTGAGAAGCCCGTGCTGGAGCATTTCTTCCTGACCATTATCCCTGCTCTAGGATGGTCTTTTTCACAGCAGTGTCAGGAGGCTCTCGGGAAGATAGACAGATGCCGTCTGTGCTTCCACCTGAGAAGACCTAGTACAGAGTGTCAGTCACAAACAAGAGCAGCCACATGGCTCTCCTTCCCCTTTATAAAAGGCATCAAATCACACCTAATCAGATACATCTGTACGAGCTCTGAGCAGGCAGAAAGGTCCCTTCCTCTCAGGAGAGCCATTAATGCTGTTCTATCTATCTGTCTGTCTGTCAGCCTGTCTACAGTATGGTTGTGGCTGCGGGCATCCTTGCTGTTAAATATTACTTCTGTGAAAACACATGCATTTTACTAGCAAGAGCTTCCCCTATAATCAGGGTATTAATGTTGCATCCTGACTATCATAGAGTGTTGACGCATTGTGAAATTGATCTCAATGCTGAGTCCTTTACCTTGTTGCAAAAGAAACGAGTAAATAATAACTGAACAGATTTGTTCCTCTGTGGTCTCCTGATTCTTCTTGAGCATGCTTCAGTGCTTCTAAGTATTTTGATTTTGTTTTTTACTTGCCATGGTAGTCCTGGCATGTTCCCCAGGTTAGTATGAATCTTCTGCTCAAGCAGTCTTCCTATCTCAGCTTCCCAAACAGTGGCAGTCTTGGTGGTCCTCAGTCACATGTACCTGTGCTGAGAGCGCCATGAGAAACAATTTGTAATCAGAACCCGGCGTGAGCCTTGGGGGATGTACTTAGAAATGTCCTAAAGGACGTTGAGAGAGCTGACCTGTTCACTCATAGTTGCTGGAGTGGTGCACGCACATATCCGTGTCCAGTATCCCTGAAGGATAAAGCTTCCAGTGTTATTGTGGTGGCATCTGTCTCCCCTGTTGCCAGAGCTGACAGAGCCTTTCAGCCCTCCTTTGTCAATGGATGTGTGCATGTGGACATTTTATGTACTAAAATGGACCAGTTCAAAACAAAGATTTGAAATTGCTTTACTTCAAACCTGCTCACGCTCTTACGATGGAAAAGCTGGCTTCATGCTTGGTTGTCATTTCATTGTCTGCATTGTCTCCTCTACTGTTGGCTTTATTGTTTACATTCTTTTGTTTTTGTTTTTCTTTTCCGTCTCCAGGGAACAATTATGGAGTTACAGGTAAGATTAGTTCTTCGTTGAAGTTTCCTGAAGCTAGTACATTTTAGGACCATGCTCTCCCTCCCCCTCCTTTTTTAACAACTTAAAATGTAAAGCCACTGCTTCTCCAAAGAAAGTCTTTTGTAGGCAGTGTAGAAACGTGCCTGGGCTGATGAAACACACTAAGCTCAGTCTGGCCTTTGTTCTTTCAGACACAACTAGCCCAGAAGACCACTCTGATCAGTGATTCCAAGTTGAAGGAGCAGGAGTTGAGAGAGCAGGTACTGGCCAGTGCAGCTTCTAACAGCTTCTGTTGATTTGTACTTGGATTTGGCCAATAAGGAGACAATTGAGTTAATGATTTAATAATTTATTTCTTTCGATCTTTTTTTTTTTTTTTTTTTTTTTTTGAGACAGAGTTTCTCTATATAGCCCTGGCTCCTGGCTTTCCTGGAACTCACTTTGTAAACCAGGCTGGCCTCGCTCAAACTCACAGAGATTCTCCTGAGTGGGTGTTGGGACTACAGGCGTTAGCCACTATCACCCAGCAAAATTCTTTCAGTCTTAAACAGGGAATTTTATTTCTAAGTCCACAAGTTCTTTGAGGCAGTGTTTACATTTACAATTGCATGCATTTAAACTAGAACATTTGTTTGTTTTTTTAAAGATTTATTTTATGTGTGTGGGTATTTCACATGTATGCATGTATCTGTATGAGATGCATGCCTGTTGGCGTGGATCCCCTGAAGCAAGTTATAGTTGTGAGCTGCCATTGGGCACTAGGAATTGAACTGGGTCCTCTAGAGAGCAGCCAGTGCTCACAATCACTGCACCATTTCTCTAGCCCTATACTAGAACATTTTATACCATTCTTTCTTGTGTTGTAACACTTTGAATGTTTTGTTTATATCATAGTAATAATTTATGTAAAAAGGTTTATTAAAAAGGTTTGTCAAAATAAAAATACGAAAGTCAATAATGCTTTTTCCCAGTGGGTGAATTTGTGTCATATGATTTTTACACATAGTACCCAGGGACAGTGTCTGTCATTCAGGGTCAGTGCTCTCCAGGGACAGCGTAAGCACGTGCCAGGTGTGTTTATGTGCAGTGCATGATGCTTTTTTAAGTTTATAAAGACAGTCATCGAGTTAAAGTGTTGCTTTATTTCCCTTTCCTAGTAGTAAATCTCCCCATTTACGTTCACAATCTTGCTGCTTTAGCATTTCCTGCTTATGTGTCTTTAAACCTAAACCTTCAAAACTGGCATAGCATATTGCATTTTGTTCTGGCTTATTATGTGTTCTGGATACATATTCCTTATCAGATATGTGGTTTGCAAATTTTCTCCCATTTTGTAATTTGCCTTTTCACATTTTTGATGTAATCTTTTAATGTAAACAGGTTTTTATCTTAATACAATTCAATTCATGTATTTTTCTTTCACTGAATATGCATTTAGTTTCTTCCAAAGAAACTATTTCTTGAATTTTTATCTGCATATACTGTTTGCTCCTTTAGCATTAAAAAGACTCCAGTAGCTATTCTTTTACAGCTCTTCTTTCCCTTACATGTGATTTTGGTATTAATTTTATGGTATGGTTTGAATGTTATCTTTAGGTCCATAATTTAGAAGACCGTTTGAAAAGATATGAAAAGGCCGTGTGTGGGACAACTGTGGGGACACCTTACAAAGGTGAGCTGACTTCTGCCATGCCACCTGTGTGCATCTTTTACTGGCAGATTTATGAATGAGTTTACTTTTTTTTGTTAATTCATATTTTTTTATTTTTATTTTGAATCATTTTTAGTAGTTGACAAATATAAATTAAATATACTTGAAGCAGCATGTTGCTTTTAAATATATATTCGTGGTGGGACACTCATGTTGAGCTCATTGGTACACATTACCTCACATACTTAACTTTTTGTTGTGGTGTATCTTAGTTATTGTAATGCTATGCAAAGTCAGCATGACCAAGGCAGCTTATTAAGTGAAGTGTTTGATAGAGTTGAAGACAGATAGTTATGGTCATAGTTTTCCTTAGTTAGGACTAAAGATAAGGTACTTATAAGCCTCTAGAATCACAAAGACAGGATAAATGATGGAATATTTTCTTTAATTCTTGATAATGTTAATGGGCTAAATGTTATCTATAGTTCTTATTTGATAACTGTTTTGTTATATATTTACTATGTTATAGTTAAAACCCTTTTTATATAGACAGAAAAGAGGAGATGATGGGAGATGTCATTCTGTAAATGTGTTTCTCTTATTGGTTAATGAATAAAGACCTGTAGGCCAATAGGAAAGCAAGATAGGTGGGGCTAGGAAACAAGGAGGATTCTGGGAGATGTAGTAAGAGAGTCAACATGTAGAGACTTGAGAGAGAAGAGGTCTGGACCCTTTCTCCGGTAAGATAAGACCACGTGGGATATTTAGATTAATAGAGATGGGTTAATATTTAAGACAGAGCTAGCCAATAACAAACGCTAGTAAGAGGCCAACAGCTTTATATCTAATGCAGCATCTCTGTATGTTATTTGGGACTGACACGGCTCTGGGACCAGGTTGGTGGGAAAATTGCTTGTAACACCTGTGTGCACTTCTCTAGTAATATAATCAGCACAGGCACGATGCTCATCCTTCTG
The DNA here is from genome assembly GCA_030556225.1 of Cricetiscus sungorus. Taxonomy (NCBI): domain Eukaryota; kingdom Metazoa; phylum Chordata; class Mammalia; order Rodentia; family Cricetidae; genus Cricetiscus; species Cricetiscus sungorus. The sequence goes on from JANBXA010000642.1 coordinate 35,498,967, forward strand.
ACAATGTTATTTATTCTTCTGCCTCATATTTAACATCCCTGTCTAAAGTTTCCAGCAACATTTTGTCCAGGTTTTCCCAGTTGGGGGATTTACATGATCTGTTTCTTTCTTTTATTTAGTGTAAGTCTGAGAGTTGCCTGGGTTGTATGCTTTATTCCGTTAGTTTGGCACATACTTGCACATGTTTTCTATAGTCTAATATGAAAGATTTTCTATAGAATATGGAGCTAAGACTATTGGGCACCACTGTGGTCTCTCTAGTGCTAATATGTATCATGGACCTTCCATGCTTGGCTGATGTGCATTTGATGTAAGTTGCCAGGGTTTTAATTTTGTCACTGATCTTAGTAGTTGGTTGGGCTTGATTAGATCATATTAGCTCTAGCTGTGTATGTTTCTTCCTTTCTGGAGTGCCTTATGTCCCCATGTCTTCTAAAGTTAGGATGTCACTTTCTTTTTCATGAGATGTTCAATGTACTGCTTATTTGCCTTATTTTATTTTTATTAGCATATATTATATAAATTAATGAGCTCAGAATATTTCCATGTATGTATATAATATACATTTATCATGCCTTTATGCATAAATATAAGCTTATCCACTGCCTTTATTACTCTTTCTTATCTCACTTTCTGTTTTTCCCCTCACATACTTACTAGTCTACCTGAGCCCCATGTAGCTGGATTTCAGGCTTGTGCCACTGTGTACAGTTCACATAAAAAAATTGAAAATCGCTGTGACACTCATACTTTGTACATGTTTAGATTTATATTTATCTTGTGTTTCAAAATGTTTTTAAATTGTTGTTTGAACTGAATAATATTGGAATGCTTAAAAAGAAACTAAAAATTTGTGAAGTACTAAGTCGTGGATAAAAGAAAAGGTGGTAATGTAGTCACTGGCATATCTGAAGTCATCCACATGCTGTTTAGCAGAGATCCTGTGGTTAAGGAGCTTTTACACGGGCGGTGTGGTCCTGTAAGAGAAGGATACCGGAAATTAAAAATTTTATATAACAGTTCTGATTTCGCATCCACAGGCAGCTGGGCTGTACACAGTGTGAATATGTGCCCAGCGCAGTGCAGCGATAGGAAACAGTGCCTCTCTGCTCCCTTCCTTGAGTCCTAAGGGGTCTACTTTTTGAAAGACCAGTTATCTGGGTTTGCTTTTGTAATTTTTATATTGTCTTTCTTGACAGGTGGCAATTTGTACCACACCGATGTCTCTCTCTTTGGAGAACCTACTGAGTTTGAGTATTTGCGAAAAGTGCTGTTTGAATATATGATGGGTCGTGAGACCAAGGTATGGTTCCTCCCTGGTGAATTAATGTGTCCTTTTAATAGATACATTAAATTGTGATATAGACAGTATTCACATGACGATCTGACTGGCAGTCTTGTTGTCTTTATTAGATACCAACTTTAAAAATGTTTTGGATGTTACTAAATGCTACCTCAATGAAAATTTCACAAGCAATAAGTTGTTTTTTAAAAAAAGTGAAGCATGTGGCCAGTTTTTTGTTTTGTTCTTGTTGGTGTCTGTGTGTATGTTCAGATCATAAAAGTAGATGCTGTTAGTGTTCAGGCATCCGTACTGGCCTGTCCCTGGGGTCCTGACAGGACACATCCTCAGCTGCAGCCACTGAGAGCACCTCCTGTGCACATTCACTGTGATCCCTTTTAAAGGGGCCCTGCCCACCTCCCATCTCCCCCCACCCCCCTGTATGTTCTTTTCTGCTTCTCTGCCTGTCTCTCTGTCTGCCCCTCAGTTTTTCTTCTGTTGCTCCTGTCCCCAGAGACAGGTCTCCCCCCCCCCCCCTTTTCCCGTTCCCTTTCCCCTGTGTGGCTATGTGCTGAGTCATAGACATGCTAGGCCAGTTGAGACAGTGATAGTGAGCATAGATAAGGACCTTAAACAGGGTTACAGTTTGTAAGTTGGAGACACAGAATCACTGGGAGCCAGAGGTCATTTGAGTCCTTAGTATTTGTAGAAATTATGTTTTGTTTACATCAAGCAAATTTAGGGAGTATTTTTTTTTTTTTTTTGTTGCTTGGTTTTAGTTTTGAATTTTTGAACTGTGGTCTTGCTGAGTGACCTGCTTTGCCTCCCGGGAGGTGGGATTATAGGCATATACCACCATGTCTGGCCATCGAATCCCTTCACATGAGAGCTATGTTAAAGTGACATGGTCTTCTTGAGCATGTCTCACAGGGGGATGTACCAGTTCCCAGTGGGCCAGTGCCCTTTCTCCTTCAGGGCTTTTCCTAGTTTTTCTCCCACCGTAAAGCAGCACCAGTGAACGGCCGCTTTCCCTTGCTGCACTCTCCCGGAGCCAGAGCAGCAGCCTGGGCGCGGCAGCTAGGGAGATGGCTGGCACTGCCCTGGGCAGTAGGTAGGAGGCTGGGTGCGGCAGCTAGGGAGATGGCTGGCACTGCCCTGGGCAGTAGGTAGGAGGCTTTGGACCCTACTGTTGGGGTGCAAGTGGTGTGGCTAACGGACTGTGGCCTTCCTGAGTCTAATGCTAGCTGCCGCCTGGGGACTGTAGTGCTTGTGGAATGTTGTTTCCCAGTTTAAAGCTTTGGGAAAGACACAGCCCAAACCAAATGTAGTCTTGTGCTCTCTGAGCCTGTGGAAGGCAGTGGGAGTACTGTTCCAGCAGCACTGTCAGAGGAGCATTCTTCTTCCGCCTTCCTCTGCGTTTGTTGCGGTTTTCTGACTATAATTCTTCAGCACATTCTACACGGACACGGTGAAGCTGGTGGTAGGTTTAATCTGTTTGTTTATGCATGTTCATGGGAGCTGACACCATCGCTGACTCTAGCATTGAGCAGTTCAGTTCTCTGTTAACCACACTGAGCGGAATGCAGTTAAGGGCTGTCAGCGTTTCCCTTGAGGAGCTTCAGGGGTGCCAGGCTTTAAACAGGGAGTGGGTAGGGTTAGGCCAGGGAGCTCAGCACTCATTCAGGATGAGCAGCAGCTCAGAGAAGGCCCAAGACAATGGCGAGTGAGTTCCATGAGGTGCAAGTCCAGCAACATTGATTCTGTGAGATGCAAGTGTTCCCAGGAATGGACAGTCTCATGTCTGCGTATCACAGAGAAGGTGGCCCCAAACATTGCCAACAAGAATAAAGCTGGTTTGTTTAACTGTATATTAACAAAGAACTCAGAAGTGGGGAGCAGGTTGTGTTGAGAATGAGCCAGCCCGTGGAAAACTAGATGGTGTGTGTCATCTCATCCTGGGGTCTCCATGTGTCATCTACCTGTTCCTCTTACCCCCCTTTGCCTTCAGCATCCTTTATGGGGCAGGTGCATAAAGAACACACATACGGTACACACAGTAAAAATCAGCTGGCTCATTTGAATTTCTCCTACTTCTTGGGGCCTGAGGATGTGGTTTGGAGAGCGGACAGTCTGATTTCTTTCCAAGGTTTACCAAGAGCCCGGGCTTCTCCATAAAAGCTTTTCTAGCAAGCTGGGGGCTTTATTGGTTGTCAGCTGTAGGTTCTGGGTCACTGATGAATTTAGGGGTAGATTTTCCAGTTAGTGTTGTCTAGAAGTGTGAAGAGACAACTAGTTACAGATAATGGTTGTATCTTTATAAACATGTCTGCACATGCATGTGTGTGGTTTCAGAGTAAATTATAACCTCAATAGCTTATGTGATACTGAAATCAAAGAAATGTCCCATATAACTGAGTTTTAGAATTTTAGATTTTTGGTACCTGGCAAGGGGTGGGATGGGGGTCTTTATGAATGGGACACAAGGAGATGCCTCTCTGCTGACAAAATGGAACGGTTACTGCTTTGTATTTCTTTTGATCAGTTCATGATGTGTATACTTGCCCTCTGTGCTTACGCTTAGCATGCTAGTTTGTGTTTTGTGGAATTACTGAATTCATTGAGAGACGTTGTCACATGCCTTTGCAACCCTCCAACAACGTGATTGCTTTGTGTGTGTGTGTGTGTGTGTGTGTGTGTGTGTGTGTGTGTGTGTGTGTGTGTGTGTGTTTGAGGCAGGGTTTCTCTGTGTAGCTTTGGAGGCTGTCCTGGCACTCGCTCTGTAGACCAGGCTGGGCTCGAACTCACATAGATCCTACTGCCTCTGCCTCTGCCTCTGCCTCTGCCTCTGCCTCTGCCTCTGCCTCTGCCTCTGCCTCTGCCTCTGCCTCTGCCTAAGTGCTGGGATTAAAGGTGTACGCCACCAATGCCTTGTACATGATTGCTTTAAATGGTGTTTTAGATTTTTTTTTTAAGCTATTATTATAGCAGAAGCAAAGACAAAAAGGTATCTGAAACTAAAGTCATTGTGAGTGGGGTTTGCAGCCAAAAACAGTTGATCTGTTAAGTGAAGTAAATTATTAAGAATGCATAATGTCTTGCCTCAGCTCTACAGGTAATAGTTTCAAAGTGTTGGTTTCTATTCTTTCTGTTGATAATTGCATTTTTTTCTAGTGATACAAATAAAGTTCCAAAACCTTGGGTTGATAATACTGTGCTGATTGTTTTTCCTACAACTTTCCCCAGAACCCCACTGCTGCTGTACACCCAGGCTTATACACAGAGCGCACTGCAGCTGCACACACAGGGCTATATATACACAGAGCACACATAGCCATGCGCACTGGTTCCCCTTCCTGGGATGCTCTGCCATGCACTGTAGGAATCCCCAGGAGAGTGGGTGTACCACCTGACTTGATGTAAGCATTCCTTGTCCTTCTTCCTTCATAAGTGTCTTCTTCCCTCTCTGTCTTCCTCACAACATCTCATCTTGATGCTCAGTAGGGAGTTACAACCTTTGAGGAGAATTTTCCAGGAGCTTATGGGTGACAGTCTGACTTAACGGTGTATTTATTCTGAGCGGCACAGTTTACGATCTTGTTTAGCAAACCTTCGTGTGTAATGTTTTGATCATCATGTGTTCTACCAAACAAAACATAGTGTTCCTTTAATATGTAATTCCTATTAGGCCACTGTGCTGCATGCCTTGAAAAGTAATTACTAAGCATGTTCATGTCCATACAGTATCCCACGTTAATGAGATATATGATGTGGTTTAGTTGGAGCTGAACCCTGGGGACTTCTAATCCTTGTTTTTCAGGGCATGTTTTGGCAGTGCATCACTGTAGGTTAACTGCAGATATGAGGTCTTCTCAGATGAATTCATATTGCAGTCTCCTCTCATTAAGACAAAAGACCAAGAGTTAGGTCTGTCTACAGCTTCCTGCTACCAGGAATGCATCATCTAAAGCAATTCAGATGCAGACCTGTAAGGAATCCTCTTGAATTGAAATGCTAGTGTTTCCTTGACTGACTGCCTTCACAGCATACTTCTTTGTGGCTTCCATTGAGAGCACTCAAGAATCCCCCAGACAGTGTGAGACGACATTGCCTTCTGTCTAATGATCTCTTTCCTGTTGCTTCTAGACCATGGCGAAAGTTATAACCACTGTCTTGAAATTCCCTGATGATCAGGCTCAGAAAATTTTGGAAAGAGAAGATGCCCGGCTGATGGTAAGTTCCAGAAGGGAGGTATAGGATGTAGCTTTCTTACGCTTTATGTTCTGCCTCATTTGCAGAGCCTCTCCCCACATAGAAGAACTTGACATTTTTGAATGTCTTTTGTATTACAACTTAAAAAGTGGCGGTGGATGGGCAGTAAGAAAGTTTTGTAAGCCAGATGTGATGAGGACCGTGACGGGGAGAGTAGTCTTCCTCAGCAGCATTGTGTAGCGCTCCCAGAGCTTGAGCTGCGGGTGGGAAAGATGCAGAAGACTTGACCCTTTTGCTTCTCAGAGCACTTTCTTGTATTGTAAAGTGTCTCCATGTACATTGGCTCTGAAGAACTTAGTCATCTTTTAGGCCATTAAGATGGCTCAGCAGATAAAGACAGAGTGTGCAATACCAAAACCAAAACAAAAAACAAACTCCTCTCAAGGCAGACCAAAGAATGTTTAAGCATATCTAAAGGAAGCATTAGACTCTTTATCCCTGAGTGAAGCAGTATTCAGTCTAGAAAGTGGTAAACTGGGGCTGGTTCTGAGTTAATCTTCCCTTACCCCTGAGGCGGACCTGCCCAGGCTTTAAACAAATTCAGCCTGCAGCCACCGTCTATTACAGTTGTTACAGAGAATATAGGAAATTGGAAGTTTTGAAGGACGTGGAATTTGGGGTAAGTGGTAACTTCCATCCAATCACATGTGAATGAAAGCAGGACCCGAAGTGGGAGAGATCCTAAAATACAAGTTGAAAAAAATCAAATTGATTGCCCCCCCTTTTTATTTGTCAGTCTAAGAAGTTTGTTGGTATCTGTGGACTGACTCAGGATCATTTCCTCCATGTTTAAGAGAATTTCACTAATAAAGTATGTTGTAGTTGACTGAAATTTGGAACCAAGAGATTCTTTGGTTATAAAGAAGCCTCTTTTCACGTTTTCTAAGGGGACATTTTCCTCATTGAATGCCCCTGACCCCAAAGCCATAAATGTGCATGTCTGTTCCCCTAATGACCGCACTGGCAGGGTACCGTTTTCCTCGGACTCCGAGGCTTCGTTCTCTCCCTCACTCGCTGGCTGTGCTCACCTCCCACACTCACTCCATGCCGTGCTTGCTCTGTGCTCTGTGCTTTTAGAGGCTCACACCTCAAGGCTCCCGCCTGCTGGAGCCCTGCACCAGTGAGCCACAACCTCCGCCTTGTGCTTACTTCCGGATTAGTCTCCATCATCCTTGTATTGTTGGTCTCACTCCCTTCCATTTCAGTCAGCTGTTTAAATCTGCCAGGTTGATCAGTCACCTTTAATAGCATTTTAGGTGAAGTCTTCCATGCATGCCAGGTGGAGCTGGAAAACAAGTTCAAATAAAAATGGCGCTTAATGAAAAATAGCGCATTTGTAAATGTGTGTCTAACTAAGAAAGTAGTTTTGACCGACATTATTAGAGTAAGACTCCATCAGATCACTTTTTAAAATGTTGCAGACAATTCAGAAAAAGTACTTAGAAAATCTTTCATAATCTTTAACATCTCCAATCTTACCCCATGCCAAGATCATCTCTGTTAATAGTGTGGCCAGCCAGGAACATGCCTCGAATCCCAGCACTTAGGAGGCCGAAGCAGAGGAACCTCAAGTTCAAGGCCATTGTGGGCCATGAAACAGGAGACTCAAAACAAACATTCAGTCGCTGCACTAATCTTTTCTTTGTTCAATTCACTAAGTGGTTTTCGGTAATCTTAAAATCACAGGCAGGAGATATCCACACACCTATTTTTTACATGCTTCTGCAAATTTCCCTGCAGAATACTAACCTTACTATGTTGTGTATATTGAAAAACATTATTCTAGTTCATGGCTTAATTTTACTACTTTTTTCTAACTTCATATTAAATATATATGTATTTCAGACATTTGTCACACCATCCAGAAATAGACTTGAGTTGTTGAGTCTGCTGTCCTACTGCCGTTTCAAAGAAAACCAAAAAGCAAACCATAAAGCTAGTTAATGATGATGGGTGATGTCACCTGAAATTAGGCATAGGATTTATTTAGAAGGTTTGCTGTAGTAAAAATGAACTGAGATGAATTTCCATTATGTTGAAATTGCAACATGGTATATCACTCCTGCAAACCCCTCTTGACACTGTGTTGAATTGTAAGGGAATTATCCAGTGTTAAAATTGATACTTTTTAGGAATGAGAATTCAGTATACAGGTACATTGTGTTTCATATTCATCAACTTCCAAAAGTTTGTGGGGGTAAACTGAAATTATGTAATCAAATTTTAATTTATACTGTAAAGGAATTATGGGGGAAAATACTTCATAATATAACCCCCTCTAGTTTACCTGGCAGTTAAGATGCACTCTTAGCATGAAGTACATCTTTCAGCATTTCAACTTTTAAATGAAAATTGAAAGTAAAAACTTAGGACAGGGAAAGCATTACATAGTCCTTACGCTTTGCATGATGACCCTCGATTTGAAAACAACTTAAGTGCTATGGGTAATTCTGTCCACTTCATATACACAATATAACCCATGTACCGCTTGTCTGACAACTAACCCAAAAGCTTTTCCTCTTGGCTTTGTAGTTCCCTTCACCTCGCAGCGGCATCTTCTGACACCCTGAGTCTGTGCTTAGTAAGCGTGGTGAGTGCAGAGACTTATGTCCTGTGTCTTTGGTACTGAAATCATGGATATTGCATGCAACTAACCATTTCACTGGGATTATTTTGTTCTTTTTAATCACCATGATTGTGACATTGGGTTAATGTAATTGCTTTCTGTTGATTATGTTAAATAGACTGATGTATAGACTAACAGCCACTAAGAGCGGCATTTGAAATTACTACAGACTACTATAGAGAAATGAAGTCATTTTTAGATGTGCAGTGATAAAGTACAGTGTGTACTGTGTTTCAAATGCAGATGAAGAAATGCATTTCACAGTCCAGAACCTAAGGTACTTCAAAGCCTAACTAGAATGATAGCGTAAAGAGTTGAAAACTAATAAAGTTGATTAAAATAAGCACAGTTCCATTGCTTCCTAGGGTCACAAGGCTTGATGCAGGGTAGCACATGTGTTCTGTAAATGCTCCTAGGCAGCCTAGTTTAATTGACAATGACTGTTTCTGATAACATTTTATTACAATGAAATGCAATTTTCTAAAATGTTCTCCATGATTTACTATCTTCAGTGTTTAAAGGTTCCCAGCCTCACACGGTATGCATGTCTTTAACTTCATTTCATATTTCCTTAAATATTTAGGTGACACATATACCTTGAACTTGGCTATTATTTTTACAAAGAAATTTAATCACAATGACTAAGCCCTGGTTATACTTGATGATGGTTTCTTTGAGCCATGAAAAATTAGCAGGATGAAAGATATAAAGTTTAAGTCATAATCTTTTAAGGGTTTTAGAAATAATTACTTATCTTAAAAAGATTTATTTGTTCTCATTTTATGTGTCTGTGTGTTTGTCTACATGCATAAGCACCACAGAGGCCAGGGGAAAGCATTAGAGTTACAAGGCGGCTGTGAGCCACTGTGTGGGTGTTGGGACCCAAACCTGGTCCTCTACAGTAGCAACTGTGCTCCTAAGCTGTGGAGAATGTCTCCACCCCCTCTGCTTTTTAAGTTTTGTTTTGTCTTTTAAACTGCCTGCATTGAGTGTCATTTAATTTGCTTGCATGGTTATCTAGAGCTGTCTCATTCCTGTCTCCATTACAGTGACTGGCAGTGCAGAATATGGTTTTATTAGGTTGCTGTGATAAGCCTTGGGGACAGCTTGTTGAATTGGCCTTCCCACAGACTCTCCACCCCCTCTTCCAGAAACCCTTTCACATTGCTTTATCACAAGCCATGGTACAGACACGGGGTTTGGTGCTGCGGGGAGGGGGAAAAGCAGGGAAGGCAGCCAGCGCCCTGCCTGCCTGGTGGATGGTGGGCAGGCATTGACCAGTAATCACCTCCTGTTTGGTTTGGTTTTTTTAAGGCAGGGTTTCTCTGTGTAGCCGAGGCTGGGATCTTCCTGCCTCAGGCTCCCTAATGATGGGATTACAGGCATATGCCATAAAGCTTGGCTACAATGAGCTTTATTTTGCTGAGTGGCCTCTATTCTGATGTCAGAGATTAGGTTTACGTGGAGTGGATTTAGCCATGCAATCTTTGGGAGACAGTTTTCAAAGGGAGTCTTCTAAACCCTTTCAAGTGGAAGTCTCAGTGGGCATTAACTGTGGCCCCTGTTGAGGGCAAAGGTGACTGTAGCATTAACTAGTCACCGGCAAGATTACAGATTACTTCATGGGCATTTGAAAGTAACCTTTTACTTCAGGTAATAAAAGCCATGCTGGTATCTTTTAATCAAAAGCATAAAAAATAATAACAAGCTTATGAGACTTGCATGGCTGGAGTCTGCTATCTACCTAGTAAGGCAGGCAGAACTGTGTCACACAGTGCTGTAGATAGCTGCTCTCTCACACTGAAAACGCACATCTCGGGTTACAACAGCTCAGACCCAAGCTTTGCTAAAATAGTTGAGTCTGCCATGTCTTCCCAGTTCCTAACATTTTGTGAAATCTCTCCCTGTCCTCACTCCTGGTTCCTCTCCACATAGTCCCCGCCTGTATTGTTGGCAGTGACCTGTAAACACCTGTAAGCATCGTGCTCACAAGCGTCTGGCACTGCAAACACAGTGAATACATGTATTTTCAAGAAGAGGATGATCATACACAGTATGATTGTCACACCAATACATTTAATACTAAGATAATACTAATATTATCCGACATTGTACATAGCATTCAATTTTCCCATTTTTTAAAAAATTAACTTTTATTAAAATAAAAACAATCTTATTTTATGTACCAATCCCGATTCCCTTTCCCTCCTGTCGTCCCATTCCCCCACCAACCCCACATCCCATCCCCATGTACTCCTTAGGGAGGGTGAGGCCTCCCATGGGGGACAATTGCCCCATTTTTGAATGAGATCTTTCATAAACATTAAGACCTCAGGCTCCACAAGGGACAGACATTGCATCGAGTAGTCATGTGCTCTGGGGTCTCTTTCAGGGTGAGGCCTTGGTCCTTTTGCTTCCATAACATTGGTGATGTGCCACTTTGTCGAACTGAATTTTGTTTCCTAGAGGTGTTTGAGCCAGGGTTTCCAAACTGAAACAGCGGCCTTACCGATCTTCACAGCTCGCCATCAGCCTCTGGGCCAGCATGATTGTTGAGCTGCTTTATAGATGAGCACTCAGACACCTTGGCCTTCCCCCACTGGATGTCAGTGGGCACTTGGGCTCCACACTTAACATTTTAAACAGCGTACTCCATCTGAGCACTAGCTTGTAACATTTAGTCTAGGAGACTGGTAGGAGATTCTGGGTTTGTGTCTCAGCATTCTGTAAGTTTTAATGGACTTTGGTGACATTTAACCTTTTACACCACAGTGCCACCACGATGGCATTTGTCTTCTTTGTTTGCCGTGCGTATCATGAGAGAATTGCAGGATGGAGGAAAGGTGCATCCCGAGCACAGTTTGAAGAGTCATATCTGGGCTCTCCACACGGTGCAGGTGGAGCTCCGGGAAGGCTTTCCTTGGGGTTCATGGCCAGGGTCTCAGCTTCAAAATTCCCGCTTAAATACTGTTCTCTGGGATTGCTCAACCAGTCTAAATTACTCCATCAGTCGTTTTTAGACGATCCCATCAGGAATCAGTATTTCAAATGTTTTTACTTTTTTACTGTTATCTCTAGAGTGTTAATTAGTTACCTTGAGAAACCAAACAATTGTCACAAAAGGTTGGCTATGAAGGCTTGCTTGTTTCTTACTTCACTCTGATTTCCTTTTCAGTCATGGCTCCGAACTTCATCTTGAGGGAACGGGGACAGTGAGGCCGGGCAACCACTGGTTAGCAAACTGTCCCTGCTTGCCGTTTTTGAAGGAAGGCGATGTCTCTACGGGCCATTTTGTCATGAAGACGAGTACCCTGGCCCGGACTCAGATGCCCTGCTTTTGAAGCAGATGTTGGTGGAGAGATGGTGGCGGTTCTTCTGGGAAGCTCCTGTGGTTTCGAGGCTCTTCTGCCTGGCCTGGCCTCTCAGTGTCTCATCCTTTGTTTCCCCTCTTTCTAGAGAACTGCCTGTCTTCCTTATTTATTTTGGGGTGATTTTCTTCTTCTTCTTAAAGACTTGTGCAATATATTTTGAGGTGAAACCTAGTGAAATTTTTTCTGATAAATTAGAGAATTTAATGGACTATTTCCCAGATTGATTTTTTGAATATTTGCTAAAGCCTAATTCTTTCAGCTATGATAAGTCCCAAATGGCAGCGCCTCATGTTTACCTAGCTTTTATACTGATATTATTTTTCAGAGGAAAAAATACTACTGTAAATTGTAAATAGTCAATACACAGCCCTATTGTATGCAGACCTGTGACTGTTGGCCATGTCATCTCAGAGGATCAGATAAATAAAGTTTATTTCCTATATAATATTTCTCATTGTGCTTCTTCTTAGGTTGAAACCACTTCTGGCTGGTTAAGCATCCGGGTTTCAGTGAAGTGAATGTAGAGAGCTATCGAGTGAGCTAACCAGGAGGCTCTAGGGCAGTTTGTCTGTCTGTCTGTGTGTGTTCAGCATTAATATGAGCAGTGAGAAAGGGCCGGGCCCGCCTCTGGTGTGTTGCAGGACTCTGTGGGTGGTGGTAGCATGACAGAGGAGCTTCTGGACACTAAGCTGTGGCACTGCTAGGAAGGGTCCTCATACCCTTTGTGTTCTGGGGACACGGTATCGGGCTCTTAGAGCTAGAGCGCCTGCCGCAGATTGAACTTCTGTCATCCAGCCACTTGTCCTGCCTTGTTGGGGGTTTGTGCACTACGATGATAGTGCTGTGCAGGGGACGGGGCCACCCACACCCTACAACTGACTTGCTCATTGTTCTTTAGAGAGAGGACAGGAATCACACAGCCCTACGTCCCCCGCCCCACCCCACACGTACTTAAATTGACAAGGTTGTGTCCCACTGAAGGGTTTCTGACAGTAATATGACCATCTTTTTCATGCCTCTTTCCAGGGAGTAAGCCATGGCCTGTCCTGTGCAGTCAGTGGGACTTCTTGTACTTTCTCCTTAACCCATTTGTGAACATACCCAAACATAAAAGCAGGGTGGCCCTAGTCCTGAATTTCACCAGCAAACCAGTTCTACCATTTTGGTAGAATTTAGTCAAGCTTTTATTAATATATTAAATACTGACCATGATGGAATTTGGTCAGGACCACCACCTGGGAACTTTTCCAGCTGTGTGGCCTGGGGACTCATGTTGGCACGGCAAAACCCATAGACCACTGTCATTTCCCACGAAGCTTTGTTGTTATTTTCCAAGAACTCCAACTCCCAGAATCCCAGGAACTTACCTGGGTTTGGGCAGGTGGGTGGGGCTTACAGGTTAACTTCCAGTCTGACATCAGCTGGCAAAAATGTTCTGTAATAGGACCAGCTGGGGAGCATACTTGGTCCCAGAGCCCTGTGCTTTTTGTGTTGCAACTTCATAAGTCCTTCGTTGTAGTCAGAGCAGCACTAGATAATTCTTAAATGAGTGAACATGGTGTGTTTCAATAAAACTTTATCTTATTTTTTATTGAATGTGTAGTGTCCATATATGAGTAAATGTGCTTGATGTTTCACCTCCCCGTTCTCTTCCCCTCTCCCTCCTAGCATCATATACTCTCTTTTTAAAATCACAAATAAATCACAAATTTAATACCCACTGAGCCCATTTAGTGCTGCCTGCACGTGCGTGGGCATGGAACAAACCGCCTCCCTTTCCCAGCCAGCCAATCCTCTGTGGGACTTCATGAGTCCCGTCCCCGTCGTCCCCCACCCCCACCCCCCATCCATGCTGGGATCTTGGCTGGCTTGTGAAGCAGTTATCTAAATTGTTCTGTTATCAGTAAAAGTTAGGAGCCAGTCAGGTAGTCAGATAACCCCCAACAGGCTTCATCTTGTGCAAGCCTTGTGCGTGTAGCCCCTAAGGTTCGTGAGTTCATGAGCGCCACTGTGCCGCCATGTCCACAAATACTGTCTAAAATGTTACGTTCAGAGCTGGTGACAGGAGGTGGAGAGATGGCTCAGCAGTTAAGAATATTTTCTAGTCTTGCAGAGGACGTGGGTTCAGTTCCCACACCCACTTAGTGGCTCCTGGGGAAGGAGTCAAACCGGGCTTTAAGCATGGAGTCAAGAGGGATGGAGGTTAATACACAGAGCTTGTTTGCATCGCTCAGCGGCTCACAGGAGCCTTGTCTCTGCTCGCCTGTCCCGTGAGAAGCGGGGCCTTTGGCTGTGCCTGATGTTAGCACCTTGGGCCCAGGGAAGAACGCTCGACATGGACATCACAGGTGGTTCAGACTGGGTCCTTCGTCTTCCATTCTCTGTCCTTGAGAAACAAAAGTTGATAATGGCTGTGGGTCAGCTCCAGACCACAGGAAACCTGCCATCTCAGGGTTCAAGCCAGGCCCAGCCCAGGCCCAGATGCCTGAGTGAGCATTCTGAGTCAGTGCCTTTTTAGACATCACCGTTTTTAACACAACAAGCAGCCTGAAGTACAGGTAGCCTCATCATTTTCCAGGTAGCTGATGGGCTGGAGAGATGTCTCGCTCAGTGGCTACGCTGCTTTTGGAGAGGACTGGAGTTCAGTTCCCAGCACCCACATCAGGCAGCTCACGGCCACCTGTGACTCCAGATCCGGGATCCAGCACCCGTTCTGGCATCTGTCGGTGCGGCACACACAGACACATAGGTAAAACTTCTTTTAAAAAGGTTTGGCAGTTGTTCACCTTGCTACAGCAGGAAGGCATCTGTTTGCCCCTGTGCCGGACGGGGCACTTGTGAAGAAGCGCGTCGTGCGCGTCGTGCGCCTTGTGTCCCCGTTCTCCCACCTCTACGTCAGGAGTGGGCAGGACACATCATTTGTCTTTTAATTCAGAGTCTGATACAGAGGATGAAATCCTGAGTACGACATCCGATGCAGCCGTGCAACGAGGCTTCCAGGTTGCTGTGAGGTGCAGGGGGGTGTCCTTCACTTTGGGATGGCCAAGAAGGAAATGCTTCTCTGGCTGCCATTGAGGCTTGTAGTGGACTGGTGGATGTTTCCAGCTCTTCACGCTTCTGCTTTGGATTTTTGCAGTACATACCTTGTTGTGGTTATCTCCCTTTGGATGGGCAGAGTCCCTTTCCCCACCCACCACCCTCAGGCTGGCCACAAGTGGACAGTACTCATGTCACATCCGAGTCCCTGGATAGGACTCTTGATTCAGGTTACTCCTTCAGCCTGGGTCTCGAAAGGAAGAAGCTATGTCAGGGAGAGCGAAGGAAGAAGCAAGTCCCCGAGACTGGGCTTTGATACTTGGCGTGACCTTGTGGAAGCTGTAAAAAGCTTCCAGGCTTTAGGAGCTTCACTGGAGTGCGTTTAGTATGCACGTTCCTTGTCCAGGCAGGTCCTGCCACACTTCAGCCCCAAATAAGCACACAAAGACTTATATTATCTTATAAACTGTTGGCTGATGGGTGGGGCTTCTTATAGGCTAGCTCTATCGTAACTATTAACCCATAACTACCAATCTATGTATTTCTACATGGCCTTATCTTACCAGAGAATGCCTGGTGCGTCCCATCCTCCTGTTCTCTACATGGCATCTCTCTGTGGTCTCTCTCTCTGCCTACCTTTCCCGGGATTCTCCTCATCCCCTAGTCCCGCCTATCTTCCTGCCTCCATTGGCAAAACAGAAGGACACCCCGTCACTTATGTGGATGAGAAATGCAGCAAAGAACTTGAGCAGGAACTACAGAAACGTGATCGATAGCAGCGTCCTCTTGAAATTCAGTGGCTCGCTGAGGAAATTCCTAGAATCATGGGACTATGAAAACAGGCAGTCACAGAAGCCTTTGGGACACAGCAAAAGCAGTTATGAGATGGAAGAGCATAGCTACAGGTGCAAATACTATATAATCAGAGAGTCCAGCATGATGCCACATGCCTAAAATCCCAGGAAGCAGAAGCAGCAGAGTCCCCGAGTTTAGGACCAGCCTGGCCAGCCTCGGCCCCCAAGGAAGGAATCCACAGCCCCTGCCACCCCACCCCCCACCCCCCACCCCTCCACCCCCCGTGCAGTTCTGCTCAGGCAGGTGTTAGGCACATTTATGCCCCAAAGGCCAGGCTGGTGGGAAAACGTCCATGGACCAGCCTAGCACCTGTGGCTCCAGGAAGGTGAGTCCCGTTGTGCTGAGCAAATATCTGATGGAGAGGGAGGGTAGCAGAGTGTTCATTCCTGTGCTGTGGGAAGAGGCCGGGCAGGAGAAAGGAAGGCGGTGAGGAGCAGGCTGATGGGGGAGGCATGCATGCCACCAGGGCCATGGTGATGTCTGGGCCCAGGCTGCTGCCAAGGGCCGTGTCTGGGTCCATGGTCTGGATGCAACTGGGGCCTGTGCTGATGATGTCTGTGGCCTGTGTCACCTCAAGAGGCCATAGGGATCATTTGTGACAAAATCCGACGGTCATGCTGAGCCGGCCCTGCCTCTCTCTGGACACTGTAGCAAGAGAGCTTACCCTGCACTAGGGAGAGATGCCCCTACCCCTCACCACAGAAGAGGAAGAACTGACCCTCAGGGCATGGGCATAGGGGAGCTGGATCTGTCCCCTTGCCTGAGGAGGGTGGCCCCAGTGACCTGGTCTGACCAGCTCAGCTACCGCTCAGGTCCACAGCCCAGGCCTGGGGTTGGCCCATCCTAATATCTACCCCATATAGGACCTGCTGCAGTTTGTGAAGGAATTGGTCCTGTGGAATGAGACGCACAGGGCCTCCATGACTCAGATGGTTTCAGGGCATCCCAGAGGAGTCTTGGTGGAATCCGGTATTGACTGTGTAATGGAAACCAGAGGTCTTGAACCAGACCAATGACTCATTGTAATGTGTGTTTGCTAGTAAAGCTGACTGAACAAAAGCATA
This sequence comes from Cricetiscus sungorus, assembly GCA_030556225.1. Classification (NCBI taxonomy): domain Eukaryota; kingdom Metazoa; phylum Chordata; class Mammalia; order Rodentia; family Cricetidae; genus Cricetiscus; species Cricetiscus sungorus. The sequence continues at coordinate 35,515,470 of JANBXA010000642.1, forward strand.
CACCATGTGACATTCTGCTCCCAATGCCACCAAGATGAATGAAGAGGTGTTGGAAAGGCTGGAAAAATGGAGCTGTGAAGAGGTTTTCTGTTTTGTTCTTGTTTTTGTTTGCTTGCTTTGTTTTGGCTTTTTTTTTTTTTTTTTTTTTTTTTTTTAATTTGCTTTGGAGGGCAGTGCGGGGTGCGAGGAGAATATACGGAGACTGGAGGTGAGCAGAATTAGCATGCATGATGCGATATTCCCAGAGAATCAATGAAGAAATTATGTTAAAAGGGGGGGCAGCCTAGGGCACATGGTTCCAGGCCATTCAAGGCTACAGAGCAAGACCAGGCCTCAAAACAACAGAAAACAATTGAGAGAGAGAGTGCAAATGAATGTCAATGATGACCTCTTAGCTTTTGAAAGCTAAAAGCAAGGTAAAGGCCAGATTAGCTGGAGAAGGAACTGAAGGGAAAAGCAAGGCAGGACTCGATGGCATGGAGACAGGAATGATACAAAGAATGAAATAACACTGAAAGATGGATGGGCTTGGCAGAACATTAGTCAAACCCAAAGTGAAAGAAGACATAAATTAATATCCTTAGAGATGAAATGGAGGGACAAAACAGAGACCAAGGAAATCCAGAGGGAAATGTATATTCCTCAAAACTAAACTCTCTAGGGAAAAATGTATATGTTTCTAAATGTATCCATTACCAAAAAGATGGCAAGAAGATATAAACGAACACGTTCATCCGCCAGTGAGGTTGAAACTGAGGGAAGCCAGGCAGCATGGAGTCACATCAGAATTTTAGCACATGTTATGGAGAATGGACATCTGTGTTCCTTCAAATACCCCTACATAGAAAGGGAAGGGTAACACCCACCTGTTCTATTAAGCTGACTTATTAACCTCACCCCACCAGGTCCCTCCCATACACCCTGTGTCTTTGGGGACTTGCCCAATCCTTGGCCTATACATACCAATGAGACCAGTCAAATGAAGGAGCCATGGAGAGGGGACAGGACCTCTGTCCTCCCCACTGCTGAAGGCTTGAAGCTTGGCTAGGTAGATTCTTCACAAATCATATGAGTCTGCTTGTAGGCCACTACCCAGATATCCTGGACCAGCCTTGATTCCTGTCATACCCAAGAGGAAATATTTATAATCTTAAAACACCATCTTGTATAGTCTAAGAACCTTCCATATCCTTGGAGATGTTGCCAGAATATGGGGACCCCAGGACACCAACACCTTTCTTCCTCTGCCCTCTTCAAATCATCAGTCCACCTTCAAAGATGAGACCAGACCCAACCTCTGAAAGGGCCAAGAAGATGATTCAGAGGCTGGCACTCTGTCTAAGACGCGAGCAATGTCCTCTAGAAGGTTTGCATAGTGTTCATATCAGCAATGTGCAGTGAGAGCCATTATAACTCCAGACACGAGCCACATGATGATAAATGTATGAGCTTTGCTTTGTTGTACTGAGATTGGACCCTTACACATGCCAAGCATAGCCGCTAAGCTACATTCCCAGTCCTTCCCTTTCTTAATTTTGAGACAGTCACTGGGTTGCCAAACTTGAACTTGCCTTCAGCCTCAGCCTCCCAAGTAGCTGCGATTTATAGAAGAGTACATCATAACACAGTAAGGGGTGGGCGGAGTAAAGACTGGAGTTCGGCAGAACCTAGGAGGTGGATTACAGAGACGCGGGTTGCTGATGTTCCAGATGCAGAAGTCAGGTGGACAGTGACATTGATAAAGATGAAGAAGAACCTACTGTCAGCTGGAGTTGGGTGCCTGAGATGGCAAAGCAGAGGCTCATCAATTGCGAGACCATCCACAAAGGCCAAAGGACCCAGGCCCCCTGCAGAGCCGGTAAGAGAAAGAGATTGAGCTAGTGAGCAGCAGAGATCCGGAAAATGGAATGGTATGGCCACTTCCTGCTCACACAATGGGACCCCTGAAACATGTCGTGCACACAGCCCCTTCCGTGCTGGCCCAGAGGCTTCCAAGACGGTGTGGTCCAGTGCTCTGCCTTCACACTGTGGAGTGGAGAGAGGTCAGCTTCTGAGTTCACAGGAGGTCATTTTGCCTTGGGTACACACTCTGCCTCCCTCCTCCTGTGTCCCCTTCCTTCTGTATCCTATCCCTTCTCTTCCCGCTCCTCTTCCCCCCCCCGACTCTTCCACAATCTTTTTCATCCTATTTGTCCTCCTTTCCTTACCTCCTTCCTCCAGTTTTCCTTCCTTCTGCTTTGCTAAATAAACATCTGTGATCCTGTTTCCAGGGGCTGCCCTGCAATTGCAACAGGGCACCCACAGAGGGCGCTGCTCTCCACGGAAAGGTAAGCCTGGAGAAGTTAGTCTTGCCACACAGGCCTGTGGGAAACTCCTGAGGATGCAGAACTCCCTTTTAGCCGTATTTAATCTTTGCAAAAAGTTTTAACTGAGTATTACTGGATAATAAGGATGGAGCTTCAACAAGAACACGCTCAAGGGTCAGAAAATGACGGTTGGAATCATAGCTTAAGAGCAGTGGATGTGCTGAGATTTCTCAATTATAGACAGTGCAGCGCACTGTAAAGGCTTCAGCCATTCATACTAATCCTACATGCTGATTAATGGAGACAGTGTCACTTTATTGCCCCTCTGTGGCAGTTTGTCTCTGGTGGCAGGGCTGGAAGCCGCTCGCAAGTCTGTGGCCATTTATGGGCAAAGCTGGAGCCCCGCTGTGCTCATTCAGAGTCTACTGGGTCAGGGGGCAGGAGTAGAGCCCTGCATTGTGAGCTTGGCCAGCACCACCCCAACATCTGCTGACGGTCTCCTTTGTCTTCATTTCTTGGTGTGTGTGCGTGTGTGCGTGTTCAGAGGGGTGCAGGCCTGGTCTCTCCCTGGCCTGGATCTTGCTGATTGAGCTGGGCTGGCTGGCCAGCAAGCCCCAGGCGTTCACTTGTCTTTGCTTCCGCAGTGCTGGCACTGAAAATGCACACCATTGTGCTGGGTTCTGGGGATCAAACCCAGAGCGTCAAGGGCTCAGTCATCTCCCAGGGTCTTCATATTTGTAAGCAGATGGTCAGACCTCCTTGTCCTCTGTTTTCCTTCTTTCCCAGGCCATTGCATCAGCATGTGAGTATGATGCCGTCCATTGCTTCTGCCTTACGTGGTTGACTGTCTCTACACTCCTCACTAGAGAACAAAAGGTGAGCCCTGAGCAAACGGCCGTGTTTGCCGCTGCCCCTCAGCGGGCTTTCATCTCCGAGTCAGTAACTCTCCTCTTCTCTGTCTCTGCTCTTGGCAAAACCAATGCCAAGGCCAGTGGGCACTCTCTGAGGTCTGCTGATTCTCCACAGCGGCCTTTCCTGGAAAAGCTCCCTCATCTGGTGTGAAGGATCATCTTCATTGTCAACCAGACTGCATTTGGAGTCACGGAGGAGACACGCCTCTGAGGTACCTGTGCAGATGTTTCCAGAGAGGTCAACTGAGCAGGGAGCCCCGCTTTGAATGCGCCAGCCAAGCACCAGCATTCATCTCTTTGCTTCTTGAGAGCAGACGTAACATGACCAGCTACCTCACATGCCTCACCGTGACAGATGGCGTCCCCAAACCATGTGCCAAAGGAAACCCTCCCTGCTTCAATCTGCTCTTGTTAGGTGTCTAGCCACTGTAAACAGATTTGTCTTTGGGTCGCCAGCTTGCATAAAACGGCGTGGAGACTTATTATTCATTATGTAAGCTTGGCCTTAGCTTGGGCTTGTTCCTAACTACTTCTTGTAACTTAAATTAGCCCATCCATATCTTCTAATATATGCCCTGTTACGTGGCTCAGCAGCCTTTACTGTGTACTGACCAGCCTGCTTCTTCCCAGAGTTCTATCTGCCCTTAAGTCCCGCCCACACCCCCTCCTAGCTGTCGGCTGCCATTCCACCATTTTCACACAGTGTGCAAATATCCCGCAACAGGCCACAGTCGTAAGGAAAATAATGGCGCCTGGCTCCTGCCTCCCCTACTGGATGGTTCACACCCGTATCCTTGGCCATTGACTACTGCAGGATCTCCAGCGCCTTTCCTCTTCAGAGCACGATCCATTCCCTCTCGTGGCTTACACACCACCTGTATGACAATGACATTGTGGCCGTGCGTGTAGCCCACCCCATCCCCATACTCACACCCAACCCCACCCCAGTCCCCAACTGCGTGTCTAACATCTGCACCTGGACAGAGGTCAGACCAGTCCCAAGCCGGAACCCTCGAGTATCCTGTCACTCCTGCTCCTCCCATGGTGGCTTCCACGTCGATCAGGATCTCTCCCTTCCTTCCACACCGATTGTGGAATTTACCTTTAGTTCTACTCTGGGTCGTAGCCAAGGGGCCAAGGGCCCACACTCTCAGTTCTAGAATATGCGCTAGGTATTCAGGGTCGTCTGAGCAGGACTCACTAGACACTAGAATTAAAGCTGGACTGGCAACTGTTAGAAGCAACACAGTTCATCCGTGTCACAAATCTCTAAGATGTGGATTTCCTGTATGTCCTTGACCTACAAGCTTGTAAGGGTTAAACAGAACATCTCACAGCTATGGCTGATACTCTGCGAGTGCCAATATTGTTAATGTGATGCAATGAGTCCTCAGTTGTGAGACTTTAAAATGGTTATAATTAAACATGCATGTTGTGGGGTTGAAGTGTGGGTGCCCGTGGAGGCCAGAGCAAGCATGCATCCCTAGGAGCCAGAGCTACAGGCACTGGTGAGTTGACCAGTGTGGGTTCTGGGATTTAAATTCTGGCCCTTGATAGAATAGTAGCCACTCCTGGCTGCTCGTCCCTCTCTCTAGCCTCCTTTGTGTGACTTTTTAAAAATCCCACACCCCCACTTTGATGTTTCTATTCTTAACTTCTGTATCCAACTTCTAAAGGAGACGGCCTGGTGGCATGGCCCAACCCTCTTCAGCCCTCAGGCTGCAGATGTGTCTCACAGCACTGTGTCTGGGCCTGCTGCATCGGGGCCTGCTGCATCGGGGCCTGCTGCATCGGGGGTCTGCTGCATCCATCAGGGGTCTGCTGCATCGGGGTCTGCTGCATCGGGGGGCTGCAGCTGGGCCCGTCCCATGCTGCTCTAATGCTTCCCAGCTCTCGTCTCCAGGTGTTGTGTTACACATCTGTATCAAGCTTACGCACGAATCGTTTGGGCAAAGGCCCCAGTGCCTTCCGCGTGGAGACAATGGCAACCAGAAAGGGCCCCAAGTTGGCATGAGTGATGAAGAGGTTATTGTGTGTCTGAACTTTTCACACAAGTACTGGAAGCATGTAACACAAAGAATAACAAACAGGCAGGCAGGCTAATTCAGAGCACATGGGACTGCAGGCCCTTCAGCATTTCAACAGCTCCCCTGTCCGCCTCTGGGGTTCCCCAGCCAGCAATAAAGGCAGTGCCGTTTCTGCAAGGCTGGTGGACTAAGCTTTGCAAGGCCCCACCGTATTCTGCCACAGCCATTTGCCACTTAACTCTGACTGCAACTGACTTCTAAAGGCAAAATAAGAGCAAACACCCAAGACACCGGAAGACCGCAGAGCCTGGGCCACGTGCTGGTCTGTCGTGTCCTGTCAGCCACTGAGGTGGCAGGAGAACAGTGGAGGAAGTCACACAACACACAGCTGCAGTAACAGCTAAACCGAGGTTTAACGTATGTGTGATAAACTGCACGTAATCCGGGGCTATGGAGGTTGTTCAGTGGGGCAAAGGCAGGGGCTGCACCATACGGGCTGAGCTGGATCCCTGGACTCTGTAAGGCACCAGGAGAGCAGACTCCACAGAGGATTCCCCTGACCTCCTCACACACACATGTGGTCTAGCCGCCTGCTTTCCCCCACCCTCCAATAATCCCGCCATGCCAGAGAGCCATCAGCATGTTAGCCAAAGCTGGCCCTTCGGGGGGAGCCATGTTGGAGCTCCAGCAGGATGTTACCCCAAGACTCTTTCAGCTCATGAGCCATAGCCTTGTTTTGTGAGACGGGGGGTGGGGGGGACACTTCAGAGCCAAACTGTAGCATCCAATGAACGACTTCAGTAGTTACTGAGTCTGGGGGTTCCCCCACACTTTGGATACAAGCCTTTTGTTAGAAAATGTTTTGTAAAGATTTTTCTCTGGGTCTGGTTTATATTTTCATTTCTGTCTAAGAGTAAAAGCTTTTGATTCCGGTTAAGTCTTACATTTCATAAACTGCACACTTTGAAAAAAATCTTAGTTACATTCTAGAATTTTCTTTGGTGTGGTGGTTAATGTTGTCCATGTGGCAGGATCTAGAATGGTCTGGGAGACAATGTCTTTGGGGGAATTTCTAGATTGGGGTGTTAAGACCCATCCTAAATATGCATAGCTCTACTCCGTGAGTCTCTGATGGAGTGATGGGAGATGTTATTCTGTAAATATGTTTCTCATACTGGTTAATTAATAAAGCCCTGATGGCCAATAGGAAACTAGATAGGCGGGACTAGGAGACAAGGAAGAGGAAAGAGGTAAGGAGGAGTCAAGATGTAGACCAGGGAGGAAGGAAGACGCCCGCCGCTGCTCCCGGATAAGATGAGCCACGTGGAAATACTTAGATAAGTAGAAATGGGTTAATAATTAAGACAGAGCTAGCCCATAAACAATAATGGTAACTGGTCAACAGGATTGTATCAAATACGGAGTCTCAGAGTGTTACTTGGGGCTGGCGGGGCTGTGGGCCCAGACTGGCAGGCTGGCAGAAACGTACATGCTACAATGGAGTAAGGAGGAAGTGAGCCAAATGCAAACATTCATCTGACTCTCCCTGGTTCCTGGTGGGGGGGTGAGGGGGCGGCAGTGCAAACAGTTGCTACAAGCTCCGGCCTTCATGCCTCCCTGCCTTGGTGGACTATACTTTCAGACTGGGGCTAAATAAACCCATTTGTGCTTAAACTGCTTCTGTCTGGTGTTTTGTCACAGCGATGAGAGGAGCAATGGACACGCTCCTCTTGATAATGCCACACAAGTTTACCCCTTTGTCCGTTCATTCTACTGCTTAGACTGTATATGAGTCCCCTCTCCCCAACTATCAATGTTTTATCTTTAAGCTAAGGGCCATTCATCGTGCTGGAGTGTGGTGTTCTCGTGTCTTCCTGACAATACTAACTGGCGACCCACACAGTCTCTTAGCCCTGTGTCCTCAGAAGTGAGTTTTGCATTGGGTACGATCTCTGTGGCATGGAGTTGCATTTCTATGGCTTGTCCTTGGTGTTTCTTAGGCAAGGAGTCATCTTGGCACACAGGGCCTAGTCCAAGTGGCAGAGGACACAGAGTATGATCTGAGAGTGCCTCCTCTGGCAACTAGTCCCTCAGGGACACTCTGGCCTGGTTTCTGGTACCTACAGGCTCTCTCCTGGTACCACTCCTACCTTCCGCCTCCACACAAGAGTCCTTCCTGTGTGTGCTCCAGTACAGGAGCCTTTAAAAACTAGATTCTACTGCCCTTCACATATCAGGGCATCTCACGGAAACCCCGTCCAGTCTTCCAACGTGACTGTGGCTCAGAACCTCATCTCATCTCATTTCCCAAGACTCAGGGTGGGAGGGAAGGCTATAGCTGATGCACATTCCCGTAACACAAATGGAAGCTGGAGACAAGGGTAGCACCCACAGTCCACGTGTGCAAAATACACATTCCATAGGCTAGTGTGAAGTTTGTAATGTATACCCCTGTGTGTGTCTGTGTGTGTGTCTGTGTGTGTGTGTTTGTGTGTTTGTGTGTGTCTCTGTGTGTGTGTGTCTTTGTATGTGTGTCTCTCTCTCTCTGTGTGTGTGTGTCTCTGTGTGTGTGTCTGTCTCTCTCTCTCTCTCTCTCTCTCTCTCTCTCTCTCTCTCTCTCTCTCTGTGTGTGTGTGTGTGTGTGTGTGTGTGTGTGTGCATGCACATGTGTTTCTGGTACCAAACCCAGGGCCCTGCACATGCTAAGTAAGCACTATACTACTGAGCTACATCCCTGCCCTGGTTTGAAACTTTGATGCTAGCCTCTTTTAACTGGTTCAAGGAGAGGACTCCAACCCTGTGCTGGGTCCTAGCAACTTGTCATGACCTGGGAGGAGCTGACACAGGCACAGACAGAAAAATGAATCCAATTGGGCTGTCTAGGTACTTTCCAAAAAATGTTTTCAATTCTAAATCAACTCCAAGTTAAGCATATTTGAAAAATAACAATAATCTCAAAATGTCACAATCAGGAAAGTCATTTAGATAAGATAGTAGTCAGAGGGAGAGCAGCAAGGGGCTTGTCTGTCAGCCTGTCTGTCAGCCGTGTGGGCCGCTCTTCATGGAGTTAGTTCTTGGCAGCATGAGGCCAAATTGTTCAGCAGCTTGGACAAGTGTCACGGTGTCAGTTGTTCATGCTTTAGATACTTTTTATGTATATGACGTATGAATGTGTGTATGTGTTCATATGTGTGTACACCTATGGGGTTTGCAGATGTGTGTACTCAGAGGCCAGAGGTATTAGTATCAGTTGTCTTTGTCAGTCTTCTCTACCTTGGTTTTTTTGAGATGGGGTCAAGACTATACTTTCAGGGATCACTTATTTTTCTTCTCTCTCTCTCTCTCTCTCTCTCTCTCTCTCTCTCTCTCTCTCTCTCTCTCTCTTTTCTTTTCCTTTTTTTTGAGACAGGGTTTCTCTGTATTGCTTTGGAGGCTGTCCTGGAACTAGCTCTGTAGACCAGGCTGGCCTTGAACTCACAGAGATCCACCTGCCTCTGCCTCCCGAGTGCTGGGATTAAAGCCGAGCGCCACCAATGTGTGGCTCTCAGGGATCATTTCTGTAGCTCGTTTTTGAGATGGGGTCTCACACTGAACTTGAAGTGTACCAGCTGACCTAGAGTAACTGTCCAGCAAGCTCTACGGATCCTCCTGTCTCTGCCTCCCCAGCGTAAGGGCTACAGGCATGTCCCACCACACCCAGCTCTTTATAGGTGCTAGACTCAACCCTCAACGCCCTCTCGAAGCAAGCACTTCACCCGCAGAGCCTTTTCTGCAGCCCCACGGCCGTCTTTATTATGCGCCTCCCGTTACCTTAGCTTCACTTGTCAGGTTGACACACTTGGGAAGAGACAGCCTCTGTCTCCATCATCTTGGCCTGTGGGCGTGTCTATGCGGGCATTTTCTAAATTGCCAACTTGAGTGGGAGGGTCCAGACAACTGTCAGCGAGGCCATCTCCTGGTAGATGGGTCTGGGATAACAAAAGCACAAATCAGCCCATACCCAGCATTTCTCTGTGTCCCGCTTACTTCCTGCCTCCTTGACTTCCTCAGATGAAGGCCTGTAAGCCGCACACATCCTTTCCTCCCCACGTTGGTTTTGGGCATGGTGTTGACCACAGCAACGAAGATGAAACTAGAACACCTTCTGTGTGACCTCAGCTGTTCTGTGTGACTCTGGTTGGGGTGTCTGCTCTGTTTAGCACCCTTCACAACCGAGGGACCATCGTTGTTATCTTCCTGCATAGGTTTAAGTAAGGTGTAGGGATGAGCCCAGGCCTGGCAGTCAGTGATAAAGCAGGACTTTGCCTCAGGCCTCAAGTCTCTCAGGCAATCTCTGCCATCCCCACGACAGGAGGCATTAGGACCGTACCCTCAGTTCCCGTAGCCTGACTCAAATAGCTGTGGAAACATGTCTGTTATGAGGCTCTCACCGTCAGCCCCATGCTGTCTTCACCGAGGCAGAGAGACCCACACACCACTCTGTGTTTGCTTTATATGGTTTATTTAGTCTGGTCCTGACAGCCACCTAATGAACAGGATGCCCTGTTTACAGATGGGGAGACTGAGTCCTGTACAGCCGATGCTCTCAAGGTCAATACCGATGCTATCAACGGAGTATGTGTTTCCTCAACACAAGCACACACACACACACACACACACACTATTGAAGCCTTAACATCCCGCGTGACTGGGTCTGGGGTAAGAAAGTGGCTAGAGCCATGTGGGTGGGGCCCTGACCTGGTAGGGTTAGTGCCCTTGTGAGAGGAGATGCCAGAGTGCCCTCACGTGCCCTCACGTGCCCCTCCTCTCTCATCTTTCTCCGTATGATGCTGCGATTGAACTTGGGGCTTACCACTAAGAAACACCTTCAGTCTCCCCTCTGTCCTCCGTTCCTCTGTTCTGTGCAAACCCAAAGAAGAGGTCACCCGAGGACACCAGAAGGTAGCAGCAACCACCCGCGGGCCTTCACAGGTATCGTCCTCTTGGCCCCTCTATCTCAGGCTCGAAGCCTCTAGACAGGCGAGAAATTTGATTTGCGCTGTTTAGTCTAGGCACTGTGCGCTGTTTTGTTGTGGCAGCCAGAGCTGGCAAATCCACATGGCTGGCCACTGGGCTCAGTCCTACTCTTCACCCTAAGCTGCCTTGAAAGTTACACGTTCTCCAAGCTACAGCGTGATTACATCCCAGTAAATCCATGGAAAGCTGAGAACTCCTGAATGGAGAGTGCATTCGACACCTCTGTTATTTGAGCATCAGGGCTCCTCCTCACCCACCTTAGACACCCCAGAACACAGGGATTAGCCTGCAGCCGGGCAGAATTGTCCAACACAAGCCTGTCTTATGACACAGGCGCCGAGTTTCTTGCATGAGGTAGTGAATGCTTTAATGCAAGTAGAAAAGCAAGCTAGTTGTAAGGGAACGTGTTCACACTATCGTAAAGTTAAAAAACAAAACAAAACCCCCTCGTTTTTATGTCTGTGTTTCCACAGCGATAGGGTAGTTTCACTATTTAGATGCAAACAAGGAGTGAGTTTTAAATCTGTCACGTAGAGTTGTGTGACTCTATCCTAACATCAGTGTTCATCACTAGAAGCAGTTTCGCTATCTGTGGGTCTCCGAGCCTGGAAACAGGTTGGAAAAGTTACACCCAAGAGCAACACTGGCCTTTGCGTTCCTCAGTGGAGGAGTATTTCCTTCAGTCTCTGCCAGCTATTCACGCTGAAGATTTGGCGGCAGGATTTACCTTCCTCTTGAACTCATCAGGCTTCAAAACACAAGAAAGTATCATTTGTGTTGTGTATAAAAATATAAGTGCAGGTGATAGTTGAAGATTCAGCTTCAAGAAGTGCATTTGGCCACGTGCCAATCACTCAGAGGGTGGGTGTTGCCCCATGAATGATCTAGAAGACCTTTCTCTCTTCCTCGCCTCCTCCGGGAAACACCACGAAGAGCCGTGTAGATACCGTCCATTTTCCTTCTTCCACGTGGTGTTGGCTGGCCCCTTCCTCAGCTCTGCTGGCACAGTTAGCCCTTCCACAAAAGCCAGGACTGCAGGGCAGAGCTGGCCACGAGGCTGGTGACAGTGGTGAGTCTAGCTCTGCCTGCTTCCCGTATCCAGTGAAGGCCAAGGCCTCTTCTTGATTGCAGAGTAGATAGATGGCTTTGCATGCACAGATTCCAGTGCTCCCCTCCCTCCTCCTGTTTACCCTTCCCCTCCCCCCTTTATCTTGGGTTGGAGGACAGAGTTTAGCCCTGACTGGCCTGGAATTCATTATGTAGAGCAGGATAGCCTGAAACATACAATGATGGATGGATGGGTGGATGGATGGATGGATGGATAGATAGGTAGGTAGATGATAGGTGGACAGATAGACAGATGGAAGGATAGCTAGGCAGTCTCAACTATAATCATTGTCTCTTACTTTACTATCACTAGAATAAAACACTATGACCAAGGCAACTTATAGAAAGGAAGGGTTTGGTTGGATTTATGGTCCTAGATGGATAAGGGTGTTCCAAGAGGCATAGTGACAGAAGCAGGAATCTGAAGGCTCACATCTTGAACCAAATCGAGACGCAGAGACAGCAAACTTGAAATGCTTCTCAAAGCCTGCCCCAGTGACATATGTCCTCCATCAAGGCCACACCTCCACACCTACCCCAAGCAGTGCCACCAACAGGATCTCAAATACCTGCAATGATGGGGGGACTTCCCATTCAAACCATCACCATGGCAAACACGGTAAATTCCATCTTTTTCGTTATGTGCTGCGTGCGTATAGATGCAGTTTGCACATACAAGGTCAGACTGAGTGTGTCATTTGAGGGACTTTAGTTTTACTCATGTATGCTGCAGGTGTCTGCTTGTAGGTATATAAGGCTGTGTGCTGTCCTTTAATAACACACTTACTGAAGGTGCTGATCCAGCAGCAAGCAGCTGCACTACAGACTACAGTGTGTCCAAACAGTCTAATTGCTGAGTTCTTCGGCTGACCCCATAGAGTACCTGTGTGGACCCCACGAGCAGGATGGGCCTACCTGTCAAGCCTGCTTTCATGGCTGGACTGGAACTATAAAAGGTTGTTTTGGGTAGGTCTGGAGTGTTTGTAAAGATAGTCTGATCTGGCTTCACATTCCAGGGTCCTACATATACTCTGGCCCCTCTTTAAGGATTTGGAATTGGATCTGGGAAGATGGAGGCAGGAGGACCCCTGAGACTCATTGACCAACCAGCCTAGTCCACTTAGACAGTTCCAAGCCAGTGCGAAAAATAAGTGCGCAGTGCCTGAGGGATGACACCCAAGGTTGTCCTCTGGCCTACACACACACACACACACACACACACACACACACACACACACACACACACACACACACCACACACAACACACACACGAGATACACACACAACACACACCACACACACACGCACCCCACACAACACACACACGACACACACAACACACACACGAGACACACACACACAACACACAACACACACACACCACACACCACACACACACGACACACACACACACACTACACACCACACACACACACAACACACAACACACAACACACACACACACCACATACACACACTCATGACACACACACACCACACACACACACGACACACACACACCACACACACACACAACACACACACCACACACACACACCCCACACGACACACACATATACACACATGACACACACACACACACACCACACACCACACACACACACCACACACACACACGACACACACACACCACACACACACACAACACACACACCACACACACACACCCCACACGACACACACATATACACACATGACACACACACACACACACCACACACCACACACACACCACACACCACACACACACACACACGGCACATACACACACACGCACCACACACCACACACACACACACACACACACGGCACATACACACACACACACACACCACACACCACACACCACACACCACACACATGACACACACACACACCACACACCACACACACACACACATCACACACACACACCCCACACAACACACACACACACAACACACACGAGACACACACACACATGACACACACCACACACACACACACGACACATACACACACACACACCACACACCACACACACACACAAGACACACATGAGACACACACACACGACACACACACACCACACAACACGACACATACACACACACACAAACCACACACCACACACACACACCACACACCACACACACACCCCACACAACACACACACACACGACACACACACAAATCACACACTCACATACCACACACCACACACACACACATGACACACACACACACACCACACACACACACCACACACGACACACACATACACACACATGACACACACACACACCACACCACACACACACACACATGACACACACACACACCACACACACACACCACACACCACACACACACACACATGACACACACACACACATGACACACACACACCACACACACAACACATACACACACACACACCACACACCACACACCACACACCACACACACACACATGACACACACACACACCCCACACAACACACACACGACACACACAACACACACAACACACACACGAGACACACACACACATGACACACACACACCACACACACACACGACACACACACACCACACACACACACACCACACACCACACACACACACACACACACCCCACACACACACCCCACACAACACACACACGACACACACAACACACACACGAGACACACACACACACATGACACACACACACACCACACACACACACACACTACACACCACACACACACACACATGACACACACACACCCCACACAACACACACACGAGACACACACACACGACACACACACCACACACACACATACACACACGACACATACACACACACCACACACCACATATACACACCCAACACACAACACACACAACACACACACAACACACACAACACACAACACACACACAACACACACACGACACACACACACACACACACACATGACGTGCGCACATGTGCATACAATTTGAGATAAGGTGAACTTCCTCATAAGCAATGGGGTTAATGTATGATTAAGTTATTCAACGAATTAATAATTAGCAAAGTTTTCTTTTTGATGTTTTAGCTGAATAAATTCCCAGATGTCTAGAACTGTTTTTTTCCCCACAAAACACCTCAAATTGTTGAATTAAATATAAAACTGAGCAAAGGATGGCTTTCTTGGCTGCTAAGAAAGTAAATACTCAGAAGCCAAAAATAATGAAAATTTCTAACACAGAGTAAAAATGGGTGATGAAGTCAGCCTCAGCCTTGGGTGTATCTGGATCTCAGTGGGTCTCACAGGTGCCAAGGAGAGCAGGCAAAGCCAGGGACACGAGCCTAGGGTGCTGTCAGACTAGTGGCCCCAGATCAAGCCAAACTCCTTCCTATGTGAATTGGGATAGCTTGTCCCATTGAAAGAGACATCTGAGGCTGTCGTGGTTTTCTGTGCTCTGATAAACACTGTGACTAAGTCTTTCCTTGTTGGGTTGTGACTCTTGGTAGAATGTGGATGAATGGAATGGGGTCACCCTTCTGGAGACTGAAACAGCCTGGGCTGTGTTTCATCTGTTTATCTACCACCCACATCTGTCTACTATCGACCTACCTATCTATCCATCCATCTACCCATCATCTATTATCTACCTATCTGTTTGTGATCACCTATCTGTATATTTGTTGCCTGTCATCAGTCACCTATCTAAGCCAGACATTAGGTCACAACAAAGGTGTGCCCAGGCGACTGCCTGAAAGAAGTACAATTTGTCCATGGAGAATGTTCCCAACAAAGACAAAATTCCAAGGAACGAGAAGTTGCAGCCAAAGCTCCCAGCACACATAAGGGAACAAGTTACACAGAGAGTGAATACGCAGAGGCTGCAAGTGGAGAAGCACATTTACAGCTGTCACACCCCTGGATGACGGAGGCTGGGAAATCCAAAGCTGGACGTGGGGACAACTGTGAAATCCCAGCGATGGGAGGCAGTGGGAGGAGGACTGAGAGTTTAAGGCCACCCCGGGTTATGTAGTAAGACCCCGACCAATGAAAAGTCCTACCAAAGAGAAAGAGACCAGCAAGATTGGCAGTTTTAGGACACAGGGATGCAACTCACAGATATGTGCTTGGTATGTGAAAAGGCCCTTTGTTAATCCCATCACAGAAGCAGAAGGGCTACACACAGTCCTTCAGTTAAAAATACAACAGTGAGCAGGCTGGAAGCTCCTACCTCATACACACACACGTGCACACACACACACACACACACTCATGCACACACACATGCATGCACGCACGCACTCATGCACACACACAGACATACATGTATGCATGAACACACACAGACACATGCACACACACAGGCATACACACAGACATACATGCATGGATGAACACATGCATACACAGACACGCACACACACACACACACACACACACACACACACACACACATATGCCCATTCACAAGCAGTGAAGTAGCTTGGGGCCACTAAGGGCCACATATGTGTGTGTGTGTGTGTGTGTGTGTGTGTGTGTGTGTAATTTTTAATTTTTTAATTTAAGTAATTAATTAATTTATTTGGTTTTTTTGAGACAGGGTTTCTCTGTGTAGCTTTGAAGCCTATCCTGGCTCTCGTTCTGTAGACCAGGCTGGCCTCGAACTCACAGAGATCTGCCTGCCTCTGCCTCCCGAGTGCTAGGACTAAAGGCGTGCACCACCACCATCTGGCATTTATTTTATTTTTAAGTGATTCTCTGGAACTGGTGTTACAGGTGGCTGAGAGCTATCTTGTGGGTCTTGGAAGTGAACCTGGGTCCTCTGCAAAAGCAGCAGATGCGCCTAATGGCTGAGCCAATCTCTCTACCCTCGAATCTATCTCTTAAGTGCTATCCATGGGTTCCAATGTATGGTCATGTGTAGGAGCCCCTGTTTATGAGATGAAAGGCAGTAGGTTTTACCAGCACCAGTTTTTAGGTTTAGTTTATAAAGACCATAATCAGCGTGTTTTAGACAATGAATACTAACAGCTTTTAAAAATCCATTTACTTTTATTTTATGTGTAGGTAGGCTTGTTTGCCTGCATATGTATGTATGCGTATGTGTATGTATGTATGTATGTATGTATATGGGTACAGCATACACGCAGGACTTGTGGAGATCAGAAGAAGGTGTTTGATTTCCAGGGGCTGGAGTTGTTTGTCAACCAATATGTATTGAATTGAGCCCAGGTCCCCTGCAAGAGTAGCAAGTGCTTTCAACTTCTGATGTATTTCTTGGACTCCCAGTTCCTAACCTTTTCAAGTCTACCTTACCTCTTAAGGATCTGTTAAAAAATCTATGGGTCGTACACACACACACACACACACACACACACACACACACACACACACACCTTTACATAGAACTTAAGTTACTGTACTAATTAGCACTGTCAACTTGATACAGCCTGAAATCACCTGAAGAAAACTCTCAGTTGAGTAGTAATTGTCCTCATCAGTTGTATCTGTGGGCACGACTGTGGGGATGGTTGTTAATTGGTGTGTGAGAGCTCAGGCTGTGGGTGGTGCCATTTCCTGAGCAGGTGACCCATGTCATATATAAAGCTGAGCATAGGCACGCCTACAAGGAGGCTGGTACCATGGTTCCTCTATGATTCCTTCCTCCACGCTTGGCTTGGCTTCGTGTGCTTACCTTTCCCCAGTGATGGCCTGACCTGCAAGCTGGGACAGAATCTTTCCTTCCCTGGTTTGTTTTTGGTCATGGTGTTTCATCACAGCTCAGAAAGGGAACTAGGGTAGGTAGGTGGACACAGCCGAGATGCTGATCGTTTAATGTCAACAGAAACTAAAGTCATCTGAGAAGCAAAAGCCTCAACTGAGAAGTTAGTGATTGATGTGGGAGGGTTCAGCTCATGGTGGGTGGGGCCATTGCCGGATTGGTGGTCCTGGATTCTATAAGAAAAAGCAGAGGGAGCAAGCCAAGAGGGGCAAGCCAGTAAGCAGCCCCCTCCATGGCCTCTGCGCCAGCTCCTGCCTGCGGGTTCCTGCCCTGTGGGAGATCCTGTCCTGACTTCTTTTGATGGCGATGCTGAGGAGGTGGAAATATGAACAGAAAAACCCTTTCCTGTCCAGCTTGCTTTTGGCCATGCTGTTCATACCAGCAACAGTAGCCCTGGCTAAGACAGCAGTTACACATCAGGGCTATGCAGATTACCTGAATACAGTGGCCGGGACAACAAAGTTTATCATCTAACAATTCTGCAGGTCACAGGTCTACAGGGTGCCCAGGCATCCCCGGGTTGTGTTCCTGGAAGCAGTAAGGGAGAAAATATTTCCGCTGTCTTAGGTTTTTTTGAAGCTGCCTGAACTCCTTGGCTCATGGACCCTTCCCTAGCCTCTCTGTGACCTTACTTCCTTTGTCATAGCTCTTCTGATGACGGCTGGGGGAGGCTCTTCACCTGTAAAGATGCATGTGCTTAGACTACCGGTGACTAGATAATTCCTAAACCTGTCCCCACACCCCAGGCTCTTGAACTGGTTGTCACAAGGGCAAACTTGATAGAAAGAAAGAAAGACAGACAGAAAGAAAGAAAGTACAAAACAAACAAAACACACACAAAGCATGTGTTTAGTATGAGACTTTGGCAGAGGAAGGGGCGGGAGAGAGGGAGTGGTGGGGAGTTGGGGGAGTGTGGTCAGATTTTACCTGAGCAAACAGTCAGTTCAGAAGTAACCTTAAACTCAGACTAGTCAACTTCATAGAGTCAGAGAGAAAAAGTTTGCCAAGGGCTGGGCTGCGGTGGGGTGCTTGTCAAAAGTGTATATAACTTGATTTGCAAGACTTGACCGCATTGCCTGTCTTGCAAAGGTGGAAAGCACCGGCCAGGTCAGGTCAAGGGATCTGGAAGGTTGCTCTGCTCGCTTCCACGCGACCAATTCTTACTAACACCAACTGATTCATGGTCCTGAGTGTTTGCCTCTGAGTAAGAGCTTCCAGATGGGCAGGGCTAGAATATTCACCCATCCTTTGCTCGGGTGGCTTTTGGGCTTGCTGTGAGTGTGACGCTCACGGGGTAATACAAAAGGAAGAGATCCGGCCATCTGGACCCCCACAGAGTAAGAGACACAGGCGAGGATGGAGTTCCTTGGGATCCAGCACCGGGTCCAGCCGGTGTTCGTGGCGCCGCGTCCAGCAGGGGTCGCTGCGGGCCCGTCCCGCCCGGCCTCCCGGGCCGCCCACCCCGCGGGCGCGCCTCTCAGTCCAGCGCCGCCCGGGCCGGGACCCGCTCCTTCCGAGAGCGCAGACCTCTCCACGGGGACCAAGAGGACGCGGCGCGCTGGCGGCCGCCCCTGGCCTCGCTCCGGCTCGCACGGCGGCTCATCGCTGCGTCCCGGGCTCCGGCTCGGAGCGCACAGCTCGCGCCCCGGGCAGCGGCGTGTCCCGGGAGCCCCGACCGTGGGGCAGGGAGCAGGGCGGCGGCCGGCTGGGGATGGGCGGCCCGGCTGCGGCGTGGACGGGCGCCGGGGGGCTCCGAGCGCTGCTGCTGGCGCTGGTGGCCGCGGGGGTCCCGGCCGGCGCCTACAACCTCGACGCTCAGCGCCCGGTGCGCTTCCAGGGCCCGGCGGGTTCCTTCTTCGGCTACGCGGTGCTGGAGCACTTCCACGACAACACGCGCTGGTGAGTGTCTCCGCGGCTCCTCCACCCCGGCGGGTACCCCGCGGTCCCCCAAGTCTGCCGCCGCCTTTCCGGCCTCTTCCACGCCGCCTCCCGTGGGGCCGATTTAAATGTCTGGCGGCCACGCTGACATCCTGGCCTGCTCCGGGAGGCCAAGGGAGTCCCTGGGGTCCCTGCCCTCCCGGGACTATCAGATGCAGCTGCTCTCTAGCCACAGCAAAGTTACTTGGGCTATAAGCCCTCCAGGGTCCGCCGCTGGCTGGCAAACTGTCCCGTATCCTACCCCACCTCCCCGAAGGGCCCCAGGAGGCCGGGCTGCTCTTGGGAACCACTCCTTATCCCTCTAGGGCAGCGGCTTGCAGGAAACGGGGATGTTGTGGGAGTGGGTACTGGGGGCTTGGGGATCTTCAGGAGAGGTACCGGGGGTCCCACAAAATCCCAAGAGAATCTGAGATGCAAGGAAGGGAGGCAAGGAGGCTCCCCAAGGGAGCTGTGTGGCTGGTGGTCAGGCTGGATCTCTTCTCCCACGAGCCACCCCAATCTGGAGACTGGATTTAAGAGGATGAAGTTTTGTTTGGACCAGGGGTCCTGTTGCTGACAGACGAGATGGGTGGGCCTGTAGAAAAAAGTAATCCTCTCATTATGCATCATTAGCGAAGTCGACTGACTCCACAGCAAGATTGCTTAGCCAAGATGGGTACCCTCCTAGCCCACTTCCTTGGGATGAAGCAGCTGCACCACGCCCACCTTTTCATGGCAGTTAAGAGTTGGTTGTTAGTAGTTCCCTATCCTCGTTTTAGATGATATGTTACTGTGGGCCCAGGTGACAGCTAGCTTGAGTTGGTGGTGTTATCCAGCGTGTGTGAACATCCTTGGAAGGAGCCGGCTGGGAGACAGAGATTAGGAATGTGTGTGCTCTGGGCTTGTAATACACCGGGAGTCTGTTCAGAATTGGACAGGGACTGGGGGAAACCAGTGTTTGTGGATGGGGGTCCTCCAGATCCCCGAGGAAAGGAAGCTTTGTGACCTGCAGCTTTAGCAGTCGTGGACTTGGGAGAGCAGCCTCCGAGAGCTCTTGTGTGTAGTTCTCTCTCTTCCACATCCTTTCCTGACGACATTGATTGTAGCCATGGAGTTCACAGCCTCTGCTGCTTCCTGCATTTGCCAAACCCTTCCTTTTCAAACAGCCGGCAGAACACTTTTCCTATGTTCAGCGGGCTCCAGGTCCACCGTGGGCTTTGGGTTTGGTACAGATATGGCTGCATAGAAACAGTTTGATGAATTCACACAATGTGGCCTTGGCATTAAACACACGGGAGGAGCTGTCAAAAATAGAAGGGTAGGGGAGCTGCTCAGGAAAGCCCTAGAAGCCAGAGCTTCTGTGGGAACTGCAAGCTTGAGCTGGACAGTGACCTGCAGTAATCACATGGTTCTGGGGGAGGGGGACCAGGCTCCTGTCACCCAGGTTTGGATGGACCACAGGCCGCAGCCTCTCCAGTTGGAACCAGACAGGAGCAGACCCTGGGGGGACAAAGGTGCCCAGCTTGCTTTGACTCTGAAAGAGGTTGTAAATAGACGTCAGGGGGAAAGACAGTTTCAGCACCCAGGCTGCATTGTAGATGGTAATACTGGGGCTTGGCCTTGTCAGGAGAGGTCCAGGCATCTCTGTGGGGACAAGCAGCTGCCCTGCTGATCTCAGAAGTGTCCCCTCCTGCCCAGCCACACCCTGCACTGGAGCGCTGGTCTCTGTGGTTCAGCGGCCCTCTGAATTTTACTATAAAAAATCTCTTTGAAGCAGATCACCCCTTCACCACAATGCCTTATTTTTTTTTAAGTCCCTTCTTAATTTCTCTTTCTGCTTAAAAACCTCTTTCTCCTCACATTTTCTCTTCTTCCCTCGTCTCCACATCATTTTTGTCTAGACTCTTAAGTATGGCTTCTTCTGATGCTGCTCCCTGCTTTGAGACATGTGGACTTTGAAACAAGAGAGACTTCATCTCCTCTCTCCTCCTTTTCTCTAGAGCTAGACCTGCTTATGGTTAATGAAACTCCAGACAAAGACTTTTCACTTACACTGCCCCTGTGGTAGCCCTGTGTGCACTGTTATTCCTATACTTATAGAATAACTGTAACGCTAGTCACTGCAAATCTGTGAGATTCCGGTCTTGTGAGATATGCATCTACCCCATATCATTGCCTTACCTCTCAACTCTGGGGTTGGCTGATGAACTTAGTGACTCATTATAAGTCCCACAGTGTTAGACAGTCCCTGAGCCCTTCGTCTCCTAGACTCATCAAGTAATTTACAGCTATTTATAATTGTAATAGCATATGTAAGCATTCTCACAATGAAACACTGTGGACATTCTTAATTGTTTCCTTCCAATCAATTCCTGGAATCAGAATTCCTGGGTCAGCAAGGATGACGGTTTCACAGTATTCTGTGTGTATTATAAAAGTTCCTGGGAAATGGAAAACTCACGGGGCATTCGTGTTCTGGAGTTTGGTAGCTGTTTAGCAAAAGGCTGGTCTGGTGCAGTGGAAAAGCAGAGAAAATTGCATGGGGTAACTTAGAAAGTTGACAGTCAAAAGGGGAAGAAGGGAAGGAATTTCTACAGGGGAAATGACATCAAAACCTGGGGAGACGGTAACTAATGTTAGGGAAACATTGTATCTTCTGTCCCTCTTCTGGATAAATCGTTCTTTACCTTCTTAGTCCTTATGCAATTTGAGACATTTGTTTCATGCTAACGAGCTCCCTGTTTTAGAGGTGAAAGGATGTGTTGTACACAGGGCAGAGAATGTACTAGAAAGGACAGGGAGAGCCCAGACACCAGATGGCAGAGCTGAGGGGTCCAGGTTGGGCTAGTCAGTATCTGTTACTGTAACAAATGCCTGAGATAGTAAACTTACATGGACCATTATGGTTCCCCCACCACAATGGAAGTACATGAAGGAGCAGGAGTGAAGGAGGCCGGCGCTGGGCTGTTCTCTTTAAGAGTAGACTGCCCTGACTTCCCCCAGACCTAACCCCATAAAGGCTCCCACCTCCCAGTAGTGACAAGCTGGGCCCAAGCCTGAGCTGCAACATGTATTATAAGACCCCCAGGTGCTTGTGTGAGGCAGAGTCCATGAAGAACCTCTGCCGAGAGGCTGTCAGCTCTTGGGTCTGTAGCTGAGATTTTATGAACTGAATGTGTTTCTTCTTGGGGGAGGTCAATGCCGGAAGAAAGAACAGAGTTGACCTTGCCTTTCAGAACCCCTGTGTTAAGTCTCGCTCCGGTAACCATATCCCACACAGGACCCAGTCAGACCCAGCTTTGTTCGGAGAACTTATTTAACAGACCCTTGTCACCATGTGCTGTCCCTGTGGTGGATGTCCATAATAATCCACTGGTGTTTGTGTCGGTTTTGATAATAACCCACTGGCGTTTGTAATGTCAAAGTGACTGAGCTTTCTTTCTTTCTCTCTTTCTTTATTCCTTTCTTTCTTTCTTTTTTTTCCTATCAACACCCAGAGAGTGTCTGCTCACTCAGAGCTCTCCTGTCCCTACCCTCCCCAACCCTGATACTTTGGCATCTTTTGAACAACAGAAGTAGGTGCCAGGGAACATAGACAAAACCAGTTTCTGTCCCGGCCCTAGCAGTTTCTCAGCTGCAGAGCTGACAACTGTAACACTCTGTGGTATAAATAAATGGGGCCTGCCTACCCCCCAGAACCCCTCACCCCCATGCTCTAGAGTCCAAAGTGGTTGGGTGTGCTGGCTTCCTCTCCAGCGACATGCTTCCTGCTTCTCCTGGGACAGCAAGAATGCTGTGCTCAGGCACTGAGCAACCACTCGGAAGTGGCCGGCTGGCGGAGCATCATTGAGCGAGGAGACAGAGCAGCTCCAAGGTTCCAAGATTTGCATTTAGAGCTGAGAACCCAGAGTTCCGGTCTTCTGTCAGATGCTGTTGACACCTGCCAGGGGTATTATGACTTTACACAAATATGGACCAAAACTAGACAAAACTAAGAGTTCAGTCTCATGGTCACGTAGGAGTAGGCATACATGGCTGGTGGCTATGTCTGGGACAGTCCCAATAGGCAAATGCTCATCAGGCCCACAAGGCTGTACTGACTGAAGACTTAAAGAGCAAGGCAAGAATCAAAAACCACACAAGTGGAGCCTTAGCATATTTAGCTATTAAAACCCCGGCAAGGTGCTCACACAAAAGAGAGCGGGGAAGGGGGTGAGCTGTCTTCCCATTTGTGAAACACCACATTACCCACCTATTTCGTGCTTATGAAACTTCACCCACTGTGCTCTGAGACTCTCACCTTGTGCCTCAGCTGCCTCATAGGCTGCAGTTGAGGGAGGCAGACATGGGATGCTTATTCAGAGGGAGGAGGGGGATTCCTATGGAGGTGAAGGATTTGGAAAGAAGGTCTGGGATTTGGGGCTCCGCTCCCCAACCCCATGTGGTCTGGTGAGCAAACCCCAGAATCAGTGTTAGCCCTGCCATCCCTCCCACAAGCCCCCTAACAAGTGTCAGCTCGTCTGAATGGTCCTTGAGCTCTTCTACTTAACTCTGAGCTTGCATGGAAGGCATGCACCACTTCCTCAGAGGCTTTTCTGGACAGCCATGCTCACACCGAGCTTCCCTGGTCCTGCAGAACGTGTTTATTGAACCTCCGGGGAGGGGTGTGGAAAGCATACGCCTGGGGTCCGTGTTCTAAGGGGACCCAGAGAGTATTCTCTAGAGAGTTTCCCTGAAGGTTCTGCAAACAGGCAGGGGTGCTGTTCCCCCAGCTGGTGCTGAATCACCTTCTTGACCAAGAGAGAACCTTCCAGGGCCGGAGGACAGACTATTTTCTCATGGCCCCCTGAGTGTGAGAATGTGGAGGGCCGTCCTCAGCCAGCTCCTGTTCCCCTGTGACACACTTGTGTGTCTGTATCTGTTAAACGAGTCTCTTCTGATAAGGGTGTGATCTGCCCCTGGAAAGCCCTGTTTTTGTATCTATTGAAAGCAGACACAGTGTTCTCAGAAAACATTTACCTCCAATGGAATTGGCTGTAATTTTAAAATGCAAAATGAATTCCTCTAGAGAGCGTTTCTGGGTAAGGCCGACAGGTCAGTAGTATTATTCCTGGGCATCATTGAATTTTGTTAAATACATACGTGTTTGTGTGTGCCCATGCACATGTATCGACATATGTAGAAGCCAGAGGCCAACCTGAGATGTCATTCCTCAGACACTGTCCACTTTGCTTTTTGTGGTTGGGTCTCTCACTGGCCTAAAACTTGCCAAGCAGGCTAGAGTGGCTGGCAAGCCAGCTCTCGGAACCCCAGAGCCACGATTATAAGCATATGTCACCACACTTGGCGTTTTAATGTGGGTTCTGGGGACTGAACTCAAGTCGTCAGGGTTGTGAGGTAAACTCAGCCAACGGAGTCATCCCCAGCCCAATTAGCTGAGTCTCTCTCCTCCCTCCACGGCAGATAGCCTGGGAGACTTGAAAATGATAACGGGCTCTGGGGACTACCTAAAGCAGTGTCCACATTATTCTTACCACGAGCTGTCTCTCAGAGTCTCAGTTTCTGATGTCAGAGGACTCAGGAGAGAGACATTGAAGGCAGAGAGCTCCCTAATTTTGAACCACTGGGGTCTATGAACTGTAAATGTTTTTAAGCAAGTGGATTTGGCTGACAACCAAGGCAGAATAAGCTGTTTTATTCCCTACCTTCCTTTGTGCCAAAGGAAGTGTTAGGGACTAAAAGGAAATCCAAGCTGGGGGAACCTAGAGTCTGAAACCAAGAACCCACTTGGGCCCCAAGGCCTGCCTTTAGGAGAGCCAAAGGGGCTTGTGTGGTGTACTGAGATTAGCAACGATGGCTACAGCAACAGGTGGGAAAGGTGGTTCCTGGGTGGCCTGGAAGGCACTGGGGTGAGAGCAGATGGAGGAAGTAAGCTTTATGCCTGTTTCGTGTCCCTGTATTTGGGACAACAACTGGTCTTCTGGCATGCACTCAGCCTTGGGATCAGCCGTGTGCTCTCCGGACAAGAGCATCCTTATCCCTGGTGGGGGCTGGAGGACCCGGAATAGGTGTTGATGTGGAAACAAGGCAAGAGGCTAGGTGAGCGCAGGGGACATTCCAGAATGTTCCATATCTCCAAGAACACTCATCTTGGTGCCAGAATGACTTGGTGTGACGCAGGACCTTTAATCAGAGACCGGTGGGATTGTAGGTCCTTGAGTTTTGGATGTCCTGCAGAGCTGGGAGCAGGTGCAGCCTACCCCATCTCAGGAGCTCTGGCTCCCACCACAGGCTGTACATAAGTATGGAAAGTAAGTTATTAGTCTTTAAAAAAATCAGCTATGTGAGAAGATGCCTTACAGAAAGCACTCGAGGGAGGAAAGATTTCTTTTGGCTCGTGGTTTCTGAGAGTGGACTGGGTCCACTACTCCCTGGCCCAGTGCACATGGAAGGAGTGTTGTGGTGATGAGGGTGGTGACTCAAGTACTTCTTAAAATATTACACAGGCAGATCTTCTTCACTGGGTGGGACAATAGGGTGTGTAGCCCAACAATGGCTGTCTGCATCTAGGAGAGCCTGGGAGCTTGGTAGTTGTTTAGTCTGTGAAGTGAGATACCTCATCAGGTCCAGACTCAAGCTGATGATCTGGAAGACTATCAAAGAGTCAGATGCGTGTTGTGAGCACTCTTTCCCACCAGCCTGGTCTACAGCCCCAAATAAACACACAGACGCTGTATTAGCTGTAATACTGTTGGCCGTTGGCTTCGGCTTCTTATTGGCTAGCGCTGTCTTAATTATTAACTCATCTCTATTAATCTAAGTATTTCCACGTGGTCTTATCTTACCGGAGAGATGCCTCACTGTGTCGTCCTCTCTTCCCTGGGCTCACATGATGACTCCTCTCTGCCTAAACTTCCCAGAATCCTCCTTGTCTCCTAAACTCACCTATCATCCTGCCTCATTGGCCACAGTGCTTTATTCATCAACCAATAAGAGAAACATATGTGCAGAAGACATCCCCATCAGATGCACGTCTTTCATTTCACTGTGCAAGGCTGAAGCTGGGTTCTGATATCAGTGGGGAATGATGCTAGCAGCAGGGGCTTCTGCAGCGTAGACATTTCCGTCAGCAGTGGAGGCAGGGCAGGCAAGCAGCCCAGAGGACTTTCTACACCTCACAATGGAAGGAAGTAGAGAGGACCAGAGCAAAATGTGTTCTCCAAAGACACAGCCACCCAGAGACCGGAGTCATCCGACTGGACCCTGCCTACTGCCTTTCCACCCCCAATGATGTCATTGATGGTGTGAAGGGATGAGCCCATCCATTAGATCAGAGCTCTCAAGATGTAGCCATCTCTGGACACGTCATCACAGACACCCCAGAACATGCTTTTACTAATCTAGGCGTGTCTCATCACAATTAATATTAACTGGGGCGGAGCAGCTCAGTCAATACACGGTTTGCTACACATACGTGAGGAGCTTAAGTTCCATACAAAGCAGGATATGCTGGCATGTTATTGTCATGGCAACCATTGTGTGAGGTCCAGGCCAGTGAGAAAAACTAGCTCATGAAAAGATGCACAGTGCTTGAGAAATGAAGGAATCCAAGTGTGTCCTCTGGCCTTTACATGCCTCTGAACATGTATGTGTACACGCACAAGCATATACACAGCTGTTACATATGCCTGCAATTCCAGGAGGAGCTGAGTTGGTGAGAATTTTATATTTCTGCCATTTTATAGATGGTAGAATGCGAAAGCCTGCCCTGTTTTTCCTGGAGAAGAAAATGATCCCCGGAAAACAACAGGAGGATGTAGAGACTCTGACTTTGATCCCCCAGAGGTCTAAGCGTGCGATATTGTTATCAGACATGTGGTCACATGCCTGCCCCAAGACAGGTTCAACCACCTATTCTCTGTTAGCCAACCAAAACGGCCAAATTAGTACGAAAGGCAGACAAATGTTTCTCTGTGTGACCACATTGGGCAGAGTGGGGAGAGATCAAGGGACATCCCCTCCCTCGAGTCCATCTTCAGACCTTAAAGTGGGTTATGATTTAAAGAGAGTTACACTACGTCCAGCCAGTCCCGAGCAAGGTATGTTCCTATCTCTTACTGTTTTGGAGCTCTGGTCTCTTCAGGAAGATGGGCCCCCAAGTTGTCAACACTGTTAAATCTCTTTCTAAGAGAAAATTTTCCTCTCTGGCTGGACCAGTCTGAGGTTTCTGGGGGGCATTCCAGTTTCTGGGGGTCCCAGTAGTCAAAGCGTGAAACACAAACATCACTTAGAATCCTCATCCCCGCATGCAGCTTTCTGTGGACCCCAATGTAAACTTGATATTCTCATCTGTGAGGGGACAGTGGCCCTTGGTCACAACTCCTCCCCTACCTGCTTCCCTTGGTGCATCAGGTCCCTCCACCCAGCATGATCCATGCCACTCCGCAGTCTTCTCCCCGCAGCGGTATTTGAACTCCAGCCGCCTCATTATCTGATGACAATCCTTCCCTTCTACACTGCAAGCTACAGTTTGTTTGTTACCAGCCTTTGATGGACACTCTGTGTGCCAGAGGCATCATGCGTGTTGTCAGCCTGATGCAGTGGAGGCTACCAGAGGAGCTGAGTGCCCTGTCCAAGATTACCCAGCAAACACTCGGGTGGGGTTGTCATCCAATCCAACTTGGTCTAATTAGTGCCAATCCAACTACTTTGAGGATGGGCATTCTGCCCACTTTGCCTTTACCCCTGTCAAGCCCGTGCTCAAGGAAGTAAGTGCCCAGGAAGGAAAGAGGTGGCCCAGCTCCTCTCCCAGGAACAGGTTTGTGAGTCTTTGCTTTGCAAATGAAAGACCCCAATCCACCCACCGTGTGGTGTGGGGTTCCCAACACTTTGACACCTGCTGTGTCCTTTTGGGCTCATCATATCGCTGCGTTGGAAGGGAGCCATGAAATAAATGTCTCTATTCTAGAGATGAGGAAAGAGAAGGTGAGGGGACTGTCCAAGGTCATGTGGCTGGGGGGGGGGCAATGCCAGCTCCTGGGAGAGTGCAGTAGTTAGGGTTCTAGTTACTGTAACCAAGTCCTTGGCAAGAAGCAATTTAAGGGAGAAAGCGATGGCTTTCGCTCATAGCTTAAGGGTGGGAGGCAGGGGCTCCAGGTGGCTGGGCACATTGTGTCCACAGTCAGGAAGCAGAGGGACGAACACTGGCTCTCAGTTCACACCGAGGTGTGTTTTCTTGGTGAATCGGAATCTAGCCAAGTTGGTGATGAAGGCTAACCACCACAGCAGATTTTAGGCAGACCATTCAGGGCTTTCCAACACCTGCCATGGCCCTCACAGGTTAGAGCCCTCGGTAACAGTGGTCCCGGATGCAGGGGCTCTGTAGAGATGCAGCGCAGCAGCTGCTCAGGATGACTGGAGTAGGACTCAGCAGCACACGGATGCGTGACAGTTACTGAAGCCCAGTCCCCTTAAACAAGCGAACCTTCTCTCCAATGATCCTAAAGCCCACTGGCCGTCACCAACCATCGTTCTGAGCCTCAGGATTCCATGGCTGTCAGGCTAGGCTGGGATCGGCAAGTGTTCTATCCCGGGCCTGGCTTTCCCAGGTGTCGGTGGTCAACCTCTGTGGTGGCTGGTTGGCCAGTGGTGCAGGATTGGCTTCAGCTGGATGGCTCATCTCCGCTTTCTGTGACTTCCATTGTCTAGCAGGGTAAACTTGAGCTAGGCACAAGGGTGCCACGAGAGTCAGTAGAAGCAAACACGAGCCCAGGGGTCAATCCTTCATCTTCCTTCACATCCTATTGGCTAATGCAAGCTTCAGGGAGGAGGAAGCAGACATCACCTCTCAGAGCAAGGAACTACAGGATCCCACTGACCAGGACGAGGGTACAGGAAGGGTGGAGGACAGCGGCTGCTTCCCTAATGTGACTGGTGGTGAAATCACCCTCACCATCCCTGGGTTTCTGTGATGTCAGCGGAAAGAAAGTGTGAATAAATGCCTGCCTAGCAGAGCAGAAAATAGAGTAAGTTCTAAAGACCTGTGAGATCCCGGGGTGCTGCCAAGAGTGGAGCTGGGACAAGTGTCTGCTCACTCCTACTAATGCTAAAGCACTTCCTTGAGCGGCCACTTTGTCCCAGGCACCGCGCTGGGTGCCTCATAGCATTCCTTTATCCAAACCTCACAGGACTCCTGTGTAGGTACATTTCCACCCCTGTCCATTCGATAGCAGAGGAAAGCTGAGGCTCAGGGCATTCAAGAAACGCATTGCAGGTCATATAGCCTGTGGAGGGAGAAGACAGACCATCTGTGCATCTTATACTTTACCACGAGTAATTGGGCTACAAAGCTTAGGATGCAGGTGGAATGCTAGGGGCGTGGTTCAGATGGTGGAGAGCTCGTGTCAGTCACACGTGTCACATTCGGCTCTGCATAAAGCCAGGCTTGGTGGTGCACATCTGTATTCTCACAATTCAAGGGGTGGAGGCACTGAGGATCAGGAGTTCAAGGTCATCCTTGGATATATAGTAAGTTCAAGAGCAGTCTGATGTACAAAAGATTCTGTCTCCAAAATGGAGGGGGCTCGTGAGATGACTCAGCCCGCAAAGTTCTTGCTGTGCAATTGTGAGGACCCGGATTTGGTCCCGAGCACTCATATAAAAAGCAGGACGGTGTGGCACATGCCTGGAATCCCAGTGTTGAGGAGCCAGAGACAGGAGGATTCTGTAGCTTCTTATCCAGCCACTCTAGATAAAGCATGATCTCCAGGTTCAGGGAGAACAGTAGAGGACGGCCCCGGCATTGACCTCTAACATACACATGTTTACTCACGCGTGTGTATCTGCACATAGAAACACAAAAATGAACACACACACATGCATGCTTAACCCCACACATAGACACACTACCATGTATATACACCTGTGAACAGACACACCACCATGCACACACCTGTGCATGCTCGCTTAGCTGCACACACAAACACACCACCACGTACACACATATGTCACACCAACCATGTACTCACATCCACAAGCAACCCAGGTGGTACTGTTAATGAGCCTAACAAGCCCGGCGCTTGGCCACCTGGAGCCTTGGTGTCCAAGATGTCAGAGAAACGACCTGAGGCATTCTGGTCCACGGCACCAGGTTATAAGCACTGGCCTCTCTTTCCTCCCTCTGGGATAAAGCTTTCAGTGTGGTCAGGAGGCCCCAGCACAATTGTCCACTCTGCTGAGCTGTCTTGTGCCTAATGAGGGTCAGGCGGCAGTTCCCAGGGGTTCTCTGCACTAGATACACACCGGTTAAGCTCCATTCCTGTCGCCGGGACATGGGTCCCCGGGCCAGCTTTGGTTTGGAATCAAATGCATGAAAACAAACCTAATGGGTTGGAAGTTTGTAATCCCCACTCATTGTCATCAAACTGGTGGTAATGTTGCCCTGTGGTATGGCTTCCAGGGAGGGAGGACGGGGGCAAGAGGGAGCCTTGAGACACTGGTGGTCCCTGGCCTTCACCAGGAAGCAGCTGTGCCTCTGCCTAGTCCCTGCTACTGTTCTCCAAGGAAGTGACCTGCACACGCAAAAGGGTTCAGAGGAAGACGGAGCTGCCACGGGGCCTTTGCAGCCCCCTTGACCTCATGTGGGAGCTCGGAGAAAGCACATTTACTAGAGACACGGAAGACACTGAAGTGACACTCAAGCGTGTCCAACCTTTACACATTGTGACATGACATTGTCACCAGTGCAGTACACACACACGCACACTCATACACTCACACAACACTCTCACACACTCACACACTCACTCACACACACTCATACACTCACACAACACTCACACACTCACTCACACACACACTTACATTCACACACTCACACATACATACACTTACACAAACACACTCACACACTTACACACTCACACACATTCACACATACACAGTCTCACACACACACACGCTTCTACACTCACTCACATACTCACACACACACTCACACTTATCCACACAGTCACACACTTACACAGTCACACACACACACAGTCACACTCTCATACACTCACTCACACACTTACACATTCACACACTCACATACACCCACACATATTCACACACACCCACACACTCACTCACACACTTACACACTCACACATACACAGTCTCACACACACTCTCTCACATACATGCTTCCACACTCACACACTCCACACTCTCACACACACACTCACACACTCCACACTCTCTCACACACACACTCTCTCTCACACTCACACAAACTCACACACTCTCTCACACACACTGTCTCTCACACACACACTCTCTCACATACATGCTTCCATACTTATACTCACACACACTCTCCCTCACACCCTCACACACAAACACACACTCTCACACACTCACACACTTTCTCTCACACACACTGTCTCTCACACACACACTCACACACACACTCTCACATACATGCTTCCACACTCACACACACTCTCTCACACACACTCTCACACATCTCATAAGTGGTGCCGGGGAGATGGCTTTGTGGGTAAAGTGACTGCTGTGAAAGCATGAGGACCTGGGTTCAATCCCAGCAGCCTCATGAAAAGGTATGCGTGGGGGTATGTTCTTGTAATCCCAGCCTGGGGCCGGGGCCCTCGGTGCACACTGGACAGCCAGTCTAGACAAATTGTTGTGCTTCAGATCAGTAAGAGATGGAGAGCCACTGAGGAAGACACCCAAAGTTACGGTTTTGTATCGGGCCTCATAGCTATGTTGGTGAACAGTTGAAGGGATTGGAGAAACAGTCCCCTGGACTAGGCTCAGAGGCCACCACTGTCCAGCACAGCAGAGTAACTCAGACTCCCAGAGTGGGTTACACACAAGAGGATGCCCTCATCGGGGACCAGGCTCATGTAATCCCAACTGTTGCTGGTGGATAAATAGATGGGCCTATGTTTCCGAAGAGGTTTGTGAGCTGCTTACGAGGGACCTTTGGTTAGCATCGTGCTGGCGATGTCGATGTTTGAGAAACCCAAGCCAGTGGCTGGAGTTCACATCTTCCGTCCTGTGAACCTGGGGGGGGGGTACAAACGCTTTCTTTATGTACCATCCCCCAGTCTTGAAGTGACAGGCTCCGGAGTCAAGTTCTAACCTCAGCCTGCCCACACAGCCTCCTTGGGCTCCCTTGAGTATGGTCATACACATGAGCAGCTGGCAGCAGGAGGGGCACAGGGCATCTCCTTCCTGGCTGGCATCGTCTGAGGAGGAGGGTCTTTGGTGACATGCTGCTGTAGGACACATGGAGCAGCAGGCAGTTAGGGGCAAGTTTCAGGGCAGATTCGGTCAGCTGCTTCTCCGTCTGTGCAATGGAGAGACATCAGCAGTCCTATAGGTGCTTCCGTGGGGCCGCACTTGAAGAAGCAAGCAGAAATGGGAAAAAGCTTGATGGCTTATGCGACGGGAGGCTGTGGCTGGGGACGTAAACGTCTCTCATAGGGTACCTGCACAGAGGAAGGGCGTGGCCTTCTCTAGAGTACCCGTGAAGATGTGAGGATATTTGAAGTAGTTGGAACATGACTTGGTAACCCAGAGGACAAAGAAAGAAAAAGTGGGTAGCATCGTGTCAGCATCACACCCTGAACTCTGAGCCCTTGGAATCTCAGTCTTTCAGAATCAGCCTGGCCAGCAGCCAGCTGAATGCGCTTCAGACAGACCACACTCCAGGGCTGGCCTGCCACAGCCGTCTTGCTGGACTGTGGCCCAGGTAAAGAGCCCGCGTCGGGCTGCCAAGGAAGCCACAATGTTCTGTAAACACAGAGGCATTCTCCAACATGCCATCCTGTGTGTCAGGCACGTGCATATACACACGTGTCTCTTTAGCTCACATCACAGGATCTGAGAAAACCTTTCTCCTGGGGCCTGCTGGTTAGGATTATGGAGCAGAGGGATGCTAGCAGATTTGAATCAGCAGCTGCTGTTAGGACCACTGAGTGCTTTGGGCTTGGAAAAGCTTAGAGTCCAGCGGGTCGCTTCTCTGCTTTAGTCTGGCAGACATTCTGCCCCAAGTCTTGGCTCTAGGATGGAAAAAGCATTCTGCTCTCCAGGCTCCTTCCTGCCTGGCTGACCTAGGACTTGGGAATCATGGTGCCAGCAGGCAGTTCCAGGATTGTGGTGATAATGTTAGGGACACGGTGGACCTACACCCTGCTGCTTCCTATAGTCACTTTCTGACTTCTGTGGGCAATGGGTTTCTCTCTCTTCTTTGTTTATGGTGACTTCGAAGTTATCCATTCTTCAAGAATACTTCCTAATAACGTGACATCTACCTTTCACTCCACAGTTCTACCCCTCCTGGTCCCCTCCTTCCCATATGCCCTCCCCATCATTTCGTTCTCTTTTCTTCTCTAATATTTTTATTAAATTAGTTAATTAAATCATGTGTTAATTTTGAGGCAGGATAGTTCTACATAGCTCTGATTGTCCCGAAATTCATCACACAGACCAGAATAACTTGGAACTCACAGAGATCGGCTCACCTGTGTCTCCCCAGTGCTTGGATTAAATTCACGTGCCACGATTCCCAATCCATTTTCTTCTTGAAAAGAAAAATAAAATCCCACTGAGTCCAGCGCTTCTCAGTGCTCAGGGGTCACATCCTTGAAGAAAACCATTTCTCCGTCTCTGCTCCTCGGCAGCCATCCCCGGCCAATAGCTTCTCAGCTAGGTGCCCCCCTCCCCCCATGCTGGAATTCTGACTGGCTTGATCTCACACGGGTCTTGTGCAGGCAGTCACGGGCTCTGTGAGTTCAGGGGTGCAGTGGTTCCGTTGTTTCCAGATGTTTTCTCCCAGCAACAACCTTGCTGTTATAACCTTACCAGCCCCCTTCACTGATGTTCCTTGAGCTCTGGGAAGGAGGGTGGTGATAAAGATGTCACTCGCTCCCTGCACTCTGACTGAGTGTGGGTGTTTGTGTATGTCACCCAGGGCAAGCGGAAGTTTCTTTCGTGGGAGGCAAGGACTGAACTAATCTATAGGTGTAAGGATACACGTGCAGAAGACAGCTGGATGCAATGGTGCCTTCTTATTTCATTTTTGGTGCGTGGTGCTGGAGAGGGAACCCAGGGCCTCGGACAGGCTCTCTGCCACCGAGTGACTCCCTGGTCCCTGTTACAGGATGAGTTGTGAGTAGTAGTTGTTCAGACCCAGCACTAGGGTTTTACATTTACACTCCCTAGCCCCTAGGGCTTGACACGGCAAGCCGTGGATGTTTTAGCCACCTTCATGTGTCAGTCTGAGAATTCTTTTCACCTGTGAAAACAATGGTGGTCTAAGGCAGACTCTCTGACCTACTCACTCCAAAGGCTCAAGCTCAACCCAGATGGAAGGGGGTGGGGTGGGGGAACCACCCTCAGTGTGGCTTTCTTCTTGGCTTTGAGTCCGAGTGTCATCATGGATTCCAGTTAGAGTATCCAAGGCTGGCCAAACCTCCCTCGTATGGCTGAGCCAGGCAGTGAGTCTGACCTGCTTGGGAAAGGCCCCCTTAGTCCTCATGGACACAGGGCTTCTGCCAGGGGATGCGGCATTTGAGGCACATCATTGGTGGGGATGGGGTGTGAGTGTCCTAGCCGAGGTCCTGCAGAGGCCCTCAGTGTTGGAGGGCTAGCTCCTCCACACACCAAACTTCCGGGAGCAGATGCACACCTCCCAGGGTTAATCTGGGAAGACATACTTCCTCACAGGGACAGGGGTGTCCCTGGGGTCTCAGGGCTCTGCCAGCTTCTGGGGTGGGAATTAAGACAGAATCTTCATGCCTTCCTGTGGCGCCTGACACCAGGCTTCTGAGCCAAATTAGTGACAGTGTCCGTGAGCCCTTGCTGGGGGTTTCTGACATCAGTTGCATGGTGTGACAAGCAGACTTGTTTACCAATCTCTGCCTCACTAGAGCGTTGGTAGGGAGGCGTGATGGGGAAAAGAATGAGGCCCCAAAGTGGGTGGCTCTGGTGGCTTCTGGAACAGAGCAAGGGGATCTGGGGCCAGCTTTCTTTACCCCAGGGAAACTACTAACCTCTGCTCAGTCTGGTAGTGGTGTGGTCTATCCCAAGGCTTGCTGTATCTCATATCTGGGATGCTCAGCTCTCTCCTGTTTCCTGGCTGCTGGAGACAAAGGACAGCTCAAGTCCTCATTGAGCAGGGGCCTGGAACCTGCAGCTCTTTGAGCAGCAATTCAGATTTTGTCCGAGTGCCCTCATACAATGCCTCTTCCAAGGGACTCACTGCTAGACTCAGCACACACTTGCTAACTGTTGTTATTTAGTCGTCGTGCCCTAGGACTTTGGGCTGCTACCTTTCTGAAATATGCATAATACTCTAAAGCTGGAGGGATGGCCTGGTTAGCAAGGAGCTTGCTGTGCAAGCATGAGGGCCTGAGTTCAATGCTCAGTACCCACTTAAACCCTGGTGAGCCGGTTCCTGCTTGTAGTCCCCAACTGGGCTAGTGGACACAGGTGCATCCTTGGGACAGTGAGAGAGCCTGTTTCCAAACACAAGCTGGATAGAACCCAAAGAATCACACACACACACACACACACACACACACACACACACACAGAGAGACAGAGAGAGAGAGAGAGAGAGAGAGAGAGAGAGAGAGAGAGAGGGAGGGAGGGAGGGAGGGAGGGAGGGAGGGAGGGAGGGAGGGAGAAACCCTAGGATAGATTAATTTTTGTAACACCTTGAAGGGAACTAAGGGAACCTAATGTTACATCCCTCATTGGATTTTGCACCCAGGAGGCCCAGACTGATTCTCCTACCCTGCCCTGCCCTACCCTACCCTACTGGACCCTACCCTACCCTATACTGCCCTACCCTACCCTACACTACCCTATCCCTCTAGTAACTGGTAACTAGTAAAGATGAGCATCTGCTCATATACCTACTGATTGTCTTAGTCATGGTTACTACTGCTGTGATGAAACACCATGACCAAAACCAACTTGGTGAGGAAGGGGTTTATGTGGGTAATACTTCCACATCACAGTCTGTCACTGAAGGAAGTCAGGGCAGGAGCCTGGAGACAGACGCTGATGCCGAGGTTATGGAACAGTGCTACTTACTGGCTTGTCCCTTATGGCTTGCTCAGCCTGCTTTCTTACAGAATCCAGGACCACCAGCCCAGGAATGCACCACCCACAATGGGCTGGGCCCTTCCACATCAATCACCAATTAATAAATAGAATGCGCTATAGACTTCCCTACAGCCCACTCTCATGGAGGCATTCCTCAACTGAGAATCCTTCCTCTCTGATGACTCTAGCTTGTGTCAAGTTGACATAAAACTAGCCAAATATAGCAGTCTTTGACTCATCTTTCTACTTTTTTTTTTTTTTTAAAAAACTGGTGGTTTTACTTAAGTAGTGTGTGTGTGAGTGAGTGTGTGTGTAAGTGTGAGTGAGTGTGTATAAGTGTGAGTGAGTGTGTGTGAGAGTGAATTGTGTGTGAGTGTGTATGTGTGTGAGTGTTTATGTTGTGTTGTGTATACACAGTAAATTAGTATAGCTTCTCCATGTGTACTTACATTGCTCACACACCTCTTCTTCTCCAGCACGGGATGTGACAGCATGCTTTTTCTTTTTGATGTGCAGGGTCCTTGTGGGTGCACCGAAGGCAGACTCTAAATATAGCACTTCGGTGAAGTCCCCTGGAGCTGTGTTTAAGTGTCGAGTCCACACCAACCCTGACCGGAGATGCACCGAACTGGACATGGCTCGAGGTGGGTGGACATGATTGCCAGCATAGAAATGGGACTGATGCGCTCATGCTTTGTTCTTTTTGTACTAAGGATAGACTCATCATTTACCTGCCTTCCCTCTGTCTCACAAATATGATTGGGAGCCTGTTAGTTATTAAGCACTGGGATATGCCAATGAACAGAGGAAACAAGTAATCTGTCATCCTAAGCCTTGACAACCAGTAGCCAAAACAGACATTAAACAACAGAGTAAGAGAAATCCAGAGGGAAGGTGTGTATTAGAATCAACTCTCTATTGGAAGTTTGAAGAGGCCTCCTTGGGGATCTTTCTGGGTGTGGAAGGGGACTGATGCCTAGCTGGGGAGCTCCAGGAAGTGAAGTCTCCAAGCAGAGCAATGGCAGTATCATTGGTAGACCAGCTGAAATGGTTCTGGTCCAGCTGTGCGTATTGGGGATGGCTTGCCCAAGTGTTGCCTTGAGAAGACTGAGATGGGAGAGTTGAACTCCTAACTCATCCCTTAGAATCCACATAAAGAGCTGGATGTGGTCACATGAGCCTTCTTCAATCCCAGTGTTGAAGAGGTGGAGGGCAGAATCTCTTGGGATCACTAGGTGAGCCAAAGTAGTTAATCCCGTGAGCTCCAAGTTCAATGAGAGACTCTACCTCAAAGCATAAAATGGAGAGCAATTGAGGAAGAAGACTCCTGACATCAACCTCTGAACACACACTTGAATGTACATTCCCAACATATATGCACATACACAAACATATAAACCCACACACATGAATGCATACCTCCAACATGTGCACACATACATACAAACACATATATGCACTCCCCCAACACGTATGCACATACACAAACATGTAAACACACACAGACATGAATACAAAACCCCCCCAGTGTACACACAGAAATGCACATTACTAACATGTGCACACACACATACAAAATTGTAAACATACACGACAAAGCTTTTCTGTATCAGAAGAGGAGCCTCATCCATGTGTGACCTGCTATGTGATTTCTCTTGGTGGTGATTTGCTGTGGATAAAGAGTGGGCTGAATGAAATAGCAACATTTTGTTGCAAGTTTCTATAGTGTTGACATTTTGTTTCAAGTACTAAAACCTGAGCCCCCAGGACAACTCGTGGAGTTGCAGCCGGGGCCCCATGCTTCCACTCATCTCTGGCTTCTTTTCCCTCCAGGGAAGAACAAGGGTGAGCCCTGCGGGAAGACCTGCAAGGGAGACCGAGATGATGAGTGGATGGGAGTGAGCCTGGCCCGGCAGCCTAGGGCAGACGGCCTTGTTCTGGTAAGACCTCTGGGGAGAGGGTGACTTGGGACAGGGTGGCACCCTAAGAATGAAGGACTCACCCCATAGGCAAGCCGGCTAGCACAGAAGCCAGAGCACAAGCGTTAAGGCTGTCTGTCCACGCTGCTGCTTTGAGGTATGCCCACCTACAGCTTCAGGCCATGTGCAATTGTGTGCAGTGCAGGGCAGCTGCAAAGTCATCTAAAACATCATGAGATGCTTTTACGATATTTCAAAGTAACTCAGTTGTGTGGGTCTCACGTGTGAACCTCCTGGTGATGGCCGAAGGCTGGCATGCCTAGGACTTGTCTGTGTGTTTTCTTTAGACAAACTGGGCTGAGGGCATAGCTCACTGGTAGAGGGTTTTCCCAGCATGCATGAGTGCTGGTCAATCCCAGGAGGCATTAGGAGAGAGAGTGGGGGAGGGAGACATAGGTAGAAAGAAGTTTGTAATTTTGTTTACTACTTTTTGTGTTTGTCTTCAGGTCAAGGGATAATTTACATAAAATACACAAATCTTGAGGTTTTAGCTTGGGTTTTGGCAATTGCACATGTCTGAATATCCCAGGATGTTCTCTGTATCTTTACCTAGTCATCCCCTCCAAGCCCAGTGGCAGCCACTGCCTTGCAAACATTGCTGTTGGTTTTTCTAGGATTTCACGTGAAAGTAATTCTACCATGTGCTCAATTCCTGAGACATCTGCAGTGAAGAGAGAGAGAGAGAGAGAGAGAGAGAGAGAGAGAGAGAGAGAGAGAGAGAGGGAGGGAGAGAGAGGGGGGGGGAAGAGAGAGAGAACTGATGCCCACAAGTTACCCTCCTAAGTACACACACACACACACACACACACACACACATTTAATGTAATGAAGAAGAGCCTCTATGAGAGAGGCTTGGGTTTTAGCCTTTTTCTCTCTCCTCTTTTATACTCTCCTGCTGAGGTATAAGCTAAGACACTCAAGCCTGCACACCTCACCGCTTGGTGGCATTTTCACACTTGTACATGTAGGCATCCCCATGACCAGCTCCCAGAAGGCTTTGTGTCCTTTCCCAGGCCACTGGTGCCCTGTAGGGTGAGTCTCTCCAGAGGATCCAGCTTCTGCCATCGGCTTTCCTCGAAGGCTGTAGGGAGATTTGTGTTTTAAAAGTTCCAGGTCAAGAGGGGAAAGTGAGTGCAGCTGCTGCATCCCAGGAGTCGCCTTTGGATCACAAGCCGTCCGTCAAAGCTAGGGTTTTTATGGATGTTTGCTCCCAGGGGAAATGGGTTTTCCTCAAGGATACAGGCCAAAAGTTCCCAGCCCCCTCTGGGGATCTGTATTCTCTGCTGATATCAGCCCCACCTCGGCCCACTTAAGAGCCCCCCAGCATTGCTGGGTCCTTGGAAGAGAGAGGCAGCTGGATGCTGTCACCAGCATTGCCTCCCCACTGGACCTAGTGTAGGTCTCATTGAACAACCCCTCATGTCTGCTGGCCTTGGACTCCAGCCCTTTAATCCTTGTCTCAGCAAGTCACGGATGATGGCCAAGCCACCACATTTCTCTAGGCATGGTGGCCTGACCCCACAGGGCGATTCAGCCCCAAAGGGCTGGGACTCTTGTCTGCCATTCTTGGGAAAGAGGGGGGGCAGAAACTAAGTATGCATATTCTCCAGAGGAGGCCCAAAGCCATGCCTCAGAACCAAGAGAGAGGGGCGGGCAGCAGGAGATGCCCCTGCAGGCGGAGTCTAGAGATGCACTCACCTCTTGGGGATGCGGAGCCTTGGTGCAGCAGAGAGCTTGTTTGCAACAGTGCAAGGCTCAGCACTGTGCCTGATGGTACAAGACTGGACCCAGTCTGGGATCTTA
Source organism: Cricetiscus sungorus (assembly GCA_030556225.1). NCBI lineage: Eukaryota > Metazoa > Chordata > Mammalia > Rodentia > Cricetidae > Cricetiscus > Cricetiscus sungorus. Next base: position 35,555,442 of record JANBXA010000642.1, read on the forward strand.
AGCGACAGTGAGGAGCATGGGAGACATTTGGCACAGGCATCAGAAAGGAAGGCACGGTTGAGTATCTGTAGGAAATGGTGCTGTGGACAATCCCATCTGACTGAGTTAAATTTCTGTCTTACACAATGCTTGCACCATTCATTTGGTAAGCCACTCCATATGGGTGCTGGGGAAGGAGGGGTGGACACAAAGGGTGTGTACAGCTCTCACGTCTCTTGTCCTGTTGAGGTCATGTATATATGACACGATGTAACACCTTTGCCTTCAAGAATATGAGATGTCCTGAAGGTTTATATGCTTTCATTGAGCATTCATGCTAATGGTAAATTTTAAAAAAAAGTCACCTTCCTGCTAAAATCAGGAGACAGCACCAGAAGTGAGTGTGAGAACATTGTTGCACAACAGCATCTCTAGAACTCTTGATTCTGCAAATGCCAAACTCTGCATCCATTGGCCATGACTCTTCCTCTCTCCCCTGGTTCCTGGTAACCACCATTCTAGTTTTTGAAGTGCTCGGCCATATCAGATCCTGGCCAAGTGGAAGCAGGCAGTGTCTTTTTGTGATGTTTTCTTTCATTTGGTGTAGTGTCCTCACTGCTCGGCTCTGTTGGAGCATATAACAAGATTTCTTCCTTTTTTCTTAGGGCCAAGTGATATTTTATCACATACGCACACCATGTTTTCTCTATTCATCCATGGATGCATTTTCATGTGGTTCCTAATCCTTGCCATTATGAACAATGTTGCTATAAACATCAACAAAGATTTGAGACTCATTTTCAATTTCTTATGGGTGTGTGTATATAGATGTGTGTGTGTGTGTGTGTGTGTGAGTGTGTAAGTGGGATTAGCAGATCACATAGTAATTCACTTTCTATTGTTGGGAAGAGTTTTTCTTCTAAAGTGCATGGACCATTTTGTGTTTGCAGAAAGTTCCAGGTACGTTGTTCTTCTGCTTGCTACTGTTGTCTTGTGGTACTGAAGGTAGATCCCATAGCCTCGTGCATGCTAAGCAGGTGTCCTGTCACTGTCACCGAGCCACACTCCTGGCACAGTCTGTTTACTTTTTAAGTAGTGGCCATCCTAAAGAGTGTGAGGTGATATTTCACGATGGGTTTTGTTTTCCCGTGTGTGTGTGTGTGTGTGTGTGTGTGTGTGTGTGTGTGTGTGTGTGTTATTAAAATCCTTTTTTTTTCCTCTAATGTCTCACTTTTTTCTGTGAAATCTTTCTGGGAGGGCTCCCAGCCTCACTTTTATCCTGTTCCCATCACACATGTCTTGGTGGCCATGGCGCGGCCTGGATGTGCACAGTGGACCTGGAAGCATGACAAATGCTTGTCCTTCTGTGCACAGGAAGTACAGGCGGTGTGAGGGCGGCAGGGACAGACAGGCATTTATGACCAAGCCACCCTCCAGGAAGGACGTGCGGTATTCACACAACGAAGAAAGCCTTTAAAGAAAAGCGGACATTTTCTTCCTCTTTATTCCTCGGGAAGAAAATCAACCCTTCTAACTTGAGATGCGTGAGGCTAAGATTTGGGGTAGTGGTAGGACCTCGGCTCTTTCCCAGGGTGATTTGGATGCTGAATTTAAATGGGTTATTGCCTTCTGGACCCTCCTCTTTTCTTCCTCCTCCTCCCCTTCCCCATGCTCGTCTTCACTGCCCTCCTCCCTCTCTTCCTCCCTCTTGCCCCTCCTTTCCTCTTCCCATCCTCCCTCTCCTCCTCTTCCTTTTCTCTTTCTCTTCCTCTCTTGTTTTCATCTTCCTCTTCCTCCCTTTCTTCCTCACCCCTGCGGTTTCTTTTTCCTTTTCTCCCTTCTCCTCAGCTTCCTCCTTTCCTTCCCTCATCGCGAGCCCCTGTTCACACCCGTAATCACCCCTGTTCACATTCCTAACCACACTGTTCCTTGTGCACACTTCTCGTCACACACCCTACCTCTGAGCTCCTGCCACAGCCCGAAGGAAGCTTCCTGGGAATTCTCTGCTTTTCCATTCTTCCCTACTCTGTTTCCTTCCCTACAACTCACTCCCCAAGTTGATGAAGTTGTGCTGCTTTGCATTTACATAGAGTCCTGTTGTTTTAACACAGGATGCATGTCAGACTGATACATGAGTGTGATGATATTCAGGCTAAGCGCAGCGTTTTCTTCTTGTAATTTATGTCCGGAGTTCCTGTCTGTTTTCTGGAGCAGGGCTTGTCTTTGACCTTTGGTTTCTGTCCTCCCAGAATACCGTAAATTAGATGAGTGTAAAATGCAGTATTTGGGTCTCCTAAATATCCTCCAAGGTCACTGCTAAACAGTTTACGGGACGGTAAATACACACTACAACAAACACTGGGGATGCTGCCTGTGTACAGCTGGCTGCTGGACCACACCACGATAAACTTCGGCCCCTGCGGCTCGGAATGCAATAGGTAGCAGAGGCTCTCAAGCTGTGCACGGAGTTCTTCAACTCGAGTAAACCTGTCCACCCATGAATGGTGATCTCAGGGACACAACGCAGAAACTGAAAGAACTAAGTCAGGGCGTCTCCGCCGCACAAAATCAATCAGTCTCCATTCATAGCCACGGGTCTGTGGCTGTGGATCCAGCCCTTCCTACCTGTGGGCTGTGGATTTGGTATCTTTGGTTTTAACTAATGGTGAGCAAAACTACTTTTTTTAAGATCTGCCTTTGTCCTGAGCATGGGCTGGCCTTCCCCTCGGAGATAACAACCCCCGCATGTTTGTGCTGTCACTGTACTGTAGAGATGATCTAGAGAATGTGGGACCTGGAGAGACGGCTCAGTGAGTGAGCACACCCCGCTCTGCAAGTGTCAGGACATGAGTTCTAATCCCCGTCACCCATGTCAAAAACTGTATGACAATGTGTGACTGTAGCCCCTGCACAGGAATGGGGAGCAGACGGTCAGATTCTGGGGACTTTCTGGACAGCCAGCCTCGCTGAAACTGTGGGTTCAGTGAGAGACCCTGTCTCGGGGCAGTAGGGTATCACACACACACACACACACACACACACACACACACACACACGCGCATGCACGCACGCACGCACACACGCACGCACACAACGCTGTCTCTGTGTGGAAGTGTGGGGTAATTACCCTCATGATCACTCCTGTTTCTCGCTGCATGCTGTTTCCATCTGCTGAGAGATGAGAAATGTGTGGGGCTTTTTGGTTTTTGTTTTGCTTGTTTGTTTTTTTGCATACATTAAGTATCACACGGGCGGGAAAGATGGCAGTGTGGATTAGGAGTAACAGCCAATTCATCTGGTGTGCCATGCTGGGTGTGCACAGTGAAGAGTGGCTTGTCGGGGGCCCTGGCGGCAGCTCCATTGGAGGAAAGAAGGGCAGAGACGACAGTGGTCTCATCATACCGTGAAGGGGGAAGGGCCAGCACCAGGAGGCTTGGATGTCTCGGTCCCGCTAGGCCTCATGGGAAGGGAACATCCAACCGCCGTGTGTCTCAGGCAGGGATCAGGACTGGTGGGATGGAACAGTTTTACAGAGAGATGAGGCTCGGGGACCACATGCCCTAGTCCTGTTCTCTGCACCCATTGCATCACTCAACCACTCTGCTGCTCAGCGCTCCCATGAAGGAAATGAGAGTTCTGGGCCACAGAGATGCCTGAACATGTAAAAGTGCTTTCCATGCCACCTGGGGGCCTGAGTGCCATCCCTGGATCCACACGAAGATAGGAGGAGACACCGGGCTGCTCAAAGTTGTCCTCTGACCGCCACACACATGGCAAAGCCCCGACTCGCCGTCATTCTCGCATAGTGATAACATGATTTTAAAGATTTAAGAAAGTATCTTCCTCACTGTTCTATGGATTTGAAGAGACACTATGACCAAGGCAACTGTTATTATAAAAAGCATTCACCTTGGGATGGTTTACCGCTTCAGAGGGTTAGTCATGGCGGGGAGCATGATGGCAGGCAGGTGCTGGAGCAGGAGCTGAGAGCTATACCCTGGTCCATAGGCAGAAAGAGGGGGAGGGGGAGGGGAGGGGGGGAGAGAGAGGGAGAGGGATAGAGAAAGAGAGAGGGAGAGAGAAAGAGAGAGGGAGAGAGAAAGAGAGAGGGAGAGAGAAGGAGAGAGGGAGAGAGAAGGAGAGAGGGAGAGAGAAGGAGAGAGGGAGAGAGAAGGAGAGAGGGAGAGAGAAGGAGAGGGAGAGGAAGAGGGAGAGGGAGAGGGAGAGAGACTCTGGGTCAGCATGGGCTTTTGAAACCTCACACTTCCTCCAACAAGGCCACACCTTCTGATCCTTCTAATCCTTCTCAAACAGTTCCACTCTCTGATGACTAAGCATTCAAATATATGAACCTATGGGGGCGTTCTTATTCCAGCCACCACAATAATCAAATCAAAGCGAAGGCTCTGCCTCCCCTGCAGTGGACAGTAGAAGTCAAGGGCCGAATGCCATGACTCACTGCAACAGTGTGAGCAGGAAGCAAACTGCCCGGGGAGGCGGCTCAGACCGCCAAGAGCCTGCTGGCTAAGCCCAAGGACCTGAGTGCAGTCCTCGGCACCTTATAAAAAAGGTGGCCTGGTGGAAAGGGCTGTAATCCCAGCACCGAGGAGGTTGAGTCAGGCGGATTTGGCGGTCAGCCAGTCCCCAAGCTGAATTCGTGAGCTCCAGGTAAAAATGAAGACACTGCCTCCTAAAAAACTAGGTAGCAGATGTCTTGAGGAATGAAATTTGAGGTTGAGGTCTGGTCTGCACACACACACACACACACACACACACACACACACACACACACAATCAAAACAAAACAAAACACAAAATGGAATCCCTGATTATTTTAATGTTGGTTATTTTAAGAGAATCTATCCATTGTCCTGAACAAAGTGAGCTGGTACCAGTGTGAGCTGGGAGGAGCCAGCTGGGCTGTGAATCCCCCCTTTCCCATGGAGAATGTCTCACCACACCGGGACCAGAGGTCACATCCCAGCACAAAGCTGCCTCGAGCCTGTTCTGCAGGTTGGGATGAGCCAGGTCTGTGCTCTGGCTGGTGGCCCTGGGTCTCTTAATAAAAAGTGGTCAGCCTCAGTGTCTCCTCAGAAGTTTGACCCTGGAAAGCTGGCTGAGGGCCACCTGTAGCTGTTTCTCCTCACGTGCATGGCACTCTTCTACCCTCCACCCTGAACTTCCCTCTGCTCCCCACTCTGCCACCCCCTTCCTGTCTTACCTCTTTCCTCACAAGGCTTCTTCTGATTAGCCTGTGCAAGGTATCCGTCACCTGGCACTGGGGAGCCATCCTTACTAAGGGTTTGGGGACACAGTGGCATGCACTTAGCCATCCTTACTAAGGGTTTGGGGACACAGTGGCGTGCACTTACCAAAGCTCTTAAGGGTTTGTTTGAGATGTGCGTTGCTGGGCACTAAATCACTTCAGCAGATGGACCAGTTTTATAAACTATCAATTTAAGATGTGTTACATTTGTTCATGCTGCGGAACATTTGTTTGGTGATGCAAAGATGTGTTGCATTTTTTTTATGTTGCATTTGTGACTTTGCCTGACTGAGATACTTGGTTGGTGTAGTAAAGAGTTGAACAGCCAACAGCCAGCCAGGAGAAAGGATAGGCACGGCTGGCAGGGAGAGAGGATAACTAGGAGGAGAAATCTGGGGAAAAGCATCTAGGAGTGTAAAAAGGAGGAAGAGAGGCCTCCAGGGGCAGCCAGCCAGCCAGCCACAGAGTAAGAAGGAAAGAAAGGTATATAGGACAAGGATGAAAGCCCAGAGGCAATGTGTGAATGGGATAATGTAAGTTACGAAAAGCTGGCTAGAAACAAGCCAAGCTAAGGCCAGGCACTCATAAGAAAGAAAAAGACTCCATATAATTTATTTGGGAGTCAGATGGTGGGCTCCCAAAGAGCAAAAGAATAAAGAGTTAAAAACAAAATACAAAGCCAAACCAAACCAACAAACAAAATAGTTCAGCAGCAAACATCTGTTTCCAGCTAAGGAAGCGCACGCTGTGTCTCTGCAGGTAAAAATCTAAGAATAGTTCCTCCTCCTCCCAGCATCTTGTCACCTTGTCCTTCTTCCCTTCCATCAGCTCTCTATGCCCCTTCTTCCATTTCCATGCCCTGTCCATTCCGAAGCAAGCAGCATCTCTTGGTGGGGGGGAGGGCTACCTGCAGTCTCGGTGTGGCAGATGAGGGAAACCTCCAAACTGTAAATTGGATCACACCGCACACCTGCAGAAGCTGTATCCTGGTTTGCCGTTGCCCGTCCACGGAAATCGGCCAACACCGTGTCCATAAAACCCATCCTCCCTGCCTCCTCTGGGGCCTGGCTCCCTCTCACCTCCTCTTTGGACCCTCTCTACTCACCTTTCTTCCCCGGAACCTCTTAATCTATCCCAATGCTCATTTCCTGTGCACCAAATGCTCCTCTTTCGGGAAGCGTCTTCTTCCTCTTGTGCTTAGTGTGGAGAGCGCTGTACCACTCTCTGCCCTCTGCCTAGAGGCCTTACTTCTCCCACTCCCAAACTCTAACGTCTTCTTGCATTGCGTCCCCATGCTCAGTTCCAGCTGTGATCGGCATTATTCATTATCATTATTATCTTCATTGTCATTATTACTTTGGACTCATGTCTCTCTCCTGCCAGTGGCCTCCAGGAGCTGGTTTCCTTCATCCCCTTTTTCCGACACCTTGGTGTGAACTTTCTCTCCTTACTCTCTCTCTGTCCCTTCAGGCCTGTGCTCATCGCTGGAAGAACATCTACTATGAAACAGACCACATCCTGCCCCATGGATTCTGCTACCTCATCCCATCCAACCTCCAGGCCAAGGGCAAGGTGCTGATCCCCTGCTACGAAGGTGAGTCGGGGTTGGTTCCCCTCAGTGCCCCCCCAGCCCTTTCCCTGCACCCCCCCTTAGCATTTCCCTGGCTTTCCACACGCCGACATGAGAGAGAGCAGGGTTCTTTGTCTCCTGATTGATTCTGGCATCAAAGTTCTGTCCAGGGAAGAGGCAATTGCAAAGGGGACAGTGGTCCAGGCCCTGTCCAGCCCAGCCTGGTCCTGCCACACAGAGCCCATGGTGCTGTCTACGAAGTTCCAGGGACCAGCTTTAGCTGAGCCATCGAGTGCGTCCCTCAGGCTCCTGCACTGACAGCCGTTGAAGGGTCTTGGGAAGTGTACTGTCCTCTTCTGGGCCTGAGTTTCCCTATCAGAAATGCCAAGAGCTGGTCTGCAGCTCCTCTGCAGTGTCAGGATGGTGCGGGACTTCCACACAGCTCCTGAATGTGCTGGGCTGGAGAAAGATGACCCCGTATCCATAGAGCAACAGCGTGGCAGAAGTTGATCACCCAGCTCCAATTACTCAGTCATCTCATGACATCCTACTTCTGACTGTCATTGAGTGTCCTGGAACCCCACAGAGGCACAGCCCTTGGGTCTGAGGAACAGTTTGTATCAGTCAGCCACTACTGCATAACAACGCGTTTTCATTCCAAACAATGATAAACATGGATGGCTTTTCACTTGCACAACGCCAGACGGGCTGGGATCAGCAGAGCTGGGTGGGCTCTGAACGCAGGTTCAATGCAGGTCCCTGTCACTCTTCTGAGACCAGAGCTACACAGGGTGTGCTGTGAGAGCACAGGGACCACTTGGGGTGGTCTACAGTGCCCCGTTTCAGAGCTGCAAGCGCTCAGCCAAAGCTTAGCTATTGCTCAGCCAGCTGAGCCTTAGATGCGTGCTGGTGGCATGCACGCTGTCCTTTTGCAGCCCAGCTCTGGAGAGCTGAGCCAACCCCTCTCTAAGTGCAAGGCTCTTTGGTTTCTAGTTGCCTCTACTTGCTTGAAAAGAGGTCTCACTGGCCTGGCTCCAGGCTTTCCTGGGCGTTCTTAGGTTTTTGTACTGGTGGTCATCAAGAGAGTCCTGACACCGTCTGTGGACATTGTAAATCATTTTTTTTTTAATTTTTGTCTCGTGAGGGGGACCCCAGGACACTATTTAGAACTCAGAAGGCACAAGCAGGATGTCCCGAGAGCTGTTCTCCACAGAAAGGCCAACAGGGACATGACACGGGGCATTGGCCTCTTCCGGTATGAGGATGGGCCATGTCCGTAGCTGCCTCTCCTCTCTGCCTCAGCATCTGGTTGGCTCTGGCTGGGCCAGGTGGGAAGGCTGAGCTGTTTGCTTCCATATTGTCCTAATGGAAGAAAACTTCATCTTACAGACGGTGGTGATGTAGCCAGGGAAGAGTGATTGATTGCATAGCGTGCCAGAAGTCCCGGGATTTTTATCGTCCAGGACAGCCAGGGCACACGATCCCTGTCTCAATTGAACAAACAAACAAGCAAATGAAGTAAATAAAAATCATGTCATCAGGCAAGGGTGGGGCACGTGAGCATCGCACCAGGACATCAGGTGCTCGCTCGCCCGCCGTGTGTCCTCCCCCCCGCTCCCGTATTCCACACAGCTCACCCACATGGACCGGGCCTGACCTCAGTTTGTAGCCAGAGCCACCATGTCAGCTGAGCCCTAGCTCATGTGCAACTCCACAAGTGAGAAGTCAACATTCCTTACTTACCCTGTGCTGGGAAGATCTGCAGTTGCTATGCAGAGGTATCTAGCTAAGGGAGGCAGGGCTCAGCCCCCGGGAACTCGGAGTCCTCCAGCTCTGATTGGTTCTTGACTCCACAGAGATCAGATGGAGCCTGGTAGACATTATTAGCAAGATGGTTTGACTCCCGCCCCCTGACTTTCTACCTTCAGGACAGACACACATTCTAATTTGTACTTTGGCAAAGAAAACGGTAAGGGGTGGGGCTGGTATAGGGGTCCTGGGACAGAGAGCAGCTGCTTAGGAAAAGTGAGGACTGGACAATGGTTCTGTGTCCTCAGATCTGTAAAACGAGAGGGCTGGGGACACTCAGATCTCCCTAGAAGACTGGGCTGGTGGGGGGTGGAGGTGGGGGGCGGCCACAGTGAGAGGGCCCTTGCCTGTACTGTTGGTTTTGGAGACCTCTACTTCCCTGTTTTGTGGTCTAAATGAAGCCAACTCGGGCTCCCAAAACAGCCATTCTTTTCTCTTAATGTGGAAAATCTTAGTGTCGAAAGCTACCCACCCCAGGTGGGGAGTCGCATTATGGTCAGAGACAATGGAAGCGTTTAGTGTTTAACAGAGTCTTTCAGATGTCATCCAGACCAGCTTGCTAGGTGTGAGATAAGCATGCTTCGCTGTGTGGGAGGGAGTGGCACAGTGGCTGGAACAAAGCTCAGTATCCCAAGTGCCACAGACGGAGTCTTGGCCCTCCTGCTCCCTCCCTCTTATGAACTCGGGGACTACTGAGGACGACTTAACTTCCGCGTCTGTGTCAAGTGATCAGTCAGTACTTCTCAGTGCCTGGCATGTATCCGCTAACATGGTATACGCTGAGCGCATCACGTATGTTAATATGCTTGTTATATGCCTCTGGGCTGGGCTTCACTAAGCAATGTTTGTTTTCCACTATAAGGTGGCTGGCTTGTGTTTCAGGCAGAGAGCCCATTTGGTTTTGTTCCGTGCCTGATAGGCATCAAATAGACAAAAGCCACCAGACACAGTCCCAGAAGAGAGGGCAATGGGGCATGGGGGAAGAATAGAGAGAAGGGAGTGAGGCTTGGAAGAGAACCAAGGGAATGGGGAGCGGGTATGGGAGGGGGATAGTAGGGGGAGGAATGCGAGAGCAGCGTGCACTAATACATGTACGAGGGACAGAGAGGGAGAGTTGGTTCATTGGTTAAAGTGCCTGTCACCAGAGTTCAGGTCCCCATGTAAATGCCGGTGAATGTGGCACAGCCATGGAAGGAAGAGGCTGGTGAGACTAGCAGTTGTGATGAGCTCTGGGTTTGATTGAGAGGCCCTACACCAATGGATATGGCAGAACAGCACTTGAGGATGAATCCTGATGCTAATCTTGGATCTTGACAGGCATGCATGCACAACATGCACGTGAACATATGCATACCCACAAACACACATGCATGTACATACCTATGAAAAGCTACATGCCTGAAAATGTCATAATTAAATGTATTTTTTTATAAATATTAAAAATCAGATTCTAAACAGAAATATCCCGCTTGCAGGAGAGAACATAGGAAATACCGTGTTTGAGCATTGGTGCTGTGTAGGACTGAACTCCCAGCCTACACACGCTCTGTTGGGTACCTCTCCCGGAGGGCCTGAGCTGCATCCAAGCTCAAGGGGGCATTATGGCAGGATCATTCCATTGTACGACTGAGGGAATTGAAATCTGCTGAAGGCTTACAGTCTGTGTAAGTTAGGGGAGCGAGGGACAGAGGAACTCCACTATAAGTCATGGCAGCCAGCACAGGGCAGGGGCGGGAGAGGCTCCTTTCCTGTGTGGTGCTCACAGAGTGCAGGAGCTGCTGAGGCAGGCTTGAGGGAGGCTAACACTGCCTCCTCCTTGGCATAGTTAAAGCTCCTGCCTGCTCTGCAGTGGGGGTGGGTGCTGGCATGCCTCCACCTTTGGGTTGTAGTGGGGAGCTCACGAGAAAGCTCAGATGACCACACTCAGAAAGCCTACCTGTTGGTCTGTAGTGGTGGCTCCTCGTAGGGCTTCCGAGGGTCTGCCGTGCAATCTTAGGAAGATCGTAAGGTTAGTTCCTCAAAGTCTCTGAGTGTGGGTCACCTTTCCAAAATGTCTTGAGCTACTTTTGTTTTGTTAAAAAATAATTTATTGCCGAGAGATGGTGCACATGTCATTAATCTCAGCACTCAGGAGGCAGAGGCAGGTGGATCTCTGAGTTCAAGGCTAAACAAACAAACAAACAAACAACACTCCCCCAAAACAAACAAAAAAACAAAGAAGAGAGACTTTATTTTTACCAGTGAGGTGTTGTGTAATGTGTGTGTGTGTGTGTTGTGTAGTGTGTGTGTGTGCATGTGTGTGTGTGTGCATGAGTGTACATACATGAGTAAAGATGCCCATGAAAGCCAGAAGGGGGCAGCAGATTCCCCGCTGATGAATTTACAGGGGGTTTTGAGTCACCTTACTTGGGCTTTCTGTGAGAGCAGTACACACTTTTAACCACTGAGCTGTCTCTCCTGTCCCTCAGGTCTTGGTTTTGGCACAGAACATTTTTCTCATGGCTTCTCAGGTGCTTCCTGCTGGATGGGAGAGGCTACTAAAATATCCTGCTGGAACCAGGAAACACAGAAGGAATTGGAAATAAAAGAGTGGGGCATAGAGCAAGATAAACTCAGAGCCTCCCTTCAGCAACACGTTAAGTTTACATTTGTCTCGTACAAGGACAGTATCATTGTGCCCACATGCTGTCTTTGTCAGGACGTGGGAGAAGATAAGAACAAAGGGGAATGACTTGGGGACACTACCAGAAAAATAGAGAGCACTATTTAACATTAGTGACTGTTAAATATACCAGAAATGTTCGATTTATTATTTTTTTAATTGTGTGTGTATGCACGTGTGTGTGCATGTGTGTGTGCATGTGTGTGTGTGCATGTGTCTGTGTGTGTGCATGTGTCTTGTGTGTGCATGTGCATGTGTGTATGTGCATGTGTGTGCGTGTGCATGTGTGTGTGTGTCTGTGTGTGTGTGCGTGCATGTGTGTGTGTCTGTGTGTGTGCATGTGTGCGTGTGCACACGCTCTCTCAAATGAGAGTGCAGGTTCCCTGGAGGCTGGAAGTCAGAGGTATCAGATGCCCCAAACCATGTCTCCAGCCACCACACCAGGGTATTTTAAGCCTTCCAAAACTTAAGTCAGTACATGTGATAAAATCAAGTACAGCTCCTTCTTTCATCCTTTACCCTTGAACTCACCAAGGCAAGAAGCCAGAGTCGGCAGGAGACTGCAGACAGCCCATCTTTTTATTGTGATGGGAAAAAAATCTCATGAGTCTGGGGTGACCTGAGAGCAGCCTGGTAAAATTAGCAAAGAGCGTTCACTGATCTGAGGTGCAGTTAGAAGGCCAGCGAGATGCTCCGCTGGTAACGGCGCTCGCTGCCGAGCCGGACAACTTGAGTGTGAGCCCCAGGCTGCACAGGGTGGAAGGAGAGAACGGGTTCCGTAAGTTGTCCGCTGGCCTCCACATGTGTGTGGTGGCATGTGCACAGGCTCCTGCCCCACAGATAACTGAACACATAAACAAGCAAATACAGTTTGTTTTGTTTTAAAGAAACGTAGTTGGTAGCAATGGTGGTACCCACTGTATTTCAGGACGTGGTGCTGCCCGTCAATCACATGACTCTGTCTCTCCTTTCCAATTAGGTGACTTTGCAGAAGCTTGGAAAGTTTCCGTGTTGTCTCCTGTGAATCGGGGAGATTGACACCTCCTGACGAGTGTTTTTTTTTTTAAGTGCCTAAAACAATAGCAAGCTCAACAAATGAGAATTTCAGATTAGCTTTCCAGTGATGTGATATTCTCAGAAGGCGTTGATGAATGCTTTGTCAGTGAACTGTTAACTAAGGTGGAGAGCTGGGTCCCATTAAATAGTCTGAGGAGCCTTGGAAGGTCTGTAGTGTTGGTGCATTCTGGCCTCACTGTGGGATTCTAAGTCCTCCTGCCTCAGCCTCCCAGATGTTGGAGTCACAGGCATGTGCCACCGTGCCTGGAGTATATTTTCTTAGCTGGCTTTGAAGATCTCATTTGTGCCATCTCTTGGTTAAGTTCTCTACCCCGGTTGCTGTGGAGGATCTGATGTTGAGTGTAAATGCTCTTAAGTTTGAATTTGGAGGGGTCCGAATTGATCTCATTTTCTTGTGCTTTAAAGTTGAGTCTTCAGGTTTTCTGCAGTGTTGCGTGTGCTCGGAGCAGCTGGCCTCATGTGCATTTCTTATGGCAGTCGTCATTGCCAGAGAAGGAGCCAGACCCAGGCATTCAGTTGTGAAGCCATTGCTTTTCTCCTCTTAATGCAGAAGGCCAGGACCCCACTGGGGATAAAAATCAATCACGACCCATTTACAAATCAAAAGCAGTTGAGGTTTGGGTGGCTTTTTCTTTTGTTTTAGAAGGGGTTGTGAAGGGCTAAGCTCGTCCATTTAAAAATTCAAGAAGAGGAAGCCCCATCCATTTTTATTAAATAATGAGCTCTGCTGTTACACAGGGCTTTCTGCTTTCCAAAGAAGATGCTGTTCTGTACTTTGTCTAGGTAAGAAGGCGGTCCTGGGGCTGGAGAGATGGGTCTGTTGGTAAAGTGCTTGCTGCATAGGTGTGAGAACTCCACTCAATGATCTCGAACCTATGTTAAAAAAAAAAAAGCCAGTTTCAAAATGCACACTTGTATTCCAGCTCTGAAGGGACACAGCAGGAGGATCCCCGGGTCTTACTGCCAGCCTAGGTGATCTGAAGAGCTACAAGTTCAGTGAGAGGTCTGTCTCAGAATCAGGTGAAGGGTGGCTGAAGAAGACCCCTGACGTTAGTATGTCACCTCCACATGCATGAGCATATACACATATATGCTTTTATACACACAGAGACATGAACACACACACACCACAAGAAATGGAGACCCCACAGGACAGTCAGGGCTGAAAGGAGGCCGGAGGTCTCTGCAAATAGGCCTGGGAGTCAGGGATTCTAAGTTTCTTCTTGGAGCCAGGACTTTTGGGGGCAAAAATGGATTCTATAATTAAATAAGTTTCCACACACTGTGCAGGTTGCGTGTTTAAATGACATCTCCTAACGTTACAGTGTCCACATTCTCCCAGTCTGTCCTAGAAGTGTCTGTCTGTGTGGCTGAGTGTCTTGGGGAATGTTCTCAGGGAAGCGCCCAGACTAGATCCACCTGATAATTATTAAATACCTGTCGGGTGCTGGGAGTTGGGATAGGATAGGATTTGTGATGGTATTATTTATGATCACATCGTTTTGGGGTCAGCATTTTTCTTGTAGTTTTATGAGAATGAGTCCTGCCATGTAAGCCCTGTAAGCCCTGCTTTCCCTGGAGCTCACTGTGTCCTGGGGCTGGCTTTGGACCCGTGCTGGCCTCCTGCTTTGCCTCTGGGGTGTTACAACTGCAGGCATATGTCACCCTGCCTGGCTGGGGTCAGGGTTCATAGCCAAGTTGTAGAGATGAGAGTTGTAGGTCCAGGGGAGGTTGAGGAAGGTCTTATGGAGGATGTATTGAGCACGGGGTGAGTTGTTGGCCTTTTCCATTGGTGTGTTGGTTTCTTTGTGATCAGCGGGGTCCTTGAACTCTCACAGGGAAAGAGCTCCAGTGTTTGTTATGAAGCTGATAACTTTTCAGGACATTATACTACAGATTTTAGGACCCCGCTTCAGGTTTTATTTTGTTTTTGTCCCCATGTTTAGATGCAATCTAGAGGCAAGCCCTGCAGTGAGGGAGGGCAGACAGCCTCGGGCACATTTCCTTTTGATGGTTCAGCTGTTTATCACTAGCTGTTTCATGAGGATGTTCTCGTCAGCCACAACATTGAATTCTATTCAGCTCTCACTGAGATGTGACTGTCTCATGTCCAGGGCTGCTTTTCCTGGACGGAGGAAACATAACCCACTGTGTACCAAGCAGAACACACACATTATTATGCAGCCTCCTTCTGGACTGGGAGGAGGCAGAATCTTGCTTGCTAGATCCTGAGTGGAAGAAACTACTAATGGGCTAAAAATTTCTAACTTTTTTTTTTTGTAGTTAAAAAAATATTTATTTTATTTTTAAGTGTGTGCATGTGTGTCTGTAGGTGGGTATGTGCATATGGGTGCAGTGCTTCCGATGGCCAGAAGGGGGTGTTGGATTCCCCTGGACCTAGAAATCTAACTCCAGTCCTCTGCAAGAGCAGTCAGTAACCTGCTGTTAACAGCTGAGACGTCTCTCCAGCTCCTTGCCTTGTAATTATTTATTGTCAAAAGTACACAAAAACAATTAACGTTGTAACCACTTTTGGAGTATGCCTCATCTCCACTCACAGTGGGCAACTGTCCCCAAACGTCTCTCCAGAACTCTTTCATGGTTGCCATCTGAAACTGTCCCCATCAACACTAATTCGCCATCTCTTTCTTCACCAGCGCTTGGCAACCACCAGCCCACTTTTCCTCATGAGTTTGCTTACTCTGGATCCCTCACACAAGGGGAATAATCCAATACGTAGACAAATATGTGACTTACTAACTTCATTTAGCCCCGTGGCCTCTGGGTATATTCTGTGTAGTAGAATGTATGAAAATTTCTGTGCATCTTGAGGCAGAATAATATTCCATTGTTGCCATATACCATATCTTAACGGACCCACTTGTGTGTGATGGCAACCCTTCCTTTGGGAGAACAAGGTGAAAGGTGGCAGAAAAAGGTGAGATCCCGCAGCCGCACCCCTCACTGCTGTCTGAGGCTATCTCTGAGCTGTGCGGCTTTAGGTAAACCTCTGGCTGTGACCAGGGGTGCCCTGATCTGTAAAGTGAATGCAGGCAAAAGGTCAGAACTATTAAATATTCTCGATAGCTCCTTTCTCCTCTTCAAGCCCTCTTCTTGCTTAATTGCCTTATGCAGTCAGCTTACAGGGCTTGCCACAGCCTCCTCAGGAATTGTTTAGATAAGTTTTTCCCTCTTCCGCTCTAACTTTGCTATTTATAGTGCAATTCTTTATTTCCCAGTTAGACGGAAGTCCCTCAGAGTGGAAGGTAGTTTGCATTCTCTTCCTTTTGTGGGGGAGGTAGATGCTCATTCCATTACTAAAGGTCCATCTGCTGATAAGTGTGGACTCCTAATTCCTGTCTTATTTCAGTTACTAAGAGATTTGTCACTCCTTGGTGATGTTTGGAAATGACTAAAGGCCAGAAGGCCATTTTCCCTGACGCTTTACTTCCTAGTTGAGTTAAGAATGACTGGAAATAATTGGAAATCAGTACATTAAAAAGACTAATGTTGAACAGGAGATGGCTCTGTGGTTAGTGTGCTTGCTGTGCCCATGTAAAGATCAGGTGAGGGGCATATGTGTGTAACCCCAGCTGGGATGGCAGACAGATATAGGCAGCTGCTAGGGGTGCACCCGCCAGCCATGCTAGCCACATCCGTGAGCTCTGAGTTCATTTACAGATCCTGTCAAAAGGTGGAAAGAGATTGAAAATGACACCTAGTAAACCTTTGGCTTCTATATGTGAATACATGGACAAGGGCATCTGCACATACATGCACTCCTACACACTAGCTTCACAAAAAGCTAAAAGTAGAGCCATCACATGGGAAGGGCTACCCTATTCCTTGCTACGTAATGAAGTCAGCATGCCACAAAGACATCTGCATAACCATGTTCACCGAATCACTATTCAAAGAGCCAAGACCACATGCCCATCCAAAGAATACATACAGAAAGTTTTATAAACATATGTATGTTTATATATGCATACATGCAATGCAGGTATATATAAATATGTTAATTGGGCGATCAAAAAGTGAAAATCTGTCATTTAACACAAAATGGATGGAGCCTGAGATCATCAATTGGGTGAAACAAGCCAGACTATTAAAGATGAGCAAAAGCTCACTTTTGAGTTGTTTGTGGGTTGTCATGCTTAGTTTTTGTCAAATAGCACGAAGCTGACATAATTAGGAAGCAAGAATCTCGGCTGAGTTATGGCATCTATCAGATTGTCCTGAGGATGAATCTGGCGCATTTTCTTGGTTGCTGATGGATGTGGGAGGGTCCAGTCCACTGCGAGCAGTGTCACCCTGGGCTATAGAGGGCAAATCCTGAAGAAGCCAGGAGAAGCAAGCGGCCGGCCCCACTCTTCTGTGCTCCGTGCTTCGGTTCCTGTCTCCTGTCCCTGCCTCAGCCTCCCTCAGTGACGGACTGCCAGCTGTAAGATGAAATTAACCCCTTCCCTCCGCAAGCTGTTTTAGGCCGGTGTTTTTATCACAGCCACAAACTAGGTCCTAGAGTTCTTTACAGGCATACCTGTATACCTGTAAGCACTGACTCCTAAGGCATTGTTTAATGTTCAGTTATTGAGACATTCATCATTCCCTGATGACACACACATACATTACACATACACACAACACATACAATACATATACACACGGTTACATACATGACTGTGTATTATCTGAGATAGTACGAGAGACTGAAGGGGAGACTGATGTAAGGAAATGAGGAGGAGGTGAGTATATCAAAGAACACAATATACCCCCAAAACTGCTGTTTTAACGAACCCCCAAATGATGTGTAGTTAATACAGACAAAGAAAATGACAAGAATCAATTGGCTTCGGAAAAGCACGTAGTCAGAAGTGAGATTCTACGAAGGATGCGTGCACCACTGTTCTGTGTCCGTCTAAGTGCTCACCTAGCACCCAGTTTTATAGTTCCTAACATCAACTACAGTTCGCTAGCTTCAGGGTAGACCGTGGGTGTTTGAAGCCCTTTCTCTTCATCTTGGACCTGCCTTCTGTTTAGGCAGGGTTTGCGGAACCAGCTGATAGACCAAAGAAAAAGCTACCCCTGTGGAGCGAGAGGCCAGGACTTGAGGGATTGAAGCGTGCGGTGCTCCCAAGCATATCAAACACGCCTGCAGCAAGTAGAGAAGTCGCCCTCTTGCATATCAAACATGCCTGCAGCAGAGAGGTCCTCTCATCAGGCCCTGGTAGCTCAGTGGCCTCAGTTTCCCTGGGTCAAACAGCTGGGTGCATTACTTAGAAGGCAAACCACTGCGACAGAGCCTCCCCCTCTCCTGCGTCTTTGAGGTGGACACGTGAGAGAGCTCTGCCTCTTTGCAGTCCTCTCTGTGTGACCATGACTGCTGGAGACTAAGCAGACAAGCCCGGGAGCAGCCGATGGATGCTGGGGCCGATTGCCTTTGTGTTTGTGTACGAAAGGGTCTTCCTGGGGACATGGGAGGCTGGAGGTCCCAGTTCCTCCTCGGCCCCTCTACTGTGTGCTTCCCGAACTGCTCAACGGAGATGGGGTGGGGCATGCTCCTTGGGCCAGCCCCATGCCCTTGGCTCTACCCAGCCCTCTTCCACAGCTTTGCGCATAGGGTAACTCCTCCTACTCAAGACTAGACGAGCAGAATCAAGTGTTTATTTGAATGAAGATTCTAAGTATTTGAATATATTAGCATAGCCCCCGGTGTACTAGACCCATAGAGTCTCTAAGATATTGGTTCTGAATTTGTTCAGTGTAGACGCAGAATCCCATGTTGCCCAAATGACCTTGAACTTCTGATCCTCCTGCCTCCACCACCTGAGTGAGAGCTAACATTGTAGGCATGAACTACCATGCCCAGCGCAGGATGGAAGCCAGGGCCTTAGTGTGCACGCAGTCACCCACCAACTGAAGGGTATCCCTAGCCCCAATGAGTTGTGTCTTGTTTTGTTTTACTGAAAAGGAGCGGGGACATCTGGGTGTAGTGGCGGGAGTCCAGGCCCTCGTGCCTTGTTGCTACGGAGCTCCAAGACAGGGGTGTGCTCTGGGGCTCTGCAGGGAAGCTGCTCTTTCCCTGCTTCAGAGGGCTTTGTTTTGCAATGACTGTGGCTTTGGGAGTGGGTTGTCCCATCTACGGCTGTGTGACCAACTGCTCTCAGGTCTTCAGAGGTAGTCACTGAAGGTCACAAGGGTGGGCATGGGTTGAAAAGGCGGATTGTCTATCTGTCCTGCTTCTCATGAGGGTTACAGAGAACACAGTCAGACCCAAGACCAGCGTGGAAAACAGAAAAGGCTGTGCTGTGGGTCTTTCTCCTCTTTCCCTTTCTTTCTTTTTATCGTCTTTTATTTATTTTGTATTTTTTTTTTTTTTTGAGACAGGGATTCTTTGTGTAGCCCTGGCTGTCCTGGAACTCACTCTGTAGACCAGGCTGGCCTCGAACTCATCGAGATCCGCCTGCCTCTGCCCCCAAGTGCTGGGATTGAAGGTGTGAGCCACCAACGCCCTGCAGTTCTTCCCCTTCTCATAATACCCTTTTACGTCCTTCCGTCTCTGGGTTGGTGGCAGCGTTGGCACTAGAATCCGTGATTTCCCTATACTTGGAGCACAAACCCTTTTCAAGTAGTGCCAAATGCATTCCGGGAGCCTAACTGGTTGGGAACGGTAGATGAGAGCCAGGGGTGCAGAGATTTCAGAGTTCAACCTTGGTAGCAGGAGAGCTAAGCCATGCCTGGCCCTTGTGCATTTCTACCTAGTCTCTAGTCTGGGCAAGAGCACAGTTGGGTGTAGTCGGGCAAGTGTGGAGCAGTGCTCAGGACACTTGGGCTAACAAGCTCACCACCTTTGTGACGGGAAGTATATGTATCGTTCATACATATATCGTTCATGCCTGCAAGATCACCTGAGCAGAGAAGCTGTGTAGAGGAAGGACTACCATCGCCCTCAGGTGTGTGTGGTAAGGGTGTGGCCAGAGAAGATGCATGGTCCCACACACCATGTGTGGCAGTGTTGTGGAGGTTTCTGGAGGCTGGGATGTGGCTGTCCCCTAGCAGGGACTTCTGAGTAGTAAGGTCCAGGCAAGGCCTTCACATTCATCCTCCCTCTGGAGCCTCCAGAGAAGGCAGGCCCAGACCTGTAAGTTTAGAAATGTCGGAGCCATTGCCGGAGTGTCCCAGGCCCTCAGCCCTGGAGAGGGCAGGGCCAGCTTGGAGAAATGGTGTCTGGCCTCCAAACAGCACCTCAGGTGTGTGTGGTAAGGGTATGGCAGGAGGCCAGAGAAGACACATGGCTGAAATGCCAGTTCTCCCTTGAAGGACATTAGCCTGGGCCAGGATGGAGCCATCTCAGAAACCTCGCAGTTTGGAAGGTTGAGGGAGGCATGGTGATGTTTCTCTGGGAACTGCCTTTAGAGTCCCAGCCATAAAGAGACTCGGAGTGTTTTAAAAGATGTAGCATTTGCTCACAATTGCTATTGTGTCAGATTTATAAGGCTGAACTGTGTCAGCCAAGATGGTGTCTTTGGACTCTTAAAAACCCAGCTTCCTTGATTGTTTTATGTTTTAGAGTTACAGTTGTAGAAAGATTCTATATATATATATATATATATATATATATATATATATATATATCTCTATATATATATATCAATCACCTGGCCCACAAGCGTGGCCACAAATAGCGAATTGTGATCTCAGTACCGGGGAGGTGGGGACTCGTAGTCTAATTGGTGATCTCGAGGGCCAATGAGGGGCCACGACTCAAAAACCAAAGGTGGATTTCTCTTGAAGAGTGTGCCGGAGGTTGTCATCTGGCTTCCACATTCTTACATGTGCACCTGTGTGTAAACATGCACCCAAACAGGAACACACACACAACTGCACATATGCAAAAATTACAGTGGCTTGTTTAGCTTTAGAGTCTGTAGGTGGAAACCATTTACCAGACATTCTGGGTTTTATATGTAAGTGCTTAAATTGGACATTTTTTTTTGTTATTGTGCTATTTTTTCTTTAAAAAAGATTTAGTGTGTGTGTGTGTGTGTGTGTGTGTGTGTGTGTGTGTGCACGCGCACACACATGCATGCTTGAGGACATGTGTACAGGTGACAGAGGAGCGTGTGCAATCCCCTGGAGCTATTGGACCTGTAGTTACAGGCAGTTGTGAGTTGCCCTATGTGGGTCCTGGGAATTGAACCCAGGTCCTCTGGAAGAGCAGCAAGTGTTCTTAACGGCCGAGCCACCTCTCTCGTCCCACACTGCTATTTGAGGCCAGATACATTTTTTTCTCTTTGCATCATGTCTGTATCCTGAAATTGATATAGGATTCATTTCTTTACCCATATCCCCCACTCAGCTCCCTCCAGTGAGATTTTGGGCTGCTTTTGACAGCCGAAGAGTGAGTCTTCTTCATAATGACTGGACAAGGCCGGAGGAACTGATTTTAGCTTCACAGGGGAGAGGAGTAATTCAATTAATGTTCCACTGTAATTTAGCCTGGATTAATGGCCACTTACTGGAGATTGTTACAGGCTCTGTGATGTGTTGTTGGAAACTTAATTTTTCCCTCTGTTTCCCCAGGGCCGTTTCCCCTCTGCCTAGAGCGCACACTTGGAGCTTCAGGAAGCAACATCCTGTTGCAATCATAATTCCATTGTTCCTTCCTATTATTTATTTAGTGTCTTCAAAAAATAATTCTGTTGCCTTTAACGGTACTAGAGAATCACAGAGAAAGAGCCTTGGGGACAGTGTAGGGCGTCACTGGGTTATTAGCGGGGCAGCCCCAGCCTGAAAGGCTCCAGCCCTGTTATTGTCGCGGGAGAAACTTGAGGGCCCTCTGCTGCCTCCGTCTCCCACTCTGCTCCTAAGATGACTTCAAACAGTCACTCGCTTTGTAAAACCTCCATGAGACCACAGCGGTGAAAGGGTGCGTGTTAAGTAGCTGTGTGATCCTTGGTGATTCATTTCCACTCTCTGAGAATGGGTTTCCTTAGATGTTTGTGAATGGAGAGATACGTTTCCAGGGACCGGAGAATCATTGAAACATTGGGAAGGAAGGAAGGCAACCCTGGGACCAGCTAGACAATCCTCAGGTGGCCTCCCTCCCTTCCTGAACGGCTTAACAGAAAAACAGCAGCAAAAATGCCCCCTATGCTGAGTAGAAGCATGGTGTGCATGTGGGCACATGCTCAGTCGTGTGTGTGTGTGTGTGTGTGTGTGTGTGTGTGTGTGTGTTAGTTTGTGCACACTTGCGCGCTTGGAAGGCAGAGGTCAACCTCATACGCCATCTACTTTGAGACAGAGTTCCCACTGGCTGTGTCTCACTGGGCAGAGGTCAAGGGTCAGGTCCTCCCGGGTCCGCCTCCCCAGCACTGGGATTGCAAGTGTGCACATGCTCCATCCACTTGGTTGAAAGATAGCCCTCATGCTTACTCCGCAAGTGTTTTCATCCGTTCAGCTGACTCCCCAGCCCTGGCTCAGTCCTGGCGTTTCTTCCACACAAGGTAGATGAGGTGTTCACACACACAGCAGCTACACACACCTCAAGACGGTGACCACAAGCTGGGGTCAGTCCCCTCCTCCTCAGTCCACGGGTAGAGAAAGTGGGTTGCCAGGGACTCTACTGAATGACTCTCTGGGAAGGCTGACCTCCTTCCAGGGAACTCCATACGGGAACGTCTCCAGTATTCCATTTCCTAATCCTGTTTTTAGCTCCCTGGGTCCTCTAGGGACCTTAGTTCTGTCTGAAGTCAATGGAGTCATTGTCACCAACCTCCTGGCTGATGACTGTGGCTGTCACTCCTCTTCCTCCTCATGAAGGGAGGTGATCCACAGGGCACTTGGCAGCCTGGCTACCTGATGCTTCAGAGGCTGGAGTTTTGAGGTCTGTGCATTCCTAAGACTGTCTTCCTGTGTCTCCCTCCTCCCGGACAGCATCCCCGGGCTTGGCCCACAGTGGCGTGGGGGGAGTGGTCAGATCCGCACCTGCCCGGCACACACTGACATGGCTGTGGTCTGCTTTTCTCCCCTCTTCCTCCAGAGTATAAGAAGAAATATGGGGAGGAACATGGCTCCTGCCAGGCCGGGATGGCAGGGTTCTTCACAGAGGTGGGTATCAGCCACGAGGTATTTACTCTCGTAACTTCTTGGTTGCTTGGTCCTTTCCATCTTGTGGTTGGGTGGCCCCTGGAGATGGGAATTCTGGTGTCCCGGGCAGTTGAGCCCCCAGTGAGCAGATTCTGGTGTTCCTAACAGGGGACTTTAAACCTGACGAAGGCACCGGCTGAGGCGGGGCCACTTGGCTGTGGGGGGCAGGGCTGGTCACGGGGAGATGTCTACAGAGTTGGATTGGTCCAAGATCTGTGGAGAGGGCTGACAACAATCAGTTGAGGATATGTCGGCCACCCGGGTGTCAACTTCACGTCACTTCAATCCCCTTAGCAGAGAGACTCAATTTTACACACACCAGCCTTTCCGAGCCTGGAATTCTGAAGGCTTCTACGCTGGAATGTGCCCAAGTGACAGGGACAGGGTGGTTTTTGACTTCTAGGACATTTTTAGGTAGTTTATTTATTAAAATACATTATTTGTTTTTATATGTGCATATGTGTATGGGTGAGCATCCCATGGCGTCTGTGTGGAGGTCAGAGAATGACTGCCAGGAGTTGGTTCTCTGCTTCGACCAAGTGTGCTCCAGAGCCAAACTCAGGTTTTCCAGCTTTGTGTCTTAACACACCGAGCCATCGCAGTCCCCGAGCCATCGCAGTCCCCAGGGAACTTTTCTAACTGAATGTTCATCTTCTATCATTTCTGTATTCTTGTGACAGCCGGGTACGTGCCATTCCACTCCTGGCTTTGCAAGCCGCAGTATGGCCCGTGAACTTGTTCAGGTCAGGGATCAAAAATGCCTCCACTCCAAGCTTATCTAGATCCCGTTTAGCCCCTAGAACATGTACTGCCTCACGTGACCGCTCTGTTGCGTCATCGTGGCAACGGCCACGATGCTTCTAGAAAAGCCGCCAGCACCACTTGCTGGCTCACTGACCCCAAATTGTGCCCCCATGAAACTTAAATTTTTAAAAGTCAAGATTTTATACATTACGTGTATGTGTGAGTGTATGTGCATGTCAGTGCAGTGTCCACAGAGGCCAGAAGAGGGCGTGGGATTCCCTGGAGCTGGAGTCACAGCCGGCTGAGAGCTGTCTGACATGGGTGCTGGGAACCGAACTCAGGTCCTGTGGCAGAGCGGCAAGCACTGGTAACTGCTGAGTCGTCTTTCTAGCTGCCCCTCCCCCTTTTAAATCATGGCCAGATATACATAGTATAAATTCTTCCATTTAACCACGTTAAAGTCTACAGGTCAGTTTTTTAATGAATTCACAGTGGCATGTGGCTGTCACTCTTGTGTAGTTTTATTTCATTATTTATTTATTATTTATTTTCCACTCCGGCGTGGGTCCATTCTTGAGTGGTACCATATGTTCTCTGCCCAGTAGCCCGAGGGGTTTCGAAAAGCGAGTCCTGACATCCTGACCCCGCGCCCTCCTGTGACTTGGAAGGCAGAGGCCCTGACTCCACCCTGCCCAGGCCCTGGCTCCCAGGTCTGTGCCTTTCCCTCTGGGAGGAGCATGGGCAACACTGGGCATGCAGGGAAGAGCATTCTCTGGCCCGGGCTTTCTCTGTAAATGGAGCTCAGAGCCAGGCGTGGAGTTGGCCCGTTCTCAGAGACTTCTCTAAAGTCAGAAACGGTTTGTGATACGGCAGCTAGTCCTGAGGAAACAAAGATTCTTTGAGAGCTGCACCCTCAAGATGCTGAACGCAAGGAGCTTTGCCTCCAGCCGCTTCTGCTGGCCCGGCACATTCATACCAGCACCCTTTCCTATAACAGTCACGTTCAAACCGTGCGGCCCAGGATCACCACGGATTTGGCCCAACACAAAATACAAATGCATTTAAAATGTAAAATTCACTTTTGCAAATTTTTTTTTTATCACATTTGCAAGCACGGATACCAAGTTCTGTAGGGATGTCAAGAGGGACCTGCCTGGTCTACACAGAGTTCCATGCTGGGTCCTGGGACCGACACCACCATTTGTTGTAGCTGTTGATGTAAACACGTAAACACGAGAGTCTCCTCCTGCCTCCCTCTCTGCCATCCTGGCAGTCTACAGCCCTGAGATGGCCTTTCTCTCTG
>JANBXA010000642.1:35585000-35820000 GCA_030556225.1 Cricetiscus sungorus
TTGAGCTTCACTCAAAGGTTCTAAAAATGTCTCTTATTTTTTTTTCACTTCTTTTAATCGTGTAGAAAGAAAATAGGCATAATTTAATTTAGCAGCCACCAGGCAAATTTGATCCTGGGCTGGGTACAGCAGTGTGCACCCTTTGTTCTTGCTTCTCTGGAGGCCACAGCTTCAGCAGGAAGTTTATGGAGTCAAGGACATTTGAGGCTGTTCTAGACTACATAGCAAGAGTGCTATTTCAAAATAAGGGCGGGGCAGGAAGGAATGAAGATGAAAGGAGACAGGGAAGGGAGGGAGGGAGGGAAGGAGGGAGAGAGGTAGGGAGGGAAGGAGGGAGGGAAGGAGGGAGAGAGGCAGGGAGGGAGGGAGGAAGGGAGGGAAGGAGGGAGAGAGGTAGAGAGGGAGGGAGGGAGGGAGGGAGGGAGGGAGGGAGGGAGGGAGGGAGGAGGGGAGGTGCTGATAGGAGGCCATTTCATTTAAGAATAGAGATAAGCTGGGCAGGGTGGCCCATACCTGTAGTCCTAGCCCTCTGGAGGCTGAGGCAGGAGGAACACAAATTTGGGGTCAGCTTGGGAAATTTGCCAAGACCTTGTCTCAAAAAACAAGGAACAAGCAAACAAAGAAAAGGCAGAGACGGGCCACCTTTGCTTGTGTAACAGTACCAAGTCATGCTTGCCATTCCCAGCATGACTGTTTGCCGACCGGCACAGACCCAGCAACACCTTCCATGCTTTGAGGTGTTTCTGCATCACGTTGGAAGGCAGGCAGGACCACCACCATCTAGCGTTCATAGGTGAGGAAGTGTGAAGACATTATGTAACTTGTCAAAGTCACATGGCTTAAAGGCAGCGAGGATGCAGGGTCTGAAGCCCAGCCCCAGGGCGTGGGCTGCCCCAATGGCACTTGCCTCTGGCACTAGATCTCCCACTGAGCTGTGAGCAACTTGAGGTGAGGGCTCTGCCTCACATTCCCAGGGCATTGTATAGTCAGTGACTAGGAGGGACCCAGCACTGAGTCAGGGATTCGAGGGGGAGAGTCACAGCTACTTGGTGGCTTTATGTTTGAGGACAGGTCCTGAGAACTACAGGACCTGTGGTTTCTCTCTAGGACCAAGCAGGAGGCTCTTATCTGCTGCAGGGATTAGCATGGAGTAGTCGAGGGAGGGTGTCACTCATGGAAGTCTTGGGAAATGTGAGCCTTCAGGCTGAGAGGCATCAGCCATGGGGAAAATGAGATAGCGGTGCTCAAGTGATCACAGCCGACATGAGTCACAAGTCAACATATCATCACAGCATTAGGGTTTGAAGGCCATGAGAGAGCTTGAATGACTCACAGCAGCACACGCTTTTTCTACTGGCCAAGGTGTGATTTCAGCCCGCCGGCTAGGCATGTGATGTTTAAGTCAAACTCAGGCGACCCTTTCTCCATTGATTCTGGGTCCCTTTGAAACCCAGATTCCTCAACTGCCCATCTGCTCACCCATCCATGCATTCATCCACCACCCACCAGCATCTCTCACTTCTCTTAAAAAGGATATTATTGCATAGTTGCTAACTGCAGATGCTCCAAACTCATGGAGATGGTCTAGGAATCTTGCCTGGTAATCTTGAGCATGGTTGGCTAACCATGTATTGCCTATATGCAAAAGGAGAATATTGAAATCTTTTGCAGTATTAGGAATGGAACCCAGGGCCTTATGTATACCAAGCAAGCACTCCGCCATTGAGCGGAACCCCCAGCCCTTTATTCATTTTCCTGACCTGGATGGGGTTGCACAATAAGGATGTGCATTCTCGCTCATTCATGAACTTGTGTGCTTTTGTGTGTGTCATTACAATTGTATTTCCACAAAGTAAGAAACACACAGAGTATTTGTCACCCTACTTGTTCCATAGGGGACAGTCAGAAGGTACTGCCCTCACAGTGTCCCTGTGGGCTTACATTTGTACAAGACAGGTTATTTAATATGAAAAGATTGACTGCTGCCATTGTCTTCCGGAAGGGTTACGTCCCAACCATAGCTGGAGCATACTGTCTGTGCAGAGGACTTACCTAGTGAATGCTTTCTTCTGCTGCATATTTTTTTCTTTGCTGGCCTTCTTTGTCAAATGTGTCTTCCATTTCTACCCATCCCGTTCAGGCTATGCAGTGACTGCTGGCCACTTCTCTCATCCGTCCATCACCGACGTGGTAGGAGGCGCCCCACAGGATGAAGGCATTGGCAAGGTGAGGAGGAGAAAAGTCTGAGACGCTGTAGTACCAGGCAGAGGACACTGCCCTGTAGAGGCTTTTCCAGTTTGCTTTGTCTTGAACTCCCTCCCAGGAGGCTGATGAGTAAGTGGGGACTGATGGAGAGCCCTCCCCTCTCTCTGACTGTCCCCTTCTGGTCACATTGGGAGGGTTCACCTTGAAAGCTTAGAGCATTTGCAATTTACTTTGTGTGCGATTTTAAAGACCACCCTTGACATCCTGGTACTCTCCAGAGGAAGAGCATCCAGTGCTGTCCAAACTCAAATACCTCCTTCTTCCCAAGAGGCTCTGACCTGATGGACTCAGATCTCATCTTCCATGTCTTGAGAGTTTCATCATGCCTGAAGTTTCAGGAAAAGCAAAAATCCCACTGTGTTTTCAAGACGAGTGTAACCAGGGCTAGCCTGGGAACATGTAGATCTGGCTTTCTCTATCATAACTTCCAGGCAAATAGGGGACACCGCAAAGCACTTTTGGTCTCTCTGGGAATCATGGTCTCTAAGGGGACACTGAGGGGAACTGTGCCTGTGGACAATGTCGTGGTTGGGGCACTCCCACTCAGGAGATCCACATCTATCTTACTGGCTGTACTCATTTCTCCTCATCACTGTGACTAAGTGCCTGTCAAGAAGCTATTTAGACAGAGGGGAATTTATTATGGCTTAGAGTCATCACGATGCAGGAGGCATGGCAGCAGAAAGGAAGCATCACACCCCAGAAGCAGAAAATTAACCTCAAGGCCTGACCCCACTGACCTTCCAATAGGCCCCTCCTCCCAGCCCTCCCAAACAGTGACACCAGCTGGGAAGCAGGAGTTCAAACACATGAACCTATGGGGGAGGTATCTCATGCAAGCCACAGTGTTGGGAAAAGCTGAACAGTGCTGTAAATGCTGGGCCCATAGTCGCAAGGGTAGACCAGTGTTGGTGTCTGACCACATCTCCTATGTGCAGAGAAGTGGAACCATGAGTTCTGGATCCCATGGCCTGGTTAATGAGCACCATCATTGGAGAAGTCAGCTCAGAAGCCATTGGCTGGCCGGGCTTGGCTGAGACATGCTCATGTCTCATGTCTCTGGATCAGCTTGGGCAGCAGGTAGCACTCGCTGCTGGGGTTTTAGGAGTGTGATGCGGTGGAGAGAGGTCCTTAGAAAATGAAACCAAGTAACTCAGGGTTGAGAGGCAGAGTTGAACTCTAAGTCATGTCAAGAGCTGGCTCCTTTTCTGAGTCACATGAATTCCTCTACATAGTGGAAGAAAAAAACCCCAGTGGCGATGGCGCCGTCTGAGGAGGAAGCAGGGTCACCAGACTTCTCCACTGTGACCTTTAGAATATGTGTGCTTTCACTCCTGGTGTGAGCACGAGAAGGTCCTCACACTAACGTGGCTGTTCCTTAGCCTAGGACAGGGCCCTCTACCCTGGTTCTCATGAGCTTATCTTTGCATATATGGAACTGGGGGGCTTTGAGAGAGTGCTCGTGATTAAGAGTGCTTGCTGCCCTTGTAGAGGGCTTCTAGTTCCCATAGTTCCCAGCATCCGCGTCAGAGGCTCACAGCCACTGTAATTCCAGCTCCAGGAAATCGGATGCGCTCTTCTGGACTCTTCACACCACACACACGGACACACACTGGAGAGATGGTTCAGTGGTTAAGGGCACTGGTGGTCCCTGCAGAGGACCAGCATTACGTTTCCAGCACCCACATGGTGGCTCACAGCTATCTGTAACTCCCATCCCAGGGAGTCACATGTCCTCTTCTGACCTCTGTGGACATGCACATGGTGCACATACATACGTGCTGGCAAAACACTGAAATACATAAAATAAAATCTTTGAATCTCTTAAAAAAAGACAAATCAGAAATCAATGAATTCATAGTGCTATGACCTTTAATTCCACCATAAAGGAATTTATTTACCATTGTATTGCTTATTTCCCCATACCTGATGATGATGGTGATGATGGTGATGGTGGTGATGGTGATGATGGCGGTGATGGCGATGATGGTGATGATGGTGATAGTGGTGATGGCGATGATGGTGATGATGGTGATGATGATGGTGATGATGATGATGGTGATAGTGGTGATGGTGATGATGATGATGATGGTGATGATGATGGTGATGATGGTGATGATGAATGATTATTCACACAGATTCCATAATTCTAACTACTGTGTGGGATCATGTTGGAGAGGTTCTCCCCAGTACTCACCTCAACCACTTTGTCTTAGATTGTGACTTCATTAAAGCTTTAACTCCCAGGCCTGAAGGAGTTAATTTAAAGTGAAAGCCTACTCAGTTCCAATTGGGGTGTCTTTCCAGGCCCTGTTGTGCATGGTTTCTACAAACAATGCAGCTCAGGGGCTGTGGAGCTCCTTTACTAACCAGGATTGACACTTTCTTTTCGGAGTTGCTGAGAGCTCTGTTGGCGCCTTTGTTATCATCAGCCAGTGTACACACACCTGTGAGAGGCCACAGGAAGACAATGATGAGAACCTGTAGTGAGTGCTTCCATCCTGACCAGGTCTGTTTTGTTCTCCTTCAATAGGTTTATATATTCAGAGCTGACCGAAGATCAGGGACCTTAGTAAAGATTTTCCAGGCATCAGGAAAAAAGGTGAGTTCTTGATGTGGCTTGGGAGGGAGTCACTTCCCTGCAAGGATGTGTATAACCTGAGGGCTCACGTGCATCTGAGGAGATATGCAGCAGACTAGTTTGTGCAGGGCTAAGCTACAGGTTTGTTTTAAAAGGTTTCAGGGTCCAGGTGCTGTCACCCAAATGATGCATGCTGTCTCTCTGCTTTCCCCTCCTTCACTTATCTTCCTGCAGCTCCTCATGCATGCACAAATCCAACCCAGAAAGATCAGGTACTGATCATCTTCCCATCTCATCTGTCTGATGATGCCTCCTCTTCACATATCCTTGATCGCTGACTGTCATTGCCAGGAGGGCCACTATCACATAAAAAAAATTCAAATGAAACCCACCTTAGTTCATGTACAGGGATGTTCAATACATATCCAATAGGCTGTGTGTGCCACAGGGTAACCATGGATGCAGACTAGCACAAAATTATAAAGTCCCTTAAAACGTCTGGGGGACGTGTGTGTGTGTGTGTGTGTGTGTGTGTGTGTGTGTGTGTGTGTGTGTGTGTGATTATTTATTTCAGGTAGTGACTTTGTATCTCAATGTTCTTAGAAGATTGAGAAACACATAACCACATAACCACAAAGCCGTTTCTGAAGGCTGTTGGAAAAGGTTCATGTGACGCCCTCCATGCTCGCCTCCCTCTTGGTTTCCTGAAAGTTTCCAGTAGAATGGTTCGGTGACTCATTCACATCCTTTTCCTGGGCTTCCCTCTCCTGCCTGTGTTTTTGTGGCTTAGATTAGCAGGAAGATGTGGCTGAGCTTGGTGGCTCAGTGGGCTAGGACGAGTGGGGGGTTGGGGGGGCTACTGGAGCCCTTAGTGGGCTCTGGAACAACGCTTGGGATCCCTGGAATGTGGGAGGGAGCTGCCAGGAGGCTTTGCCCGTGGTTTCCCCAGGACAAGGGGGAAACAATGATTGTTTCTTGCTGGCCCAAGTCCCCTGCTCAGCACTTCATTCCTGCTGTGGGCTGTCCTTGCTACACACCAGCCTAGAAACATTCCATTTGCTCCAACAGTGAGCCGTGTCCTGAATTCCAAAAACCCCACTTACACATAGTTATTTTTTTCCTATATAGCTGCAATTTTAACAGCCTTAATATGTACACTCAGTATATAACGATCATAACCTTTACATGAAAAAAAAATGCACCCACAAACTGGGCCCTGCCTCTAGCTCTCAGAAGTGTACTGGCATGTGTTATTTTAACATTTCCCAAACCCCAAAACATTAGCATCAGAAAGTAGCAGTGAAAAATTTGCAAAGTGAGTTTTCTAAGCAGCTCTGAAGTTAGAAAAGAAAGAGCTATGTACTATTTGTGATGATTAAAACAGAGAGAGGGGTGACTATCATATGGCAAGTGAGTGATTGTGTCCATGGTGGATAACATGCCTACATGCGAAAGTGTGAACATTCTTTCACAGTGCTTGTAGAACTGGACCCCCCCATACACACACTGCTGTTTCCTGAGTGTCTGTCTATCTGCAGTCTGTCCGCCTGTCCTTCTGTCATCAGTCTGCCTGTAGCTTCTATTCTCTGCCAAAAGCCCCTAGGTCTGGTGAGGGGCTTCCATGACCAACTGTGTTGAGGGGGAGATGAGCAGCCTTTGAGAACACTCTGAGCTGCCAGAGGAATCAGTGCATTGAGCTCTAGGACAGACAGTCTGTTTGAATGGCCTCCCGGTGACAGGGTGAGCCGGGTTCTTACCACGCACAGACTGCAGGGCCAAGGTGATTTACCCCAGCTCCACAGCCATCTTCCTAATTCTCCCCTCCCAACCTCCCAGCCTTCCAGGCTCCCTCAATTCCTTCCATAGGTGGTGTCGGTGTGTGTGTGTGTGTGTGTGTGTGTGTGTGTGTGGTCGTATGGATATACACATGTATGTGCATGTGATGTATTACATGGGTATGTGTGCATATGGAGGCCAGTCACTGTCTACCTTATTTCTGAGAGAGGCCCTGGGCTGTGAGCTCCAGGGATCCACCTGTGTCTGCTTCCTCAGCACCAGGACTGTAGATGCTCAGACTCATGCTTGCACAGCCTGTCCTCGCCAACTCCCGGAACCCCATCATTTCTTTAGGGCTCTTCTCTGCAGAGCAGTCGCCCTGCTCTGTAGTCACTCTAAAATCATCTACGCCCCTGCTGTGATCTTCACTGTCCCCTCTCAGCATCTCCAGCTACCATTCATTGTCCTCACTGTCATCCATCCAACTTTGACACAGGCCTGTGCCTTCTGCAGACATCTGCTTATTGCTAGGAGACATTCTCAGCTCTCTGACTTCTCCATTATCTTATCGAGAGAGGACACAGCCCCCTGGCTTGCAAAGGATGTCTCCAACTTCGACCTTTTGTCCAGGGCTCCATAGACAGCAGAAGGTTCCAACTAGAACGCCACCCGTTTGCTTCTGCTTTTCTTTGACCCCACTCCGGTTCAAATTGTCTGGCGTCCTGGTTCCCTTTCAGGAAGAGAGAAAACCAGCAACAACGCCACAACCAGAAAAGAAAAAGTTCAACAGTGGTCTGCTCTTTATTGAGTTGACACCTTACAACAGTAAGCACAAGGCCATTGCTGTTTGTGGTCGAATGTGTATACAGACACGCTCAGAGATGCCAAGGATTGTAGCTCTGGATCCAAAGCACGTCCTTGACATGTCGACTCACCTCAGTGGGTGAAATGTCTGCATTAAAAAAAAAAACTGAAGGATTTTTGGTTGGACACCCATGAGGCACCAAGCTAAATAGCCTGCTGGGGTTAAGCCAACACCCCCTGCAGCTCAGCCCGAGAGAACAGCTGTTGGTTCCTGCTCTTCTGGTCTTGCAAGGTTTCTAAGCAATGCTCCCAAGTCCTCCAGGGCCAGGGTTAACTGCAGGAAGCAGTTTGGAGCTCTCACCATCTCTCTCAAGCTCCCCACAAGCAAGGGAGAATTCCAGGCCCTTCCGTTTGAGAGCAGTTTCAGAGCTGCAACCCTTTAGGGCAGGCACACACAGGGCCAGCACAGTATTTTCTTATTTACAGAACTGGGTGTTAGCCTAGGGCCTCTCATTTTCTAGGCAAAGCTCTCTTACTACTGAGTTACCTATCCTTAGCTCTTTGTGACTTTTACTTAGAGGTCTATTTTTATAACGTTAGATTGTGTGTGTGTGTGTGTGTGTGTGTGTGCACATGAGTGCAGTACCCGTGTGAGTCAGTGATCTCACATGTCCCTGGAGCTGAGGTGGAGGCAGCTAGGAGCTGCTCAGTGTGGGTGCGTGGAGCAGGACTGACGTGGAGCAGGACTGACGTGGAGCAGGACTGACGTGGAGCAGGACTGACGTGGAGCAGGACTGACGTGGAGCAGGACTGACGTGGAGCAGGACTGACGTGGAGCAGGACTGACGTGGAGCAGGACTGACGTGGAGCAGGGCTGACGTGGAGCAGGGCTGACGTGGAGCAGGGCTGACGTGGAGCAGGGCTGACGTGGAGCAGGGCTGACGTGGAGCAGGGCTGACGTGGAGCAGGGCTGACGTGGAGCAGGGCTGACGTGGAGCAGGACTGACGTGGAGCAGGGCTGACGTGGAGCAGGGCTGACGTGGAGCAGGGCTGACGTGGAGCAGGGCTGACGTGGAGCAGGGCTGACGTGGAGCAGGGCTGACGTGGAGCAGGGCTGACGTGGAGCAGGGCTGACGTGGAGCAGGGCTGACGTGGAGCAGGGCTGACGTGGAGCAGGGCTGACGTGGAGCAGGGCTGACGTGGAGCAGGGCTGACGTGGAGCAGGGCTGACGTGGAGTAGCAGGTGCTCTTAGCCACTGAGCTATCTCTCAGCCCCCACTTTTACTTTAGAGGGAGGGTCTTGCTAAGCTTGCCAGGCTGGCCTTAGACTTGGGGTACTCTTAGCTCAGCCTTCTAGGTAGCTGGGATTACAGCCCTGGGCCACCAATCCCACAGCAACTGGTCTTTAAACAAACAAACAAACAAACAAACAAAAAACACCAATGAACCTGTTGTGTACCTGCACTCACATGAACAGGCACACACTTAAACATGTACACTACTACACAACACGCGCGTGTACACACACACACACACACACACACACACACACACACACACACACCACACACGAAAGAGAGAGAGAGAGAGGGGGAGGGAGGGAGGGAGGGAGGGAGGGAGGGAGGGAGGGAGGGAGGGAGGGAGGGAGGGAGGGAGAGAGAGAATGAGAATAATAAGTAACAGTAGCAGGTGCTGATTACACTCTGATTCAGGAAGATCCAGTGTAAACCAGCCCCATTTCCCCATCTACCAAACACGATAGAACATGAAGTTACATGTTCTCCTGTCATGCCGGCTCTGTGTAAGGCTCCATGTCATGTCTTCCTACCGGCCTGTGTTGTAAGACTTCATATTCCTACTGGCTGTGCTTGTCAAATGTGTGGTGTCTGGAGTACATACATAAACACAGTGTCATTGTTGGGGACTGTCCCTCTACCTGCCCCTGAACAGTGCTCTAGGAAAGGGGCCTATAAGGTGCCTAGCTTTGGTTTCTTATTGACTGGAAGTCCACAGGAGCTGGGTATGCCTCTCCGCTCAGCTGGAAGAGCTTCCGAGGGGCTGGGGACACGGGCTGAGGAAGCAAGGGCCGCAGGGTTTAAGGACAGCCTCTGAGCGCTTGCTGTGATGGGCTTGGTTACAGATGGGCTCTTACTTCGGCTCCTCCTTGTGTGCGGTTGACCTGAACATGGACGGCCTCTCTGATCTGCTCGTGGGGGCCCCCATGTTCTCTGAGGTCAGAGATGAGGGGCAGGTTACTGTCTACCTCAGCAAAGGAAACGTGAGTACAACACTGGGCAATGAGGAGATGGGCATCGGGGAGGGCGGGAGGGGCGTCTGTCCAGCCGTAGTGGTTAGCACCCTCTGCGCCCCACTGGAAGTAAATTGAGCATGGGCCATGTTACCCAAAGGAGGAACACCTGAGTCCTGCATGCAGAGGGTTAATGATCCTTTAACGGACAGTTGTTTACAGTGTGGGACCCAGGAGGAAGCCTAATGGCTATGGCGCTGTGTGTGGCTTTTCCTGCTCTTTTTCGGTGATGCCATTGTGATATATACGCTGTAGTGAGGGTCTCCACTTTTCAGAGAAGTAAGCCGGAGCTCAGAAAGGTTAACTCGGTTGTTCCAAATCTCATAGCTGAAACAGTAGAGAGGCTGGGATTTGACCTCAGCAAGCCGGCTTTATCTCCAGGCTGCACCACTTCTCAGAGTTTATATGCATCTTTCTGCAGGGGTGGGGATAAGGATGTATGTGAGGAATCTTCCAGAGTACAAAGACACAAAGGTTACAGAGAGGCTCTGGGCAGGACATCACGGTGCTGGGGAGGGCCTTCCTCCCCGAGCCTGACTCCTCTCTTCCTGAAGTGGACCTGGGACCTTGGTCCTAGACCATCGTCCTAGGCCATCATGTGCATTTTCTTTTCAGATGAACGCAATTCATCTGAGCTGAGGTAGGGAGCCTCCAGGAACCCCGCTCCTTACAATTTAGAAAACCACAGGAAAGGGCTGGGTGGTCTAAAGTCAGGGAACTAGGGAGGGGAGCCAAGGGGACTATTTCTTGCTCTATTGTACCCTAAAACAGTGTTAGGCTAGGTAGGTGTGGTGGCTCGCACCTTTAATCCTAGCATTCAAAAGGCAGAGGCAGGAGGATCTCTGTGAATCTGAGGCTAGCCTGGTCCACATAGAGACTAGCCAGAGCCGCACAGTGAGGTCTTGCGTCCAAGCAAACAAAAGCACTGTGGGGAAGAGTTAGGTTATACAGAGAGCAGAGAGGGAGGACACTCTGTAGGGGGAGGGAAGAAGGCTTGCCTGTCTGAATTTCACCAGGTGACCTTCAGTCACCGGGCCGCCTGCCGCTATCTGTCTCCTAAAACATCTCAGGCTGCTTGCAGACTCTCACATTGTATAGCTGAAACGTTTTACCTTGCTGTGAGGAAAGAGATTTGGGTTCCTGTGGTCCTGCCCAGCTGTTTCCTGTGTCCTAAGAGGGTGGCGTTCTGAGCTCCCGGCTTTCATTGTGCTTTTTTGGTCCCTCCTTTCTCTCTACCTCTGTCCTGTTTCCCAGGGAGCACTGGAAGAACAGCTGTCCCTGACTGGAGATGGTGCCTACAATGCACACTTTGGGGAAAGCATTGCCAGCCTGGGTGACCTTGACGATGACGGGTTCCCAGGTGAGTAGGGCCCCTCCGGAGCAGGGGTTCCCCCAGATGCAGCAGCTTGCCATGCTCTTTGTCCCTTGTTCACAACTGGACCCTGGATTCCCCCATGCCAGCCTGGAAGGCACGCAAAGTACCATGGAGAGAAAGGGCAACTCTTAGAGATAGAGTAGGTACCAGCATGTTGTTTCTGCACGATCCACTCTCTGGTCCACTGGGGGCTTCTTATCACAAAAATGCTTGACTCTGCATCTGGGATGCTCTGTCATGTCGTCACGGAAGTGAATAAGGGGAGAGTTAAATAGTTCCCTCCCTGATAACGTCAGCTTGGCTGGTTATGTGTGTGTCAGAGGAATGGGTGGTGTGTGTACCCAATGCCCGTTTTTTCTTGGACAATGAGACCACCCCCAGCCTCTCGTATTCTCTCTCTGGTCCCTTTAATTCCTCTGTCCCTTACTGCATGGGGAGTATGTGGGCATTAGGAGCCCCTTCTGCAGGGTGAGATGTGGCTCTTGCTTAGGCCAGATATCCTTCGATACTTCACACCACTGGCCACAGATGTCTTCCTTCAGTGACAGGACTGTCATCTGGAGGTCATGGGAATGCGTACCCCTGACCCTTGATCTCACACTAGCAGACACATGACTTATTAGCAGAGAAGGGAGGAGAGGAAGGGAGATTCAGGCTTTGTTCCAGGAGCTGTCATTTGTGGGAATAATGTTGGTGTGTGTGAAACGAATGTCACTTTATCTGCTTCCTTTACCTAAAATAAAATTGTCTCCACTTGCTCACTGGTAGGCAGGGTAGGATGGGTCGTCTTCATTTGTGTTGCTTTTATGGAATACCTCAGTGGCCTTTGCCTCGGAGGAAGAGAAGGTGGAGGAGGAGGAGGAGGAGGAGGAGGAGGAGGAGGAGGAGGAGGAGGAGGAGGAGGAGGAGGAGAGACACCTCCTGGGAGTAAATTCCCCTCTGCTTTTGTACCTTTCTATCTTTTCAATGTTAGGGGACCATTTTCCTGATTAAATGTCCAGATAGTGAACAGTGGAGAAGCCTCGAAACCAGGGAGTTCAGATGTGATGACTAGAATTAGGGAGGCCACACTGATATTATCCTGCGTGGCTTTTTCTAACAAGCTGTCTCCCCCTCAGATGTGGCTGTCGGTGCACCAAAGGAGGACGACTTTGCCGGTGCAGTCTACATCTATCATGGTGATGCCAACGGGATTGTCCCCCAGTACTCAATGGTAAGTGCTGGGCAATGGGCAGAGCCGTGCTGACGTGTGCGCGTGTGTGTGAGTGAGTATGCATGCGTGCGTGTACATGTGCGTGTGCGTGTGTGCGTGCGTGTGCGTGTGTGCGTGCATGTGCATGTGTGCGTGTGCGCGTGTGCGTGTGTGAGTGTGTATGCATGCGTGCGTGTTTGTGTGTGCGTGCGTGTGAGTGTGTGTGCGTGCGTGCGTGTGCGTGTGCGTTTGTGTGTGCGTGTGTGTGTTTGTGTGTGCGTGCGTGTGAGTGTGTGTGCGCGTGCGTGCGTGTGTGTTTGTGTGTGCGTGAGTGTGTGTGCGTGTGCGTGTGCGTGTGTGTGTGTGTGTGTGTGTGTGTTGATGGAGGCTCCATTGTGCACCACACTAAGAGAATGTAGATGAAAACACTTGGGTTTCCATTCATACTTTTCATTAGTGAAAGAGACAATCGATCAGTATGTTGGTTTATTACATCCCGAAGAAATTGTTATGGACCCCCACATTTGAGGCCTCTGGAATATCCCCAGGAACATGTTTTAAAGTATAACCTAGGAACACAGGGCCCCACTAAGGAGGGCCTGAGAGTCGCCATGGGCCATTGTCAGACTTGGCACGAGGAGCTAATCAAGGCTCTGGTTTCACATCCCGGACCTGGGAACGTGGAAGTGGCGAGTTCTCTATTTTTGCCCTGTAAGCATCGTGCTCACTCAGTCTTGCTGATGGTGTCAAGCCCAACCCATGGGAAAAAAGGAAGTCAGGCTGTCAGCAGAAGCACGGCCAGGATGTTAGCGATGTGTGCAGCACGGTTCTCCCAGTGGGTCACTGACAGAAAGGCGCTCGCCGGGAACTCTGCAGTCAGTTGCTGGAGCGCTTGCCTGGCATGCACTGCATGAGGCCCTGGGTTCTATGAAACAGACATGGGGTCACATGTCAGCTATCCTGGAACTCAGGAGTTTAAGGTCATCCTCAGCTACGTAGGTGGTTTGAGGTCAGCTTGGGCTACAGTCCCCACCGTTGTTAAAACCAAACCAACCAAACCAAACCAAACCCTTTTAGTCAGTAAATGTTTGTACTTGACCGCTTGTGTGTTGAGCACCTCCCTGTTTACACCTGTACATCTACATTTGTGTCTGTTTGGCTGAGCAACTCTCCATCCAGGGTCTGTAGTTTAAGAGGCACGAGTAAATGGGGTACAGTTTCTCTCACTATTATGTATTTATTTATGATTTATGTGTGTGAACATGTGTGAATGCATGCGTGTGTGTACACGTGTGTGGTGTATGTGCACATGTGTGGTACAGAGGCCAGAGGAGGATGTCAGGTGTCTTCTGCTTTCATTCATTCCCTTGAGACAGGACTCTCACTGAATCTGGAGCTGGGCTGGTACCCAGGGGCCCAGGGGTCCCAGCCATCTTTCTGTCTCCATCCCCACACATGCTTGTGGGGATTTTTACCCACAAGCCCAGGCCTGGAGACACAACTTCTTCATTTATAACTGTCCCTGAGGAAATGTGCTTCAGTATTCAGAGCTTCTCTCTGTGTGTGTCTCTGTCTCTGTCTCTGTCTCTCTCTGTCTCTCTGTCTGCCTGTCTGTCTGTCTCCACCCCAGCTTGACCCTGGCAGAGGGAAAGGTACTCAGGGAGAGGCTTGGAGAGGAGGAGGAGGAGGAGGAGGAGGAGGAGGAGGAGGAGGAGGAGGAGGAGGAGGAGGAGCTGCTTCCAGAGAGAGAGCCATTATTTCTTTACCCCGAATCCACATGACAGCTGTGTGAGATGCATCCACTTATTAGCCATTGACTTTCTGATGAGCCCCACACAGGGTATGGAATTTTCCCTGGGCAGTCAGTCCCCTTTCTCAACTGCAGTTTGGACAAAGCCCCCCCCCCCCCCAGGAAGTTCTGCTGGAAAGCTTACAGCCGTGGAGAGCCCTGTTGCCCTGGAGTGCACACACATTCAAGGGACACCCATGCACAGACTGCTCTCTTGTCATTAGGTATGAGCCACCATGGGAACTACACACTTTAGGTGATTCAACCGACTTCATTAGAGGCTGGAAACACAGAGCAGGGCCTGCAAGGTTTGGGTCTGGGATGCTGTGTCCTCTAAGGAGCCTACCCTCAGGCAGGGGCTGAGGGTCATCCCCCACACATCCTCCTGGAAGCTTGTGCCTGGAACTGGGAAGCTAATCACCCAAGGAGGCCACCTGCACGGGAGCCCCCCCCCCCCCTCCCTGCTGCCCTCGGGCTCTGCAGTGTTTTGTTTGGTTGCTGGGCGGAATCCTTGCAGAAAGCTGCTGTGCACATTTGTGGTTAGTGTGGAGCATCTAGTAGGAAGCCGAGATTGGCAGCTGGGAGCAGCAGCGCTTTTGTAAGCACGAACCCTGGCTTACTTAGCTTTCACAAAGAGAAGTGTTTTGGGGCTCTTTAAATAAAAGGGTAGAGAGAGAAAGAGACAGGGAGAAACTGCTGTGATTATACTTTTCCAAGATTGCTAACATGTATATGATAAGGCCGATGATTTAAAAGTGGAAAATAATCCACTAATGACAGGTTCTCCTGGGCCTGGGTCCTGGACAGAGACGGCATTGTGTTCAAGCACTGGAAGAGGAAATCAGAGACGAATCTAGGCAATAAGATCACTTTCCTTTGGCCCCAACTCATATTATTTCTGCTGGAGGAATAGTGAGGTCAGAGCCTGGGCTCCTCCCACATTGCTCTCTAACTCACGCTGACGCCTCCTTTTACCATGGAAAGTGTTGATTTTAAGATTCTTAGATGCCGTTCTCAGTCAAGAGCCCCCTGGGCATGTCGTGGCGGTCCCTGTGATCTTTCCCTTGCCCTGACAGACGCTGGGTATAAACCTGGCCGAGCAGAGGTTTCCCACAGTCCCTGGTTCCCATTTAGGGTTATTAGCACCGTGCAGACTTATCTTCCCGGCTTTATAGCATAATGGCCTGCAGATGTCAGTGGATAACTTAAGTCTGCATGGCCACCCCCCCAGACGGACCACCCTTCACTCTCCGCCAGTCCCAGCCGCAGCATACCCAAGAAACGAAAGCCCCGTAGCAAGCTGCTTCTAATGTTCTCAGCTCCCAGAGCCGAGATGGGCCACTTCAAAGTGTGCCTTTTACTCAGACACACACACAAGTTTGTTTAGATGGAGCCATGTGGGGTGTGTGGCTGAGCTCGTCAACAAGCCGTGTTTCTGCAGGAATGCCTACAGGGTTCAGCTGCCCTCTGATGCTCACGCGTTTCCCGTGGGATGCCTCGCAGGAGATGGCAAGCAGCCCTTTCGGTCATCTCTGGGGGACCCCATAGGTGGCAGCTGCTGAGGGCAGGGGCATCCTATCTCCATCAGTGGGCATTCCCCTGCCTCCGTCAGGGCGTCCGTGCAGTATGACTTAGTAAAGACGGGCATGGAGAAAGCAGGGCAGAGTGAGCCCCGGGATGCGTGTGAAGCTGGTTCTGTTGTGGGCTTCACCATGTGATGTGGAAATGAGGCGTGTCTCTGGTTATCCATGAAGAGACAGAACGCTATGGTATCAGGGTATCAACTTGATACAAGCCCAGAGTCACCTGGGAGGAGGGAGGGGGACTCAGCTGAAGAACTGTCTGTGTTAGATTGACGTACGGGCACATCTGTATGGCATTTTCTATGCTGCTAGTTAATGTAGGAGGGCCTAGCCCACTGTGGGTGGAGCTGTCCCTAGCAGCTGGGCGTGGTCTGAATAAGAAGGATGCTAAACTAGCCGGGAAGAGCAAGCTGATGAGTGATTCTACTTCAACCCCTGCCTTGAGTTCCCTTGACAGGGGACCGGAACCGTGAAATGGAAATGCACCCTTTCCTCCCCAGGAAGCTTTCGGTCAGGATTTTTATCTCAGCAGCAAAAAGCTAAGTAGGACACTGTGAATGGAAGAAAGTAGGAGCTGATCAGATCCCAGAAAATGAGACTGTCTCACCATGAATGGATGGCGTTGGTGGGACCAGGGCTGGCTGTGTGACAAGTGTTTACTTGTTAACAGTATCTTCTTACTTTTGTTTTAATTACGTGCATGTTTGCGTGTCTGTGTGTGGGCATGTGACTGCAGTGACTGAGGAGGCCAGAAGAGGGCGCCGGATCACCTGGAGCTGGATTACAGGCAGTCTCCTCTAAATGTGTGTGCTGGAAACTACACTGGGAACCTCTGCAAGAGCAGGGTGGGCTAACCATTGGGCAATGTCTCCAGCCCTGTGCTCTGTTTTAAAAGATGCATATGTGTATGTGGACATGTGTGTGCGAAGTGTGCATGTGGACATGCACGCATGTGTTGTGAAGTGTGCATCTGGACATTTGTGTGCGAAGTGTGCATATGAACATGTGTGTGCGAAGTGTGCATGTGGACATGTGTGTGTGAAGTGTGCATATGAACATGTGTGTGTGAAGTGTGCATGTGGAATGTGCACATATGTGTAAAGTGTGCATGTGGACATGTGTGTGTGTGAAGTGTGCATGTGGACATGTGTGTGTGTGAAGTGTGCATGTGGAATGTGCACATATGTGTGAAGTGTGCATGTGGACATGTGTGTGTGTGTGTGAAGTGTGCATGTGGACATGTGTGTGTGTGAAGTGTGCATGTGGACATGTGTGTGTGCGAAATGTGCATGTGGACATGTGTGTGTGAAGTGTGCATGTGGACATGCGTGTGTGAAGTGTGCATGTGGACATGTGTGTGTGTGTGTGAAGTGTGCATGTGGACATGTGTGTGTGTGTGAAGTGTGCATGTGGACATGTATGTGTGTGAATATGTATGTGAAGTGTGACTCAGGGTCTCTCACAACCCTGGAGTTCACCAGTTAAGTTAGCCCAACCCCAGCCAATGAGCCTCAGGGACCCTCCTGTCTCTGGCTCCCCAGCGCTGGGATTCCACACACATCTCACCATGTCTGGCTTTTCATGTCGATGCTGGAGACCGATCTCAGGTTCTGTGCTTGTAACTGAAGCACTTACAGGTACCCGGGACCCAATGAATGTTCTAAAGCGAGGCTGTCTGTTGTGATGAAGTTAATGGCGCATATAAACTTGATATGGCAGTAGGAGTGAGTGACATGTGGGTTGAGGAATGCCTTTTAGGAGGAATGGCTGCTTCCCTCCCTGTAATTTATAGCAGACTCAGCTCCACACAGTTGTAGATTTACTACGTCAGACTGCTGAGCAATTTCTATGCAGCTGAGGAGTCTGTAGACCTCCTGGTGGGCTGGCTGGAAGGGGGGAGGTTCCACATGTCTATCCTTCCAGCTCAATATGTTCGTGATATGTTAGCTGTCCGTCTTAGGGGTCTGGGCTAGGAGGGAAGGATGCTGCCAGCGTTTCAACCAGTGTTGCCTAGATCAAAGTGAAAGGAGTCAGGGGTGAGAGAATCCTCCGTCAATGAAGTGCCTGCCCACAGGCACAGGGACCCTAGGTGACCCTCAGCACATGCTAAAAACAAAACACAAACCCAGGTGTGATGGCATGCAATTATGATCCCAGCACTAGGGAAGCACAGAGAACGGGCTCTCCGGGCTTGTTGGCCAGCCCAAACTAACTGGGTACGTTTCATACCCCTGAGAGATCCTGCCTTAAAAAAGCAAAGCAAAAATAGCAGACAGCAACTGAGGATCGACACAAGGTTGGCCCCTAACCTCCGCACATGTGTGTGCCCACGTGCACACACACACAAGGAAGAAACACAGCCTTTATTTGTCTTGAATTTCAACCTGTCAGAACGGTTCAATGAGCCAGTGAGATGGGCTCAGTGGGTAAAGGCGTTTGCTGCCAAGCCTGGCAACCTAAGGGTTAATTCCCAGGACTTGTGAAAGGAGATAAACAATTCTGTCAGGTTCTCCTCTTACCTCCCTATGCACTGTGGCCTAAGCAACCCCTGCACACAAAGAAATAAATGCAAAATGAATGAATGAATGAATGAATGAATGAATGAATGAATGAATAAATAAAAAAAAACACATTTTAGTAGATGCCACCAAACTCAAGCAAATTTTTAAATGATGACATCTGGCCAAGAC
The DNA here is from genome assembly GCA_030556225.1 of Cricetiscus sungorus. Taxonomy (NCBI): domain Eukaryota; kingdom Metazoa; phylum Chordata; class Mammalia; order Rodentia; family Cricetidae; genus Cricetiscus; species Cricetiscus sungorus. The sequence goes on from JANBXA010000642.1 coordinate 35,603,364, forward strand.
AAGCAATAATAAGGAAGTGTGTGACCTACTACAGACCCTCTGGCCATATTCTCCCAACATTTTCTTTTCTTTCAACAGCTTGAGACCCAGTGCCCCTGAGGAAGCTGGGTTCAAAGGGTCCCAGGTCCTCACTGCCCTCCTGTGACTCCGATCTTCTATTGTCTGTTTCAGAAACTGTCTGGGAGGAAGATAAATCCGATCCTGCGGATGTTTGGGCAGTCCATATCAGGAGGCATTGATATGGATGGAAATGGCTATCCTGGTAAGCTGTTTTCCTCAGCACATGCTGGATAAAGAAGATAGGTCTGTGAGATAAGATAGATTTTTTTTTTGGTTCCATTCATGGTTGTTATTCACCCAGCAGAATGGGGACTTTTGCTTGGTGGCTGACTTTTAAAGGATGCAGCTCAGATAAGAAACTCCTTTATACAAAGTTGCTAAGAAAACCCAAATTCTTGGCAGAAGATCTGTTTTCAAATCAGTAAAAAAATTATCCACCAAATACAGATTACAATGAATTACACATACTAATAATATTTGCTTAAATAATTAATGATATATAGTAGTATATGCTAGTAACTACAGAAAAAATATACACAAACAAGATGAAATTAATTTTAATGAAGTGTAATCCAATATAGTCAACATTTTATCGTTTTACCGTGTAACTTATATAAAAGTTATTAATGAGTTAATTTTTTTAAAGATTAGGTCTTCAGAATCTGCTCTGTGTTTTACACACCCAGCTCCACAGCCAGATGTGCTTGGCTGCCACTTAGGACAATGTGGCTGTAATTCTCCTAAGTCATTACACAGCCAGACAGCAGCAGGAGGAAGGGCCCCTGACCACAAGGCTGGACCTGTGTCACTCTGGCACCATGCCAAAGGGCAGCTGGGGCTGGTTTCTATAAGGTTCTGAGGCTGTGACTTCTTGTTTTCAGATGTCACCGTCGGAGCCTTCCTGTCTGACAGCGTGGTCCTCCTCAGGTGAGAAGCCTGGCTCTTGATCCTAGGGTCACGTTTTCATGAGTGACAGATGGGATCTTGTGGAGGAGGCCTGGGGTGTGAGTCCATCATTTGTCCTAGTCCTTCAGGTCGAAGGTGCTGTGGGCCTAGATAAATTCTGCCTTTTCCCTCTCAGTCCTATTACTCTGTTCCACAGAGTTCCACAGAGTTCCAGCTTCTGGGCCCTGACTAGCTTATAGGGAGCGGAGAGCTCTCTGGGGTGTCTTGACAGGGTTTGGGCTAACCCAACCCTAATCCAAGTGCTGCTTGTCTTTGGTCATGACCATCCCCTTCTGTTGATGTGCAGCATAAACACTCCTGTTTCCTATAGGCGCCGGGCATTCAGAGGGCTGGGGAGCCCTGTCCAGCCTAGGTCCTTTGTTTTTGTTTCTTTAAATCTTTATAACCAGTGTCTTCACTGCATTAGCCCTCAGCCCCAGGGACCAGCAGCTTCTTGTCCTGTCACCGGTGGAAACAGAGTTGAGGGACCTGCACTTAGGCCCAGTGCTTGCTGAAGCATCTCCACCCATGCCCTGCCTTCAAGTATTTCTGTCTGTGTGAGTCAGAGGAAGCAGGCTTGCACTCTGGAGTGGGAGCCAACAGCTTTGTTAATAACTCGATGGCAGAAAGTTCTGAAGCGGACAGACCGCTGTGGGCTTACAGCTGGAAGGGATCCCAGAGGCCATGTAGTCCTACACTGCAGGCGCTTCACATTGAGCCTGGCCTTCTGAGCCTCCCCAGGCGGACACAGTCTCTTCTTGAATGAGGTACCCCCACAGGCAGGGGCTTAGTGACTTAGAGAGAGCCAGCTGGCCCATAGATAGCTCTAAATTTTGCGTTGTCAAAGTGGCAGAATAACCATGAAGTTGGGTGTGCCCTAGAGGGCAGGTGGCCTGAGTTCAAACCCAGCCTCTACCCTTCCAGGTGAGCTTCCTGGGCAAGCTCCTTGACACCCACCCCGTCCCGTCCCGTCCCGTCCCGTCCCAGGATTTAACTCTGTGAAAGACACAACAGCAGTGTTTCCCAGAAGCTGTGGGTTGATCATGTAAATATGAGACAGTCTGTGTTAGGATGAGCAGGTCTTACGCAGATCTGGTTAAATTTGACTTCCTGAAATTCCGTTTGTATCATCTACCCAGAAGCCCTGCAGTATCTGAAGATAACAATGTGTACTCAGATACTGATGTCCAATCTCCCCGGCTCCTTGAATTACACCCCATGTGGTTGGTGTTACAGGAGGGTTCTTTGTCCCAGCTGGTCCCGTGGCCCTTCAGCCCCAAATGAACACACAGATGCTGTATTAATTATAAAACTGTTGGCTGATGGTTGGTTTAGGCCTCTTATTGGCTAGTTCTGTCCTAATTACTAACCCATTTCTATTAATCTATGTATTTCCACGTGGTCTCATCTTACCCGAGAAGGATCTGGACCTCTAAATCTTTTGGTGGCTCACATGGAGATTGTTTCTGGCTGGCCCTCCCTGCCTACCTCTCCCAGAATTCTCCTTGTCCTAGTCCCGCCTATCTTCCTGCCTCTTTGGCCAGACGGTGTTTTATTCATCAACCAATGAGAGAAACATATGCACAGAAAGCCGTCCCCCACCGGCGGATTTCCACTCCTTTCCTCCCTTTTCTCTAGAGGGCAGCTTCCCTCCTGGATGAGACCATGTGAAGGTCTGTGACATGGGAGCCTGCAGCAGCACAATGCCTCTTACGATCCCACAGCTCATCGCGGGTCTTAGATGAAACAGGCCCCCTGGCTTCTTACAGTGGCTGTAGGCTGTTTTTGATACCCAGAGCACCTGTTTGTTTGTCTGACATACAAATTATTCTTTTGTTGTTGTTGTTAATACTTTTTTAAATTTAAAACAAACTTGTTTTACATGTCAATCCCAGTTCCCTCACCCTCCCCTCCTTTTCTGTCCACCTCCCCCAAAAAACCCTCATTCCATCCCCTTTCTGCTCCCCAGAGAGGGTGAGGCCTTCCATGGGGAGTCTTCAAAGTCTGTCACATCATTTGAATAGGGCCTAGGCCTTCCCCCATGTGTCTAGGCTGAGAGAGTATCTCTCTGTGTGGGGTGAGCTCCCAAAGTCAATTTGTACACTAGGGATAAATACTGATCCACTATCAGAGCCCCATAGACTGCCCAGTCGTCCTAACTGACACCACGTTCAGCGGGACTGAGTCGGTCCTGTGCTGGTTTCCCAGCTGTCAGGCCGGGGTCCATGAGCTCCTCCTTGTTCAGATCAGCTGTTTCTGTGGGTTTCTCATACAATATATTCTAATCATACCTTCTCCTTTCTCATCTCCTTCCAGATCCCCTTCCTATCCATCTAACCCCATGCCTTCTTTCTCTCTCTTTTTCTTTAGAAAACAGGGAAATTAAAACAAAACAAAATAATAGCAACAAACCAGACTCCAGTATTAAAGAAAGAAAGGAAGGAAGGAAGGAAGGAAGGAAGGAAGGAAGGAAGGAAGGAAGAAAAAAAGAAAGAAAAACCCACAAGAAACACATACACAAAATTCATAAAAACACAAATTCGGAAACCATAATAGTTAAGTAAAAGATAACAAAATCAACCTCAAACAAAGCATTCTGAGAAAAAAAAAAAAGAAAACAAAAAATTGAAAATGCCATTGAGTTTGTTTCGTGTTGGTCTTCTGCTGCTGGGCGTGGGGCCTGCCCTAAGTGTGGCGTATATAGGTAGGGAGACCCCACTAGGGAAAATTAAGTTTTTTTTTTTTTTTTTCCGAGCAGTTGTTGATTGGAGACAGCTTCTGAGTCAGGGGTGGAGGTCATGCCCACTTCCCCTCTCGGTGCTGGGACACAATCTATCTTCCCCCAGGAGCCACAAACCCAAATTAGCTCCTTCTTGTCTCTCTCCACGGGTGTAAATGTTAAGTGAGGTGCCCTCCCCGGTTGACGGGGACCCCAGACTCCAGGATGGAGTGGAAGAGCAAATCTGATGGCAGGGAGAAAGCACATGGGTGAGGCGGTGAGCAGCCCCACATCCACAGTCTGGAAGACACAGGAAGAACAATGAGCCTGAGTGAGCCCAGAGATGCACGGCAATGGGGCCATCACGGGAGGCCATGCCATCATCCTCTCCGTTTAGACACCGTTTATATACATTGTCCTGTGGAGGTGGAACTGTGTACGTGTGAGATGCTAGAGAGTTAGCCAGTGTTAGAACACATCCCTCATACCAAGCACTAGGCGGATATTTTACATACATTCCTGTTCTTAGCCACAGGTGTGGCCCAGAGAGATGCCCCGTGCTTAGCCACAGGTGTGGCCCAGAGGGATGCCCCGTGCTTAGCCACAGGTGTGGCCCAGAGGGACGTTCCACTGGACGATTTCATCATGGCTGAATATAACAGCTATGCTCATGTAAGCTGAGGCACCACTATGCGGTACCCGCTGTGGGGCTGCCATCACACATGTGGTCCGTCTTCAGCATTCATACAGTGCATGACTGTATTCACCGTGTGTTTTCTTTCCTACTTGGCTTATCATTTGTGTACAGTACAATGTACCAGTTCAAGCACATGGCTCAATGAGTTTTGACTGGGGCACATACGCACGCAAACCACGCCACCGTCAAGACAGAGTTCATTCCCGTCTCCCTGCAAGCTTTCTTGGGCTGTTAAAAATGATTTGTGATTGTTGCCGTGTTGGGGAGGCGCCCATCAAGACAGCATTGTGGAATGGGTTCTGTCCTTCTACCTTTATGTGTGTTCTGAGGGTCAAACTCAAGTCCCCAGGCTTGCATGACAAGGATTCTGTCCACCAGCCCCCTCACCAGCCCCTCTCAGGTTCTAATTGCATCTTGCTCTCAGTAGGCATCTGCTGTTGTGAAATGTCGCCATAGGTCATTTTTGCCTGTTCTAGGGCTCCATTAGAGTGGAACCATACCATATATTCTAACCCCTGAGCTCTTCCACTCATCCCGATGTTACGGAGATCCACCCACGTTTCGTATTCACACTGCAGACTGATTTCTTGTCCTCTGAACAACCCACGGCATGTGTACTGCCATTATCCTCCTGATGTGTGAAGAACCAGGAGTTTTGTGGTCGTGAACGTGGCTACCAGCTTGACACACCCGGGAAAAAACAGAGCCACGATGGAAGAATTGCTTCCATCAGGCTGGTCTGTGCGATTGCCAGTTGGTGCAGAAGGGCCCGGCCCTCTGTGGGCAGTGCCTGGCTGTGTAAGAAAGCAAGCTGAGCAAGCCCGAGGGGAGGCTGATAAGCCCTGGGCCTCCGTGGTTCCGCTTCAAGCTCCTGCTTAACTTTCCTTGATAATGGACGGTGAGTTGTAAGTGGGCCTAGAGCCCTTCCTCCTCCTGCTGCCTCTGGTCATGGTGCTCATCACAGCAGCAGGACAGCCAATTAGGACAGGCTTTTAAAGATTCCAGATGGTGTAGGTGCCCACAGGACATCAAAGCGGGGCTACACGGTTGGAGGCTGTGGTGGCATCCCTCTCAGCAGAGAGGACCCGGTGGGCTGCCCTGGCCGAGCTGACACCAAGCTGTACTGGCTGATGCAGCTTTCGGGTAGTGTCATAGCAGAAGCCACAGGGCTGTGGGTGGGTGGGTGAGGGCGTGGGAAGGCAGTGGCTCACCTTTCCTGAATCGGGGCTGCAAAGGGACACATGGATGCCTTGGACACAGTGCTTGAGGGGAGTTAGCTAGATCTTGAGTTTCTTTTGATTTTAGGTGAGACGGACAGAGAAATGTGTACGAGCGCACACAGATGCTATGCATGCTGTAGTTGAAGGCACTGGGAGAGGCACCTTGGGGGTTTGGGGAAGCTTTGGGCTAAGCCAAGAGAGAACCTGACTGGGCGTCTCCACGATGCACTGGGACAGAGGAAGGTCCAGGGCTGGCTTTGTTAGGCAGCCTTTACTTGTCCCTGCCCTGCCAGGAGAACCAGAGCAGCGTCATGTGAAATCTGTACACCAGCCATCCACTTCTGTTGTTTACCTGGAAGTGTAACACCGAGATTTGACCTCTGCCATTGAAAAGCACTCTGGTTACTCGCTCCTTTGAAGTCTTAAAAACACCTCTGGTTCTGGCCCCCTTTGCTGCGGTTATGGAGAGGTTGGAGGGTGGGAGGTGGGCTCCGCCCTAGGAGTGTGAGCAGGCCCCAGCTTTGCCCTCAGGAAGTTTGCTCAGGAGGGCAGGGTCCCCTGTTCTGGTGATAGGAGCCCAGAGTGATGCCACGGACAGGCAGAGGAAGTGCCCAGAGAGGCTTATGAAACAGTGCTTCCCAGTCCAAAAACAATACTTGGAGTGGAAACGGAGGAAAAAAAGCTGAGGGAACTGATGTAACAGGCGTTGGAAGGGATGGACCCGGGAGTCGGCCCTTTCAAAGGGCTCCGCTTGGCAAGCTTTGCCAGAGTTTGTCTGGAGTGCTCCTGCCTCGTGCTCACCTCACCCAGCCCAGCAGAGCTCTCTGGGAGGGCACTCTGGTGGGCTGATAAGGGATGGGCGGCCTTCCATCTTCCCTTCCATAGCGGGGGCAGGTCAGGGCTTGCCAGGGTGTAATGGTAGGCAGGAGTCCAGCTCTCGCGGAGGCTGCAGAGGATACTTTGTTGCAGCCACCGCCATCCCAGTGCTGAGCTCCAGGTTGTGGGTCTGGGTTAGTTAGACACAGTAGCTGTTTTCCTTAGGAAGGCAGAGGGCAGTTAAGAATCAGAGCTAAGAGCACACTGGCGGTGGGTGGGGGTGGGTAGGGGTGGTGTTCTACTTTTTATTGCTATAAAAGCCTTGGTGGGGGCGACTAAGAAGTAAAGAAAGGTTAGTGTTTGCTCAGTTTGGGGACACAGTCAATCATGGGGGGGAGGGGCCTCATGGTGACCCCCTTGAGGCGGGTCACGTTGTGTCTGTGTTCAGGAAGCAGAGAGATGTGGATGCTGGCCCTCAGCTCCCTTTATCCTTTTTATTCACAGACCCCCCAGCCTATGGGATGGCACTGTCCCCATCCTGGGTGGGTTGTCACGCCCCACTTAACGTAATCCAGATCCGCCCCCCCACACACACACGTGTTCAAGATGATTCCAGATCCTGTCAAGTTGACAAAGCTAACCGTGATGCCATTCTACGCCAACTAGGGTGACATGATCTCTCTAAGTCGTTCTAGCACCTTCTGAGGGTGAAGCCAGGGGAAAGTTGACAGACCAGGATATTGGTTTCTCTCAGGGTTAGGGTTAGGGTGTTGTTGTCTGTCTTCCTTTTGCCCCAGAGCCAGATTTGCTCAGAATTCCCCAGTTCACTGCCCTGTCAAGGTCGCCCTTCTGTTGACCTTCCTGTCCCTGTAAAGACAGCAGCAGCAGAGTTACCATGCCATCTGTGTCGTGTGTGTGTGTGTGTGTGTGTGTGTGTGTGTGTGTGTGTGTGTGTGTGTGTGTCCTCGCTGTGCTATGAACCCAGGTTTTTCTTTGACGTTCTCTTGTCTTGGAGTCCCATCGTCAGGTCACCCTGGTGCACTCTGAACCTTAGACACACGTGTGACAACGTCATTCCCAGTTTATGCCCCTTAATCTTGAGTCACCCCACAAGCATGAAGGCCAGGGATCCTGAGGGGGTTAGGTTCCCTGTGAGGTCAGGGCTGGGGTCGGGGCAGGGGCAGGGGCGGGGGGCGGGGAGGTCAAGCCACAGCTTACGTGCCTCCCCCTGAGCAGTGGGACCACGGGACAGACGCCTGTTTCCTCCTCAGCTTTTGACTCCTTGCCCCAGGGATGCTGTCCACCCATCAGGCACTGGGGGATGGTCATGTCAGCGAGAGGGCTGTGTTTATTGGCTTTTGCTTCCTCCTAAGGCTAGCCAGGTTAATTCCTTGAAGTGTTTTGCAGGGACCAGCTGGGACTCCATCAATCAATTCTTTTTAGACCATATTTAATATTCAATGACTTGATAGACATAAATGAAAGAGGATATTTGACCAACTTATGCTGACAACGGCAGGGGAACCACTCAGTATGTGTCTAGTGGTTTCTCCGTCTCTCTGTCTCTCTGTCTGTCTCCCCCACCCCTTCCTTTTGGCATTTTAAAGCAAACTCTCACTCTGTGACCCAGGCTGGACTAGAACTCTGGGAAATCCTGATGCACTCACTCAGATTCTGGGATTCCAGGAGTGACCTGTCACAGGCAGTTTTGCATCTAACCCTGAACCATGCCTTATGCTATAGAGACTTCCCCTCAGTGCAGTCATGCCTCCCCAGAGAAGTGGAAATCGGAACGTCTTGGGTGAAATTTTAAATAATCACCCAGCATCTGGTGGTTGATTTACGGCTTTAGCCAGCTGTGTTTCATTAACAGTTAACTCGCTTTTGTTACCGGGAAGCAAACCATTAGTATTTTAGGGAATGTGCTACTTTTAAAACCAGAAAGAAAGAAAGAAAAAATACTTACAGAGCACACTAGCCTTTCTCTCTTGGGACATTTCATTTTTTAATTAAATGCTGGCTGAAGTCCCGGGATCTATTTTGCCTGTATAGTTCTTGTTTGGTTCTGAGAGCCTCTACTTAACACAGGTTCCCTCCCCTCTCCTATTCATGCAGGGCCAGGCCAGTCATCACTGTGGATGTCTCCATCTTCCTCCCAGGCTCTATCAACATCACAGCACCTCAGTGTCATGATGGACAGCAGCCTGTGAACTGCCTAAATGTCACCGTGTGTTTCCGGTTCCATGGAAAGCATGTGCCAGACGAAATCGGTAATGGGTCACAGTGTCAGGGCTCGGGGTACCTGTCACAAGATTGGCATGCTCCAAGTTCCCTCTCACTTGACATCCTGTGGCTTTGCAGGCAGGGGTGCAGTGGGCTGAACATTCCCTTTCTCTGAGACTACTCTCTCCTGCTCATTTACATATTTCAAATTTCACACACCCTCCAGCTCCAGCACATATGACAGTGAGCCTCAAGCCTCCTTCCCCACAAATGTATGAGGACTAGACTGGAACCCTCTGGGTGGGGCAGAGTGTGGGCTGGTGAGATGGAGTGCCTAAACCTTGCCCATATGGAACACTTCGTGCAGTTAAAGAAACAATAAGAATCCAGAGGCTCTCCCGCCCCACCCCATAAGCTTTCAGCATCATCTAGGCAGTGGGGCTGCCCCACACAACAGCTGACATCGGATCAGGATGTGAAGGTTTCCAATGCTTGTGTGCTTAAGAGCATGGCCCTACTCTGGCATCTCAGAGTGAAGAAAATGCAGCTCATACTCAGTTAGCATTCTTATACAGTCTAGAGATGGTATGCTGCCCACATGAGACTGGGCCCTCCCAAATCAACTGTCAATCAAGAACACTAGTTGGCAGTGTGATCTGGACCATGCCTCAATTGAGACTCCTGATGATGATTCTAGGCTGTGTCAAGTTGAGAGCTGTAGCTAACTCTGGCAACATCCCTGTGAAGTTTGCATGCAATTTAAGTGTGAAAAGCACGACTGTGGAGTTCACAAGTATGCACATCCCCCCAAACCTGCAAAGACATACTCACATGTGTAGTTCACTAAGCTGGACTTTAAATATTCTATCTTATCCAACAACATGCCAACCCCTGATAATTGGCAAATTATCGTGATCAACTGTATTGAACAAACTCTACAATTAAATACCATACTTATTTATAAAGATTTCTTTTAAAAAAAGAGAGCTTAGAAATTGCCACATTAAACATAGCCATATGATAAACTTGGGAGGGAGAGTCATGCAATTTTTATATAGAGAGCATGGAGAAAAGTAATATTCTTTAAGTTCACACAGCTGTTGGGGCTGGGTGCTATAGTTGCATTTTCAAACATTGTTTTTCCTATTATCTTTATTGTTGGAGTCATCAGAGTCTGATAAGAAAATAAAAAAGGGTTCTGGTCCTGGAAGTAAACACTGCAGTCAGTTAATGAACATATTTCACAGGATGCGGCAAGCAATTATTATTTTTGGAGCTAGAGACCAAACCCTGGCCCTCTTGACTGATAATACATGCCTACCACCACGGGCCTGCACCCGCAAACCGTGGATGTTAGTTCTGACGCACATAAAAACCGGGCAAGTAATGCTGTACTCATTTGCTAGCTGTAGATTGTGTGTTTGCCTGTGCTAGCGGTGCACTAGACACAGCTCTGCACCAGCGCCCTGCTAGAGGGACCTTACTGACATGCCTTCGTATTCCTGGTCCATGTTCTCATGAACATGAAGGTAACATGGCATAATGGGAACAGAGAAGACACGGCCATGCAAGGTTAAACGGAAGTGGGCCCATGACCTAAGACTCCAGGGCTCGGCAAGGCATGGCATGGGGACCCTGTGATCTCGCAGCCCTGGCTGGGGCCACAGTCACGTAGTGGCTTTTCACGGACCACTAGGAGGAAATCCACGAGGGTCTGAGCTGGACCGTGGCCCTTGAAGGAGTAAAATGTTCCGGAAAGGGCAGGCTGTTGACCGATGTGCATTTCATATGCAGTGTTGAGTCGCCCGGTCAGTGGTCGGTGGAGGGTGGGTTAGCCCCTTGCGGCCTCCTGTTCAGGTTGCTTCCTTAGCCTCTGCCTGTGGTTCATCGAAGTCAAACGTCCTTGTATACCCCGAGGCTCTCTAGAGATCTTTACCAATTAACACTCAGGTTGGGGTTCGGGTTATAGCTGAGTCATAGAGAAGTGCTTAACACGCACGTGTGGGGCCCAGAGTTCAATCCCACAAGCACATGTGTGTGCACATGTGGAGGAACTGAGTCAGGTGTGATCTCGAGAATGCTGGCATGGACAGGGCAGTAAGGAAGAATACGCTCGTTTCTAGAACAACAGCCATTGTCTCCTCTGAACACTGCGGCCACTCACGGGGTTGGTGACTGTTCCCTCGTAGAAGGCAGAGGGGAGCATCACTGAAGTCACCTGAGATTCCAGCCACTCACTCCCACAGCTGCCAGCCATTTGTATGTGGCTCGGCCCTAACTGCACACAGCCTCTGGTCTTGGTGCATGCTAGGGTATGTAGGCTGTGGAAGGTTAACCAGGAGGAGATGTTTCTACCTTCGCAGCTACAGGGATGTTGTCGTCTATGCTGGGGTGAGGCTCTCCAGGAGTGAGGCTGTGTTGGGGTCCCCCACACTCCTCCAAGAGCTCTTCATCCAGGCTCTGCACATCGGCCCAAATCCCGCTGGTCCCCCAAGTTGGACTTTAGGGGATCACAGCTTGTTTTAAAAGACTTTGCTTGGTCCCTGGTACATTAGGAGGAGGAGATAGCCACTTGCTTACCTCTCTTTCGGGAAGAGGGTCCTTCTTTTCCTGTCATTTCCACAAATGGGAAGCACACCTCAGTCTACAGTGGGGGCAGATGTAGCACTCCACCAGAGAGCGCATCCTCAGAGAGGCTGAGGAAAAGGAACCCTGCTGGAGATGGCTAGGCCTGGGCCCTTGGGGGCCCCCCTTTGAGGTCTGTACAGGAGACTCCTGGCTCCACAAAGCTAGCAAGACCCGGTCTCTAGGCTTCAGAGAGGAAGGTTGAGGACATCTCGAGAGCACCTGCCCCTCCACCCAGGGTGATCGCCTAGGATTCTCCGCCCAGGGTCCTCTCTGTGCATATTCAAACTGAATGAGAGGTCTGAGGTTGGAACCAGCAACCTGTGTTTAACCAGTTTGCAGGTGGCCCGTCGAGGCTATAGTTTGTTAATTCCTTCCTTGGGGTTATCCGAGCCTGTAAGTTTGAAGCAGGGACCTTATGCATCTGGGACCTAGATCTTTACGTAGAGAGGGTGTCACTTACCTCTCTGAGAGTCTGAGAGAGTACAGTGAGGGCTTTGGCTCATGGAGGAGGGACTACGGGATAGAATTATGGCTATTGGGACCAACTGCCATGAAAGATGGTTGTTGATTAAGTGGATAAATAAGCAGAGAGGGGCAAGGTCCTCTTCACCTCCAGTCTTGCAGGGGCCCTCTGTCCCTTCTCCCTATTGGCAGAGCTGCTGGCAAAACACATTTGCGGGATCCCAGCCCTAGTGCCAAGAAAGGTGGGCTTGGGACGGAGAACAAGGACTGCATGACCGGGATAAAAGCATCTGGGTTCGAGGGGGATCTGAAATGTTAAGGCCACGTTCCTACTGCACAGAGCATTGGCTCTCAGAGGACATGATCTGGTCTCTGGAGAGGCATGGGGGTGAGAACATGGACCTCATCTGTGTTATTTCGGGTGACGAAGTTCTGCCAGACCCTGTCTCAGCTCTGGGCACAGAGCACGGGCTCACGCCCTAGAGGGAGGGGTCTCCTCACTCGCCGTTCTAGGCATGTGCTGGTGGCATACAGACTGGCTGCCCACTCCGGCAGTGGGCAGCCCAAGAGCAGGGTTATCGCGCGTTTCACCAAGCAGTTTCAAACAAGAGTTCAGCTCCGTCCAGTGTTCTCAAACACTTCATCCTTGGCTCAGGGACTGGCTATGGCTTCTCAAAGCCTCCTGGCAGCCACAAAAAAGGACCCAGTGATGTAAGGAGAGTGCGGAGCCTTTTACCCATAGGCTGCGCCGACCTTCTTGGTGGCCACAGACTTGCCTGTCTAGAGGCTGAGAAGTGCAATTCTGAACGTTTGCCATAGCATCAAATGAGAACCAGGAAGGGCTGTGCCCCATGAGTCGCATTTCCAACTTTGCTTGCTGGGGGATTGAAGCCAGGGTCCCATTCTTGCTAGGAAAGCGCTGACCACTGGGCTCCATCCCCAGCCTACACTTTGCACTCTAATCCTCCACCCTTGTGTTCCCTGGGGTAACTGACCGCCCGGCAACGCCTTTCATGAGCAGAGGCCTTTTCAGCACTGCCCCCCCCCCACGTGCTCTGGATCTTAGGCCCAGAAGGATGGCCCCCAGGTCACCCATGGGAATAGCAGAAACACAGTTAGAAACAGATGCCTTGTGCCCAGCCACCCCTTTTTTTCCCCCTGAAGTTAGAGGTGATGTATCTACTCCTTAGGGAGACCTTTTGCACAGAGTCTCAAAGCTTCCGGTCCCCAGAAGTGTAAGGATGAGCCGAGGGAGACTCTTGTCAGGGAAGGAATAGGTTACCTAAGAAAGCAACCACTGCCAAGTAAATATTGCATTCCTAGAGGAAGACAGGCCAGAAAGTGGAAATATCCCTTTCCTCCTCCCCTGGGAAGCCCCGAGTAACGCCGCTGGAAGGAGACAGGAGACAGTCACAGCTGAATCCTCGTTCTGCTTTAGATGGGGGAACGATCCCGGGCTGGCTGGGACAGAACAGAGCCCCAGTTGATGTGAGACAGCTGGTCCTCTCCCGGCCCCAGCCCATGTTGGAGGGGGGCCCTTGGGAACCAGCTTGGGGGGCAGGGAAGAGAAGCAGGCGAAAGCATGACTAGGTCTGATCAGCTTTTCCATCCACATGACATCATTCGACATGGCATAGACACAAACTTCCAGAAGTTAGAGCCTCATGTGTCATGTGCTGTGGGAACTGGCTCTAATCTGAACCAGCACCCTCTCCTGGGCCAGGCTTTGAGAGCTGGCTTGCATTAAGGGGTTGCTGCTGAGGCTAAGCTGCAGGCCTGAGGCACCGCCCCCACCCCACCCCAAGCAAGCTGATTGGCTGCATCCCAACATGCTTGGGGCGCTGCAGTGGGAGCTATTTAAAGCTAGCACTGGAGCTGGGGCTTCAGAGGAGACTGTTTATTCTTATCTGTGGCAGCTCCCAGACTCTCTGCACTCAGGTGGGGTTTCTTCATGCTGAATCTTGCTTGCATTTAGAAGCGAGAGTCTGACATAGAACGGACTTCTGTATATTTATGATGTCAAAATAAACTTCATAGCAAGCACGAAGGAGGCAGTTCTAGAGAGGAAATAAATGCTTTCAGAGCGATTGGATAACGGGGTCTGTCTGGGAATCAGACACTTGAACATTTGACAAATCTGCTAGGTTGGTATCCACATGCCCTACCTGGAGCCGAGCAGTGGCCTCATTTTCAGCTCTGTTGCTTGAACTGCACCTTCCTCCCCGCCCTGGAGGATCTTAGCTGTTGACCTCTGTGGTGCTTTGAGCAGAAGGGGGTTGTTTGCTTGCTAAGTACTCAGCGCAGCTCTGGGCATGCGCAGCTCTGGGCACGCGCAGAAGGCTGAAATTGCCTCCTTTCCTAAGTTGCCCTGTGTTGAGATCTCCCCCAACCCAAATACATTCCCAAGTCAAGGGTCTCAGGGCACACCTCAGCGTAGGGATGAGCCCCGGCGGTAGCAGCCTGTAAATGGGGCAGAGTACCGGCATAGGCAGGCTTCTCCGGAGGAGCTTAGGAGGAGCTGAACCGGGAGTTGGAAATGCAGAGAACACGAGTGAGGGAGGATGCGGGGTCAGCTAGGGGCAAGCCTGAACTCCGGATTTGGCTACAGACACAGAGCTGAGCTGAAGCTGCAGTTTAGGTCTGTGGGCAGGCTAGACAAGGGACTCCTTATTGGGAGATGGAGAGCTCATACTCATACATACATACATACATACATACATACATACATACATACATACACGCCCCCACACACACACACCTTCAGCTAATGCCGCCCACCCACATTCACATTATAGAGTTTGCTTTGCTTCATCCAAAGTCTAATGACAACTGTTAATCTCATTGCTTGAGGACCTTCACAACAGTGTGTAGTTTAGTGCCTGGCTAAATATCTCGGTACCGTGAACCAACCAAGTTGGCACATAAGTAAACCATCCTGGCAAACCAAATGGAAAGTGTCTGACTAAGCATGTTGCCACTGTGGGTCGGTCAAACTCAGTCCTGCTGGGGACTCCGTGTAGGACATGCATGCCTCAGGGTGAGGTGCCCTAAGTGCAAGGAAACTGCGTCCTGTCCACAGTGCCACTCAGAGGCCTGACTTCTGCCACGAACTGGAGAAACCCTTTAGTGGAGGCAGACAGATTTGGAAGAGGCCCAGAGGATGTGAGTCGGAGTTGACACCATCCACCCTGTGTTGCTGTGTTCATTCCCGTGCTCATGGAGCTCATCTGGCTCCACAGTCTGCTGTCCCTCTCATTTTCCTTTTCCCGAGGGACAAGAACAGCCCTCCTTTGTCATCTGGGAGGATGGTGGCCAGGGACTGTTGAGACGCTTCAGCTGCCATCCCTACCTTGGTTTATCCAACCATGCCTCTCACGTGTCCTCCAGCTGTGGGCATCCGCAGATGTAATCTTGCTAAAGAGCATTTTGAAACTCACTTCCCTGAAACATAACCACTTGTGCTGTTGGGTTGTTACTGCCTGAAGTAAAAATATTGGCTCAGGGTTCAGCTCTGGACTGTGTTGGTGCTTGGTCCTGAACAGGTATGGTAGTTTGAATGTGCTTGGCCCCTGTAAGCTCACAGGGACTGGGACTATTAGGAAGTGTCGCTTTGTTGGGGTGGTTGTGGTCTTTTTGGAGAAAGTATGTCCCTGTAGGGGTGGACTTCGAGGTCCCATATATGCTCAAGCTGTGCCCAGTGCCTCAGTCTACTTCCTGTTGCTTTTTGATCAAGGTGTAGCCAGAACCATGTCTGCCTGCACGCCACCATGCTCTCCACCATGATGGTAGTGAACTGAACCTCTGAAACTCTAAACCACCACCACCACAGTTAAATGTTTTCCTTTATAAGAGGTGCTGTGGTTATGGTGTCTTCACAGCAATAGAAACCCTGACTAAGACCGAAGTTGGTAGTGGGAGTGGGGTGTTGCTGTAATAGGATCCACCATGCTTTCGTTTGAAGGAATTTGGACTTTGGGACCGTAGATTAGAAAAGCAGGTGAATGATTTGAGTGCTGCTCAATGGGCCATCCTAGTGAGGCGTGGGAGACAGTGGTGCAGATTAGATCCGGAGAGCTCTGGATTCTGCTGTCTGGTTGATGGTTCTTGGTCTGGAGCAAGTATTTTTCCTTTTTGGAGCCTCATGCCCCTTTGTCCTGAAAGTGGAGGTTTTGCATAAGCTGACTTAAAGGATTTCTTCAAGACCTTGGCGGTCTGTGCACACTCTCCACTTGTAATGCTCGCTTGTGCCCGTGTTTTCTCTGCTGAACCACTTCCCCAGGAGTAGAACTATCTCCTGGGGTGACCCATGTTCCGGGTCCCTCCTGGTGACCCAGCTTTACCTCAGAAATCAGCTGCTTGTCAAAATAAGTAAGGTAGGGTTTCATAGCCTCCACTGGCTAGGAATCTGTCATCTGGGCATGATGGGAGCCATGATATGGCTGGAGCCCAGGGAAGCCATTTGATATAGCAAGAATATGCCATGGATGACTTGTCAAGTCACCCTTTTTTCTTCCCTGTGCAGACTTTCCTTGGTGGCGGGTCCTTGTGATGTTATTTAAGAACATGGCTATTCCTGTGAGTTGGCTTTGCCATACTTAAACACTGGCTTCAATGAATGGCCCAAGCTTCCAACAGTTGTGTGGAGATGGCCTGAAATGGCTCACCTGCCTCCTACCGATCAGCTATCTCATGTGGTCATTTTAGCGGCACAGATTATTGCTTACACTTCCTGGAGCTAGAAAATTCCTCAGTAGTTGAGCTCTCTCTAAAGAAGCCAAGTTCGGTACCCAGCACCCAAGTTTCTAGTTACTCTAGTTTCAGGGGGGCTACCACTCCCTTCTGGCCTCCCTGGGCACCTGCTCCCATGTATCATGCAATTACATACACACATACATGTAATAAAAATAAAATCTTTAAAGACACACCAAAGGGTTAAGAAATAAAATGGCTCACTGAGTGACTGGCCTCTGGCAGAGACAACAGTGCTGTAGGTCTGCTGAAGTTCACCTTACTGGATAAAACACAGCTGTCTGTTTACCTCCAGGCTCCAGAGTAACAGAGGCAAGGTCTGTTGGATTTACCCAGCATGCATTTGGCGTCATAGCATCCTTTTTCTGTGCCACTCTCCTGTCTGGCACTGACCTCTCAGGTATAGGGCTGAGTTTTCAGGAGGAAATCTCCACGTAGGAGCCACCATGGCCAAAGCTTTGGTGGAAGGATCAGCACCCTGAGAGTAGCACCAGCTCCAGGCTGTGCCTCAGTTTCCAAGTATGGAGCTCTATGAAAGTGGAGTGGTTTTTGTTTGTTTGTTTGTTGTGTGTGTGTTTTTTTTTTTTTTTTTTTTTTTTTTTTTGCCTGTGGTGTTGACTGATACCTCATTGTGACAGTAGTACCTGGTCTTCTCGTTCCATCATGGGTGACACACACACAGTTGGAAAGATTTGTTTGTGAGAGATACTGAATCATTGCAGCAATTGTCCCTTAATTTCACCAAGTCAGCAGTTTCTAGTCACATCTGACAGGTCTGCTGTGATGCTTACCTATCAGACCACCCTGTGCATGGTAAAATAATCATTGGCATACAAGTGTGTTAGTGGTTCTGCTTAGTACCACACAAAGGCATGGGATTTAAAACAAGGAAGAACCACAGGCCTGATGTGCCTGGAATCCCGGGGAGGGCACAGCCATCCTGGTTTCTCCACAGCCTGGTTACAAGCTTCTGAGGTGGTGTGATGTGGGCGCAGGGCAGTCCCATATATTGTGTGAACTGTGGGGCTGGGTGGTCTCACTGCTGTGTATCCATCTTTGCTGACATCCTTGACCCTTCATTTCCTGTCAGATCTGAGCTATAACCTGACGGCTGATGTGGCCCAGAAGGAAAAGGGCCAGCTGCCCAGAGTATTCTTTGTGTTGCTGGGAGAGACCGCCGGCCAGGTCTCAGAGAAGTTGCAGCTGACCCACATGGACGAGATGTGTCATCACTACCTGGCCCATGTCAAGGTTAGTCTGTCTCCTCCTCTCTCTAATCCTCAGTTCTGATCTCTACTGATGGTCATTCGGACTTTTCATTATGTAGGCTCTGACTTTCACAGTTCTCATTCACAATATGCATTTCTTCTTTAAAAGCTCAAAGCGGAAGACATCTTATTTATCTTTAAGTTTTTTCAAAGCACTGAGTCCTGGAGGGGTGCATGCATGCCTGCCATGGTGTGTGTGTGTGTGTGTGTGTGTGTGTATGCACGCTGTGGTTCCAGGGATTGAACTCAGGTTGTCAGGTTTGCAAGAGAAGCAAGCGCTCTACCCAGCAAGTCATCTCTTGGGCTCCCCTTTACCTACTGTGCTGCCCTCTGAGCAGGGTAGGGGATGCCAGGAGACCAGTCTCTGACGGTGCCCTGTTCTCTTGAGATGTCGTCCTCTGCCTGCTGCAGCTTGACAGTCATTGAGAGGAAAAGCATCAGCAGCCATGCTAGGGGCCTCATATGGCGTCATTCCGAATGCCTTTCTTGGTGGTCTATGACATGACATAGTAACTCACAGTCAGAGTTAACTCATTTTAAAACTGGTTGGATACAGTTCTCTTGTTGGTTACTTTCTGTTTATTTTAGAAGTGCATTTGGGGGGAGTCTCTTTCCTTCCTCCAAATAAACTTCCAAATGTTCCCCTCCTCTTGAAAGTACTTTTTAAATGTATTTTGCAGTAATTCGGGAGGCCAGGCTTTGATTAATGACAGTGTGGCTGCTGTGCAGGAGGGGAGTCCTGGCCAAGGTCACTGCTGGAGAGCCAGAGAGGAGAGAAGGTGGACGGACTGAAGATCTGGCTTGTGCAGTTGGTGTAATGCCTGTGGGTGTGGGGTTGGATCACATAGACCTGGTGTGGATTAGTTGTGTGAGCACTGTGTGTGAGTACCTGTGGGTGTGGCTGTAGCTGTTGGAACACTGCCTGTGCGTCCATACTTCTCTAAAATGTGCATCTGATACTCAGCCTTGAAAGTACTCATTAGCATCCAACATTGCCCAGAGTTGGGTGGCTTGTGCTGCAATCCCAGCACTTGGGAGGAAGAGGCAGGAGGATCATGAGTTCAAATTCTGCCTGGGCTACCTAGAGAGTTTCAGCCTACTCTGGGCTCATTTAGTAAGACCCGATCTCAAAGCAAAACAAAATAAAGGGTAAACATTGCCCAGTGAATATAAAAATTGCATGGAGTCAAATAAAGGCACTCAGTATTATTATTCCTTGGTTGGTTGGGCCATAAATAATTTCTAAAATTCTAACGTTTTTGGATTACATAAATGCCAGTTTTGTGTAGTCTAACATATTATTATTAGCCATAGATTTCTGGCAAATGGAATCTGTAGATTGTAGTGTCTCTTCACTGTGGCCTTGCTGGGGTCATAGTAACAGCTGCTTCTAGGCTGTGTGTAGAGAATTACCTCCATGTCTTCGGCACGTGGTCTGGCCTGGAGCCTGTAAGTTCATACCCTGAAATACTTTGCAATGGGGTTGGGCTCTGCCTGCTGCCAGACTCATGTCAGGGCCTGCCCAGGCCAGCTGCCCTTGACTTGGGCTGCTGGCCACTTAGAAAACCACCCATGTGCTTGTTAAGCCTGCCCTGCCCTTCTTGATCTTAGATTCCTTTGGCTTATGAGTGCCCTCCAGGGTGTGGGCTGCTTAGGAGAGCCTCATGTGCAAGTCTCAAGATGTATCAAATGGTTCTGTTTGACACTTGCTAGGGTGTGGACATCTGGCCTTCCTCCTGCTAAATCTGTTCCACAAATCTTTCCTTTGTGGCTCTTTGCAACTTCTTGCTTTGGCTGAAAAACTCATAGCAAGTGGTTCCTCACGACTAGAAGTCTTGAAAGATAGGGCCACAGAGAGCCTGCTGTGCATTCAGGGAACAGCCATAGTGTAGTCCTGACTGGGGAGGAGCAGTTGCTATGATGGTCCAAGGAAGGCTAGGCAGGCAGAGCTGTTCCTGTGGTGGCCTCTGAGGAAGGCTGCCCACGGGTAGATCTAACCTTTTAACAGATATAGTGAATAGAGATGTAAAATTTCTCATCAAATTCAGATCTTAGATAAACTGTTTCTTTAGTATATGTACAATGTCTCTTTTCTTAGGGGCTTCTCCTTCTGAGCTATCAGTCATGACAGGTCACTGAGGTCTAATAACATATGGAAAACAATTCTAAAAATAATAAGTGTGAAATAAATTTTACCATAGGATCTTGCAGTTCAATTTTTAATGGTTATCTCTTTGCCTAATTTGGGAACTTTATCATAGGTAAATATGTTTGGTATTATTTGCAGTTTCATACAGCTGTTGAATGTCTTTAAACATGTCCCCATGGATAAGGGGAGACTTATCCACCCAGCACTGCATGGGAAGCTGTGGTTGTTGTGTTATGGGATGCTGGGTTGTTGTTTTATGGGATGCTGTTGTTGTGTTATGGGAAGCTGTGGCTGTTGTGCTATGGGATGCTGGGGTTATTGTATTATGCGATGCTATGGCTGTTGCGTTATGGGATGCTGTTGTTGTGCTATGGGATGCTGTGGTTTCTGTGTTATGGGATGTTGTTGTTGTTGTTGCTGTGTTATGGGATACTGTGGCTGTTGTTGTATTATGGGATGCTGTGGCTTTTGTGTTATGGGATGCTGTAGTTGTTGTGTTATGGGATGCTGTTGTTGTTGTGTTATGGGATGCTGTGGCTGTTGTATTATGGGATGCTGTGGTTGTTGTGTTATGGGATGCTGGGGTTGTTGTATTATGGGATGCTGTGGCTGTTGTGTTATGGGATGCTATTGTTGTGTTATGGGATGCTGTTGTTGTTGTGTTATGGGATGCTGTGGCTGTTGTATTATGGGAAGCTGTGGCTGTTGTGCTATGGGAAGCTGTGGTTGTTGTGTTATGAGATGCTGGGGTTGTTGTGTTATGGGAAGCTGGGGTTGTTGTGTTATGGGATGCTGTGGCTGTTGTATTATGGGATGCTGTGGCTGTTGCATTATGGGATGCTGTGGTTGTTGTATTATGGGATGCTGTGGTTGTTGTGTTATGGGATGCTGTGGTTGTGATATGGGATGCTGTGGTTGTTGTGTTATGGGATGCTGTTGTTGTTGTGTTATGGGATGCTGTGGCTGTTGCATTATGGGATGCTGTGGCTGCTGCATTATGGGATGCTGCATGTTGCCTTACTACTGCTGACAGACTCGACAGGCTCTAGAATCACTTGGGAGGCAGGCCTCCAGGCAGGCTTGTGATAGATAACCTAGGTCAGGAAAATTGAAACAGGAAGATCTCCCTAAAATCGGGCAACCCTTTCTCCAGGCTAGGGCCCTGCGCTCCACCTGCTCTCCACAAAGAGGTGGAAGTGAGCTGAGCATCAGGCATTCATGGCTCTCCGACTGAGGGCGCAATGTGACCCCAGCCCCAAGCCTCTGCTTCCCCAGCACGGTGAACTGTGTGTGCCCTTACACTGCGAGCCATGATGAACCCTTCTTCCTCTAAGATTGCATGCCAGGTGTTTTGTCACAGCATGATGTAGAGCAGTTGTATGGATACATACACAAATATTTGTTTTGGGGACAGTCTTACGCTGTTGCCTATGCTGGGTTGAAACTTGCCACAGGCCTCCCGGGCTTACCTCATACTTAGTCCTCCCAATTCAGCCCTGCCAAATGCCAGGGTTACAGGCATGAACCACCACCATGCCACTTACCCGAAGTTGACTTTTAGCCTGGCATCCCATTGGCATGTCCAGCTCCAGTGAGTCCCACATGGGACATCTGGGGCTTCTCAACTAGAACCTAGCCAATGAGAGCGAAACTGAGAACAGTCAGAACAGTTTGTAGTCTGATGGCAGGGCCCCAGAGTGCGGCTGTTCAGGGCAGGTCCTGGAAGACAAAGCGGACCAGCTTTAGCGGATTTTACCTTATAGGTATTGTTTGACTATTTTCATGTAACCAGATGAAGTGGTGGCCTATACCAGAGAGAGACAGGGTTCCAAGGTCTTTATGGAACAAGAGCCATCCATGCTGTTGAAAAGCTCAAAGCAGTGAATACTCACTAGCCACGAGGGAAGCTTTATCCTAGGGTCACTATCCAGTGCTAACAGGAACGGGGTGAACGGTGGAGTTCATAGGTTAATGAGCTAGCTAGCTGTCCCCACTGCAGTACAGCAGACCTCGAGGCTCACAGGCAGAGCCTGTGTGGTTTACAGGGCTTTGGGAAAACAGCTGTGGGGGCTGTGGTGACCAACATAGGCGGCAAGAGTGGGGGAGGGGTGTGACAGTGTTCGCTTCCCAGCCTGGGGTATGGACTGGGGTCTGTGAATCAGGCTGAAGGAGCATGGCACGGTCTCTGTTGCACAGCAGACTCTCAGCTCTGCAGACAAGCCATGGAAGATAAATGCTCCGTCTTATCACACGCCATATGGCCAGCAGACGGGCCGGCACTGGGGCCACGCGTGTTTTGTTTAGGCTATCTTTAGGCATTTTTTTCTTTCTGTCTTTAAGTCTGTTCAGTGCTCTGTTGTTTTCTTTTCTTCTTTCTTCCCCTGACTTTTCACTCCATATATGGTGATGTTCTCCACTGTGTGGACCAGCTGGGTGGGACCCTGATCTGTCTTGAAGGGACCCCTAGGGCAAGCCACATCCTCCTCTTGGGCAAGTGCTGAAATCCGTCCAATTGCTTCCTTGACTGCTCTCAAGATGCCACGCACCCCACTTATTTTCCCCCAACCAGTCCAGCCTTGGAGGCATGACCCCCTCTACTGTCTAGGTAGGTAGAGGTCTGCTTAGACCCCGTGGTCCTGGGTAAAATCCAGAGTACTTCTTGGCTCCGGGACTCCCAGCTACTCTGCCTCAGTTTACCTTTGTAGTTTCATCTTCTACTTGCTCACCACAGATGTTCTGACTCTCTGATGAGCTGTCCTGTCCCCTTTTCCATGCTTCTCTGCCGTGGTCCCTTGAGCTCATGGTTGAGTCTCTAGCTCTTGGATTGTATGATCTTTGCATGCACCTCATGCTTGCGTTTTGCATCTTTTTATGTCTTAAAGTTGCACCCCCTAACTCTTTGGTTTCATAATTTCTCTTTAAACCGCATGACTTTTCGCTCTTTTGCAAAGTAAGAGGGCTGCACCCTTCTGTAAACAGAAAACCAATTATTACATGCCTAACACAGAAAGCAACTGTGAAAACAAAACCCACTGGAGTCAAAACAGTGTTGTTGAATTCTGGCCATTTTCATTGTTTCCCAGTCTCTGTAGAGGCGCCTGTCCACCCTGTGTGTCAAAAAGGGAAATTACTAGACCCTGAGAGAATTGAAAACATTAGGATACCATAGTGGTGTTTTCAGCCTAATGCCACCAGAAAGATGAATAGAGACTTGACCGGGAGATAACATTTTAAAAGATGATGGTCCTGTTATAGAGCTATGCCTAATTGTATTCTGATTGGCATCCCTCTACCCACCTCACCTCATCTGCTGAAGATCTGACTGTTCCTGAGGAGGCAGTCTGTCCACAGGTCAGCCCCAGTCAGTCCCGGGCTCCAAGGAGCCCCCCTCGGGTTCCTGCCTGCTGCAGATGGTTCTAAGCTACCCACTCCTGCTTGGGGACGGTAGGCTCAGAATAAACACCTAGTATATGGAACCATGTTGGAATGACTAATTGGGCTAATTGGAACTTGAGGTCACAGGGAGCTTCAGATACTGAATGGGGATCACATCTCTAAGGAACCAGTAAATGGTGTTGGGGGAGGTGGGCAGGAGAGCTTGGGACAGGAACAAATGTCCCATGACTCTCCTTCTTTGATATATGTGTTCACCCAGCCCACAGGTGACTGTCTACCCTCAAATCCTGGGCAGCACCCCAGAAGCATGTCCTGTACCTTGCATTAGATGAAATGTGGGACAGGCCAGTGAACAGCGTGCAGGAACGAGAAAACCATGGCAACCGTGTTGAGTCAAACACAGGTATGGGAGGGGTCCTGCATGAGATGCACTCCTCCCTCCCTGCTGTGAGGGTCAGTATTGACCGCTAGAAGCCCACAGTAGACCTTGAGGGCTGGTGAGACAGCTCGGAGGGTAAAGGCACTTGTTGCAAACCCCAACAATCTGAGTTTGATCCCTGGGGTCTACATCACCAGACCTCTGAAATTTGTCCTCTGACCTCCACACTTAAGCTTGGCATGCACATTCTGTGTTCACAGGTATCGTGTGTGTGTGTGTGTGTGTGTGTGTGTGTGTGTGTGTGTGCATGCCTCTCTCTTTCCCACACACACACACACACACACACACACACACACACACACACAGAACTGAACCACATATCTGCAAGAGCCTATAGTCGTGATTAACGTTGAACACAGACATAGGCAAACCCGGCAAGGACAGCTAACTGCTTTGGTCATCTGAGAAGTCACAGCTCTCCTTGAAGTGGCTCTAAAACATCTCATGCATGGAGGGGCTTGTAAGGGGACTTGAACCAAGTTTTTGTGGCTCCTACTTGTAGGAACAGCTGCCCTCCTGGCCTGGCAGGGCCTCTGCACTGGGCAGTGCCAGTCATGGACTGAGATAATGCCTTGGGTTCTGCCCCAATGTCTGGGTTAGATTCCATTCTCAAGTCCCACAAAGCACCTGTGAGCCTTCATCTTTGTGATTCTGCAGAGCAGCCGTGGAATGATAGTTCTCAGGTTTGTGAGCCTACACACCCGCTCACACACACACTTGTATGCACACACAATTGTGATGCTTGTTCAAGAAGAAAATAGTTAAGGAAAACATAGTTTTAGAAAGCAACTCTAAAAAGCATTCATGGAGAGGTGGTCTCTTAGCCCCTTCCCTCATAGGGCAATGCTATTTTCAGTCTCTTAGCATGTCTTACAAATGCATGCTACTAAATTTAGAACTCTGCAGTGCCTCCTGGAGGGTGGAAGGCTACACATGTACCATGATAAAGCCCACCCGCTCTGTAAGTTCGGCCAGTCTGCAGGTATGACGGAGTGCTCCTCAGCGGTGACTAAGAATGAGCCACTGATGTCTGAGCACTCTGAGATGTCATATGCAGTAGGCTGCCTACTGTCTGATCCCGTTTGTGTAACATTCTAGAAAGGGCCACTTCATGATCCGGAAGGTGGATTAGGGGACCCTGGAGGCTGAGGGTTTGGGAAGAGGTGACAGTTACTAGCACCAAGGACAAACGAGACTTCTGGTATTAGGGACATATTTTAGGTCATGGCTGTGGGGTGGTCATGTGAGTAGATCCAGTTATTAAGGTTCACTGGCATGTAGACTGAAACTCAGTGTTAGCCTGCATAGTGACATTTCTACGGAACTTAATTTGTTTTTTAATTAGCACATACTAATTCTACGGAGGTATCATTATGGCATTTGTGTTCATGGTGTGCTTTGAGTTTGTCCCACTGTCATTCTGTCCTATCTCCTTTGCCTCCTCCACCTCCGTGTGGACAATATGTCCCTCCTGTAATGGTCCTGTTACATTCCCCAGGATTTCACATAGGGATCACATGACAGGTGTTCCTGTGACATTGTCTTATTTCACGTAAATATAATGACTGTCCATCTTCCAGTGTTCTGCTTTCTGTGGCTGTGACAAAACGCTGACCAAAGGCAGCTTGGGAAGGGAAGGGTTTATTTGACTTACAGGTTTCAGTCCATCACTGAGGGAGCTCTGTGAGTGTGTGAGTGTGTGTGTGTGTGCGTGTGTGTGAGTGTGGTGTGTGTGTGTGAGTGTGTGTGTGTGTGAGTGAGTGTGTGTGTGATTGTGGTGTGTGTGTGTGAGTGTGAGTGAGTGTGGTGTGTGTGTGTGTGTGAGTGTGTGTGTGTGTGTGAGTGTGTGTGTGAGTGTGTGTGTGAGTGTGTGTGTGTGTGAGTGAGTGTGTGTGTGATTGTGGTGTGTGTGTGTGCGTGTGTGTGAGTGTGGTGTGTGTGTGAGTGTGTGTGTGTGTGAGTGAGTGTGTGTGTGATTGTGGTGTGTGTGTGTGAGTGTGAGTGAGTGTGGTGTGTGTGTGTGAGTGTGTGTGTGTGAGTGTGTGTGTGATTGTGGTGTGTGTGTGAGTGTGTGTGTGCATGTGTGAGTGTGTGTGTGTGAGTGTGTGTGTGTGAGTGAGTGTGTGTGTGATTGTGGTGTGTGTGTGTGAGTGTGTGTGAGTATGGTGTGTGTGTGAGTGTGTGTGTGTGAGTGTGATTGTGGTGTGAGTGTGTGTGTGAGTGTGGTGCATGTGTGTGAGTGTGTGTGCATGTGTGTGAGTGTGTGTGTGAGTGTGGTGTGTGTGTGTGAGTGTGTGTGTGAGTGTGGTGTGTGTGCGTGTGTGCGTGTGTGTGAGTGTGTGTGTGAGTGTGGTGTGTGTGTGTGAGTGTGTGTGTGAGTGTGGTGTGTGTGTGTGCGTGTGTGTGAGTGTGTGTGAGTGTGGTGTGTGTGTGAGTGTGTGTGTGAGTGAGTATGTGTGTGATTGTGGTGTGTGTGTGCGTGTGCGTGTGTGTGTGAGTGTGTGTGTGAGTGTGGTGTGTGTGTGTGAGTGTGTGTGTGTGAGTGAGTGTGTGTGTGTGATTGTGGTGTGTGTGAGTGTGTGTGTGAGTGTGGGTGTGTGTGAGTGTGTGTGTGTGTGAGTGTGTGTGTGAGTGTGGTGTGTGTGTGTGAGTGTGTGTGTGAGTGTGGTGTGTGTGTGTGCGTGTGTGAGTGAGTGTGTGTGTGAGTGTGGTGAGTGTGTGTGTGTGAGTGAGTGTGTGTGTGATTGTGGTGTGTGTGTGTGTGTGAGTGTGTGTGTGTGAGTGTGGTGTGTGTGTGATTGTGGTGTGTGTGTGATTGTGGTGTGTGTGTGAGTGTGTGTGTGTGTGAGTGTGGTGTGTGTGTGTGTGAGTGTGTGTGTGTGTGTGAGTGTGGTGTGTGTGTGTGATTGTGGTGTGTGTGTGTGTGTGTGTGTGTGTGTGTGTGTGTGTGTGTGTGATGGTGAATTCTGAGGCAGGACCTGAAGCAGAGGCTGTGGAGGAGCGTTGCTTACTGGCTTGCTTCCCGAGGGTCTCAGCAGCCTTCCTTACACAGCCCTGGCCCACCTGCCTAGGGATGGCACCACCCACAGTGGGCGGGGCCAGCCCACATCAACCATTGATCAAGGAAACCTTATAGACATACGCACAGGCCAGTCTGATGCAGCAGATCCTCAGAGATCCCCACTCCCTGGCTACGGCTAGGTTTGTGTCCATTGACAAAACTGTGACAACCCACAGGTGAGCCAAGACTGAGCTCTATGCTCTCAAGCTCTTACCTGCTGTCAAGCTCTCCAGCTCCAGTGTATTTATATTTTAAAAGTTTGAAATTTTTGCTTGTCTTTATTCCCTCCCTTCCTTTCTTTGCTTTTTTGGGGACAAGGTCTCAGGAGTCTCAGGCTGTCTTCTAACAGGCTACGTAGCCGAGTGTGACCTTGAACTCCTGATCATCCTGCCTCTACCTCTCGAGTTCTGGGATTAGTGGTGCATGTGTCATAATGCCTAGCTGTTTCCTTTTATTTTGGCAAACATTTATTCGTTTGGAAGGAATTGAAATTTGGACAGTCAGCTAGGTTCCTCCTCGTGCCTCTTTAGTATGTAACACAGTGTGTTGTCTGGGCAGGGCATGGGGTCTGATAACACAGAAATTAACATCAAGCCTTTAGTAATTAGCCTCCCTCTGGAAATGATTCTCGGAAAAAAAAATCCACAACAGTCAACACAAACTGGGCATCTAGGAAGTGACAGTTGCTGTCCGTTACCATTTGTGAAGTAGTTATGATGCTTAGGAAATGAGGCATGACAAGAGATAAGGAATCGTCCAGAACTTCCGGCCCACCAAACAGCCTGGAACCCAGAGAGTCTGGCTACTTAACCACAGTATGGTACCACTGCTTGTATAAACTCTGTTCTTCTCCTATGGAGAAAAGTTAAAATCACCCGCAGCTGTACAACTAGTAAGAGCTTCTCCTCAGAGTCCTGGCTCTGTGGAGCAGGTGAGCCCAGAGGCCATTGCCGTGGGTGCTCTGCCTTCCAGAGCAATGGTGTACTTCTAAGATTTAACACTGGGCTTTAGACGGGGGCGGGGGCAGCTAACTGAGCCTTCTGCTCAGTTTCCTGATGGAATATTTTCACCATGGCTGATTTCAAGCAGCCACCTAACACCATTAAGGCTGGCTTGGAAGAAATGTGTAAGAGTATTTTTTATATATATATAGCATACTCAGTGCTTCTAACCACCCTCAGGAGCATGAGCCATAGTAAAACACAGCAACAATTAGGACGACTTTTGAGTTTTGTGTGACCTCGACGTGTTAATCCGTATTCAACTCTGACTAACGGGTGTGTTGAGCCCCAACCTGCGGAGTTGTTGGAAATGTGGCAGTGTACTCTTGCAAACCGGCTGCTGCAAACCCACAGGACTGGCCCTGTGTTTGTTAGCAAGCAGGGCTGTCATTCGAGTCCCGCCTGACACACAGCTGTTTGTCAGAGTTTCTCACCCTTGTTTCGTTTGGCTTTGAAAACTGATAGGCGGCGTGTGAACGCCCAGGGCCCACGGAACTGTCAGACCACAGCTATGTTTGCGTCTGGTTCAGAGGCGGGCTGTGTTTTGGCTGAGTTTATTAGACTGTATCATCGTTCATTTTTAAATTTTTAATTGAGATGTGTTGAGGTCTCATTCCTCACCCCTCAGCCCGTGTGTGCGTGTGCGTGTGTGTGTGTGTGTGTGTGTGTGAGTGCATGTGTGTGTGTGTGTTTTGTGTGTGTGTGTGTGTGTGTGTGTGTGTGTGTGTGCAGTGTTGAACTGGACCCCGTCCTGATGAGTGTCAGTGACAGTGAGTGTTCTTGGAGCCATGGTTTCTCACCAGGTGACTTGATCAAGCAAGGCCTAAGGGCTGGTGGCCCTGTCCCTTTCTTACCAATGGCTTTCGCTGAGGACAGAGTATCGAGATGACTAAGGTTGTGCCACATCTCTATGCCACCTGTGGCAACCGTTGTGAAGTCATTGGAGTGAGTTCCCTGGCTTTCTAAGTGAGCGCACATGGCTCAGGAGACACAGGCCGTGGTCTGCCCTTTGCCTAGCAGCTGGTCCCCCGTGGCCGCTAAGGGCTGCTTTGCCAACCTCCTGTCCACACAGATGCCAGGTTTAGAACGAGTCCTGCCTCTTTCTGCCCAGGTACAGCTTTGTGTCTGAGGTTTGTCAGCTCCGTGTGGACTTTTATGCCAACTTCCCGTCACACGTGGCTGAGTCCACGGCGATTGGTGGCCTTAAGGAAGGGACGCCTAACAGGAGGTTTTATTGTTGGGATAAGAAAACCAGCATCTTGAGGTTGACTTTAAAATGTTTTTTCTGGCAATGTAAACCCAGACTTTTATCTCTGCCTAGTTAAATTGGTTACTTTCAGTAAATCTATGAATACTGTGTCCCCTTTAAAAAGAGATTTTTGTTTTATGAGTGTTTGCCTACACTTTCTGTGTGCACCACGTGCCTGCAATACTGTGAGAGGCCAGAAGAGGGCACTGGATCCTCATGAGCTGGAGTTTAGAGAGTTGTGAGCTGCTGTGTGGGTGCTGGGAACGGAACTCACGTCCTCTGCAAGAGCAGCCAGTGCTCTTAACCTCTGAGTCACCTCTCCAGCAAAGTCATCGCCTTTTTTCTTTGATTCTGGGAAGGTGCTTCAGACCCTTTAGCAAAGGAGTCATTTTCTCAGCGAGCATTTGATTGGTCTGAGGTTATGTGAGCAGGGGTTAAAAAAAAAATAGCCATGAAAACACTGGATTAAAATTAACTTGGAACAAACCAAACCTTTGACAAATAGCTGGGAGCATGTTCTTTATTGCTCTCCCCTCCTTCTCTGGCTCCCTCACCTCCCATGAGCATGTATACACATGTGTGTTATATAAAATAGCTTAATTTTGAAATGTCACACTTAAAAGGTGAAGAACCTATGAGATGAACAAAGGCATCCTAAGGCTTCACGGAGGCATCTGTCCACTAACGTTTGTCTTGCTGCTTTGCCAGCATTCCTACCTCAGCTCTCTCGAGGGAAAGTTGAGGAGGGGATGCTCCCCTGCCCCATACACATCAGTTACAGACCCCAGGACCCGGAACATTCTCGTCTGTAACCATGGCACAGTTATTAAAATCGGGACGATGCCAGTACATTACTGTTAGCTCAAGCTTCTCCAGCTGTTCACGTGTCCTCGGAAGGGGAAGGCACTCCTGCAGCTCCGTCTCCTGTGTCACCCATGTCGCCCGTGTCACCTTGAGTTGTCACGTCCTCTTGGACTGGAATGATTCCTTGGCTTTGATCTTCCATGCCAGGACAGGTCAACTGTTTTCTGGAAGGTCATTCAGTTTGGAGCTGTTTCACAGGGTTAGACTCGGGGTGCACGTTTTCCGTAGCAACACCATGGACAGTTGTGTCCTGTGAATCTAGACACACACGCACACGCACGCACGGGGTCATGGAAAGACACGTCTTTACTATAACTTCTGTATGATTCTGCACACTTGGGTTTCTATTCCCCCAGGAGACAGTAGTCAGCATTTGATGGAGGTGGTTAAAACAACAAAGTAGCTTGCTACCTATCTGTGCTCCCTGGACCCAAGGTGTGCACTCCATGTCCTAGAAAGGTGATAAATCGATTCCTTAGATGGATTGCAGAGCTGGTGTCTGTTGTCACTGCGGTCTGTGAGTTAAACATGATACCTTTGGATTTTCATGGAGCTATGAGCTAGGAATTCCCCGGAGCTGCCAGGGATTGATTGAGACCTGACCTCAGGGGTGTGAGTGCATCAAGACGAACTGTCTTCTAGGCGAAGGCAAGTTGCTGATGTTGGTTCTGGGGCTGGAGGATGTTACTTGATTGACAGGGCACCCACTCAGGAAATGAGCATTTTGTGCCCACCATGTGCAAGGCTGGTGGGCCTCAGCCTCATTCATACCTGAAAAAGATTCTTGCTATTGGGAGCTGACATCTCCGTGGAGGGAGAGGGGTGGTACAGTAACGGTAATGAGCGCTGGGGTTGGGGAGAACCTAGATCGGGGTGAACACACACTGGGGGTGCAGGCTGAGGGTTAGGGTGACAAGATTTGAGCCAACACTTGAAGGAGCTTTGGGAATCGGCACAGTTCTTCCTGGAGGCAGTGTTGTGATGGGCCCTGAGTGTGTGAGATTTGAGGCAGAGGAGGGAGGCCAGGCCCAGAACACAGAGAGCACAGGCGGTTGGCTGAGACCGTATGGACCCTCAGGGTCACAGGAAGGACTGTGCCTGTGTCTTGGGTGAGGCAGGAGCTTCGGGAGAGATGTGAGCAGGGGGGTGACGTGGTTTAGCTTCCCCACCTAAAGGACACGGTCTGGCTGCTGGATTGAAGTGAATGGTGGGAGCGGGCATAGAAACAACCCTGGTGAGCGACCATGAGAAGGGTCAGAAGGGAGAGGTGGTGTCTCTGTCTGGGGTGGCAGCAGCTAGCTTGGTGAGAGGGTGTCCGATATGGAAGATAGTTCGCGATGGAACCTGCAGGGTTCCCCTATGGTTCGGTAGCTGGCAAAGGTGGCTTCCATGTTGCGAGTGGGCAGGCGGAACCTATTTTAAGGGTGAGATCTGCTCTCAGAGGCCATGTTTGAAAGGCTGTGAAGTTCACTCAGATCACCAACAGGGTGACAAGCTAGAGAAGAGGAGGCCACCGAGGACAGAGATGGGGGCTGATGCTCAGAGTGCCCTGCCCCCACTCCCAAGGCTGCTGCCGCTGCTGCTGCTGCTACTGCAGTCCAGCTAACACGCATGCTTTCCATGTGCAAAGGAGAGGGACAGGACAGGGAAGGTCTCAGGGTGCTGGCGGTCTAACCTGAGACCCTTTAAAGAGCTGCCAGTGACTTAAAGTCCACTGATCATCTGTACTGTAAAATGGCAGGTGTGAAATGCCAGCTTTAGTGGTCTTACAAACCACCAGTTTTATAGCCCAAAGATCTCTCCAAGAAGATGGGAGCGTCCACTGTGCTGGCTGCTGGCCACTAGCCACGTCTCGCTACCTAGCCTGGAGATGTGGTGCAGCCACAGAACTGGCATTTAATAATTATTCATTTAAGTTTCATCATGGTGTGGCACATGTGTGTGTGTGTGTGTGTGTGTGTGTGTGTGTGTGTGTGTGTGTGTGTGTGTGCCTACATCAGAGGAAAATTTGTGGAAGTCTGTTCTCTCCTACCGTGTGGGTTCCAGGGCCTGAGCTTGGATCATCAGGCTGATGGCAAGTGGTTTTATCTGCTGAGCCAGCCAGGCCTGTAGCTGCCTTGCAGGGTGGTACAGGTACTGAAGAAGCTGAGATGGGTACCGGGCAGACAGCTCACACTATGCCACAGCGGGACATGAAGACGTCAAGGGCTTTAGTCAGTCACATAAATCAACCTCAGGAACAAACGGACAGAAGCAGCCATGCCCAGGCCGTCACAACCCCTCACTTCACTTTGCACTCGGGCAATTGAACCTGAGTGTCCAGCATGCAGTGAGGTGTGGTTCCCTGGGTCCAGTCACACACAGGTGCCTCTGTCTGTATCCCTGAGGGCCGCGGATGCAACAGGGGATGCCACGTTCGAGGTTTCCGTCGATTCACCCTGAGCTGATCACTTAAAAGACTGTTGCAATCTCGCATCTCATGTTTTCTCAGGGCCTTTAAAGCTGTACAGAAGGTGGCAGGGTGGGGGAAGGGGTAGAATCGCTAGGCCCTTAACAAAGAGCAGACGGAGTGTGGCGTGGTCCTGCAGGCCTAGGACCCCAAGGACACAGACAGGCCAGAGTAGCAGGATCTTGGTTTCTAGGCTAGCCTGCCGCAAGGAAGAAATTGCCTGTGGTAGGGGAAGGGCCCCCTTCCCACATTCACGCTCAAGGTTGGTAGAAACCGGTCCCACGCAGCATGTGTGAAGCACATGAGTTAGAGGCTTTTTCCTGCTCGGGATGAAGAGCTGGCCTTGGTCCCCCGCCAGCCTCAGGGCCACATGTGTGGTTGCTTCATCCTCATTGCAACATTAGCATCCTCTGCCGAGAAAGGAAGACTCATCCCGGTTCTAAACTCTTTGAAGGGGTCTGGAAAACACTGCCCCGTGGCCCCTGGCTCTGCGTCACCCATCCTCTACTCTACCTGTTTCCATATTTGGAGTGTATCGAGACACGTCTCATCGGTATTCAGAGGATTAAAAAAAATGATTGGAAGCAGATGGTAAGAAACTAAAGTGTAGGAGGCAAATTATAAATTATGCGGCAAAGAGGGCAGCCTGTGACAACATGACTCTCCCCGAGACTGCTTTTCTACCTGAAATAGAGACTTGGAGTCTCACTTATCCTCATGGGCTGGCTTACAGGGGCCCTTCAAACCATAGGTGACGGGCACACGAAAGTGCCTGGGGCCGCGTTGAAGCAGATCCCAGCACGAGAGCCGATGCGGACCCCAAGCCCCTTGATGAGATAGTTGTTCTGGGTTCACAGACCGCAAGACACAAAATCAGAAGAAATGGGTGCCCAGAGTCAGGAGTGACAGAAAAGGTGAGGGCTGGTAATTGACTACGATGTCACAAATAGATGAGCCTCGAGAAGGACAGATACTGCTCCCATCATCCTGGTAGTGAGGGGGCCCTCGTAGGTCATGGGTGTCGTGAGAGACGGCCCTCACGGGTGGAGGTGGTGTGGACCTCCTTGCTGGAGGGACAAGAGCTTACCAGTTAGGGGAGAGTTTACCACAGGTGGAGAGACCACCAAACAGTTTGGGGAGGTGCTCCCCAGGGGTAGAGTCCCCCTACTGGCAGTATTAACACTTTCCTGTCACGAGAACCCCCTCATGGGCAGCACTAGGGCTCTCCAGGCTTACAAGAGCTCCTCACCCGCAGAGTTGAGAGTCCCTCACCTGGGTGGGGCCACCAAGCATATGTCGACTGCAGACCGCTGGCATTGGCAGGTGACAGGTTTGGGACAGCAACCTCCCCAGTGCTTTTCTTTTGAGGATGGAATTTTCTGGTTGCGGGACGTGTGTGCTGGATGGCAGAAGGCTTACCCCAGAAAGACAGGGCACCTCCCGGCAGAATAGACCCACGTCTTCCAAAGCCCCTTCCCTGTAGGGGCTTTGAGGGTCTTCTCCAGAACAGGCCCTGCCACGCGGCCTGAGGGGTGGGGTGAATGCATGAGTGCCCACAGAAGTCTGTCCTTTCGTACCCCAGGAGGACTGTGAGAAGAGATGGACAAGTTGCTTTCCCGTTTAATCTGTTAAGTTTGAACTGGGTGTGCGAGATGGCTCAGCAGGTCAAGGGCCTGCTGCCAAGCCTGGTGACCAGGGTTTGATCCCTGATCCTGCATGATAGAGAATTGACTGCTGCAGGCGGTCCATGATGTGCATGTGAACACACACACACACACACACACACACACACACACACACACACACACACACAAAGAAAAAATACTAAGTCTGAACAACAGCTACCTTTTATCTAACATTTTCTCCATGCTAAGTGCTTGGCACCCTCCTTTCAGCCTTTTAAATAACCCAGTTACATGCATCACATTGCAGGTGTCAGAATTAGACCAAGGAGTCCAAGACTGACAGGTAGACACATTCAACAACTCCCAGCTGTTAAGCAAGAGGTCTTGGATTTGACTTGCGTTGGAACCTAACTAGTTCTGTGGCCTTGGATAGGTAATGTGGCTGGATGGTCACATACACAGTGTGGCTCTGAGGAAGAGTGTATCCTTCCCTCTGGTGACCTGTCCCTGAGTGAGTCTTCCTGGGCCTCCTTTGTTAATGGGAGAACTTGAGGTTACAGCTGCTGCTGAACCCAGCTGTCTATCTCGCATCACCCATGCTCTGGGTTCCGAGAGCTCAGAGTTCTGGGTACTGGGGGGTCTGTCCTCCCTTTTGATCTGTCTTGTCTGTGGCTTCAACATTTTTAAGATTTTTTTTTTTTAAATGAACTCTTTTTAATCCTCTGCTGAGACGCTTGCTCTCTGGCTTAAGCCTACAAGCTACTGGCCCCCAGAGCCCTCAGACTTAATCATTCTTAGCACTTCCTTCCGGCCTGTATTTGTCTTTTCTGGCTTACAGCAGGGGAGTTACGCCATTAGACACAGGACACACACACACCCTTCATGTGCTGGCCTGTTTCTAATAGATGGGGGGAATTTTCTCTCTTATAATAAATTTCTCTAATCCTGCAATAATTTGGTGACTGAGACCATATGAATACAACCATTTTGGGGTCAGAGAATACAGAAATGCTTTCTGAATAATACCTCTCACTGAGGCCTCATGGGACTGGTGCAGGACGAAGGAAGGTGATGTTTAAGGCCAGCGTGGCAAGCATGCAAACAGCGAATGTCTGGGGATCCACTCAGCTGGAGCTTCAGGCCGGTGTCCTTGCTGCCTTTGATTAACCTTTTGTCAGTTTGGATTTTGTTTGTTTAATGACAAAGACAGGCTGGGTGGCAATGTGGGGTTGAATGTGCTCAGTGGCATCTTCTTACCCCACCTGGAAAGGGGAGGGACAGGGAACGAGAGAGTGACTCAAACCATTTCAGGAAATTGTTCAAAGATTTGTTGCTTTTAAGAGAAAACAAACCATCACCTGGATAGAAAGGCAGCCGGCTTGTCACTGGGCGTGGTGCTGAGCACTGGGACCCTTGATTTCAGAGAAGGCAGAGACCACAAAGATGCCGTTCTTGCTCTGGAGGAAGCAGTTTCCTCCTCTGTGGGAACTCAAGAGTGGCGTTGTATACTGTGTGTGTGTGTGTGTGTGTGTGTGTGTGTGTGTGTAAATGTCAGTGTTTGTATATACAATTATGAATTTCCTGGTAGTCAACGTAAAAGTTCAACCGACAAAAGTAATCTTAATAACACAAGCTTTCCTTTGCTCTGCCAAAGGCCACCCCTTAGGTGACTTAAGTGACATTTGCTCCCTCCCAGTTGTGGGCTCAGAAGCCCTGGCAGTGGTTGCTTTCTTCACATCTGTTTCCTTGACTTGCTGTGGCCACTGTCTCTGCACATTGACTTCCTTCTGTCCAGACACACCTGCCATCTGTGGTTGTGTCCAAGTCCCCTCTTCACACAAGAACAGCAGTCACACTGCTAAGGGGTCAGCCTCACGACCTCACAACCCTTTAAAAGCCTCACGCCCACTCATGTTCTTAGTAGAACCCAGTTCAGCACAGCCAGTGTTTACTGTTTAGTTCGCTAGATGAGAAAACTGCAGCCTATAATATAAAAACTATCACGAGACATTCGCGTTTTGCCCTGTATCCGGTCTTTGCATGTGGTGTATGTCTTAGCAGCATTTTCCATACCCTCTGGGTGCGTGTGGGTAGTGGCTACAGCATTGGACAATGCATGTATAGATCCATGCTTCTTCACATGGGACACAGAAGAGTTGCAAGCAGGCCTGGGGGACTCACACATATAGAAACATTTCTAGAGTCAACCAATACTCCCTCCCCTGAGGTCTGGAGCAACACTGGTCTTAGGAAGCAAGTTGAGAAGGATAGATAGTTCTGGAGCTGAGCCATTTGGAGCCTGAGTTCCATGAGCACAGTAGTGAGAACCTGAAAAACCCTTTTACGGTTTCAGAACACCCAGACAAGGTCACAATGACTGCCATGTTCTCCTTGGAGAGGTCCACACCCTTGCATCACTGCGGCATCGTACCCAAATGCTGTGACAAGGCAGTGCATTTTGCTAGCGGACTGCATGCTCTCTGCTTGGCTTTCTGGTGACATCATAGGAACCCTGAATGAGCACATAAGGAGATCTCTTCCCTCTGACTCATCGGCGACTCAAATACAAGCCTTCTAGGGAATTCTTTGTCAGCTCTTTTTAATACTCTCAAGGGTTAGAGGGTGCCAGGTGACCGTGGAAGAAGTAAGCATATTGCCGAGTGAACACTTCCTGTGTTGAAGTCAGGGTAGAAACATTTCCTGTGTTCTACCACAAATAAGGCTCCCTACCAGGATGCAATGCCTGGGAGCTGCAGCACCTGTCTCCCCGCAGACCCTCTGCCTGCAGCTGCTCTGCTGCTGGGGACCTCCTAGTCTCAGAGCAGAGCCACAAATGGGGTGCCGGGGCCTGTGGCAGACATCTCTCAGCTCTGGCCGCCTGGTTGCGGAAGGGCACCATTGTGCAGGGCTGCCTGTCCAGTGCTGGACAGTGTCCACAACCCAGAAGCCCCTACTTCAGCTCCGTGGCCACACTCTCCTCTCCTAGCTGTGCTCCTGAGCAGCCGCAGAGGGCCTGTCCCCTCACCCACCCCCGCTTCCTGCTTCTCCAAGCCCAGTATCCTGAGTTTCTCTGGGTCACCAGTTAGTTTATTCCGTTAGTGATTTTATCCCTGCCTGTTATTTCTAATCCATCTCTTCCTTTGTTCTCACCTCAGTGAGAAAACAAGGGAGAAGAATTTCTTATAAGCTGGTCTTGCTTACCGTCACCAGCGGTTGGAAAGGTGCCTGTGACAGGAACACGACAAGCCATTTTCCCTTTCTTCCTGCTTGCCTGTTCCCTGGCATTGATTGGATATGATCCCATCACTCAGCTCACCCCATGCTTCTGCTATTCAGACAGCTGTCTGTACGTTGGTCTGGATGAAGCAGTGAGGCGCTACTGAAGGACATTTGGCTTTCAGCCTTCACTCCCCCTGGGCTTGGTACCCTCTGCTCTGATTAGCTTTAGCTGTTGTTTTGACACAGTCTAGAGTCATCTGAGAGGGGACCTCAATTGAGGAACAGTCTAGAATAGACTGGTCCATGGGTATGTCTGCAGGAGACGGCCTTGCTCGTTAACTGAAGGGCCCAGCCCACTGTGGTCAGAACCATTCCCTGGGCAAGTAGTCTTGGTCTGTTGTAAGAAAGCTAGGTAAGCACGAGCCTGCTTGCTTATTCATGAACCAGCAAGAAGCCTTGCTCCGTGGTTTCTGCTCTGACTGTCTCATCAGAGACAGTACTGTGTGGAATGACAAGCAGGCCCGCCTTCAAGGCCTGCCGTGAGCTCCTGTCCTCTCTTTCTGCAATGATAGATTGTGACCTGGAGTCGAAACAAACCCTTTGCCCTTCTAACTTTGGTCAATCGTTTGTCACAAAAACAGCTTTCCATCAGTCTTGTTAAAGACAAGCTGGCATGCACTAAACTGTATCCTTCCCTGATTGACCGATGAGCCCCAAATTCCACACACTTGGACTGTAACCACAGTCGTGTTGGAAAGAAGTACACACGGATTCGGCAAGATTTGGAGTGATTTTTTTTTTTTTTTAACAATAAAGCCATAAAGAACATTAGGAAGGCTTTAAGAGACTTGGCATTCACAACTATCTCATTTGTCTCCATCTCCCCAGCGCCAAGCAGAGTAATTGACATTGACTAACTGCCCAATAAATGTTCAAAGATGTTGGACTATGTCCAAGATGAACATATGCTTAAGATATTCTTCTAAAAGTTGTACCGCGCTAGCTATTACATTAGATCAGTGGTCTATTTTGATTTAATTTTTGTCTATTGTCCAAGAAATTCTTGAACAGCTGTGGAAAAAAATAATGGGTTGGCATCATGGGCAGACATCAGCCTGTTGGATCATCAACCTAAGGGCCAGCTTTGAACACCCAATAGCACCTACATTCTAAGGCTGGCATTAAAGGGGGAGCTGCAGACTCACCTTGTCCCTGTGAATTTGGGGTTGTCAGGATGAATTCCACATAGCTGCGCTATATGGGGGACTGAGGTACGGGGTTCCCACTTGGCTTCCATCTAAACAAGGCTGGTTTTCTACTGCACATTCTCAGAATTCTCAGAATATCCACTCCTAGCCACACAACCTCTGCTGCAACTCTTACTGTGGAGACCATCTTTGGGTACCTGACTCATTTCCAGTGGACAGATTCTTTGTAATTTTGAGTTGATGTTGCGCCTACTGATGTCCTGTCAGAAGGCAGCCTTTGGGTACCTGACTGTCATTTCCAGTGGACAGATTCTTTGTAACTTTGAGTTGATGTTGCGCCTACTAATGTCCCGTCAGACTGCAGCCCTCTAAGTCTTCCATGCTTGTTGGAAGTCTTTGTAGGCATCTGGGACTAGCTTCTGAAACTGTTGTTGCTAATAATACCTGATGTTTTTGTCATCCTGTGAAACAGCAGCAATTTACCAGACAATAATTTTTATGGGATATATTGCTTGATAAGACTTAGCTTCTGGATTTAATCTCTTAGTAACATTAAGGGCTGTTATCTTGTTCACCGGCACTTTGGAAGTAGATGGTGTATTACTTACTTTCCTTGTTGCCATGATGATGCCTGACAAATATCAATGTAAGGGGGAAAGGTCTTATTTTGTCCTACTCTTGAAGGGGACACAGCCTATTGTGTTGGGGAGGTCTGACAAGTGGCTTCCTGATGGCAGGAGGGTACAGCTGGTTACATCATGTCTAAACAAGAAACAGAGAACACACAGGAAGTGACAGTGGGCTACAGAACATCAGGGTCCATCCTCCCTGACCTACATCCTCCCATGAGGTTAGACTTCCTAAAGATTCCACAACCTTCCAGAATAGCTGTGGCCTTACCTGGGAACCAAGTATTTGATACTCTAGCCTATGGGGGATATTTCACATTCGGGACACCAGAGATGGTAACAAGTCTTACATTAAAAAACAAGGTAAAGTTTCATATTCAGATGCATTTTAGAGTAAAGAACATGTAACACTCCCCACTCGCAGGGCAGGCTTCTGGATTGAGAAGCTTTAGAAGCCCAAAACACACAAGGAGATTAGATACCCACATTTTCCTAAGTTGGTGACCATGGAACATGTTACGCTGAAGGTTAGGTGGTGATGATGGAGGGTGACTAGTTTCCCCTAGTAACCTGGCTTCCTGCCTTCATAGGCCGTTTCTGTTTATAACAAAACTCCTTAAAAGTCGGCGTTAGAGAACTCAGTTATATTTCATAGCCATAGATGTTTGCCTGCACTCTCTCACAACAAGACCTGCTTACAGATAGTGCCAACCAGAATAACTATCTCTAGGGGTCCACTATTTATAGGGTCCCGTCAGTCTTGTGATGAGTTAACTGTTTCGTCATATTTTTAGTGGCCTTATGGACTAAAGAAGACTCTTTGAAAGCCCGCATCTCGTGCTAAATTTAGTTGGAGCCTTTGCAGCCTTGATTGACTGACTGTCTTACTGGAAGAAAATATGATTCTTTCTCCTCCACCCTTGTCATTCAGCGATTACAGATTTATGGCAAGAGGAAGCAACCGCCAAACGAGTGGGCATCTTTTTTAAGTCATGACACATCACCGAGACAAATATACTTGCCCCTTAATTCAACAGGCACCTGTCGATGACCTGAGTGCATGAGTTCTGTACTGGGCTGGAGTCCCGGGGCCCATCTGGGAGTGTTCTGGGAGTGTAGTCACACCCAAACTTAAGGAATAGGCAGGGAATGAAAGACGCCCAGCGGGATTAGAGACACCCTGAAAGACTGGCTCTCAGGAGAGCAGAGATGCAGGCTGAAATTCCAGGCACACACGAGCTTCAAACGTTTAAGCAAAGCAGGTCCGGACTTGAGATTCTAACGGCCCGTGTGAGGAGTTGCTGTGCTGAAAGGCTGAGGCGGGGAGTGAGGGCAGAGCTGGGGTGTGAATTGAACCCCGCTGTACCCAACAGACTGAGACTAAGGCACACTTATTGCTCCCATGGAGACCCAGTTCCCGTGAGATGGAGGCATCATGGGATGGTTTACCCAGAATGCCCCAGAAGGTGCCTTGTATGTGGCTGGTACCCCTTCTGGCTCCATCAGACTCGCTTTCCTAGGTCCTGGTGGAGCCTGGAGTGATTCCTAGACACCAGTTAGGGATTGTTTGACTTACCCAAGTAGGATCCTGCTTTGCACGACATACAGCTCTGGGGGAGCGGGAACTGAACCCGGGGCCATGCACATTTTACACAAACACTTTCTCTCAGGTACACCTCCAGCTCCTTTTCATTTGACAAGCTTGGGCAGGAGAAGTGTTGCTGTTTTCCTGGTTTGTTGTTTTAGACTTATTTATTTTTCATTTTTATGCACATGGGTGCTTTGCCTGCCAGTGTGTAAGTGCCACGTGCTTGCAGTACCCATGGAGGCCAGAAGAAGGTGCTGGGTGCCTGGAACTGGAGTAGCAGACAGTTGTGAGCGTGCTGGGAACTGGAGGAGCAGTGCTCATAATCCCAGCCATCCCCCAGCCCCAGTACTGATTCTTAACAGGGGTTTTAGTCTTCATCAAAGCATGTTTACAGAGGGGAATACTTAGCCTGGACAGTTGCCCGTGTCCACTGCCCGTGGCTTGTGGCGTCCGGCTTGTCCCTTGGAGCTGATTGTCTGAGGGAGTAAGTGCTTCATCATTTGAGGTTTTCAGATGTGACTTTGAGGAGTCCTGTTCCTCGTTCTGAGAAAAGGTGTACACTAGATGCTTCCTGAGTGTCAGAGTTTGCTCCTAACATTGACTCCAGCGCTGTTCCTTTGACATGATTGCCCAAATGGGTATCCTCCCAGGACCTAACTAAGAGGGCCAAGACGTGCAAGAGTGGCTGCAGTGTTTGCTAGATTGGTAGAGTTAGATGTGGAGCTGGGGACAGGGAGAAATTCCTCACTAAGTCCCTCGGCGTGGCTTTTGCGTGTTAGGCCTAGGACACACTAGAAATCACTGGTCTGATGGACTGCAGGCCTCCGAGGAATACTTACAGCTGAGCATGAAGCTGGGTCAGATTAAGCAGCTGACTTACAATCCTATTGTTGGACCGCTTTGAGGGTGCCCATCATCGCATCACGCCAGTGAGAAAATTTAAACCATCTTAGTGTCATGCGACCGTGAGAAGCCAGCTCCCGCCAGTTAAGGTTGGTCAGTGGATTTGCTGTCCCCCGAAGCGGCTGCCTAAGAGCCCTAGTAACCAGCATTGCCACCTTGGGTGTTGTCACCCCTAGCCTTGAATGACTCCTTGGGTGTAGCAAAGACCCAATTGGACGAAGCTCGTAAGTGCTTGGCAGCTTTTGCGTTCTGTGGGGGCTATTCTGGTCGTCACTATTCTTGCATGGTAAGTGCTCAACAGCTCGGCCAATCCGACCTCAGCTGGGCAGCACACTTGGCGGTGTTAGTGGGGGGAATGGTGCAGCTGTGAATGGAAACTGGGATATGGAGGTTCTTATTTCAGTCTTCCTGATCAAAGAGCGATGATGTCAGAATGGCTTCAGAGAATGGAGAGGTGAGAAAAGCCTCAAAAAACCCAGCTCAAGAGTCGTGCTAGAGAGCCCAAGTCATGGCCCTACTGGTGAGAGGTGACCAGAAGTAAAACCTCCTAACTCAGTGATGCAGAGAAGGGCTCAAGCGAGACTGTCTGCATTGCATGCTGAGAAAGCGTCTAGGGTGCCAGGCCCGTCAATGTCCCCTGGCTTAAGACGCAGGCTCCCTGGACCACAAGTGTATGACCCACTTTTCCTGGAAAGAATCAGTCTTAGACTTCAGCTTGACCATAAACAGAAGAACAAACCCAAGTCCAGCCCCTCCCTGGCGTTGCGTCTGAGGTGGCTGATTGGAGGTACCGCGGCACAGCCACCTATTAAAGGCAGGAGGGTGTGGGATTCATGACCGTTCCGAGTGCCTGTACCTGCTGCTGGCTGGCTGGCCAGGGTCCCACTCCAGGCATACAGGGTGACCAAAGGCCACATCTCATAGGCAAGTTATCCGAATAGCTAAGAGGGTGCGACGTCTAACTTGTGCTGACGGAGAGCCTGAGTCGGTATAAAAACTACGTCAGTGTTAGGTGAGGGAGAAGGGATGGAACACATCTGAGTGCACAAGAGGGCTGAACCTGCGTGGCACTCAGAGAGCCCCTGGCCAGGGCGTGGTTCCAACGGCCAGAGAGATGTCAGCTGGAAAGAGGCCCATCTGAGCCCTGTGATTCAGCCCGGTGGCTCTCATTTAAGACCAGCGCTTCCTACGTTTCCACGGGCATCGGATCACATACACAGTAAGCGTTGCTAAAACAACTATTTGTGGGCCCCAGCTGACTATTTATTCAGCAAGTCAGCAATGCCTTTGCGGCGATGTGAATGAGTGTGTCCCTCGTAGGCTTGGCTATTGGTTGGCGATTCTGCTTGAGAGGGCTTAGGTGGCACAGCCTTGCTGGAGGAAGTATGGCAGCGGGGGAGGGGGTGGGGCTTTCAGATCAGTGCCGCTCTTGGTCTACACTTTGCGTCATGCTTGCAGTTAAGGATGTAACTGCGTTTCCTGTTCCAGCCACCATGCCTCCTGCCGTGATGGACTCAAAGCCCCGAACCAGAAGCCCAAATAATCTCTTCTCCCTCCTAAGGCCCAGCATGCTTCATTTCATCCTACCCCTTCTGCTTGCCATTTAGCCTCAGAGATTTGGAAGGAAGTTACACGGCTGCATTTTTGTTTAAAAACGGGGTGGCGGATAGCGCTGAACTGTCTCGCGCTGGTGAGAAACACAGGTTTTGTTAATTACTTTGGTGGCCTATTGGAGTCTCTCAGAATTTTAGCAAGGTATTACTAAGAATGTTTTCTGAGTTCCCAATGATTAGATAGAAAATGAGGTCATGTCAAGTTCACATTTTACCCTCAAGAAGTCGCCAGAGAACCCTGATGGTAGGAAGTTAAGAGTGTGACCCAGCTCAGCTCATAGGTCTGAGATCCCATTGCCGTGAGGGATAAACAAGGGAACTTGACTTGGACATTCCTGCCGAGACCAGTGAGTTCAGCTCGTCTTTGCCTTGCACGTGGGCCGTCTGTGGATGCTTCAGTCACTTAGTTGACATTTGGAAAACCTGGAAGCTTTCCCATTTGCATTTTGATTCACTTGCTCTGCTTTAATCATTGCTTCTCGTTCTAATTCCCTGGTCTTTTGCAATGGGTTATGGAGACATAAATCATGTGCACAGGATAAAGATGTGTGTGGCTTGGCAAGATTTCCCATGTGGGTAACTTTACTTCAAACTCCTTTCAAAACGTCTTCGTGTGTTGTGTCTCGTTTTAACCTCAGGGTGATCTTACTAGATTCTCGTAGTCACAGTTTCGTTTGCGTAGTGACACCTTTGCGACGGGACTGGTCCAGACCACAAGCTGGGACCTTAGCCTGGTCTGCTTCTGGAATGGTTTTCCTGGTGTTCATTGACACTTGGTTGGTTTGCCTCTTGGGGTCCTCACTCAAATTCTTCTCATCAGAGGATGGTGTCTGTTGCTCTGGTACCTCCAATTTTAACATTTTTTTTTTCACTATGTGTATATGTCTATGTTAGTATGTGCACATGCATGTAGGTACCTGGAGAAGCCTGAAGAGGGTGCCGGATGCCATGGGGCTGGAGTTACAGGCAGTGTGGATGCTGGGAAGTAAACTTGGGTTCTGTGCAAGATTAGGAAACTCCCATCCAACTGGGCCATCTCTCCAGCCCCCAAATCTTCAAAATTTCAACACGTGAAACAATCATTTTAGTTTGCTGGTGGCATCTGTGGTGGGTCACATAGAGCAGTCAGGAAAGATGGCATGTAGGATTTCATGACGTTAGCGGCGTCTTCAGCTGGAGAGATCTGGTCACAGGGCTAGAGTCACCTAGGCATCTTCTCTCACCTATCTGGCAGAGCCAGGGACCTCAGATGGGATGCCAGCCTCTCAATGTGGACCCTCTGCAGGGATGTTTTAGGAGTCTTGGGGGCAGCGAGTGTCTCATAGAATGAGGGGAGGTATGTTATGGTGCCTTTATGACCTAGTCCCAAAGTCACAGAACATTGCCGTACACTTCAAGGATTCACAGATGGCCCAAGTTTAGGGCACATTCAAGCAGATATCACCAGCCAGGGAAGCAATGTCGAAGTCAACTTATAAGAAAGCAGACACTATGGAAGAGAGTACATATCTGTATGAGCTTTGATGCAGCATAGATCCAGGAAGCCAGAGTTGAGGACCCTGAAGGGGAGGCCAAGGCAGTTTGGATGTAGTGGGAGGCAGATGTCAATAGAGGTTCCTGGGTCCAT
Source organism: Cricetiscus sungorus (assembly GCA_030556225.1). NCBI lineage: Eukaryota > Metazoa > Chordata > Mammalia > Rodentia > Cricetidae > Cricetiscus > Cricetiscus sungorus. Next base: position 35,648,171 of record JANBXA010000642.1, read on the forward strand.
CACCCCACAGATAGATGCTCTGCCCAGCTCTGAGCCAGTCAGAGGGAACGGGACACACATGGTAGTGTTGCTTTGGGACAGTCACCTCACATAGCAGGCTCAGGACTCAACGGAATGTTTTCATCCTGCTGAAAATATGACCTCACTATTTCTGCCTAGTGCAAGCCTTACCAAGTTTCCCACACTATCTGGGTGTGGAGAGTTCTTTTCCGTGCTTGCCTTCCTTTGGTTTAAGTCACATGGGGAGAAAAGAAATTAGCACCCAGTGCAGATGGGCTGGGGCAGTGTGCTTCACGTTGATGTCAAGTTTATTTTGGGTTTTGGTAATCTTCACAGCGCAAGAATTTCTCCTGGAATGGGCAGTGCTGTGTCTCCTGCCCACCACCGCCAAAGGAAGCACACTTTTAAATCCTCTGCATGCTCTAAGAACGTCTAACTTTTAATAATGGTTGGATTAGCTCCAGGTTATAAAATCCCTCTGCCTTTGACCTTGGAGGTAGGATCAAGTGTGGTGTGGCATATGTTAGTGCCGAGAGTCACCTTGGCTGTCCTTTTCCTATTATTCTTTCCTGTTGTCCCAAAGACTGCTCCATTAAGATCTAATCTGAAACTAGAACTTGAGGCATCACTCAGTGGTCTGTGAAACGGCTGAACTCCCACGGGGACAAGCTTGCCTTTCCCTAAACTTCCTGAGTCGTCACCTCTTAGCCCCATAGTTAATTTCTTGAACCTTTGGAAAATTCAGTTCCCTGCTGTTTCCATCGGTGCGGGGCCGTGCAACTGCAACCCCCTGGAGTTAAGGCCACAGGCTCTGCAGCTGGGCTGTCCTGGGGGGCGCATTGGTCCTTCTGGGTGGTGCAGACTGAAGGTCACATCGGGGGAGTGGACCCACGTGGGCAATGGAGCCCCACAGGATCTGAGCCCAGGCTTCTGGAGGGGGAACACATCCTCAGAACTTTCTAGAAGCCCTCCTGGGGAATTACCTTCAGGTCTCCTTGCAGAGTCTGTTTTCTTGCAGGCGTTTTTCCTGTACAGGCCCTGATGATGAAGAGAGAGAAGGACGGCTATGCACAGTGACAGTTTGAAGTCTGGACATTAAAGGGGACATTGGTGGCAAGGAAATGTAGACAGTCATAGACTGCTTGTCACTTCGTGATGCTGGCACTGCGTGCCACAGGAATATACATTACTATCTGGTTTGACAGACATTGAATTTTATTCATGTGTGCATGTGTCTATGCGGGTTTATATGTACTGTATGACTGCAGATGCCTATGGAATCCAGAAGAGGGTGTAAGCTCCCCTGGAAGCAGAGTTACAGAGGGTTGTAAACCATCTTTTGTGGGTGCTGGGAACTGAACCCGTGTCCTCTGCAAGAGCAGTAAGTGTTCTTAACCCCCAAACTATCTCTCTGGGAACTTTTCTCTCTGCTATTTATTGGTACATATGGGTAGGTAAGAATTTTCAAAAAATATTGATGATGATAACTAGTATTTATTGAATAATTATTATACATGTTCAGGCATGTTCAGGCATGTTCTTACCTATTTACCCAAGCTTTTTCTCATTCATTCTGTCATGTACTCACCAGGAAACAGGCCCAGAACAGTGACTTTGCCCAAGATTTGATTGTGTGTGTGTGTGTGTGTGTGTGTGTGTGTGTGTGTGTGTGTGTGCGCTCGCGCGCGCGCGCGCGTGTGTGTGTAAGGGGGAGCAGCAAAAGGATGGCCATAAAACAAGGCTGTTGAATATTCCCAGCTCTGTGCATTTACTTGCCCCAAACCAGGCAGTTATAAAAGTGTGCTGAGCTCTGTGGGAACTAGTCATAAAACCCCCAAGGATTTATTCTTCTGATGATTGTTCATTTCATAATTGAATTTTGAGGGGACTAACTTGACACCATCTGAAAAATCTTTCTCAAGGGAAAATGCCTGGAGGGCTCTCTGAACCCAAAATTCCTCAGAAGTGACAAAGAGTCAGCCGTACCCCAGTGAGGTTCATGACCCAACCCTAGGCCCAGTGGACACTTGATTCTGCTGCTGTCTGTGGAGTGCCTGTCCTGTCCTGGGGGCTACTGGTTGGTCTCCAGCAACTCAAGTTCCACGATTGTCCCCAGCTGCTTATCCTCAAGGAAGGTGCAGGTGGCTTTTGCACGGTGTGCCTTGAGCCCTTGGTGGCTAAGCGGACAGGGCTAGGAGCCAGTGAAGAAGGGGAGGCGTCTGACCCTGGCTTGAGATTGCCACTTACCGTTTAGTGGTGCGTCTCCTGCGGGTACACGCTGAGTGAGACAGCCTGATGTTTCCCATTCGAGAGATAAAGCCAGACTCGTTACAAACTGACACCTAAGCGTCAAGTCCTTGATTTGTGTCATGAGAGATGTTCATTTATGCCACTGTGAAGGCGGCCAGGTGTCTTTCTACCGGAGGTCGTTACCCACCTGGGAAAGCCCTGTTGGAGAGGGTGACGTAGGAGTTGGGTTACGGGGAACCTGTATGGAAGTGTTTAGGAACACCATGAAAGCCAATCACGTCAACTTCAGCCACCACCCCTGTGGGGACAACCCGGAAATGGAAGGGGATACAGTCCAGGCTGCATTCTGGTAGTGATCTAAGGAACCTGTCCTGTGACGTGCCTGTGGCTAACCCCACACAGGCCGGCAGTGGCCCCGTCTCAGTGGACAGTGCAGTGAAGAGAGCGGGCAGGTGCATGGTCACATCAGAGAGGTCGCCGATGCCCTGAGGCGCTGCTGTGGCACTGTCCCTCGGATGGGGGACATCCCCATACTGCTCATTGCACGTGGCTGAACATACAACTCTACGGGAATTTGGCTGGGATACCTAAGTGATGCTTGTTGGCATCAGCTAATCATGAGTAACAGCTATAAGAAGAGCAGGCCTTGTTGAGCTCTTCGGAGGCAAAGGGTTTACTTGGGCTCCCTGGAGACTGATAACACGTGTCCGCGGGAAGCTCCAGGACCCGCACGGCTGTTTCTGCTTTTCACTTATCATCCAGCACCTTCCCATCCACCTTCTCGCGAATTTCTCCTCAGCATGGCTGGAGAATCAATGTCTTCCTATCCTCAATGTGGCTGGAGAACGACTCTCATATGAGACCCCTTGCCTATTATACCCCCCTAGCGCTGGGATTAAAGGCGTGTGATCCCAAGTGCTGAGATCATCTTTGTGTGAGCCGTCTCTCTTTAGAACTGGATCGATTTTTGTGTAGCTCAGTGTGATCTTGAACTCACAGAGATCCGTCTACCTCTACCTCCAAGTGGTGGGATTAGAGGTGTGTGCCACCACTGCCTGGCTTCTATAGCTAACCAGTATGGCTGCTTTGCTCTTTTGATCTCTAATGGCTTTAATGAATCACAAACAGTATATCACCACACCGAAGACCTCAGTGGTCTTTTGGAGACATTCCTATTTATCCAAGGACAGTGACTTACAGTGTAAACAGGAGCCTCAGTGGTTCTCGTGTTGGTCTTTATTCCAGAAGGGCTTCACTATTGTCGTATGCTGTCACCTTTACATTGTACTGGGGTGGGGCTGGGATGGGGGTGGATCTGAAGTCCTTTATCCCTGGGCCATTGTTTACTTTGTAGAAATAATACAGTTTTGAAGAATTCTGCATACTTGATCTCAAACCCAAATTTGGTTTCTAATGAGGGAAAGATAGTTTGTAAGTTTGGAATTTTTAGTTCTAGAAAGAATTGGTGGGTAGTAGAGAGATGAAGTGTTGAGTGTTCTGTTGTGGGAAGCCACACGGATTCCTACTTTTTCTTCAGGGTTTAAAACAAACAAACAAACAAGGTCGAGTTTCCTGTGTGGGTGGTGGGGGAGGGTTTGATTTCCAGGCTTTGGAATGTGCTGCTTAGTGTTGAATTTTCGTTGCTCAGTAGGAAACTCTGGGTGAGCTCATTTTATAAGGAATGGCATATGTTGCGAGCCAGAGCAGGGGAAAGGGCAGGGAAGACATCGCCTTTAACAGGGCCGGCCGCCTCAGAGGGACAGGATGTACTTTGGTGGGAAAGTCAAGACCAATCTATTTTGGGGTGATTTTTAAGGTAGGTCACAATGGTCCTCCCTCAGATCAGGCTCGGTGTTCCTTCCTGATGCCCATTCTTGGTGCCCCATGGCATGCCTGTAACACAGTGGTTTGTCCACATCAGCCTGGGATACTCCTCTTCGGTGAGAGAGACTATTCCTTTGGTCCCCGGGCCCCTACAGTTAGAGAGAGATAGAGAAAGGAAGCTTGCTTGTCATCTTCTGAGAATCCGTCTCCCCATCTATCTCCCCATCTCTCTCTCTCTCTCTCTCTCTCTCTCTCTCTCTCTCTCTCTCTCTCTCCCTCTCCCTCCCTCCCTTCTGATTTCAGACAGAGTCTTACTGTGTAACCCTGGCTGATCTGGAACTCTATGTAGACCGGGTTGGCTTTGAACTTACAGAAATCCACCTGCTGCTGCCTCCCAAGTGCTGGGTTAAAAGCGTGTGTCACCAGTGAGGAGAAGCCTCATCATTGTGTGAGGGGACAAAGGAGGCAAAGGGTAGAGATTTGCTATGGCTCCTACAGAAAGCCTGAGAGATAAGAAGGGGCCATTGACGAAGGGTGACGGGCAAGTAACTGGTGATGCATGAGTGGAGCGGGATTTTGTCAAGGATGGGAGACCCTACACATGTCTTTCTGCCTCCTGCCCATCACTGAGTCTCCCACCCTTCCCCCTAGGTGCTCTGAGAACCTGCCCTCTCATGCCCAGCTGCAGCCTTCCCCAACACTCCACAGTCCCAGGTTAGAGCTGCCATCAGTCTGTCCTTGTGATGCCTCACTCACTGACTGTGGGATGCCATTACCCTTCAGGAGAGGCTGAGTGAGTCACGTGCAGCAGAAAGCCAAACAAGAAATACTAAAGATGGGGATGTTCTCACGTGGGAGTCGTTCAGGACTCAGGGTAGGGTGACGCCACAATCACAAAGGAGTGAAGGAACCTTCTGCCCGTGCAATGCTCAAACTAGGGCTTCCAGCCTGAAAGCCACCTCAGGTGCCAGCATGCTTGTTCAAGTCCCAGCACACATCTCATGAGGACGAAGAAAAGGGACCGGCAAGCAAGAAATCCCTGCTGATTTCTCTCCCTCTCTGGAACCAGAAGCTACTGCATTTTACTGACTGCTACTTCCAGGAAGACTAACTAGGAAGTTCTGCCCTTTACTGCAGGCAAATTGCAGGCTAGAACAAAGTCAAGTTCAGCTAAAAGAGAATAGCAGAGAGTGGACTCTGGCCAGGCAAATAGCGGTCGGTCTGCCACAGTCTGCGGTATGTGAAACACCCCACCTGTGAACAGTTACCATCTGCTGAGTGCTCTGGCCATTACGCAATATCGAACCCTCCTATCAGACCTGGGCTGCTTGGAAGCCCCAAGCTTATCCCCTCCCTCCTCTTTGTACCAACATATGACGTCATTGTTAAATGACTTGGGTTTAGCCCCTGCCTGCCGAGCTTCCCTTTAATGGGTCTACAGTTCTAAGTGTTTTCTTGTTAAACACTTCTGGATAATTTACTTCTAGAGGGCTTGTACACAATTATCTAATTCGTTGCTAATGCTAAATGTTCCACGAGTTTTCCATAAAACTGGAAAACTAATTCTAGGTCATGAAAATGAGCAGTTATTGGCACCTACGAGCTTTTACAACCTGATTCCAGATGTTAGAAAAAAAGCAAGACAGAGGGCTAAATCAGATCAGTGCAATGTGAAACAGAGATCTTTATGGACAAAAGGAAAACATTTTTCCCTCGTTTTGTTTGAGCTTAATGATGTAGAAAGACAGGAGGTGTCTGAGGACACTCAGTTGAGGCCCTCTTGTTTGCAAAGAGGCTGGGAAGTCTCCTGGAAATCAGGCTCCCCCACAGGAAGCTGCCAGAGGATGGAGGCAGGCAGGGCAGGTGGGAGGGCAGGCAGGCTCTTGTCATTTGCTCTCGGAGAGCGGAAACTCTGAGTGGACTGGAAGTCGCCATGCCTTGGTTGGAAAGTGTCTTTGATGAGACCTAACATGAGGCCAGCTGATTCATTTTGTCCTTTAAATCTCCAAAGAGGCGATGTAAACAGCTTCTGCGAGGAGGGGAAATTGTTGCTGGTCCATCCCTGTGGCGTGGAAGCAGAACACAGCTGAGGCCAAAGGCAGGTGGAGGCTTGCCACACAGGCCATGCGTCTTAGTTAGGGTTTCTTTTGCTGTGATAAAATGACCAATGGCAGCTTTTGAGGAGGAAAAGGCTGATTTCAGCTTACACTTTCATGTCACAGGCTCTCACTGAAGGAACTCAAGTAGGGCAGGAACCCAGAGGCAGGAACTGTGGCAGAGCCGTACAGGAGGGCTGCTTACTGGCTTGCTCAGGCAGCACCACCCACATCAGCTGTCAATCAAGAACACGCTCCAGAGGCTTGTCCTCAGGCCAATCTGGTAGGGGCTCAGGATTGAGCCTCCCACTTCTCAAGCAGCTCTAGCCTGGGCCAAGTTGACATAAAAACTAGCAGCACGTGTAATTCACATTTAGGTCTTAGCATTGAGTTTTGTTGGGTCTCTCCCCTCGCTCCCTGCCTTTGTCTTTCTTTGATTTTCATTCTGGAATATCCATCTGGACGAATTCCCTGCTGCATTTCTGGGTTTGGCTCTGATGAGTGAGTTAGGAGGTTGGGGCAGAAGAGCTTGCACTTGAGTGTCTAAAATCTATGAGTGGAAAGTTCTACTCTACCATTACCAGCTAGCCATGTGACCCCGAGCAAGGTGCATTCCTTCTCTGAAGCCCCAGAACCTCCCCTGTAAACTGCTGCTAATTTCTAATTCAAGGGAGGTCGAATAAGGCAAAAATCTCATATACATGACATGCACACACACACACACACACACACACACACACACACACACATATACACAAACACACACACACATACACACACACAATACACACACACACATACACACACACACACATACACACATACACATACACACACATACACACATACACACATACACACACACACATACACATACACACACACATACAAACACACACACATACACACACATACACACACACACATACACACACATACACACACACGCACACGCACACACACATACACACACACGCACACGCACACACACATACACACACCACACTCACACACACACACACATACATACACACACGCACGCACGCACACATACACACACACACATGCATACACACGCACACACACGCACACACACACACATACACACACCACACTCACACACACACACATACACACATACACACACGCAAACACATGCATACACACGCACACACACGCACACACACACACACACATACACACACACACAATTTTATATTTTTTAAAGGAAGAAGGAAAAGACCATGGCATGAGCCACATAGACGCCCCCTCCCCTCCCCATACATACTGTGCCTTCAAAGGTTAGAAGAAGGAATCCAATCCCCTGGAACTGGGGTTATTGATCATTGGGAGAAAGGGATGCTGGGAACCAAACTCCAGTCCTCTGTGAGAGTGGCCGGTGCTCGTAACTACCCAGCCATCTCTCCAGCACCTGGCTTTTTTAAGGAACTCAGTTTGGTAGTAGCTTTGCTTCCTGTTTGTAATTCAGATCCTGGAACCAATTAAAGCCAGGGGGCCTCTGCTCCCAGGAGGAAGAAACACTGCTGAGTGCGTTTTGTGCAAGGGCTCCTCAGATAATGACCATTGCAGTGACAAATGCCATTCATACTTATGAAATCACTGTCACCGAGTCAGAAGTGAGATAAAAAGTCTCTGGCAAATCTGTAAAGAATATTTCAAAGAGAAAGATGCCAGAATTTATAGAGTCTAAAAATAGCCGCTGAAGTGCAGCTGTGTTTAGCTTGTCGCGGGACCTGTTGAGTCGAGACAGGCAGGGGTTTTATTTCTCCAGCCCTGAGGTCATCAGTCTTGTTTAAGAGGGGATAGCAAACATTTCCAAATAGGGATCGGCTTCGACGGGGAGGAAGATGGCTGAATGTACCCAGAGTCTGAGTCTCTGCTCCCACCCTACCCTCTCGTGCCCCACTCGAAACCCTGCTTTGGGGACAAGGACAAGTCAGTAGCAGGGTCCCTGGCTGGTGGGATGCAGATGTAATAGACACCTCCCTGGTACCTGTGAGGGAGGCCCGTCCTCTGAGGATTGGTGGCCTGGTTACTCAGGACTAATGTCTTAAGATGCAGAAGTAATGTAGTTGAAGGAAAAGCAGTATGAGGCCCAGGGGCTTTGTGGATCTTTTTGCCCATTTCTCATCAGGGATGATGTTGTCCTTCCGTTCTGTAGCTAACAAGAAGAGGGACCGCAAGGCCCCTGTGTCAACGGTCCAGCCCTCTGACAGACTCACCATGTCCCACCTTTAATGATACAGTTCAGTATTCAGTCCTGGAATGCTGAGCCTTTTCTGAGCTAGCGAGTAGGGTGCAATATTCTCTCTCCTGATGCCAGACAGCCACAGTGAGCCAGAGCACAGCCGTTCAACCACAGCACTGGCTGGAAACAACCAGGACTCTGTATAGCAAAGTTAGGATGCTGGCTGGGTTAGATGTATTGAATGCCTTTTCAAGTCAAGACATAATGGACTTATGCATCTAGACTCTGTAAAGACCACAAGAAACCCCGTGCTTATCAACGTTGCACTGACAGCGGCCCCAATCTCTTGAGTTGGGGTGATTCCAAACCTCCATGCAGTATAGTCCTTGTTTCATTTCTGTTTTGGTGATAAAATATCATGTCAAAAAAGCAATGGAGGGGAGAAAGTGTTTATTTTATCCTAAAATCTCAGCTTATTGGCCATCATTGTGGGGTAAGTCAAGGGGACAGATGGAAGTCAAGGAGACAGATGGAAGTCAAGGAGACAGACGGAAGTCAAGGAGACAGACGGAAGTCAAGGGGACAGACGGAAGTCAAGGGGACAGACAGAAATCAAGGAGACAGACGGAAGTCAAGGGGACAGACGGAAGTCAAGGGGACAGACAGAAATCAAGGAGACAGACGGAAGTCAAGGGGACAGACGGAAGTCAAGGGGACATACAGAAATCAAGGAGACAGACGGAAGTCAAGGGGACAGACGGAAGTCAAGGAGACAGACGGAAGTCAAGGGGACAGACGGAAGTCAAGGAGACAGACGGAAGTCAAGGGGACAGACGGAAGTCAAGGAGACAGACGGAAGTCAAGGGGACAGACGGAAGTCAAGGAGACAGACGGAAATCAAGGGGACAGACAGAAGTCAAGGGGACAGACGGAAGTCAAGGAGACAGACAGAAGTCAAGGGGACAGACGGAAGTCAAAGGGATGCACACTCAAAACAACTGTCACGCCCACAGTCAAGATCCAGAGAAATACATGTGTGTGTGTGCTTAGTATTCAACTTTCTCCGCCCTCACACAGTCCGAGGCCCCAAACCAGGCAATGGTAACCCACACATTTTAGGGGGAGGGCTTCCACAGACATGACCATAGGCCAATCTATTGAGGCTCCTTTCCCAGATAATTCTAGCTTGGATAAGCTGAAAGTCAGAGCTAGAAAGCATCCTACGGAAACTTGTTGAAATGAGCTCCGTTTATGGTGTCAGGCCTAAGGGTTACGTCACTCTTAACCCCAGACCAGTGTCTAGCTTGCCTTGCATCAGTCTTGCTGGTCTGAGTATCTGTGTTCCTCTCCTGGTGCGTTTAATGACAGAGCTTTAGTAGAGACTTCTTCACCCAAGGGAGTCCCAGTTCTTGTGCACAGGTCCTTGTTCCCCCAAGGTAGGTCACAGTGGGAAGCAGCCACTGCATTTGAGGGACCGTGCCTTACCGTGCATGGTGAGCACTCTGTACGCACAGTCCGTCATCGTCACCATGGTCCTCATGCAGTCAGCGTGTGTCTGTAAGGGTCTGTTGAGGATTTTGTTCATGCCATAACCTAGTGTCTCATGGGTCCCATGGGAGGAGTGCCTGTCAGATCGCAGTACAGAGGAGTGGCTGTTGCCTTACTGGCCATCTCAACCTTACTTGTGACATGAATCCTGTGTCCTTCTTTGTACTGATTCCGGGGAAGCTCAGAGCCAGCTTTGCAGTTCGTATCTAGTAGAACAGACGTTTGGCTGGTTGGTCCGTCACGTTCTGTTTCTCTGCTTCTCGTGACAGCTTGCTTTATTATGGGGGTTCTTTTCTTCTTCCATTTGTGTGTGGCATGCACTGTATATTGGACGTGCCCTCCCTTGCCTCCTCAGACCTTGTATGGTGGTGCCTTGTTCTACCTAGAATGCTTTGCCACAGGGCTCTCTTTGCAAACCCATCTCCTCCCCTGTAAATAGTCCCTTCGGTGAGCCCATCTTAGTCTTTTTTTTTTTTTTTTTTAACAGAGACACTTTGCCACCAGCCGGGCAATCACATCTTGAGTTTCTTCTCTGGCTTCTGTGCCAGTAAACCCTTGTTTCATGAAGCCTGCAGACCTCATGAGACATCAGATCAGGGGTTCCCGCCTCTTACCCCAGAGCTTGTCCAGATATGACCCCTCCCAAGAGCCTGGAAGATGCATTCTTCACCATGAATTCAGACAGAAACAATTTATGTTACTTCCTGGAAACTCTTTTTGGACAATCAGGGGAGGTGACCCTTCAATCTAAGAGTGCTTTGTATTAATTATAGGAAGTTCATTTTCCAGATGTGATGCCTGCCATGTCACATTCCAAGGAGAGAACATGGCAGGGGAAGGGTGGCTAAAAAGTTCTCAGTGTATAAGAAACTCTGGGTAGAACCTTCTAGTACCAATTCCCTCACTACGCTTGGGAAGTTATAGTCGAGAATTTGTGTGACTCAATAGAGAGAGCCATACGTTTGTGGTTTTGTTTTGTTTAAGGACATAATAGTCTTTCAAATTTTAATTTCCTGAATGAGTTTGAGAACCATTGGAGGATTTCCCACACTTCCGTCATGAAGATAATATTTTGTTAAAAAGTCACATTCCTCAGCCTGAGGTTGAGAACCTGCATCCTGGGGATTCCTGTTTCTCCTTTGTGGGGAGAGCATTGGGCCTGGCTAATGATTCTTACCCATTCTGGACTGTTGCCCAGGGAGAAATCCAGTGAGAACAAGGGTGGTGATTGTCACAAGGGTCCTACCAAAAGCTACAGTTTGCTGGGCTTTTACTGTTTTGTCTCATGTTACTATAGTCCCCTCTCCAGGGCTTATGCCCAGCATTACCTCGTGTTGACACATTATTCTGCAAGAATTGAATGGCGAGAATAGTGCCAGCAGATTGTTCTTAAACGTTTCAATTGATGACATATATGTGACATATGTGTTTGCATATACACAGATAAACATATACTTACACACGTGTAAATATAGAGACACAAACAAACATGAAAGCTGCAAACGAACAGCCACTGCATGTCTTCTAGATGTGTTTCTTTTTGTCATTCAACTCTCCTGATGCCGAGGTCCTGCAAGAGGCATTCTAGAATGCTCTGAGGAAGGTGGTTTTATTTTCTTTGCTTACCCCCCCCCATAGTTCTGGCAAACCCAGACAAAGGGAATGCCACCTGCTGACTCTCTGGAGAATAGTAGCCTGTTGCCCCTAAAAGGTCTGGTTCTTTCCTCCTACTCAGGAAGTTTCCCTTTGAGAATATGTTTCCTGGGTTGCAGAGATGGCTCAGGAGTTAGGAGCACTGGCTGCTCTTCCCAGAACCCACAGGGCAGCTCACAATCATCTGTAACTCCAGTTTCAGGGACTTGAAACCTCCCATGGCAGAACACTAATGCACATTTAAAAAAAAAAAAAAAAAAGAGTGCGTTCCCTTCTTGTAGCAGTTGTCAAAAGCTGTGCCTAGGAAATACAGAATTATTCTGATATTAGATGGTTTCATTATTAAATACATTCATGTTGGGGGTTTGAGTAAGAATGCCTCTCATAGGCTCATATATCTGAATGCTTTGTCACCATGGAACTGTTTGATAGGATTAGAAGGACTAGGAGGTGTGGCCTTGTTGGAGGAAGTGTGTCAATGGGATTGGGCTTTGAGGCCTTAAAGCTCATGCCAGACCCAATCTCTCTCTCTCTCTCTCTCTCTCTCTCTCTCTCTCTCTCTCTCTCTCTCTCTCTCTCTCTCTCCCCCTCCCTCTCCCTCTCTATTTCTCTGTCTGTCTATCTGCCTGTCTTAGTGTTTCTGTTGCTGTGAAGAGAACCCATGGCCACAGCAACTCTTACAAAGGGAAACAATTAACTGGGGTGGCTTGCTTACAATTCAGAGTTTCAGTCCGTTACCATCCAGGTGGTACATGGGGGCACACTGTAGACATGGACTGGAGAAATAACTGAGAATCCTACATCTTACAGGCAACAGGAAGTGTTCTGACTCACTGGGTGTGGCTTGAGCATATTATGAGACCTCAAAACCCACCTCCACAGTGACGTACTTCCTGCAACAGTGGCACATTCCTCCTAATAGTGCCACTGCCTTGGGGGCCATCTTCTGTTAAGCCCCCACACTCTGCCTATGGATCAGGATGCAGCTCTTAGCTACTTGTTGCACATGCTGTGTCCATGCTCCCTGCTGCCACACCCCCTCCCATGGTGCCCCGCTAAATGCTTCCCTCTGTAAGAGTTGCCTTGGACATGGTGTGTCTTCGTAACAGTAGAAGAGTGACTAAGAAAGGGGAAAGCAACTTTTAGGACAAAGTCAACACATTTGGGAATAGTCTGAATTTCAATCAGTTGCTGGGCAGCCTGGGTGGCCTATGAATCTACTGTGTATTTAGTTGTTGCTTCTGTGAACCTCCAGGGAAATGGCTGGCTGAGTTCTCCAAGGGTGTTGATTGGAACATTTTCTCTGTTGTTCCACTCATGCTGTTTGCGACACTCTTACTCTCTTTCCATCCCCAAGCCACACCCCTTTGCATGTTCTCCCCCAAGGCCTATGGTAGTGTGGAATGAGTTATCGTAAGGCTAAGGGCTGATGGGGACAGGAGCTGTGGTACCCATGTATTGTCACAGTTTCTTCATCCATGGTGGCACCTTGGGGGAAAGCTGATCTATTAAATGTATCCCTTAGCGTAGAGGACATTATGTATCAGGGCGGGCAGCGTATTTGTTTTTATCATGCTGCATTTAAATGTCAGCGGCCAAAATTAAAGCCTCTGTTAACGCCTAGAATTAAAAAGCAGTGCTGCATTCCAGAGTAGACCCGAGGCCACGGTGAATGCTGGAGACTCTCAGGACAGAGTCTTCCAGAGCTGAGCTTGTGTCCTTTGCTGTGAGCTCAGGAAACGGATTTAAAAGTGTGAAATACAAGTCCCAGCTCCAAGAATGAGTTCCAAGCCTTTTGTTTCTGTTTTTCTTTCTGCAAGACAAGTAGAGTTTGTATTGTGGCACTTGAGGTTCATTTCAAAGGGCAGTGCTGGGGGAATCAGTACCAGATGGGCAGTTTCTGAGGGCTGTGTACTTTATAATGCCATTAAAGAACTCATCCATCTGCCCATTGTCTCTCTTCTGTCTGCTTGTCCATCCACATACTCATCCACTAATTCCGTCTATCCACCCCACCGTCTAGTCACTAATTCCTACAGGGTTTGAATATAAAGTTTTCGTGATGGAGCTGAGGACCGACTAGGACCATTTTCTGAGAGCCTGCTATGTCCAACTCCAATCTTCAAAGCAGATTTGCGAGGGAGGGATAGTGACGCCCAGTCCACGAAGAGACAGATGACACAACAGGGGATCACCTGGCCAGGCAAAGGGGAGCAGATCCAGGTATCTTTGTGACACAAGGACCAAATCTCTCCTAGTTAGTGAGTGTTGCGTACGCATGCTCCAGCGGGCTCAAGGCTGCATGCTCCAGCGGGCTCAAGGCTGCATGCTCCAGCGGGCTCAAGGCTGCATGCTCCAGCGGGCTCAAGGCTGGCTCGGGCCTTATTTGTTACAGCTCTTCCCCTGGGCGATTTTCCTGCTCTTCGTGAAATAGGGAAGGGGATCGGTTCCCATGGCCCTGCTTTGCCTCACAGCCTTGTCTACGCTTGGGTTCTCTGTAGAAACCCCTGCCGTTTATACGAGAGTACAAATGAAGTGGAGACTCAATATTTAAAAGTAACAAACACGCCAGTGTTAGATACTCTTAAGTTCCGTTCTCTTGACCATCTTGAAGGCCAAAGTCAAGACTGGCATTCCCAGGCTCATCAGCGTTCGTGCACAAACAAGTCACTGTTGAGGAGCTGGCTCCTGACTCAGCCCTCTTTCCCAGTTATCTGACTCCCCGTCACACTGCACTGGTCTCCTGGCATGATACGCAATGTGCATAGATGGCCCTGGCATGATAATCGGGTGTGCATACGGCTGTTCCTTCGAAGAGGTGCTTTTCTGCGTTGTTGAGGAGGCCATCTTTCCATGAACCTTGGTTTTTGGCTGGACAGTCCCCATGAGCCAGGGCCTGTCCTCACGCCACCCCAGGCCCTGTTCGTCTGGCCGGCTGAGTGATGACAGAGGACAAGAGGATGGGAGGAAGATATTCCAGGGCTGGGTGGAGGATCAGGGTGGGGTCCAGCAGAGTGGGTGTGTGTGTGTGTGTAGGGGCCAACAGGAAGGAGGGCTGGGTTCTCTTTTGCTCATGGGTTCCTGGTCTTTGAGGACTCATTCTAAAGATGCATTGTTCGTATGTGTGCTTGTAGTCAAGTTGGACCACTGAGCTGTGGCCACACCAGATCAATTCTGCTTACAATTACGGTGTGACCAGCAGTCGGGATACTTTTCGAGAGATACCCACCCTGTTCTTTGGCACGGGCCTGGGGCTGGGAGGTTCTCTTGGGTCTATTGCCAAGGGTAGCTGTCCCCCTTACAGGTCTGTGGGTGGACTCTAGAGGCGCTGATGGAGAGACTATGTGGTATTGGACAATGCTGGCCTGGAGGAACTTCCCTGCACTGGCCTCCGAGTCCTGGACCCCGGGGATGCCAGAGGTCCAGAGTGGACAAAATGAAGGTGTTGTAGCTTAGGACAGATGCATTCTCTTCCGACTAAACGAAAACTATTGTTTATTTAGAAGAACCATTTGCCTAATGCCTCTGGAATTTTTTTGTTTTTTTGTTTTTTTTTTTTTTTTTGGAGCTGTTTCTATGTTAATCATCAGTTCAGACCTTGGCTATAGCTGGGCGATTATGTAACCTGGGATGGGATGAATTCCACTGGCATATGTGGACTCCAGTGCTCCCAACTCAGCCATGCCTGAGAGGGAGCCAGTGCGCTCCTGGCCAGGTAGTCAATCTGCTTCTGTGGGCTGTGGAGGTGGGACGGGGGAGGGGTCTGGGAGTGGGGACGTGGGGTGGAGAGATGGGGGAGGTGGGAGTAGCCCACAGAGAAAGCTGGCAAGCATCTAGAACTGAGTCGGGAGGGCGACGTCTTTGTGGGGCGTTCTCAGATGTGCCGGAGACTTGCCTTGCTCCCCTTAGCTATACGCATTTTGTGTGTAAAGGTCCAGACTATCCTACTCCTGTCTGCTCCTTAGCAAAGATCCTGAATATCGTTGCTTGGGCCTTGGAAGGGTCTAGAAGATGTTCCTGGCCCTTTCCTCTCTCCTGGCCTCTGCCCTGTGTCTCCGTGTGCTCTAACGCCTGCAGTATTGACCTCAAGGCCTGCCCTTTGCCAGACTCACGGCCTGAAGTCCCTTGTTTCTAGCCTAAAACCTTGTCTGGGTCCCCGGGGAGTTGCTTTGTCAGGGATCAAAGAGCGGGAGGATTTCTTAGTCATGGGGGGCCTGAAGTTTAATTTGCCCTACATTCTAAACAGAGGAAAAAACATGGATAGGGTTTTGAAAGCCTGAATTCAGTCACGGATGAATAAGGGCGGCCCGCAGGGAGAGCTCGCCTTGTGGTCCCTTAGTGCTGGGAAATGACAAAAACTTATTATGTCTTGCATCCCTCTCTCCTTGTTTCTCTGCTTCTTTACCACATTAGCAACAAGATGGCCTTAAACATTTAGCACAATACTGACTGCCTAACAAGAGGTTCCAGCACACCAAGGTGCTTTGGTGCTGATGTCAGTCAAGCCAGACCATTCCTCCCTGGAGGTAGCTTTTTCCATACAGGAATTTGGGGACTCCATGTTCCTTCCACTGCTGGCTCCATCATTCCCTCACACCTTCAAAGTCTTTAGCTCCCTGGGGACAGAAGGAAGAATAGCCAGTAGAGAAGGCACACTTCCCCCTGGAAATGACCTATATGCCTTCCACTGTCCGTTGATGAAGGTTTAGTCACATGGCCACAGCTGGCCTCAAAAAAGCCTGGGGAATTTGGCTCAGGCTGGACACACGGCTCATTCATATAATGCCATGGGATTGGGCCAGGAGATGAAAAGCAGGTGTCCTTGAGAGATGGCAGGGGAGTGGAATTGTCCGGGATACGATGGTTGAATATTTGTGAAACATAGAGGGAAATGGGTAGCCTTGAGGCCCCCTGAGGTCTCTAGATGGCAGACAGGTGGATGTCACTACATCTCCAGAGGATGGAGATAACAGCAAGATGAGAAGGTGTACAGAGGGAATGCTGGCCCACCGGGGTCCGGTGCTACAGAACTGTCATGAACGGGAACACATAGAAAAAGGTGGTTAGTGACCTCACATCCCTTCTGCCGATGCACGGAAGGGAAGCTCAGGAAGGTGCTGGCGCTGTACTCATAGCCTTTGCCCCTGCCAGGATCTGCCCATCGGTTTCCAGCACAAAGCTTATTGTAAGGAAAGTCAAAGGGAAACTCGTAACCGGTGGCCCGGTGTCTTAGGCAGCTCAGTTGCCATGACAAAATGCCGCAGAGTTTGACGGTCGCAGCTCTGAAGGCCACAGCTATGTGATGAAGGTGCCAACATGGTTGGTTTCTGATGAAGATCTTCCTGGTAAATAGATTGTCAGCTTTCCCTGCCTTTATATGGCGGAGAGAAAGGAGTTGGCATAGGGAGGGTAGGGAAGGACACACACATAAGAGAACCTTCTAGTGGCTCCTCTCCTGAGGACACAGATTTCATCTCAAGGGCTCTGCTTTATTTATGATCTTCCCCGAGCATACGTCTTTCCCCAAAGGCTCTGTTTTCAAACACAGTTACAAGAGGCGCTTAAACAGACAAATTCAGGGGACAGAACTCATGCACGGAAGCCAGCGGATCGAGCTTCTCCAGGCATGCCCTTCCAGAGCTGCGTTGTCACCTGTCTGCGCTGGGAGGGAGGCAGGAGCATGGAGCCCAACACGCGACCTGTCCCGGTTGGGAAGGATGCGTTCTGTCTTTGCACTGATGCAGCTCCTTTTGCCCTCTTTGGCCTTGGATTTGATACTCTGGGCATGCGATGCCAGGAAGGACGGGACGCTGGCATGATTCAGACATTCCTGAAAAGGGGGGGGCAGCAAAGGCCAAGTCTGGGGCTGTATCCACAAGTCACTTGGCCAGTGAGCCAGTGGGCCAGTCAGTTCTGTGTGCTGTTACCACCCATGGGCTCAAAGGTGCCAACAGTGCCACAAAGCTGAGGTCAGAGCCCTGGGGACACCTGAGATCTGGGCTACCAGCCGGCCACTGGAGCAGGGGCTTACAGACACTTTGTGGCGGAGGTTGGTATGGGCTATAAAAGTCCTACGGGCAGCTTCCCTCTGTTGTGTGTACAGGGTGGGACAGATTCTGCCTGTGGTGAATCTGAGTGGTGGCCTCGTTCCTAGACCTCTCAACAACTTGTGGCTACCTCTCTCACTCAGACTATTGAACGCTGGGGACCAGTGTGGACAGTGGGGCACACTTCAAAGTTTTCAGAGCGGGGAGTCACTATGAAAGAAGTCTGTTTGCGCCTGCCTGGATTTATGAAATATGGACGGGGTTGGAAGGGCCGCTTATCCGAAAGGAAGGGGACAGGCATGCAAGACAGATGTCAGGAGGCTACTCTCCTCACACTGCCACGTTCAACCCCGGCAAGTTATACAGCTACACGGCGCCTCAGTTTCCCACCTGCAAATGGGCAGGATTCTCCCCCGCCCCTCCACGGAGAGCTAAATGGGTGGTTATCTGGACCCTACTTAGTGCAGAGCCTGACACACAATACAGTGGTGCGAACAGGATGGCTGCAATTACCAGTCGCAACTAACCTGCTTTGAAAAACATCAGTATTAATTTGATTTGATACCCCCCCCCCCCCCCCGCAGCCTGCATAGCACCTTTTAGCACCAGAGGGATCTGTGTTTGCTGAGCGTTGGCCGGGTGGCCTGGGGCTCTAAGGCCAGGCAGTGTTGAGATGCAAGAGGGCCTGCCTAAAAGCAGTGTGCAACTCCAGGGGACATCATCCAATGTCCTGGGAGTTCCTAGGTATCCATGTGTGGAGGTGATCCCAGGGCTGAGGTGAGGAGGTAATCCCAGGGCTGGAGGGCTTGAAGGCAGTTTCCCTGATGGAGTCTGTGGTACACACAGGCTTTAGTAGGTAGAAGACGAGGGAGAGCAACAGGCCAGACCATGACCTATGAGTTGGAGAAGCATCTCAAAATGAGATTGTAAGGTGGATTTAAAGCTAGCTAGTGCTAACAGCACAACGAAACAGGACTCCTCGGGGCTCCTATTCAGCCAGGAAGGAAACCGTTTGTGGCATCTCAGTGTCCCACAAGTTAGCATCAAATGTTGAACCTCGCAGACTCTGCTTTAGAGTGAATAGAGAAAGGTGCTTTCCCCTAGGGGATTGTTCTACAGTGCCATACGATGACACGAAAGAGGGTCTGGGACACTGTGGCCCTGTTTCATATCTGGAAGATTCAGAACGTCAGGAAGACAGACAATGTCATGATGGAAGAAAAGCTATGTGGAAATATGGAGATAACCGTGTGTCCAAATATATCTTGGGCAACCTGGAACCCCAGAAGCCAATGGAGTGATGGAGAATATTCCAGAGGGTCCAGACGATAAAGGGATAAATCCAACCATCCTCTAGTGGAGCCAGAAGCCCAGAGTGGCCAGTACCACCAGCAGCTGCCGCGGCCCCAGCAGGCCAGACAGCAGCACCGGCATTGCGAAAGTCAGGAGAGGGGGGAGAAGAAAGCACAGTGAGCGGAGGCCGTCCCAGCAAGAAGCGCAGATGGCAACAATCGCTAATGACAGGTGCCCAGACTGAGTCCAAACACTGTGGAAAAAAATAACCAAGATTGAAAGCAAACAGACTCCCCGTCCAATGTGCACAATTCAGAAAATGCCAGAGTAGCATAAACACCGCAAAGTAAACGCAGCTTCTTAGTCTCTTTACTTTAGTCATCAGAAGTGGCCCTACAGTGTGGTGGGAGCCGAGTCTGACTCGGGCGGCCTTAACCTCACTTGACTTTTCCCCCTCTATTCAAACAGTGTCTAAGGGCCGCCTCACCATTCCATTCCTTTCTTGGCGTGGCACTGCAGTTTGCCAGCCCATGAGAAAGGACACTTTGGGTCATTTTCCTACCCCCCGTTTTTTAAGGACTTTCTCTTTGCCCTTACATGGGGAGGTATAAAATGATCCGGCCCTCAGCCAGGACTACTGGCCATGCGTGTTTGGCTGTCTCTGGACCTGGGCCTGAGAGGCAACCGGAAGGCCCCTCCACTTTTTCTGCCATAACTGAAAGGGACATTGAAAGGCTTCTGCCTGTTGGAGATGTTTTTCCGAACCTTTCACTGCTGTGTTGGAACCTAGGTTAGTGGTGCATGGGTCTCAAGACATGTTGGATGAGGATTTATGAGTGACAGTAGAAGCCCGCACGTCCTTGGTAGCTCAGGCTTTTGACATGGCCTGACACTGTTTCTTACAGACTCTGTTGGCCTAAGTAAGTTGGGTGGGGAAGCTGAGGCTACCTCTTGATGAAAAGAACCACCCTGTCGTGAGTTTAAGATTCACACATAGAAAGACTATGAAACTGTGTGTGCTGAGGACAGAGCCTACAGCTTTGGAGTCCTGTGAGACACGTCAATCCAGAGTCCTCACTTAACTGTCACCCTCAGTTAAGGGTAAAGATGGAATTGCCAACTGTGTCCATCTTAGACGATCGTTTTGAGGGCCGAGGAGATGGATCAGTTGGTAAAGCAAGAGGACCTGGGTTTAGCTCTCCGCCACCCTCCTAAAAGCTGTGCATGGCACCCTGTGTCACATTAAGCACTGGGCAGGGGCATGGCAATAGGAAGATCCCTGAAGCCGATTGGCCCATCAGCCTCGCTAAATTGATGATCTCTGGGCCAGTGAGAGACCTTGTCTCAAAAAGTAATGTGACAGGTGACCACAAAAGATGTTCAAAGTCAATGCCTGGCCTCTGTATGCACACACCTATTTCCATGATGATAAAAGCAACATGGCAGATGCTGTAGTGTACACTCAGCGCCCAGATCATTCTCCAAGAATACTGGGTGTTCTCTTCCAGCCAACTCTTCACCTGTCCATCTGTCCATCACTCTTACCTTGTCCAAGGACTCCTGCAATGAGCAACCTCTATCTGATGGATCCTCATATAGAGGGACATAGGTCAGAGCCTCTTGGTCCAACTTAGATTTAACTCAAAAAAATTTCTTCTGGTTTAGGATTATGTTTTCATTCAGACTGTTGCAACCTGTCGTGTCCCTCTTTCAAGTCCTTCCCTACAATAGATGTTGGACCCATTTCTAAAAGCCTCCTTCCTACACACCTATATTCTGTCAATTAAATTATGGAATCCTAGTCACAGTTGATACTATTTATGTGTAGAAGTCCAAACAAATCTGTATGTGCATACATGTATAGCACACAACCCCTTATGTAGGTGTGTATGTACATGTGTGTATATATATGTATAGCACACAACCCCTTATGTAGGTGTGCATGTACATGTGTATATATATATATATATATGTATAGCACACAACCCCTTATGTAGGTGTGTATGTACATGTGTATATATATATATGTATAGCACACAACCCCTTATGTAGGTATGTATGTACATGTGTGTATATATATGTATAGCACACAACCCCTTATGTAGGTGTGTATGTACATGTGTGTATATATATATATATGTATAGCACACAACCCCTTATGTAGGTGTGTATGTACATGTGTATATATATATATATGTATAGCACACAACCCCTTATGTAGGTGTGTATGTACATGTGTGTATATATATATATATGTATAGCACACAACCCCTTATGTAGGTGTGTATGTACATGTGTGTATATATATGTATAGCACACAACCCCTTATGTAGGTGTGTATGTACATGTGTGTATATATATATATATGTATAGCACACAACCCCTTATGTAGGTGTGTATGTACATGTGTGTATATATATATATATGTATAGCACACAACCCCTTATGTAGGTGTGTATGTACATGTGTGTATATATATATATATGTATAGCACACAACCCCTTATGTAGGTGTGTATGTACATGTGTGTATATATATATATATGTATAGCACACAACCCCTTATGTAGGTGTGTATGTACATTGTGTATATGGAGGACAATAGTTGATTGTTGGTGTCTTCCTCAGGAACTGTCCACCTTATATTTTTAAGATTTACTTTTAAACATTTGTTTGTTTGTGTGTGTATCTCTGTGTATGTGCACATGACCAGCAGATGTCTATAGAAAACAAAGGCATCAGCTCCCCGTGGAGACAAGGTTACAGGTAGTTGTGAGCTGACTGATATAGGTGCTTGGATTCGAACTTGGGTCCTCCGTAAGAGTTCTTAACCACTGAGCAAGTCCTTGACCCACTGAGCCATTGCACAGGTCCTGACATTCAGTTCCAAATGTCATCTCCCTCCTTACCGACAGGTAGGGGCCGTGTGGCAAACACTTGCTTCACCAAGCATTTGGTGATGGGTCTCCCCTCTGTCTAGCTGCCAGCATTTGTGAGGTGGTATTCGTTCACATCTCTTTTCTTGCCACAGGAGGGAAGTGGGGCTTAGGGAAGTTTAATGTCACCTATATTATCACGCCCAGGGACTTGGGTCCCAGAACCTGGCCCTTCTTTCCACTACATTTTGTTGCCATCAGTTCATTGGGGTGGCGAAGAAAATAATGGGGTGCTACCCTCCTCGAGGTTTGCTGGCGCATGGCCCTGGCTGCCCCAGCTACAGGCCTTGTGATGAAACCAAAAGGCAGGACATTTCATTAAAATAATAATAATAATAATAATAATAATAATAATAATAATAATAATAAATGGGAAAAAGCTGAAGATCAGCAGAAGGTTCTTTTGCATGTTCGTGCAATCGTAAACAATTTTTGAGGCATCTAGGTCTTGAACTATCTTTGCTTTAAATGGAAGGACTTGGGAGAGGCCAAGAGCTAAACAGAGATAACAGGTTGGGAAAGACATGAATCCTAAGGAGCTGGGGCCTTCATTGATTCAGCTTTTTGACTCCGTGTCCAACTCCGTTCCAGAGCTAGATTAAGCCAGCCAGCCAGTGAATTCTAGAGACAGGTTTCCGGGAGATGAAGCTGCCTCTTTCAGTGTGTTTGAAAGAAATTTATGGGAATATCTCCCTCCTGATGTGTTATGAGAGGGCAGCAGAAAAACGGGTTCCTTGTGTAACCAGACACACTAGCCAAGCATTAAGAGGACCTTTGCCTAGGGAGCCAGTGTTTAACCAGTTTCCACACTGAAAGCTTTGTGTCGCTTTGGGGAATGGTGCAGAAATCACGTGCCCCTCAAGTTCCGCTCCATCTGTCATTATGACTCACCTTTACTGAATGCCCCCTCTCTGTTCTTCACTGGCCATTGAAGGGAAACCCAAAAGATGTGATTCTTGGCAGGTGTCCCTCCTGGTGGGGTTCAGCGTTTCTTACTCCACCCATTTAATCCCCTGAAAGCAGAGTGGAGGAAAAATGGTAAGTATAGAGGCCCCTTCCCCTCTATGAACACACCAGGGTCTGTCTGTGAGGCTTAGGGAACACTTTGGTCCATCCAGCCATGGCCTCATGCAGTTCATTTACCAACCGCTTTGCTTAGAGGGATTCTTTAGAGTCCATGATGGTGCCTTCCATCTAATAGGAATGATGGGAAGCTAGATGGTGCAGTGGGAGAAAACACGTGCCACAAAGCCTTATGACTTGAGTTTGATCCCTGGAACCTATATGAAGATGGAAAGAAACTCTAAAGTTGCCATCTGATTTCCACATGCATGCTGTGGCATGCACACACACACAGAGACATGCACAGGCACACACTCTCTCTCTCTCTCACACACACACACACACACACACACACACACACACACGGCTCATATTCACAATTGTAATATAAATAACTAAAATCTTTACACGATGGCAGGGAGGTCTAGAAGACTGGATTCTAGTGGAGTGGGGCAGGGTGGACAGTAGGTGTTTCCTCTTACATGTGTGTTGCTGGGGTTTTCTTGTCCTGCCAGGTCCTGCTGCCCTTCAGCCCCAAATAAGCACACAGACGCTGTATTGATTATTAAACTGTTGGCCAGTGGCTAGAGCTTTGTACTGGCTAGCTCTCTCTTAATTATTAACCCATGTCTACAAATCTATGTATTTCTACTTGGCCTTATCTTGTCGGAGAACACCTGGTAAGATAAGGCCTATCTATACTCCTGGTCTCTACATGGCATCTCTCTGCCGTCTCCCTCCGACTACCTTTCCCAGAATTCTCCTAGTTCCACCGATCTTCCTGCCTCTGTTGGCCAAGCAGTGTTTTATTCATCAACCAGCAAGAGAAGCATATACACAGAAGGACGTCCCCCATCACGTGTGGCTCCTAGATTTTATATAGATAAAAATACATATGTCTATATGACATGAAAATATAAATTAAACTGTGTAACGAAGACTCATCGAGGGGGCAGGGCAAGAAGAGGGAGTGTGAATATACATATATGTGAATATACATATATGTGAATATATATATATATATATATATTCATAGATATTAAGGGAAAGTTGCAGAGAAGGAGATAGAGCATACTGCCTGAAAATGAAAGGGGATGCTGGGAGGCAGGGGTGGGGGTGGGGAGGAGTAGAAGATTTTTAGGTGGGGATGTGGAGTGGGGAGAGGGAGGGTTGGGAGGAGGAGCATCCCACACCTAGTAAGTAAGCAAATTCAATAAGGAAATCTACCTTGGGTGTTGATAGAAGAGTGAGTGAGTGAGCGAGCGAGTGAGTGCGTGAGTGCGCGAGCGAGTGCGTGTGTGCAATGGGCAAGTACGTGGAACCACTGCCTGCCAAATCTGAGAGACCCTGCTCAGTGTGCGAAGATAATTAGGCAACCGATAGGAAGCTGAAGAGGGTTTCTTCCCAGCGCGTTGGGGGCAGGGGCTGTGACTTGGCTAACAGATGGGGAGCACAGGCTGCCTGCAGGACTAGAAACCCCTTCCCATCCCCTGGGCCCTGAAGTCCGTTCTAACTCCGCCAGTCTCTGCCAGTTCATTACCGCACCCTTCTGGGCAGGTCTCTCGATCTCCCTGGCATTCAACTGTTCACCCCTCATAAAACAAGGACAAGTATTTTCTCATGTGGTTTCTAGAAGGAGTGCGTACTCAGAAAGCCCTCTGTAAACTTGGACCACATGCTTATTTGAGCCATGGTCTGTGTGATTCATACAGAGAGGCCGTGAAAACCCCCTGCGAGGTTGGGACCCTACCCTGCTGCCCCTGGCTGAGCGAGGTTTTATTACTGCCCAGGGCTAAAAAGATGCTTTTGTTTTCCTTGCTGCTGTGGATGTATCTAAGGGGGGGGGGGGCTTCTGGTTTAGGGATCATGTGGTGTGGTCATGTATATGTAACCATTTACTGGAGTAATAACTTGGAATGCTTGAGCCTCACTTGCTTCTAGATTCGTGTCTCTGTTCACCATCTGTGGGTGATGCATTCGTGTATTGCATTGTGGATATGAAGGCCTAGAGAGGCCCATTAAACCACCCACAGCAATTCTCCTGCTGACAAGAGGCCACAGGCTTTTAGCTCCCAGGCAGGACACATGGGCCATCTTGTCCTGCAGCCCTGATGGTTGCTAAATTCTAACCCTGAGTGCCTCAGTGATGTCAGGGGAAGGTCCCATAACACTTCGGCTTTGAGCAAAGAAAGTCTGTCTTTCATCAAGCATTGGGCCACGAAGAACCCTTTGGCTAGGAAAGCCCCAGTTTCCAGTGGCATTTTCTGTTGTGCCACTGACCAGCGCTATTGGCTGTCCTGCCATCTGGGAGTGTTTTGGGGCTCCCAGCTATAAAATTCACGGAGTGCCGCTGCAGTAGGGAAGTGTACCAGACCTGCCTGCCCTCCATGAGCCGCATGGAGCTGCCGTGAAAAGTCACTGTGAACCTCACCGAGGCTCAGTATGGGGAGATGGCTCAGTATGTAAAAACACTTGCTCTAGGAGCCTGGTCACCTGGCTTCAGTGCCAAGAAGCTAGATGATGTGGCATGCGGCATGTGCCAGTAACCCGGGCGCTCTTACCGCGACATGGGAGGTGGAGATGAGAGGACTGTCCAAAGGCTGGGCCAGCTAGTCTAGACTACAAAGAGAAGCCCACAGCAAGGGGATCTTGCTGTAACAGCCTAGGAGGAGAGGACCAACTCCTCAAAGCTGTCCTCTGACCTCCACAAATGCCACGTCCTACTCAGGCCTGTACATCTCTCTCTGTCTCTCTGTCTGTCTCATCCGCGCGTGCACGCGCACACACACACACACACACACACACACACACACACACACACACACACGAGAGAGAGAGAGAGAGAGAGAGAGAGAGAGAGAGAGAGAGAGAGAGAGAGAGAGTGAGAGAGAGAGAGAGGAGCCCTGTCTAGTACATTACGGTCTCAGGATTCGACATAATGGAATTAAGCAACACATAATAACAACCAAAAAGGACAGAGGTGTAACTAGGTATAACTGCTGCATCTTCAAGTCACATCTTGGGATTTTGACTTCAGTGGCCACGCCTGGCTGATGGCCAGTGTGCTTTGTGCTTGCCACCAGAGATGTGGGAGAAGGTTTCTTTTCTCTGGAAGATGATCTCCTTTGAGCCCTCAGAATTACCTGAATTAGCTTACATGCCCACAATTCCCAACAAGCTCCCCATACAACCCTGTGCCTCTAAGCTTGGGGGGTGTGCAGTGTGTACTGTCTGCTGGTAGACGTGGGGACGCCTTAGCTCTGTGACACTGTAGTGCTTTTGGTAGGCTGTTGGTTCTGTTACTTCTTCCTGTGTTGGTCTCATTCGGTGCCTCGCTGTAGCTGTGGATGACAGCAGGTCCCCAGGGAGGAATGTGTCATTTCCTACTCTTAGTGGCTAATATTGTATCTCCGTCATACACACTTGGATGTCTGTGTATTTTTGTTTTGTGTTTTCGGTGAGACTTTTAGTTTTTCCACTTTTTGTTTGTTTTTGCAAATGTTCTCTTCTCTGCCTGTGAGAGCTCTCTGGGGAATTGTAGCAGTGTGCTTGACAGTAATAATAGCTGTGCCAGGGGCTGGAGAGGTGGCTCAGTGGTTAAGAGCACTGGCTACTCTGGTGGAGGACCCAGGTTCGATTCCCAGCATTCACATGGTGGCTCACAACCATCTTTGACTCCAGTTCCAGGGGATCCAATGCCCTCTTCCCATCCCTGAGGTGCTATGTGTAAATGGTGTGTAGACACGTGCAGGCAAAACACCCAGACACATAAAAAAGTAAACTAAAAAACAGTATCTGAATTTGTGGTTCTCTTTGTCCATTTCTCTAGGAACAGAAATATTCCAATCAGGTCTTTGATGGTGAAAGATAAGTGGGTGAGTGGATGGATGGACAGAATGGGTGGATGAATGGATGGGTGCATGGATGGATGGATGCATGGATGGATGGATGGGTGGATGGGTGGGTGGATGGATGGATGGATGGATGCATGCATGGATGCATGCATGGATGCATGGATGCATGGATAGATGGATGCATGGATGGATGGATGGATGGGTAGATGGACAGAATGGGTGGGATAGATTGGTGTGTGTGTAGTACAGATGAACGTGTGGGTAGATGTGTAGGTGGATGGTTGAATGGATGGATGGATGGGTGGATGGATGGATGGATGGGTGGATGGACAGAATGGGTGGGATAGATTGGTGTGTGGGTAGTACAGATGAATGTGTGGGTAGATGTGTAGGTGGATGGTTGAATGGATGGATGGATGGGTGAGCTGCATTTCTTTCTAGAACCAAGAAACAGTACAGTTTATGGTCAAACCCTCACAGCCTAACTGTATGGAGGAAAATGTTGAAGATTACTCCAGTACAGACTACTAAAAGAGTGAAAGATCAAAGCCTCTGGGCTGCAGTGTTCTTTTCAAGCTTGGGGGGGGGTACCATGGGTATTAATTATAAATGGGTTTCTTTAGAATCGGTGACTAGGAAAGCTCTGGCTCTCAGATGAAGGCATTAGCTTTCAACGTAACAGGAATTAGTTTACATTCAACATGGCCAGAGTACCTGAAAAGGTCACCAATTGGGAATTGAATACTGTCCATCATAGTGTGAGGTGTGGGTTATGGTAGATGCAACATCGCCATCCAGAAGAAGCCCAGCCTGGGGAGTGATGCAGGGGTCAGGAGCCACGGTGGATGTGGCCAGTGAAAGGGCTGATGCTTCCCTAAAATCTCCTGGGTACTGAGAACCATGTTTAGTATGGGGTAGTCCAGCTTCACCATTAGTGGCTATTTGGGGGCTGGGAAGGTGACTCAGCATCGAAGAGCACTTGCTGCCCTTGCAGAGAGCTAGAATTTGCTTCCCAGCACTCACTTGGCAGCTCACAACCATCTGTAACTCCAATTCTCGGGGATCTCATGCCCTCACCTCGCTTCTGGCTGTGCGAATGTGTTGCATAGACATATGCTCAGGCACACACACACACACACACACACACACACACACACACACACACACACACACACACACACTGTCTCTCTCTCTTTCTCAACTACTTATCTTAATTGTGTGTGTGTGTGTGTGTGAGTGTGTGTGTGTGTGAGAGTGTGCGTGTGTGTGTGTGTGTGTGTGTGTGTGTGTGTGTGCAGCCAAAGACACTGGACTTGTAAGCGTTGTGAGCCACCTCAGCATGGGTGCTGGGAACCGAACCAAGGTCCTCTGTGAGAGCAGCAAGTGCTCTTGACAGCTGAGCTGTTCCTCCAGCCCTTCTCAAGAGCTTTTATTCCAGTCTGGATGGCTGAATGGCCAGGCATAAAAAAGCAAGCAGACACTTCCGGTACTGGTGACTGCTGGAGATGCATCCAGTTCCGTCCCTACAGAGCAGCTTGAGCTGATGACTTACAAACGGGCAGCCTGGGTAGGAGTGTGCTTATCAAGTTGTGTTTTCAC
The DNA here is from genome assembly GCA_030556225.1 of Cricetiscus sungorus. Taxonomy (NCBI): domain Eukaryota; kingdom Metazoa; phylum Chordata; class Mammalia; order Rodentia; family Cricetidae; genus Cricetiscus; species Cricetiscus sungorus. The sequence goes on from JANBXA010000642.1 coordinate 35,676,541, forward strand.
AGAATGCCTTGACTGAGGACAGCCAGATTTCCCTTGGTTCAAGAGAGTAGATTCATCATAAAAGCCGTGGTCACTTGTGTTTCCCTCTCCAATATGAGAAGTGTTATTAATTTGCCCACTTAAAAGGTTAAGATGAGATAGATCATAAATCATTATTTCAAGACCCTAAAGTTAGCTGTTTTGCTAATGGAAAAGACATGTTTGGATACTGATTCCAGGAGGAAGAGAGAAGGAATGTAGGGGGGGGTCGTGGAAGGGGAGGAATGATGAGAGGAGAGGGATGGGGGAAATAGGGAGGGAGGAGGAGGGAGAGGAGGAATGGGGCAGGGGGGTGGATGGGACAGGAGAAGAGAAAACTAAAACTTAGAAGAAATGAGCCAGTCCAGGAAGACTACAAAGCCGATGTCCTTGCATGCAGGCATATGTAACGTGTCAGTCTGCAGACTTCTCAGAGATGTTCATTGAATTGTATAAAGTGTCTTATACAGCTGCTCTCAAGACCCCAGGTGGCCCATCGGCATTTGTGAATCCTCTTGAACTTTGTCTTTGGTGTGTAGAGTGCCATGTTAAAATATCTGGAGTCGTTTCTCTAGTCCAGTAAGAGGATTCTACTGCGCTTTTCTGTGATATCGAGTTGAAGACCTCAGAGCTGTCCTAGGCAGTCAGTGGGACCAACCCTCATATGGTATATTTGAGAGAATAAGAGTGTGTGTGTGTGTGTGTGTGTGTGTGTGTGTGTGTGTGTGTCTTTGAGGTTTTTTTGGAAACTTCAGGTTAGGGTGGCCTTTGAAGCAGAGGCTGTAATTCAGCCCCTGGGGTGGGAGTGGTGTGGGAGATGATGAGCCTCATATGATGACCGGACGCATTGCATCACTGAGGTGTACAATGACACTCCCAGACGTGGGACTCCCCACAGAGCCAGCGATGCGGGTTTTTATCCACAAAGAAACAATGTGTTGGCTAGAATGGCATGATTGGTTCTTCCTGCGCCCGTGTTACAACATGGGCGTTTGTCTTGCTCTGTCCCTGCCCCCAGGAATGACACATGTGTGCCCTCCCTTATTCCTACTCCCACCCCACCTCCCCACATTGCCTAATTCTGAAAGCCCCCTTGTCCCTTAGCAGAGAAGGGTTTCTTCTTCCTGCGAATTCTCACAATGCTCTGTGCTCTTTAGGTTTGGATTAGAATTGTTTACAAGTAAACCTGGCTGACATCTTCCCACCTGTGTAAATTCTTCCCTGCTCAGAGCACATTCTAAATGAGCATCTGTTGAGTGGCTATATGAGGGTAGTTTAACCACTGTGAACATGTTGTGTCATGGAATACTGGTCAAGGAGAACAACATGCCCCCCCCAACCCATGACACCGTTAAATAAACATGCCACAAAAATATGAGACTTTTAGCTATGTACTACTGAGTAACAAGCCACCCCAAAGCCGATCGTATAAAACAGCCATGCTCATAGATTCTATGGATGGGCTAGGTAGACAGGTGTTGGAGACTATGCCACGGCCCTTATGAGCAAAGATGGTTTGGGATCAGGCTGGAGAGATAGCTCAGGGGCTAAGAGCACTTGCTGCTTTTCCTGCGAGCCTGAGTTTGGTTCCCAGAACCTACATCAGAGTGTTCACAACACTGTAGGCCATGGAAGTGCTGGTCTCTCACTCACCACTAACTTCTCAGTTTCAGCTGTCCAACCTAAGATGTCTCAGTAACATGATGGTTTTACTTTCAGTGGTTCTGGTGTTTTGTTAATCACAGCCTACTTGCCGTATAAACAGCCCAGTTGACTCTTTGCTTCCCTCTGAAACTTTACAAGCCAGGTTTCCATCATCTGCATTTCTCTCAAAAACACTTATCTTTCGATCACTCATTGAACAGCTCACCAAACTATGAACACCCCACTCCTTGTACCAATTTCTGTTCCAGTTAGGGTTATCATTGTGGTGATGAAACACCTCGACCAGAAAGGAACTTGGGGAGGGAAGGGTTTTCTTGGGTTGTACTTTCATATCACCGCTCATCAGTGAAGGAATCCAGGACTCAAATAGGAGATGAACCAGAGGCAGGAGCTGATGCAGAGGCCATGGAGTGGTACTGCTTACTGACTTGTTCCTCGTAGCTTGCTCAGCCTGCTTTCTTATAGCGGGCAGGACCACCAATCTCAACAGTGGCACCATCACAGTAGGCTGGTCCCTTCCCCATGATTCACTAATTAAGAAATTTCCCTGCAGGCCCACCCATGGCCCAATCTTATGGAGGTATTTTCTCAGTTGAGGCTCCCTCCTCTCTGATGACTCTAGTCTGTGTAAAGTTGACATAAAACTAGCCGGGACATCTGGTAAACCCCCAAACTCGAGGTAAAAGAGTAATAAGTGGCATCTGGCACTTAGTTGACATGTCCTCTTTGGACCTTAAAAATTGCTTTAAGTTGCCAAGATTAGTGAGGAGGGGGATTTGAATAGAAGAGCAGTGTGGAGGTGTGTGGATTTCTCAATTCCAGAAGGAAGTCATGGTGCACAAAGGAAAAAAAAAAACTTCAGGTAGTTATCAGTACAAGGTTTATCAATGTATCATGTATTGACCACATATGTAAGGTCTGTTAAAGCTGCCTTTTAAGGGAAGGGAGAGCACCCTCACTGTTTCCCATAGACTCACAAGTGGATGAGCTGCCACCTTGTTCCACGCACGCTGGGCACGCTGAGGGGAGTGTCAGCGGCCGTGTGGCTGGAGGGGAATGGTAGCGAGTTGCCACCACAGAAGGAGAAGGGACACGGGGGCAGGAGGAGTAACATCAGGGATAGTCAGGGATGTGCTTGAAGGAGAGAGTCAACTCTGAGGATGGATAGGAGTTAAGAAAGATGGGGACAAAGAAAAGCTGAGTGGCAGACACTGTGGCTTGTGTAACTTAGGAATCCTGTGAAGTCAGTGTTGCCTTTCCCCTGCATTCAGCCATGGTTCAGGGTTTCTGCATACCGCCAAGGTCTAGGGAAAGCATCTCAGCTTTCTGGTTACCCTCTCTGGGATCATGAAGCAGCAGGTTTGCCCCAGAGGTCAGGATTCCTTCTGTCAAAGATGCCAGCATCCTCCACCCTGCCCTGCCCCTCCTGTGGGCTCACACAGCGAAGCAGATGCTTGATCATAAGTCCCAGCATCCAAGAATCTTCACCACATCCAGCCCTGAAACATCTATTCGGGACCAAATGCAAATTCTTAAAACTGCAGGGGTCCAGGATGATCTTTCTGCCCAGGCCGTGAACTTGTCATAAAAAGTAATGGGCGGTATATTTTTAACTGCTGAGTCCAGTTTGTACCTATGTCCCCAGAAGACTAAGACAGCACAATGCTTGTTTCTACAACTCTAAAGCACAGTAAGCATTGCAGAGGCTACAGGCTGGTCTCAGCATCCTCCATTATTAAGGCAGGGCTCTTCACTGAGTCTATGCGCAAACCCCTCTGGGAGTTTGGAGATACAAATAAATCCCTTCCCAGAAGAACGTTCTAAGTGCACTTAAGATACATGGAACCACAGAGAAATTCAGTTATATTGAGAAGCAAATTAAAATGCAAATAAAAATGGTTAGACCATATTTGTTATATGGTCATCTAGACTTTTCATTAATATATTGTGTAAATAACCCCTGAAATTGCTGGTGTCTGTGCACATGTTCATGTGGTGGGTGGTGCGCACTGGAGGACATCAGGTAATGTTCGCCAGGTCCTGTACTTTGTTTTTTAGACAGCTTTCATTGGTTTGAAACTCACCAAGTACACTAGGCTGGCCAGCCATGGAGCCCTAGGGATCCACCTGTCTCGCACTCCTGGGTTCGAGGGTTAAAATCATTGTGTGAGCATACCTAGCTTGTACGCTCGCTCCCTCCCTCTCCCTCCCTCCCTCCCTCCCTCCCTCCCTCCCTCCCTCCCTCCCTCCCTCCCTCCCTTCCTCCCTCCTCCTTCCTTCCTTCCTTCCTTCCTTTCTCTCTCTCTCTCTCTTTCTTTGTTTCTTTGTTTCTTTCTTTCTTTCAACATGGGTTCTGGGGACTGAACTCAAGTCCTTGCTGCTTGTAAAACCCGACCTAATACTTCCAGGTATCTGCAATTTAAAAGGCTGTGTTAAGCCTTTGAATATCCACTGATGGAGGTCTTAGGTCTGTATAATACTTCTCCAAGCTATGTACATTTTTGATAAAAGAATAAAAAATAAATAAATATTTTTTCCTTTATACAGCTTCACAGACACCCTGAATTCCCCTTCTAGGTTAATAATTTCTGATTTATGATACAATTTTGGTTATTAACAATGAAACAAAAAGTCCATTGTTTACTCAATATGTTGTAGCTCCTTGGGTTTGAGGTGTTCATGTCATGCCTGCTGTTGTCTTTACCATTTTTTCCTTTTGTCACTCGTCATTCTCCTCTCTCTCTCTCTCTCTCTCTCTCTCTCTCTCTCTCTCTCTCTCTCTCTATCTCTCTATCTCTCTATCTCTCTGTCTCCCACTTTGTGAGTGGGTAGTTCTGACAGTCACCCTCATACTTTATCTAGCTTCTCTCTCCTCTTTAGGATATTTAAACCAACAAGATTAAGATGGGACATATTACACAGTATTCTGCATCCTGCTTCCCAGAGGCAGAGTCTGAAACATGGGGATTTAGGATGAAGATTTATTGGTAGAGTGCTATCAAAATGAGGGAGACAGAATGGGGAGGAAAGGAAGGGAGTCAAGTAAGGCCTTTGAGTCAAGCCCCAGCCAAGCCATGGGAGGACTCTGGTGGACCCAGCAAAGAGGGGCCTGGGCTTTCGTCTGTGTGCATGCCCTAGCCAGGAGAGCCTGGACATGCGTTTGTTTCTAACACACTGTAAAACAACACATATGTGTTATCTCCCAGCTTCTATAGTCCACGATCTGGGCACAGCCTAGCTTGATCCTCTGCCTTAGGTCTTAAGAGGCTGCAGTCAAGGTTTGTGGCAGGTCTTTTGGGAGCCTGGAGGAGGGTCATCCTCTAAGCTCCTGTGGTCGTGGTGGAATTGAATTGTGGTCACTGTGACAACTTTGCTTCTTCAAGGTCAGCAAGAGACTGTGCGAGGGGCCACCTGGATAGGTCCACACAGGTCACCATCCGTTTGATTAACTCAATCTGATTTAGGGTTTTAAGATACATGGGACTAGGTTTAATTATATAGGTTATTGTATTTTATTTCCCTTCCAGGACCCACTCCTTTCCAAGGATTTTTCATTTGCATATGCATGCATCTGTGTGTGCATATGTGTACAGTGTGTGTGCATATGTGTACAGGTGTGTGTGCATATGTGTACAGGTGTGTGTGCATATGTGTACAGGTGTGTGCATATGTATATGGGTGTGTGTGCATATGTGTACAGGTGTGTGTGTGCATATGTGTACAGGTGTGTGTGTGCATATGTGTATAGGTGTGTGTGCATATGTGTACAGGTGTGTGTGCATATGTGTATAGGTGTGTGTGCATATGTGTACAGGTGTGTGTGTGTGTGTGTGTGTGTGTGTGTGTGTGCGCGTGCGTATGTGTACATGTGGAGACCTGAAGGTAATGTCAGGTGTATTGGATCTTCCATTTATTCCTTGAGGCAGGGTCCGCAATCAAACAAGAGCTCACAGATGAGGCTAGTCCTGCTAGCCATCTTTCTGTGGGGACCTTGCCAATGCTGGAACTAGAGGTGGGCCAATATGCCTATGTGGCATTTTTTTGGTTTTCCAAATGCTGGTTCTTATGCTTGTTTGACAAGAGCTTTTACCACTGACCTAGTCCCCCAACTCCATCTGAGGCTTCCAGACACTTCTGTCCCTGTGCCCTGTGGATCAGAAACCGCCCTCCCTCGATGGTCCCCAGTCCTGACTGGTCACCTTCTCCTCTATTGATAGTTTTTATCCCCACATCTCCTCTTTGCCTCTCTCTGCTTCCCTGTGCCTCAAATGGAACCAGAGACACAAAACCCAGGTGTTGGCATGAGGCCACTGATGTTCTCTTAAGGGTCAACCAAAAACACCTGCATTCTACACCACTCACCCGCTCCCCGCTCCAGCTCAGCTCTGGATGCCCTGAGCCAGTAGATACTGCTTCCTACGCTTTCAAACAGGAAACCAGAGGAGCCCATAGCAGAGCTGAGATCCCCTTCCCAAAGCCAGGTACCACCCCTTCCTCTCTGTAAACTCTAACACGGGAGGGAACTATTGCCACTATTGCCGACTTTCTCATTGCTGTCAGCGACACGAGGAAGGATTTATTCTTGCTCTTGTTTTGATAGTACAGCCATCATGGCAGGGGAAGGCATGGCTGTAGGAGTGTGAGGGAGCTGGTTATGTGGCACCAGAAGTAGAGACTTGAGGCAGGTAGAGGCTGTGCTGATTAACTTCAAGGCCCATCCCTACTTCCTCCAGACAGGGCCTTCCCAAAACAACACAACCAGCTGGGAGCCAACTGTTCAAACACATGGGCGGGGTGGGGCGAGGGTGGGGCACCACAGCAAGAACAGATCCCCAAATCCCCAGCTAGTCGTTGGTTCCATCAGTAGTGTGTGTGGTTTTCTCATGGGGCTAGAGCTATTTATGCAAGCCTGTTAATTGGGGGTGAATGGATGCTTTCCTGGAGTTTCTGAGTGCCCCGTGCTTGCGGAAAGACTCACGCGTGTCAGACCACTGGTGTTATCTGCTAGTGTGACATACTGGACACGTGGCTTTAATTAAACCTCTGCGCTCGTATCGAAGTGCTCAGAATCGGGATGTCTGACTTGCCCACAGCTTCCTGCTCTTGTGACAGGATTTCTGGGGTCCTTTGAATTCAGCTGTTTGTCTGGCTGATGTTTATAACCGAATCCTTCCAATGATAAAGTTTTTGTCTCTCCTCAAATTTAAATCTTTTCCTGCAAGACCTATTACAGCCAGTGTCCCTTTTCATCACATTCTGTTTAAAATTATTTGTAGAATTTTGCCTGTTTGTCATCTAATTTATAGGTCTACAAGCGAAACCACTCTTGGCTTTGGTTTATTTTCTTGTAAAATGGGAAGCAGAGCTTGCTCTGTGAATATATCCTGCTAAAGGTTCACTTAGCAGCAGGACAGGGGGATTGTTGGCATTTTTTTCCATTAGAAAGTTTGGTGAAAGATTTATTGATGCATAATTCATATGTTGCACGATTCAGTCGTTTAAACGTGTATTAGCGACGGGAGGGGTTTGAACTAGATGCCCCCATAAGTCTCAGCCATCTGGATACTTAGCTCCCATTGGTGGAACTGGGAAGGATCAGAAGGATTTGCTTTATGGGAGGAGATGTGTCCGTGTGGGTGGGCTCTGACACGTGAGAAGTCTCCCAGGATCTTGTCACTCTCGGTGCCCATCACCTACTTACTCTGAAACCGTAAGCCCACTTAAACACTCTCTTTTCAAAGTTGCCTGGTCTTGGTGTTTTGTCGCAGCAATGGAAAAATAACTAAGACAGACTTCTGTCACTGCTGTGGCCATTTACGTGATAAGAAGGAACTTAAGTAGGGACAACACAGTCTATCAGGGCACAGAGCATAGTGACAGGCAGCTCTGCAGCCAACGCAACCCATGCCAGGACTCCCCCTCCTCATGCGGCAATAGAATAGGGAGCAGGAAGGGGAATGCCGACTCATAATTTGTCTCCTTTTGATTTAGTCTGGAACGCCAGCCTATGGGACGGCATTGCCCACACTCAGGGTGAACCTTTCCTGCACAGATAAACCCTCTAGGGTAACTCTCATAGACATGTCCAGAGGTATGTTTCTAGGTGATTCTAAATCTACTCAAGTTGACAATCAAAATTAGCCATCACAAAGTGTGTGTGTGCATGCATGTATGTGGGCATGCACGCACACGCACGTGCATGTGTGCATGTGTGTGTGTGTGTGTGTGTGTGTGTGTGTGGCTTAGTTTCAATGTATTCATAGTTCCACAACTATCCCCACAAAGAATTTTAGATACCTTCATTACCACAGAAGAAATTCTGTATTTTTCAGTCACTCCTTACTCAGCCTTTCTATCTACTCCCCGAACCCGTAAACTTTAATCTACTAGTGTTGTCTCTGACAATAGGAATGGAGTCTTACACATTTTCTTTAAAAAAGATATCTTTAAAAATTAGTACTACCTGCCACTTACTGTTCACGTGTGAGGCAACGGTATTACCCTACTGTGTGTATAGGCATACCATACAATTGTGTTATGCCTTTCCCTGCATGCCTGTTGGGTTCATTTCTGAGTTTTCTCTTCCTTTCCCTCCCATTCTTGTTGACTTAGCCCTCAGGTCACAGGCCCTCTCTCCTGCTGTGGCCACAGCTGATGTGAGCTGTGATCTCAGGACTTAACTCGTGCCCCAGCTTCATTCTCTCTGCCCTGTTGCGGTGGGAATTGGCAGATGCCTAGAGAGCATGCTCACACTTATCTCAGTGCACTTTTCTCTGGGGGCCATTGGGTCCTCGTCCCCGATGCCGCTGAGCATCTCCGTTCCCGTGAGGAGCTCACCGCAAGTGTCCTCATCCACGTGGCTGAGATCTAGAAACGTGAACACGCCATGTTCATCTGTTGCTGGACTTTGTTTCCAGCCTGACCCTGCAACCGATTAGCCCCAAATAAACACTCAGACACTACATTAATTATAAAAACTGTTGGCCAATGGCTAGGGCTTCTTACTGGCTAGCTCTCTCTTAATTATTATCCCATAAACTACTAATCTATTTCTTTCTGCATGGCCTTGCCTTACCAGAGAATGCCTGTCATGTCCTGTCTTCCCGGTCTCTACAAGGCATCTCTTCCTGGTGTCCTTTTTTCTCCTTCCTCTCTACCCAGCATTCTCCTTGTCTGGTAGCCCCACCTACACTTTCTGTCTGGCTATTGGCCAGTCAGTATTTTATTCATCTACCAATAAGAGAAACATATATACAGAAGGACATCCCCCATCAGTCATCTGTGTGTTCGTTCACTCGTGGAAGACTTCGGGCTCTGAAGTCCTGATTATTTCAATAGTTCCCTGATAGTTTAAAACCAGCATTCACACACACACACACACACACACACACACACACACACACACACACACACTTGTGTGTGTCAACTTTTCCAGTCATCAGTGAGAAGAGATAGTTTTAGCAAGTTACTCCACTATTCCTAGACTTGGAAAATCCTGTTTCCTTTTAAACCAACCTCTGAGCTTATGGGAATTTTAACACCACCTATGCCTCTTTTAGCCATCATTCTGAAAGCATCACGTGGAATACTACAGAGCATTCTCACAGCCACCAGGATGGCTATGATGTCACAGCCTATATAGTGTGAGGAAATTGCCATCACTATGGAGTCTGGCTAGTTTGTGAACAGAGACAGGGAAATGGCATTCTCTGCCGGCGGGGGGAGGGGGGTGTCTCATTGTCAGTGAGGCCAGCACAGGCAGAAGTGGAGAGGTTGGACTCGAAGAACACATGAGGATACAGGAAGGAAGAGGCAGGAAAATCACATGTTCAAAAACAAAAACAAAAAAAAAATTGAGGTCTCAAAACCCCCCAAAACAACAACAACCAAACCCCACTTAGTGTATTTTCCCCCAAAGCAATAATCTGGCTTAATGCTAACTGCTTATTTGCTGAACTTCTGTGTTATTTGCAAATTTAAAGTGAGGCCAACCCTTCCTGTTTTTATCTAATCCGTTGCCACTTTGAGCTAAGGAAAAAGCTGAGTTGCTGTATGCAGCACCCCCTGCCCCCCCTGCCCGACAGTGGGGGAGGGGGAAACCACATGGCTAGCCAGCTGGTGCCATGGTGATCAAACCTAGCTTGCTTTGGACCCTGGAGTGAGAAGTGGAAACAAGTCACCCTCCGCTCCTCCCACACGGGCCAGGAAAGGGTTCCTCATCTCTGGCCACTGTCGGCTCCTGACCTCAGGCCTCCCATGGTGGTGATCTTTCTAAACCCATTGGCCAACACCTTCCCAGCCCTACTGCCACCAATACCTTCTAAACCCATTGGCCAACACCTTCCCAGCCCTACTGCCACCAATACCATCGTGGCCTTTCTAGAGCACAGCACCATGTTACCTTTGTCCCTGTGCACCCTAGCTTTTATCGAGGAGTCACTCAGCCAAAGAAGGGACACCTGGGTGAGATCTGGCTTCTGCGTGAGCCTCCCTGACCATCAGCACCATTTTTCTGTGTGGTCCATTAACACCTCTAAGCTTTCCGGGCACTGCTGTACCAGCTAAGCCTTACACCTGCCCTCTGGCACATGTCCTTCTGTCTGACAGCTCAGCCCAGGAACCCCTCTTCTGGGAACCCCTCTTCTGGGAAGCCTGCCAGGCCTGTGAGAATCAGGCATGAACTTCCTTTGCGTCCTGAAAGCCACTTCTGCCCCAGGGCATGTTGTATGGCATTGTCATGGCTCAGCTTTTCCCCCTGAAACTGCTAATTCCCTCCACGTCTTTTTATGTCTGTCTCCCTGCCACCCAGCACACTGCCTGGCATAAAGTAAGCACCCAATAAATTTCAAATGGAGCATGTGTTACATTCCCTATAAAAACGGCAGCCATGGCCAGCTCTGCCATCAGCCTGGGTGTCCTCCATGAGGATGCCTTCCGTTTTCAAAGTAGCAGACTCCTGACACCTTTATCGGGAGACAAAGTACATTCTGAACTCTGTACTCATGAGGCTAAGCTTGTGCTCAACTTAAGAGGTCTCTGGTTGTAGCCTCAAACACCTGTAAATCCCAGCACTCTGGAGGTGGAGGCAAAATGGTCTGGAGTTGAAGTTATCTCTGACTACACTGGAAGCCAGTCTTGGGTATAGATGGCCTCGTCTGAAAGGAAAAGAAGGGGAAAGGGAAAAAGCAATAAAATTCAGCTTGTAGCAGTGACTTTTTAAGCAGTAAAATTTGAACCACTGTGGTGAGGTGCCGGGGCCACAGACTTCTATCCTGTCCAGTTCCTTCAGTTCCTTTACTGAATGTGGCATCAAACAGAAGAGAAGCAGAGCTTCCAAAAGCGCTGGGGAACCCCAGAGGGCCTGCTACTTTCCCTCCCCACTGGGAGCAGACCAGCCCAGTGTCAGGAGGGGCTGGAGCAGACCCCCACCCCCAGCACAAGGAGGGGCTAGGCTTCAGGCACAGCCTGTTTCTAATCCCTGCACCCTCCTCTGCCTCTGCCCACCACCCAGTGTGGTTTGAGTTCCCTGCTGCTCCAATACATAAAATAAGACACTGCTTTTCAAACTCATTAATTAAAGCAGACTCATGCAGTTGCTGCTAGGGAATAGCATCCGCCCACCTAGATGTCCCCTTATATTCATGGTCCAAACTCAGACTCAGACACACATCCCTAAGGCCTTTCTCCTTGGCAGTGACTGTGTGTGGTCACACACTTAGAAACGCCCTCATTCCTTGTCCTTATTTCCTAGCTACCAGTTGTTCATCTTTTGGGGAGGAAATTGTGGTGTGTGTCTGTGCTCATGTGTTGCGTGAAGGGTGGGGGGCTAGGAGGGGGTGAGGGGGGCGCTCACCCATGGCAGCCAGAGTTTGGGGAGGAGTGTCTTCTTGTTTTATCCTCCACCTTCCTTTTGAGATGGGGCCTCTCACTGAACTTGAAGCTCACTGAACTTGAACTTGAAGCCATTTTGCCTAGACTTCGTCCCCAGGATCTTTCTGTCTGCACCTTCCCTACACTAGGGTTGCGAATGCACACCAACATGCCAATATTTTTATGTGGGTCCCGGGGACTGCAAGTCCTCAGGCTAGCAGAATGAGCAGTTTCTCCATCAAATTGTCCCCAAGTCCCCTAGCAGGCATTTTTTAAGGGGTTGCTGGAACCTAATGTGAACCTAAATAGAACTTTATGAGCTAGGCAACTGAGGCAGGAGCATTGCAAGATTGAGGTCAGACTGTACTATGTAACAAACTGAAAGCCAGGAGGGACAGTTTGTTTGAGATCCTGGGGTCTTAGTTGCCCTCGCTGGAAAAGGGAGGTAGAAATCTACCCACCAGATGTTGTGAGGGTTCAGTAGAGCAAGGTCAACTCAGAGCTTGGGGAAGGCTCTGAAATACACAGGGCAGTTTGGAAGCAAGAGTGAGTGCTGCCCCTCCCCCACTCTCCCCTTCCCCTGTGTCCAGAGTGTCATTGTGACTTACTTTAACATGAAATATTCAAGTGTAAAACCTAGAAGTAGCTGACCAACCTCACAGAAGCACAAAGAACACATTTGCAAATCTGAATTTGGCATTTGACCATCTATCTTAGCCTGTACCATCTACCTGCTATCTTTGACTAATGATTAGAAGCAGCAGGCTGGGGACATCTGGATCCCCGGAGCATGGCTGTCCCTGGAAAGATCTCAGGTCTTAACGATCTGTCCTAAGATGAAGAGTTTCAGAGAACTTTTTGGAAGCCCTTTAGCTACGATACCTACATAACTTTGCTGCGGACGTCCTGGGTTTTTGTTAGGCTGAAGAACGGAATCTTTTCCCAGGTGGACTCTTTACTGACCCAAACATGTGTCACCTGCTTCTTGTCCTGGCATCAGCCCTGATGTCACCTGTGCCCCTTTGCTGTGCCCTCCACACCTTACCTTCCCTCTGCCACATCTGCCTCCCACCTTATCCCACTCAGCACCGCTGACTCCTTCCAGAATATTCCAGGAAGTCTCTGGCATCCAGTACCTTTGAGTGTCCTATCATGGGGGGAATCTGTGAGAAAACATGGGGTGCCATGGCCCATTAGACCTGGAACTACTCCCCACTTCCCAGACACAATTGAAGTAAAAACAGTATTGGCAAACAAAACAATAAGATGCTGTTTAACCTCACCCCCCCACTTCTTAGCCAGCCTGTCCCACTCCCAGGGAATCCACATTCCACGGTGAGGACCGAGACCTATCCTGAGAACTATGCCATCTTCAGCATTCTTTGCTTCTAAAGCATATTTTCATCCAAATGAGGGTTATTTGTCATCCTCATAGTCACAGGCTGGGCATCCTACAAAGGACACTGACATCTGAGAGCCACCATGCTTGGCCTGTGTCCTCTCATACTGGGTGAGAGCCTATCCCTAGCTGTCCCCATGGGGAGGTGAGTGGCTGCCCCAAGGCGTTGGAGAGAGCTCTTCTCTGTTCTGGGTGCTTCCTGAGACATTTGGAACATTCTACCATTTTGAACACTATGAGACTCTGATCCTAACTCCTCCACACTTCTCCACATAGAGAATAGTGTGAATAGTGGAAATTCGTGGGCCGTGTGTTCAGGCCTCCTAGGGTGGGTAGCATCTGCTGCCTGCCCAGCTTTTCCTGTTCTGTATAAGGTGTTTCTCAGCTCCCCGAGACACACCCCTATGCTCTCCATGATGGTTACAGAGCAGAGAGGCTTGGCTGTGGGTGATGACCTTCTTCTTGGCCTTGCCATGTTAGGTGGACCACCCCAGATGATGTGCCAGCCCATGATGCAGGACTACCAACCAACTCTTGCCTCTGATTCTCACCTGTGAGAGTGTGAGAGTCACCCAGGGGCAGGGACACTCTGCAGACAGACCAGGAACTTCAAAGTTGGAAAGAGCAGGGTCCTAACCAGGTCTGTGTCCTGCAGAACTGAGTCTTGGACCTTCCTGTGTGGTGGGAGGGTATGGAGTGTGCTGTTCATCTCTAGAAGCCATGGCATCAGCCTGGCATCTCATTAAAGCCATGGCATCAGCCTGGCATCGCATTAGACCACGTGTCTCCCCTTCCCTCGTGTAGTGACTGGAATGAGAGTGTCCCCATAGGCTTCAGTATTTAATCACTTGGTCTCCAGCCGGTGGTGCTGTTTGGAAAGTTTAGAAGGTGCAGCCTACCGCTGGAAGTGTGCCACAGGAAGTGGGCTGTGAGATTTATCAGTTTCCATCACTTGCAGCCCTCCGCCTCCCCCAGCCACCACTCTTCTTGTCATGGTTCAATACGGGTCGGGAAAAGCAGATAGGCTAAATATGAACACCAGCAGGTTCCTGGTCCCAAGGACGCCTCTGGATGTTCTCTGTCCCCATCCAGCAAGCAAGAGAGCACTCTGGGCTCGGGGGGGGGGGGCCCTTCCCCAGACCTGGTTCCCCCAGGTCACATCTGCCCCTGTCCCCACCCCCAATGGGCGTGGTCAGTGCCACAGGTGCAGACAAAGTGAATATGTCACTACAGCGCCTTCCTGCTTCCGGTTGAGGGTCTGACTTTCGGCTTCCTGTCCCTGCTGTGTGACACACAGTTCCCCTCCTTGATGGACTCAAACCCTCTGGAACCGTAGCCCAAATAAACTCTTCCTTCTCTCCGTTTCCTGGGTTGTAATGTCTAGCACAGCAACGGAAAAGGTTGCCACAGAACTTTCCTGCCCCTCTTGTGGCTACCAGTCTACCATCCCTTGGGCCTTGAAATCCTTGGGTTCCAGAAGAATGGGCCTGAAGCTTCCCCTGACTCCACTGATCCACTGACAGCTAACCTGCGGGGGACCCATTCACATTAGTGTCGTTGGATCCCAGGCCATGACACAAAACCATAATCTCAGTGCAAAAGAGCTTTGGTCATCCCCACCCCATGGAAATAAAGGGTTAATGTCGAGTACAGATGCTGTCCCAACCACCAACTGGCATCTAAACACACATATGTCTTCCATATGCTCTGGAGGTAGAGATTCTCACACAGGGTAGCCTGAGAAGTCCCTACCTGTCCGCAGAAACCAGGCCGGACAAGTCTGCCCTGAGCCTTGCTTACCTTGCCTACAAGACAAAAACGGTGAAGCCTTAGCTTGTGAGGGTGGCTGTGAGGACCACCTGAGGAAACAGTGTGGCAGGCTGGTCTCTGTGCACAGAGGTGGAATGCTGCCCAGTGTAGCGTGCCCGCTACAGCCCAGCATCCACAGAGGCTCGATGTTAATGCTCCTTCTTGATTGCCGTTGCAGAGGAGAGTACAGGATGTCATCAGCCCCATCGTGTTTGAAGCTGCCTACAGCCTGGGTGTGCACCAGACTGCTGAGGAGGGGCGGGAGCTGCCCGATCTGACACCCGTGCTTCGCTGGAAGAAGGGACAAAAGATCGCCCAGAAGAATCAGGTTAGAACCTGTTCTAGCTTTGTTTTTCTCTCTCTGGGATAAAATATCCTGGCAGAAAGCAACTTAGAGGAGCAAAGGTTGACTGTAGCCCTGGATTCTGGGTTACAGCCCATCACTGCAGATAAATCAAGGAAGGAACTTAAAGCCACTAGTCATGTGACAGCCACCATGACCAGGAGAGAGAGAGAGAGAGAGAGAGAGAGAGAGAGAGAGAGAGAGAGAGAGAGAGAGAGAGACAATATACATACATGCTCAGCACTCAGCTAGCTCTCTCTACTTACAGATACACACACACACACACACACACACACACACACACACACACACTGAACAAGTCTTCCTTTTGTTTTAAGACATGAGCCTCCCTTTTAAAGCACAGTGGGAAGGTGGCCTGTAAGCCTTGCTGGTCACTTAGACTCAGAGCAGTGCACAGGGAAATGAAATTTAGAAGGACAGGAATGTCCAAGTAGGACAAAGAGCAGGGATAGCCTGAAGGTGATGTCAGAGAAACCAGGGAGAGAGAGAAGAAGGCAGCAAAACGTTTCTATATTAAGAATCAAGGGCTGGAGAGGAGGCTCAGGGTTTAAGAGCACTGGCTGTTCTTCTAAAGGTCCTGAGTTCAATTCCCAGCAGCCACATGGTGGCTCACAACCATCTGTAATGAGATCTGGTGCCCCCTTCTGGCCTGCAGGCATCATGTAGGCAAAACACTACTTAACTATAAATAAATACATTTTTTTTTTTTTTTTTAATTCAGACACGTTGGGGGGCTGGAGAGATGGCTCAGGGGTTAAGGGCACGGGCTGCTCTTGTGGGGGACCTGAGTTTGATTCCCAGCGCCTACACAGTGGCTCATAGCCACCTGGACCTCCTGTTCCAGGTTATCTGATGCCCTTTTCACCCTCCCCTACGGGCACACAAGGAGCAAACAGACATTCGTAGTAAATTCTGTAACCGCTCGTAGCAAATCCCTAGCCCTAGCATCGCTCTCCTCTCTAAGGGGAATCTTGCTATCCTAAAAAGATCTGCTCTCGCTTGTATCATAGATGTCACCTCAGCACCCTTTGTACTGACCAGGGAGACAGTCACTGACTCTCGCCATGTTTCTGTCTCTGAGCACACTTTCCCTGCACCTAACCCTCATTCCTACAGCATCCAAGCATGGAAGAGCATCTTAAAACCTTTACCGCCTAGGACAGTCGGTGATCCAATCTGACCCAGGGGTCAGCGAAAGATGGGTATCAAATGTCACCCGTGGTGCTTCCAGGCTCATTACTTAGCAGGCGCCAGCCCAACAGTGGGTTCATTGTGTCTGAAGAGTTGGATAAACCGTTTGAGGCATGCTTGTGAGCCGGGCTTCCCAGAGGAAACGATGCTTCCAGCATTTGAAGTGCACAGTAAGGCCTTCTACCTAACCGTATCTACCAGCCAGTGGTCTGCCCTTAGTGTGGGTTGGCAACCAAGAAAGACTGAGTTTAGAGACTATGTTGACCTGAAAGTGAAAGGCCAACTGAAATTAAAATAAATACAGTATTTGACTCAGAAGGCAAATGATAATTCAGGGAATAAAAAAGATGATAGTGTTTTTTTTGACATGGGGTCTTATTGCATAGCCCAGAATGACCTTCAGACTTGTGTGTGGCATAACCTGACCTTGAACTACCAGTTCTCCTGCCTTAGCCTCCATATGCTGGGATTATAGACGGCTGTCACCACACCCTATCTGAGACTATACAAGCTCTCAGGGTGGAAGTGTTTAGTTCCCAGCGCCCACTCTGTGTGGCGCACACCTGTAACTCCAGCTCCAGGGCATCTGTCCCCCGTTCTTGGCCTCCCAGAGCACCTGCAAATATGTGCGTGTGTGTGTGCACACACACACACACACACACACACACACACACACACACACACACACACTAAAAAATCTTACAGAGTAACATGCCCAATAATGTCACAGCTTAAATATAAGGCATATTAGACTGGGATTTGGAGTGGATAGGTGAGAGCAGGAGAGAAAGGGACCTGGATAGCGGACGATTCTCTGTAAATTAAAGTCGCATTTAGTTGTGGATCCAGCTTGGCCCCTGTGGAGGCCATGTACTGAAGACAGTGGCCTGGGCCTACAGTGCAATCCCGCAGACACGACATGAACACCCCCATAGGCTTAAGTCACCGCCCCCAAGCCACCCTCAGCGCTACAGTGACAATATAAGACGCAGATGTCAAAGACTAGCAGCTCTCTTACTATCCTAACTTCATAGCTCTTTTAACTCGGTAAGCCAAGAGAGATCACAGAACCCAACAAAACAAAAGCTAGCTGTTCATTATGTCAGATTGCAGAGGTCAGTAGCCCTGGGGCCAGCGGCCCAGCTGTTCCTGGGATCCTGTAAGAAAATTTGGAAGTAGAGATGCTTCGGTGGTTAAAGAGCTTGCTATGAAAGCATGAGGAGGTGGGGGTGGGGTCCCCAGAGCAAGCTGGCTGGAGAGAGTAGCCATATCAGCAAGCTCCGGGCTTGATTAAGACGAGCTGCCCCAGTGAATAAGACAGAAGAGCAATTGAGGGTGACTGTCCGGGTCAGCATTGAGCCTCGGCATGCAAGCGTCCCTGCCCACCCCACACGTGAGTACCTGCACACATGAAAATTAACACTGATAAAGGGAAAGAAAGCTCTTGACCCACCTAGACACACTAAATCAGAGATGGGCTAGCACGTGTTTTAATAAGCTGACCAACGATCCTGACTCAGCTAGTTTGGGAGCTCTAGCGGGAAAAGAACAGAGTAGAACTTTGCCAGTGAGGTGGGATGGGGCAGGCAGGGAGCCATGGCGATTCCAACCCTTATCTGTGGTGGCAGGAATTCAGTGGGGTAATACATTAATCTGGTAAATTAAGCCATCACCTCAATATGCTTTCTAAAGACAAGAAATAGTCACCAAGATGAAGAGGAACAGATGTAGGTAGTGGCGCTGCCCCCTTCAGGGACGCTCATAATGGATGGATGTGGTGGCCCAGGCAGGGTTACACTTTTTTCAATCGCGTCATTCTGCGGTTGAAATTAAAAGAAAAGAAAAATATTGCTCTTAGATGGGAAGGATTATCCAGGAGCCCGAGACTCTTTCTAGGGAAGCAGTTCTTACTCTCCTTTGCCTGATTACGAAAAACAACAAAATCGAGTCAGCTTAATGATCCCCACCATCTCTCCATGTGTCTTCCAGATGTTGGTTCTGTTCAAAGAGAAAAACAATGAGCTGCTAGCGAGGGCCACTCCAGGCGGTAGAGCTGACGTTAGCCAGAACCCAGGAGCCATCTCTGTCACCACGAGTGCACAGTTCCCTCCCGCTCTGCCTGGCCTCCACGCTAACCCCGTCCTCCCAGGCCTGGCCATGTGGCCTGTCACCTAGCCTGTGCCTCACACCCATGTCCCTGAATCACCCTGCCCTGGCTTTCCTCTTATTGTCCTGGGACCCTGCAAGACAGCGCCCTGCTCTTCAACACTGTCCAGGGTCACCCACACCACCTTCCAGCCATCCTCAAACCTATCGGGCTCTTCTGGCTTTGGCCCTGCTGACCCCTCTTCTGTGAAGGTTCCCACCCTGCTCATCTCTCAAGGCCAGCCTTTATGTTTGAGGTTTCAGGCCAAATGCCGCTACCTCAGAGAACCATCTCTCAGCTCCCCTCTCCCACACTAGGGTAGAGCCCAGCGAACACAGATATCTGTCTTCTCACATTAGCTATTAATTCCCCAACACCTACCTCAGAGTCTGGCCTGGTGTCTCCATTAAAAGGGCCCTTGTAAAGAACAAAAGCCGATGTCATTCTCAAGGCTGTTAAATTAAATGGGACCTGCTGTGGGCTCCCTCTGGGGGTCCCTCCTTGGCCAGGGTATGCCATGTGATTCACAGATGTGGTTCACAATGACTTCTACCATGGAGTGTGTGTGTGTGTGTGTGTGTGTGTGTGAGTGTGTGTGTGTGTGAGTGTGTGTGAGTTTGTGTGAGTGTGTGTATGAGTGTGTGTGAGTGTGTGTGTGGTGTGTAAATGAGTGTGGTGTGTGTATGTGTGTATATATGTGAGTGAGTGTGTGTGTGAGTGTGTGTGTGAGTGTGTGTGTGAGTGTGGGAGTTTGTGTGAGTGAGTGTGTGTGTGAGTGTGTGTGTGTTTGTGTGAGTGTGTGTGAGTTTGTGTAAGTGTGTGTGTGTGTGTGTGAGTGTGTGGTGTGTGTGTGTGAGTGTGTGGTGTGTGTATGTGTATATATGTGTGTGTATATGTGAGTGAGTGTGGTGTGTGTGTGTATATGTGACTGAGTGTGGTGTGTGTGTGTGTATGTGACTGAGTGTGGTGTGTGTGAGTGTGTGTATATGTGTGTATGTGAGTGTGGTGTGTGTGTATGTGAGTGAGTGTGGTGTGTGTGAGTGTGTGTGTATGTGTGTGTATATGTGAGTGAGGGTGGTGTGTGTGTGTGTGTGTGTGTGTGTGTGTGTGTGCTTTTGAGTCTATTTTTAAAAACATCAGGTAGATGACATGCAGGTGGTAGAAGGGGTGCTGGCTGTCTTATGTCATTTCTCTCTGGCATTTTGGCACAGCATTTTGAAGGCGAGTGACACAGAAAGAGATCGATGCCAGGGTTGGCAGAGCTTGGTAGAGAGAGTGCTGTCTTAGAATGTATGAGGCCCTGGGTTCACAGGCATTCAGTAGACCAAGTGTTGTGGGTGCATGCCTATAATCCCAGCCCTCAGAGGGTGGAGGCATGAGGATCAGAAGTTCAAGATCATCTGTAGCCACATAGGAAGTTCAAGGCCAGGCTGAGTTAGAGAAGATCCTGTTAAAAAAAATAATAATAATAAAATAAAAAGCAAGGTCATGTGTGGTCATCTCGACAATCGGGGTTTTTTTCTGATGTCAAAGCCAGCCTGCTCTACATAGAGAGTTCCGGGCCAGCCTGCTCTACATAGAGTTCAGGGTCAGTTCAGGCTCCATAGCGAGACTGTGTTTCAGAACAAAACAGAGACAGCAGAAGCAAAAGCAACCAGCTGTGTTCCCTCCATCTAGACGTAGCTGAAGTGGAGTGAAATTCCTGAGACTGCCCTGTACTCTTACAACAAGCCTCACGAAAGGCTGTGTTGGGGTTTATTGAAATAAAATAAAACAGAAATGGAGTGGGAAAACCTGCTCTCAGGTTATGACAATTTTTTAAAAAAATACTAAATACCATGCCTGGTGTGGTGGCTTGAATAGGTTTGTACAATTGAATGCTTAGTCATCAGGAGGTGTGGCTACTTGAGAAGGATTGGGAGGTGTGGCCTTGTTCGATGGGTGTGGCCTAGTTCGATGGGTGTGGCCTAGTTCGATGGGTGTGGCCTAGTTCGATGGGTGTGGCCTAGTTCGATGGGTGTGGCCTAGTTCGATAGGTGTGGCCTTGTTGGAATAGATGTAGCCTTGTTGGAGGAAGTGTGTCTTTGGGAGCAGGCTTTGAAGTTTCAGAAGCCCATGCCAGGCCCCGTTTTCTCTCTTTCTCTCTACCTATGAATCAAGATGCATCAGTCAGTTACTGCTCCAGCCCCCCAGCAGGCCACCACCATGATAATGGACTAAACCTCTGAAATTGTAAGCGGCCCCAGTTGAATACCTGGTCTGTGGTTTCTCTTCACATCAGAACAGTGATTAAGACACCAGGCGGTGTGGGTTCACATACAAATTGCACATAGTTGGGGCCTCTTGAACCTGGAGCTCTCACAGCTGGGGGAGAAATACCAGGCCACCAGTGTCCCTTCTGAGGTCCTGGAAGGGTGTTGCAGTATGAGGCAGACAGCCACTGCGAAGTCACACCACACCTCAGAAGACATCTTGCTTGCTTTCCTTTAAATAGAGCCTTCTTGATCAGTCTCCTTGGTGGGATTTGAAACACCTTTACTCCCACCCAACCCAATCATCCTACTTTCCAAAGGCTTCAGCCTGCGCCCTGGTTGCCTTAGCAACAGTATTTACAGTGTACAGTCCATGTACATAATTGCAGTTTAAAGCAAGTCTCACCATGTCCGAGAAAGTGGTCCTTACCTGATCCTAACAAACACGTTTCTCAGGTAAGAGAGGATTTTTCTAGGATGGATGTGGTAGAAGAAATGGGTCCCTCGAGGCCTGAGCATCTGGGGCACCCACTGAGTTTCCAGCCCCTGATCTCATGTCCCCATTGCTGCTTTGGTACACCATGGGGAAAGCTCACGCGGCTCTGCCTCAAAGGGAGGTGCCATCCATCCCCAAACCCGAAGGCTGTGAAGAATCCATTAGCTCAATGTGATACAAGCCACAGTCTGTGCCAAGTGTAAGCTGGAATGCCATGGGGGCGGGGCTAAGGGTGGCTCCGTGGTGAAAGAGCTTGCTGCATAAGTAGGAGACACAGTTCAGACCCCAGGAACCCACATATATTCTGCGTCGGATTGGTGGCCCACCTGGAATTCCAGCCCTCAGAGGCATAAACCCCTCAGGCAACCTGTGTAGGGAAACCAATTATTGGTGCCTAGCTTTGTCAAGAGGCCTTGCCTCAAACAAGAGGCGAAAGAATGATTCCCAACACCAACTCCCACATGCAGGCCCACACACATGCAAACATGCATACGCACAGGCCTACCACACACACATGAAAATAGGAAAAGGCTGTCTTCGTACGCCCGTGCCCGTCCCCTCGTGAGATGTCCACAGCCACTTGACAGCATGGCAAAGCTATTGAGTCATTGTAAGAAGACCCCCAAAGGCCACAAACTCAAAGATGTCCGATCTCACACTGCTCAGCCAAAATTTGCTAGCCCCATCTGGAAAAAAAAAAAAAATAGAATAAGGATTCAGTGAGAAATAAGAAAGAGGATTTTCTGAATGAAAGTGTAACCCTCAGGGGTGTCCAGAGTGAAGAGCAGGGTGAGGAAGAATCCAGTACACAAACCTGTGCTGGAGGCTGCGGGCACCCCATTCCTGGGCCAGCAGAAGCCTGGGGCAGAAATGGGCATCTCCTGAGGGGAGCGTTAGCTTCCTGCAGCAAGGAGAAACGAGGTCCACTGTCATGGCTGGGAGGCAGCTTCCAGGAAAGTGAGCAGTCAGGGCTCTACAGACCAGCGGGTAGAGGCTAGAGGACACAGGAGACTGCAGCCAAGCTGAGTGCGTGTGTCTCGTTGACGTACACACTTGGGTCTTCCCAGAAGACTGGGTACAGGTAAAAGTAACCTGAGGGGTTTCTCAGGGACCAGACTTACAGCTGTTAGGGTTGTTCCCTGGAAGGAACATCTGGAGTCGGGCTACTGCCTTGAAGCCATACTCTTTATGCTTCGTGCTGAAGAGAAGTTTTCATTATTCCTGGAAACTCTGTGACCATCCAGGAAGTCGAGGCTACAGTGTGCAAACACCCTTCCTCCCAGAGTCAGTTCCTAGGACACAAATTGGCCATTTTCCCAGAAGAGATTCATCCAGGTCCAGATTTCACACAGGAATCAGATTTCAACCTCAGCATACACATGTGTGGACATGTGCGTGCACTCACGTACACACACACACACACACACACACACTTCTCTAGTGTTGGGCACAGGTCTCTTGATTTAGTTGTACATCACATTTTTTTAACCCTTAAAGCAACTGCTTTCCTAATTTACTAAGGGGCTTGACTCAGCCAGGGTTTTAAATTGCACATCCCATTTTTATCTTCAGTATCCCCCACTGCCTTGAGATTTCTATGGCTAAGCAACCCTTATAAAGGAAAACATTTAATTGGGGTTGGCTTACAGTTCAGAGGTTCAGTCTATTTGCAGCGTTGTGTGCAGGCAGACATGGTGTCGGAGCTGAGAGTTCTACATCTTGACTTGCAGGCAAACAGGAAGTGGTCTGTCTCACTGGGCTTGGCTTGAGCATATATGAGACCTCACAGCCCACCTCCACAGTGACACACTTCCTGCAACAAGGCCACGCCTACTGCAGCACAGCCACGCCTCCTAACAGTGCCACTCCCTTTGGGGGCCATTTTCTTTCAAGCCACCACACCAACTTAAGGAGGACTATTATGTTGGTAATAGATTGTTGAACCTATGTTACACTAGAAAACACGCAGGAATTTGGCTCCTATTAGTTGAGGAATATCCGTATGTCACGCCATTTCTTTTTTAATCTACCTGTCTGTGGGTTGTTTCCATATTGTCGCTTCTGTGAACAGTAAGCAGGGAGTACAGCCAATTCTTCAAGGTGCACATAGCTTCTACATACACATACATGTGAACATTCATACATTCATACACAATACATATTTAATAAATACAGCAACCTTATCATTAATTACTGTGAATAGACTAAATTCCTGCAAATAAAAAGATCTAAAATGAGCCGGGCAGTGGTGGTGCACACCTTCAATCCCAGCACCTGGGAGGCAGAGGCAGTTGGAACTCTGTGAGTTCGAGACCAGCATGATCTACAGAGCTAGTTCCAGGACAGGCTTCAAAGCCACAGAGAATCCCTGTCTCGAAAAACAAAAACAAAACTAAACAAAAAACAAACAAATGAACAAAATATCTAAAATGATGGAATGGGTTAAATATACATAAAGTCAAATTGTCTGCCAAAAACTCACTTCTGGTCAAGGAGTGTACATAGGGGTGGAAAAACATGAATGTTGAATATTAACCAAAAGAAAGCAAGAGTAGCTCACACATGTGAACTTAAAGCAGAAATTTAAGGGCAAGAGCTACCTCTGAGGGCAAAGGGCTTTACATTGTAATAAAAGTAATACAAGTGCTATCAATGTTTAAGCTCCTAACACTAGAAATGAGACCCTAAGAGCAATAAAAAAAACTCAATTCTGGCGCCTTAGTTTCAACACTGGACAGGACCCCTACTCAGAAGACTTCTGTCTTAGTCACTGTACACTGCTGTAACAAGACAACACGATCAAGGCAACTTGGACAAGAAAGCATTTCACTGGGGACTTGCTTATAGTGCCAGAGGGTGAGTCTGTGATCACCGTGACAGAAAACATGGCAATGAGCAGACAGACATGGCACTGGAGCAGTAGCTGAGAGCTTAAATCTGACCCTCAAGCACGAGGCAGAAAGATGGAGACAGAAACCTTAGAGACACACTTCCTCCCACAAGGCCACACCTCCAGATCCTTCCTAAACAGTCCACCAACTGGGAAACAAACATTCAGCTGGCCCCCGGGGGCCATCCTCATTCAAACCGCCACAACCAACAGAGCTGAAGAGCACTGTAGACCAGTACACCCGTAGGTGTGCACGGAACATTCTACCCAATGGCAGAAGATGGTGCAGTCTTTCTCCAATGCACGAGGAACATTCTCCAGCATAGAATGCATGTGAAAACATAACTCTTCCCAAGTAATGAATCGTAACATAGCTTGTAATCATGACACATATCTTTTCTGAACACAATGGAAAAAAACTAAAAATAATAACAGAAAAATAGGGGAATGGTGAATCTGCCCATGGATTTTTTCCATTTGGCAAACCCAGGTCAAGCCACCTTATCTGCTGAGTTCCCACCAGGGGCTCTGAGGTCCCTGAGAGCCCCACTCCCGTGACAGCTTGATCACATGGGGACATCTTTACAGAGAACTGGGTTCCCTTGGCTCAGCGTAGCTAAGTTCCAAGAACAAATAACTAGGAGAAAGCCGTTGCTTTTTATGGAGTTGGCTTGTGAGTCACATGACTTTCTCTATGGCCCCAGACCTGCTGGATGGCAGGGAAGTAGTCATTAGCTTTATACTTCTGTATGAAGGACTTGTATGTCACCATAAGGAGTGTGAGGGGAGACATTCTGTGTAGATTCTTGGAAAATGCCTTCATCTAAACTAAAACAGGTTCACAACAAAAGCTGTTTCACCATCAATTAGGAAGTCCCAGGGTGCTCTGTTATGAGCCTGGTTCCACAGCCGCGCCAGCCCCAAATAACACACAGAGACACTGTATTAGATGTAAAGCTGTTGGCCTGTTACTAGCATGT
Source organism: Cricetiscus sungorus (assembly GCA_030556225.1). Classification (NCBI taxonomy): domain Eukaryota; kingdom Metazoa; phylum Chordata; class Mammalia; order Rodentia; family Cricetidae; genus Cricetiscus; species Cricetiscus sungorus. Next base: position 35,701,621 of record JANBXA010000642.1, read on the forward strand.
CTTATTGGCTAGATCTGTCTTAAATATTAGCACATTTCTATTCATCTAAGTATTTTCATGTGGTCTTATCTTACCAGAGAGAGGGTCTGGACCTCTGTTCTCTCAAGTTTTTACATCTTGAATCTCTTACTACATCTCCCAGAAACCTCCTTGTCTCCTAGTCCTGCCTATCTTGCCTTCCTATTTGCCAATAAGAGCAACATATTTACAGAATGGTATCTCCCATCATCTCCTCTTTTTCTGTATAAATAAAAAGAAGGGTTTTAACTATAACCTAGTAAAATATGTAACAAAACAGTTATCAAATATATAGTTAAGACTATTTAGTCCATTAACATTTAGCAAGAATTAAAGAAAATATTCTATCATCTATCCTATCTTTGTGAGTCTAAAGTCTTATATGTAACTTACGTTTAATCCTAAGGAATACTATAACCATAACTATGTCTTCAACTCCACCAAAGACCACAGAAGGATAGCATATAAACTCTAGAAATGACAGAGACAACTCGCTACCTGGTCAGTCACCCAAAGTTCTTCTATAAAGTTCCATCTTCATCTTACAGGCCATAGTGTGTCTGGCAGACTCCTCAGCAAATCAGGAAACTTTAAGCTGTCCACCTGTAATGGCAGTTTGTCAGTCACTTTCTCTGTGTCCTGTATACTGTCTGGCAGACTCTTTCATGAAGCAAGAACCCTGTAGCACTGTCCATCTTGTTTTAGCAGTCACTTTTTTTGTGGGTCCTGCATGTCTAGTTTTACAGCATAAAGTCAAACAGTCCAGACAAGGTCAGTATCTTGCCCAAATGGCCAGTCTTCCCATATTGGAAGCAAACCCCATAACGAGTTTCTTCCATGTCCATCTTCCTTTCTGACGCAAGTGGTGTCAGGAGCAGTTGTGCCTCACTGTTAAGAAAAACCCCAAAACATTTTAAATGCCATATTCTATAGGTCTTTGAAAGGTCTGAAGAAAGTTTATCCATCTCAAATATATCTGTGTATATCTAGAAATCCTAAATAACTTAACTGTAAGTTTTCACTATTATAGGTAAAACCTAACTAAAGTTTTGACTATTATAGGTAACTATCTAAAATCTGTACTAAATTATACATTTTTAATGAGCTGTATAAACACAATACCTAAACAAGAGGAAAAATATACATATCACAAATTGACCTTAAATTTGTATCAATAAATGAAAATCCATTCCAAAACAAAGTATTAATATCTTTAGCATAATCCCCTTTTTTACCTTTAAAGAGATTAGTTGTGGTTATTAACCATTTATAACCACCCCCCCCATATAAGTGAAAACAAACATTTATAAATAATATTTGGGAATTTGGGCGTTGTTATTTCCTGCTTCTTGCTGGTAGGGGACGCTGTCTTGGAGATCCTAAGATGTAGAAATCCTGGCTGTAGTGGTTTGCAAGGCTGCTTGTCCCAGCTGTTTTGAATGTTGGATCACCTGGGGCACTGTTTCAGGGGTCCTTGCTTGATCAAACCATGTTAGTCAGGAAGGAATCCACAGCTTTTTATTTTCTGTGGAAAAAAAAATAAAAATTCTTTTCCCCAGTACCTGTCCTTAGACTTAAATTTTGAAGTTAAAGTATTTTTAAAATATATAAATTGGATTAATCCAGCAGCATTTTTTTAAACAGTTGTTGCTATTTCCTCAGCAGTCAAACAATACAAAGACAACATAATGGTATATAGTGTCCAGAATCTCTTTGTGCTTTCCATCTTTATGTGGCCTTTTTATTACTTTATTATTATTATTATTATTATTATTATTATTATTATTATTATTATTATTTACTTTTTTTTTTATTTTTTGAGACAGAATTTCTCTGGGTAACTTTTGCCTGTCCTGGAATTAACTCTGTATGCCAGGTTCACTTTGAAATCTCAGAGATCTGCTTGCCTCTGCCTCCCGAGTGCTGGAATTAAAGGTGTGTGTGCCACCACACACACCTTTACTCTCTCTTTAAAAAAAATTTTTTTAAACTACTTTATCCTGTTTCTTTTTCTCTCTCAAGCTTATGTATATTTTAAACACACTGTGAACCTTTAGAGGTTTTTAAAAATCTGGATCTGTCTTTACTGTAAATCTTTATCTTTTTCGGGCCACAAGTCTTTTATGTGGAAACAACATTGCTAAAATGAAAGCCAGAGCTGTATTAGCTGAGGTCTATCAAAGATGGTGGTGGTGGTGGTGGTGGAGCACTTTTACCGCCAGCACTGAGGGCTGTGCTCACTGCCTTGGTCTACGCTACCATCCAGCAGCATGCTGCTGGCTTGGAGATGTGGCCACTGCCATTGCCAGCTCTGGCACACACCATTCAGTTGTTAACAGAGCTTCTTAGCCTTGCAGTTCTTTTGCCGCTATGGTGAGTCAGGAAACCTCCCTTAAAGGAGCCACACAAATCTGTTTCTACCTCTTTCCATCACACTTTGTCCCATCCCCACCTGCTCCTCTAACAGGCTTTCTTGAACCACCAACCAGCTCCCAAATCAAGACATGGAAACGTAGTATTAGTTATGAGTATTCTGCCTTATGTTATGTGTGTCCCGCTAGCTCCTATAACTTAATTTAACCTTTTTCTCTTCAGATACATTTTGCCTCAGGGCTTTCTACCTTTCATTTTGTATGTCCTGCTTTTCCTGCTTCCTCCATGTCTGGCTGGCAGCTACCCTGAACATCTGCCCAACCCCCACACCCTCTTACCTTGGTTTCCTCCTTGGTGGCGATGGGACGTCAGAGAAACCGTTTATTGAAGCCACTTTGGAATTTAGCTTTTTCTTGCTTCTGTGGGATCCAAAAGAACACAGGAAGTTGCTCTTTTCCCCAAGACTTCCATGATAATCAAGGAAGGGAATGCTGGCTAGGACACTTATTCTTTTGGAAATGTGGCATGGCATTATGAATTTCCATGGGCAAAATTACCCTGTCTGGTAGAGTCTAGACTCTCTGTTGGCCAACAGGCTTGCTGGAGTCACACTGGAGTCACACTGGCACCCTGAGAGGCCGTATGAACTGATAGTCTAGGGGAACAGATCACCCACAGCTACCCGTGGCCGTATGAACTGATAGTCTAGGGGAACAGATCACCCACAGCTACCCTTGGTAGGAGGGAGACGAAAGCCTCACCAACTGAGCAGTATCCCTGAAGGAGTTGGAAGCTTGATAAATTACAGCTAACGGAGGGCAGTGGGTGCTGTGGGAGATCTCCATGGACTAGTAGAGAGGATGCTCTCATAGATCAGAGCACCAGAGGGGTGGAGACCACAGTGAGGGGCAGATTCTCTCACCCTCTTATACTTTGGGGAAAAGGGCTAGCAACCTCAGCCAGAGCCACTCCCCACTGTGTGGTCAGCCTCCACAGGCAAGCTGACGCTCTGCATCCCTGGACCTGTGGAACTCAGGCCAGCTTTCATTGGCACACTGAACTCCAGGCTTTGACTGTTGAGGCCCAGCCCTGGTGACAGAGGTGACATCTTCTGCTTACCACTGGCTGCTAAAATATCCCTGTCCTCTTGCATCCTCAGCCCAAAGGCCCGAATGCTGTTCAACATTTCCCTCTGCGACTATTTCCCCTTACTCCCGCAGAAAATGGTTCCTTCCTCCCTGAGAGAGAACATGGGGGAATGAGACTGATATCTCAGGATGCTTTACACAATGGTTGCTCACTGATATCTGAGAGCATGGAAAAGATATTCCTAGACCAGCTCGGGCTGAAAGGCACCTGCCGTGCGTGACCATGGCTGGCCGTTCATGAGAGAGATGGGAGTTCAAACAGAGGTCCTGAGACTGGACAGGAAGTGCTCTCACTGACTGAGCCATCCCCCCAACCCCTCCTGCATGCTTCTAGAAGGAACTACTTGAAGCTCCCAGGAAGCTGAGAATTAGGACAAGGAGGAGATGTACTCATGGTCTCAGACGGCACGTCTTTCCTGGAACCTGAGAAAGTCCCATCCCCGTGCCAGGGAGCTGGCCTCTTGGGATTGTGAGGGGAGTGGAGTGCCTGGAGGGCTCAAGGGAAGACACCTGGGTAGGAAGCCAGTGGTTGGCCATTATTCATTCCTTTAGATTCAGCGTCAACCTTCCCGTTTTCCTCTCCCACAGACAGTTTTTGAAAGGAATTGCCGATCTGAGGACTGCGCGGCCGACCTGCAGCTTCGGGGAAAACTGCTGCTTTCCGGGTATGTCACTGCTCCTTTCACGACACTGTTCCAAGAAGCCTGGAAGCTCACGTTTCCCCAACATAAAAAGGATAAGCAGTACTGGGTATTTTGTGAGTTGGTTAGAATGTATGTTAAAAATACAATTTTGATAGCAGATACTACCAGAGGGATTCGCTGGGGTCCAGTTTGCAATTACACCCCAACTCACAGTTGACTGCTCCTTACGCTCTGTTTATTTGCATGTTGAGAGGGGACTTGTCATTTATTACGTTGGGTTACGTTGCACCATGGGAAACTGCCAGCATTTGACCTCTGGGCTTGGTCTCATGTGACTGAAGGTAGTATTATGTGAAGATCTCTTTCATCCTTCCTCCTGACATTTAACAGTGGTGTCTGTTTTGGAGTGGAATGGTTTCTGAAGCAGGATGGGGTGAAGGAAGGGGGCGGGCAGCCAGCCCGCGTCTCTTTATTATTTCAGGACTTCCTTCCATAGTCTGCAAATCCCCCAAGGCTAGGGATGAACACACCAAAGCCTTATGCTTCCCTTTGCCAACCTGTCAGTCTCCTTTTAGAATGACGGCGCTTGTCCTGAGCCAGCCACATGCCAGACAATGGTTTCCTTTTGTAAGGCACCTTCTGAAAGATATTAGCTTTGGGGCCAGGAAGCCCCTCTGCAATTACAGGAAACCCTCTGCAAGATGTGTAGCCACCTCTCAAAGCAACCGGCAGTATTAACAGGCATTGGAAGATGTACGTGCCCTTACCTGAAACACTGGGAGTTAATGTGAGTCAGTGATGACACATACCCTGGGACCTTTTGTTTGTTTGGTTTAGATAAAGTCTGTCATAGTCCAGGCTGGCCTCTAAACCACATCTGTCTCTGCCCCTAGAGTGCTGGGGTTGCAAATGTGTGCCAGCATGCCTGGCTCCAATGCTATGTCGTTGTCACTTTTGTGTGTGTTTGTATGTGTTTGTGCATGTGTGTGTTTGTGTTTGTGTGTGTTTGCGTGTGTTTGTGCTTGCATGTGTTTATGTGTGTTTGTATGTGTTTGTGCATGTGTGTGTTTGTGTTTGTTTGTGTGTGTTTGTGTGTGTTTGTGTGTGTTTGCGTGTGTTTGTGTGTGTTTGTGTTTGTGCATGTGTGTGTTTGTGTTTGTTTGTGTTTGTTTGTGTGTGTTTGTGTGTGTTTGCGTGTGTTTGTGCTTGCGTGTGTTTGTGTGTGTTTGTGTTTGTGCATGTGTGTGTTTATGTTTGTTTGTGTTTGTGTGTATATGTGTGTGTATGTGTTTGCGTGTGTTTGTGTGTTTGTGCTTGCATGTGTTTATGTGTGTTTGTATGTGTTTGTGCATGTGTGTGTTTGTGTTTGTTTGTGTGTGTTTGTGTGTGTTTGTGTGTGTTTGCGTGTGTTTGTGTGTTTGTGTTTGTGCATGTGTGTGTTTGTGTTTGTTTGTGTGTGTTTGTGTGTGTTTGCGTGTGTTTGTGCTTGCGTGTGTTTGTGTGTGTTTGTGTTTGTGCATGTGTGTGTTTATGTTTGTTTGTGTTTGTGTGTATATGTGTGTGTATGTGTTTGCGTGTGTTTGTGTGTTTGTGCTTGCATGTGTTTATGTGTGTTTGTGTGTGTTTGTGCATGTGTGTTTATGTTTGTTTGTGTGTGTTTGTGTTTGGGTGTATGTGTTTGCGTGTGTTTGTGTGTTTGTGCTTACATGTGTTTATGTATGTTTGTGTGTGTTTGTGTGTGTAGGGGACTGTGCATTCACCCGTGGATCTACAGGTCAAGATCACATGTGTCACTTTCAGAAGCTGCACCATGTGTTTTCTGGGACGTTTCTTTCACGGGCCCCGTGACCCTGGAAACCTTGGACAACACACTGACTAGTCTAGACTGGTTGGACAGGTGAGCCTGTGGCCACCTGTCTCCGCCTCCTCGGTGTTAGAGATCAAGCCCCGCCTTTCATGTGGGCTCTGGGGAGGAACTGAAGGTCCTTGTACCTGCATGACGAACGCTCCGTCCACTGAGCCAGAGCCTTGGATTTTCCAGACAGAGTTTCTCTGTGTAGCTTTGGAGCCTGCCCTGGAGACCATTCTGTGGACCAGGCTGGCCTTGAACTCACGGAGTGGCCTTGAATTCACAGAGATCCACCTGCCTCTGCCTCTGGAGCACTGGGATTAAAGGCGTGGCCACCAGGGCCTAGCAGTCCCCACACTTTTACTTACAGTATTTAAAATGTTTTATTCATCAAAGGAAATCACAGTGGCTCCTTTTCTTTAGTCACAGTGTACCAGGGGAGCTAGCATCCTGTCCCAACCCCAACCCCCAAGTGCAGGCATCTTCCACAGATGCTAATTGCCTCTGTTTGACTCTGGAAGGAGAGGTGGCCTCCAGGGGCACATGCTCTCCTAAGCTTAGGAAATTGCTTTAGACTTGGAGAGTGGATAATGGGGCTGTTTAGCAGTGAGAGGAGCCTCCGGGTGGTTAGAGACATCGGTTTTAAAGACAGTTCATGAATTATCAGCTCATTCAGTTTAATTTTAGGTATGTCTTCCAAAAACAGTGTTTTAGGGAAAATACAGGGGTTTCTTTTTATGTTGAACTGACCGTAAATGCTGGAGTTTATTTTGGGTCCTAGAAGACTTCATGTGGTAGGAAAATATTCACTTGACCCATGGTTAAGCATTGCTAGGAAAGTCCTGGCGTCCTTTCTAGCCGCTTGTGAATTCTGCTTTCCTGTAGCAAGATGGAAAACTCGAGGGCAGTGGCTGAAAAGCACTTTTGGTAATAGTTGCTGCCATCGCTGGCCTTTCCAGAGTGTCACTGAAGCACGGCAAGAAAAACCCAAAGTATGACATCTTACCGATATGGTAACCTAAACAAGACCTACACAGTGATGTCACCAGACCACATCCCAGTGTGGATGGAAGCAATCAAACAAGACCCCACCCCAGTCCTCTCTAGGTATGAAGCTTCTAATAGGTTATCTAGTTCTAAATGGTTAGCACTAAACACATGCACACATAAGTAACCCTAAATGGACTCATAGGGTTGTATCCCCCAGCCACCCCCTAACCCCCCCACTGCCCGTGTGTGTGTGTGTGTGTGTGAGCATGTGTGTGTGAGCATGTGTGTGAGTGTGTGTGAGCATGTGTGTGTGAGCATGTATGTGTGAGCATGTGTGTGTGAGCATGTGTGTGTGTGAGCATGTGTGTGTGAGCATGTGTGTGAGCGTGTGTGTGTGTGTGAGCATGTGTATGTGAGCATGTGTGTGTGAGCGTGTGTGTGTGAGCGTGTGTGTGTGTGTGTGTGTGTATGTGTGTGTGTGTGTGTGTGTGCAGGATGGGGAAAGAGGGAAAGAGAGAGCAATGACACAAAGTGGCAATCATTTCCTCTTACGGATGTGCAGGTCACCTGAAGGTCGCTTACATTCAACTGTGCCTTGGCAGATGCATTCCTGCATCTGAGTTTGATGAGGGGTGCATTCTAGGCCTGGCTGACCCAGCTAAACTCTGCTCTCACACTGTCACTCTGGAGCCAGTGGGCTAGAGAATGTCAAGCTTGTTTGAGGGCCAGCACCAAGACGCGATGACTCTTTAGTCTGGGCTCAGGACTGGGGCACTGTTACTTTGTCCTTGTTCTGTTTGCTACAGCATGTCACCCAGCCAAACAAGTCAAGGGCTGGAAAAATATTTTCTGTCTCTTTAGTGAGCAGGTTTCCAAAATGTATGGGAAAGGGTATAAACATAGAGAGAGGCAAAGGATGGAGACCATGATGCCATCTACTGTGGTCCATAAAGAGCAGGGTAGGCTCCTCTTTCATCCTCAATCAACACTTTCAGGATGGATCTGGCCTTTCTTGGAACCTCATCACCTTAGGGGCAGAGACATAAGCCCCGGAATCCGGGTTGGGTGTCTGAACCTCAGCACAGTGTCCTTAGACCTCTATGCCCATCCTTAGGGATGAGGTGTTTTCCTACAGGACTGTGGTCTCTTCCCACAGCCAGATCTTCCATGAAAGAAACCTTTGTGATGCTCTTTAAGCCCTGGTTTCCCACAGGAGGTCTCGGGGAAACACCCATCCATAGCCAGGTGAGTGGAGTCGTGAAACCAAACCACAGAGTCTTGTGAGCCAGGCTTGTGAGGGAAGGCACAACTAGGTCTCGGTGGGAACAAGGCGCTAGTACAGTACAGTTTAGTGCCTTGAGGCAGAGGGAGCTTTCCTGGTTATTGACTAACCTGTGATTCGTTATTGCCTGGGGTGCAACACACACTCAGTCCTTGTTTGAGCAGGTACTGTGAACAGCTGCAGAGATGAATGGCAAATGGGTCCTGATCTCCTGATCTGTATAGTCTAGGCAGGAGTGGCCTATGAGACTAGCTGGCAGCGATGATGGGTGTGAGAAGACAGGGATAGGCTGGCGGTGATGGGTGACAGGGGCCGGGCTCTCACAGGGAGCATCTCCAGGAGCCCCATATCAAGGAGAGTGGACAGAGTTGAGGCATTCTGGGTAAAGAGAAATGTGAGCACAGATCTGGACCCCCGTGAAGAACTACAGGCGTCTAGGTTTGTGGAGATGCTTGGGTGACGTGAGATGAGGCAGAAGGAAAGAGGGGAGTTGGATTACAAGATACCCATGAGTGGGGGCTTCGTCTTGAAGCCAGGGGAGGATAGAAGAGAAGGGTAACCCTAACAGGGCTCGGTGAGCCATGCTCGGGGCCCAGGGCATAGGATATTGGGGTGGTGAGTCATTTGGTCTCCAGCATTCAAAATCAGCATGTTCCGCCCGGAGCTTTGGGTCTGTGCTCTTTCTATCCATCCCAATTCCATCTGCCTGGAAAGGCCTGAAGCATGGGTCTCAGTTGGCTCTAGAGCAGCAGCCATGGCAGGGTCAGCCTGTGGGGGCTGCTGGGACCTTCCGCAGTGCTCCTCAAAACCTCACCAGGGTACTTTGGGTAGAACTGGGACCTCTCATCATCTTTAGAAGCTGGCTATTGTGGGTTCTATGCCCTGGCTATGGTAAGATAAAGCACAGGAGTGAGGGGAGGTGTGGGCAACCACAGGGCCAGATGCTATGGCAGAGTGAGGAGCCTGCGAGGGATGGGCCAGAGACACACGTGCTCACTAATCAGGGGTGTGAGGAGCGTGTATCTCACGGAGGCAAGGGATGGGCCAGAGACGAGCTTGCTCACTGAACAGGAGTGTTTCCTGCTCTTGGGGACCCAAGTTCAGTTACCAGTTCACAGTGACTCTAACTCCAGCACCATGGCATCAGACACCTCCCTCTTGCTTCTCTGGACACCTCCATTCATGCGTGCACCCCCCCAACACACACACACACACACACACACACACACTTTCACACACACTCATACTCATACACACTCACACACACTCACACACACACACTCATACACACTCTCACACACTCACACACTAACACTCATACACACACACTCTCACACACACACTCACACATACTCTCACACACTCACACACACACTCTCACACACACTCACACACACTCACACACACTCTCACACACACTCACACACACTCTCACACACACTCACACACACTCACTCACACACTCACACACACTCACTCACACACACACTCTCACACACACACTCTCACACACACACTCTCACACACACTCACTCACACACACATGCACACACGCCTGTATACACATGCATATGTGATTATAAATAAACATTTTAAAAGTAGAAGGGGGGAATGTTGGGGAGGAAGTGAGTCACCCAGAATGGTCAGGACCATGGATACAGTTGCGGGTTTTGTCCTGTTCTGTCTTTTGAGACGGGAACTCACTGAGGAGCCCAGGCAGACCTCTCAGCCTGGCAGTCTTCCACCTCAGCCGCCCAGGGTTACAGGCATTTGCCACATCACCTAGCATGTGTTTCTGTAGGTCTGTTGTCACCTAGACATCCAAGTCTTGAATTAAAACTCCAAGAGCTTTAACAGGTTTGAGCCCCATGCTCTGACACCCCATCCACAAATACCCAGAAGCAGGGATGAAATCCTTCAGGTGGTCTCCATTAAACAATGTTGTCAGTCCCGTTCATAGAAGACCTGTCCATCTGTCTGGGAAGACATCAGATGCAATCACAAGGAGAGAAACAGAAAGGAAAGTAGGTTGGGGCAGTCGAGATGAAAACTTGTTTGTTTTTAATGCATCCCACCAGGTATTATGGAACACATCGAGGCTTCCTTAACAGCCGACCCCAGTTACAAATGAAGGGCCTTGAAAAGACTGTGGAGTATTTGCAAAGTCCAAACCATCTGCAGCCGCATCATTATACTCTGGCTGTAACCTGCTTTCATAGGCATCGAGGTAGTGTTTCCCTAAACCACTGACTGGCTGGAAGGTGGCTAGCTCCACCCATGAAGGACCGGCTTGTAGAGAGGACCACCCCATCTCAAAAGCACCCTCAAAAGTGGTCAGAAACATCATCTACACCGTGGAGAACAGAAGTGAGGTTTTCTTATTTATTGTGCATCTACTATTCCCTGGGTGCCCCACAAAGTTCTCCATGTGAGTCTGTAGAGATGGCTCCTCACGGAGGCTCACTGGAGTCCGTCTGTAACTGCAGTCTCAGGAGACCCGGTACCCTCTTCTGGTCTCCATGGCTATGCACACATATACATAGGGATAATGCCATACTCATAAAATTAAAAAGTGAAACAAAGCTCCATGGTATCTTACGAGCTGTGTCGCTTTGAGTAGGGCCGTTAGCTTCTGTGTGACTTTGCCTCCTCGTCTTGAAAATGGAGAAATAACAGCAGACCCAGAAAAGGCTATTTTCAGCATTTAACAAACTCATATATATTTCACTGATTCAGAAAGTGCCTGGTTGACCAGATGTAGAGGTACATGCCTTTGATCCCAGTACTCGGGAGGCAGAGGCAGATGGATCTCTATGAGTTTGAGACCAGCCTGGTCTACAGAGTGAGTTTAGGATGCTAGAAGCTACCAAAAAAAAAGTGCCTGCAGAACACTGTAAACGTGGCTGGTATACCTCTGAAGATGGTGCTGAGGCTCAGGAAGAGCCATGCTTGAGAGCTCATGTTATGCAGGAAACTAACGCTGCCTGACCTGACCAGCGGTCTGGAAGTCACTCAGCCAAGGTCAAAACCTGAATGGCAGAGGCAAGGGAAATACTCGGTGGTGGCTCCCAAGCCCTGTGTTTCGTCGTTTAGACTAATTCCCTTGTCTTTATGGCCATTGTATTTTGGGGAACCTGTCCTATCTCAGGGTGGAAATGACTTGGAAATTCCTCGTGAATTTTGCTCATTTCCCTATTTGTTGAGGCTGGGGATGGAAGGGAGGGGACTCTGCCACCCAAAGAACTGGACCCAATCTTTTGCCGGATAGAGTTAAAGCATTGAGGGTACCTTTCACACATGTTATGGACCGCAGAAACCCAGCCCAAAGGAGAACTTCCCACTGTTGAGACTATGATGGGACTGCTCCACCTTCTACTCCCTGGATGCTAGAGAACAGGGATCCTTAGAAGGGTACTAAAGGAGGACTGAGGCAATAACCATAGCAACCACAGAGGGGTGGATGGCATGCACGCACCGAACCCCACCAACTCCATCAATGCTTGCCTAGTAAATTCTTATTTGACGATGTTTTCTTTGGCTTTTAAATATGACCACCCATGGGAGGTTTCTGTGTCAGAGCCTCTCCAGCAGGGTTGTGATGGCAGGACTGTTGTCCTAATAACTGGACCCAAGCAAGGGACATATCAAGTGAACGCTGCCCCTAGAGCCCTCACATCTTCCCATCTTAGCACGATGTATCTTTGCTAAGATTGTTTGCAAATTATTGTATCACTTGCTTCCAAACACTAGACTTACCACAGCAGGGCAGACCTGTAGTTGTGGAGGGAAAAAAATATGAAGTATAGTAGACTTTCTTGAACCACCAGCCCCCCAAACAGTGACGTGGAGACATTATTAATTATGAATTCTTGGCCTTAGCTTAGGCTTATTTCTAAGTAGCTTACTTATTTTATTTGTTTAACTTAAATTTCTATTAATCTATGTGCTGCCCTGAGACTCATTTACCTCGCCTACATACTGTCCATCCTGCTTTCCTGCTTCCTCCTCATCTGGCTGGCTGGTACCCCCCCCTTGTCTGGCTGGCTGGTACCCCCTCCTTGTCTAACTGGCTGGTACCTCCCCTCCTTGTCTGGCTGGCTGGTACCCCCCCTCCTTGTCTGGCTGGCTGGTACCCCCCCTCCTTGTCTGGCTGGCTGGTACCCCCCCTTGTCTGGCTGGCTGGTACCCCCCTCCTTGTCTGGCTGGCTGGTACCCCCCCTCCTTGTCTGGCTGGCTGGTACCCCCCTTGTCTGGCTGGCTGGTACCCCCCTCCTTGTCTGGCTGGCTGGTACCCCCCTTGTCTGGCTGGCTGGTACCCCCCCCTTGTCTGGCTGGCTGGCTGGTACCCCCTTGTCTGGCTGGCTGGTACCCCCCCTTGTCTGGCTGGCTGGTACCCCCCCTTGTCTGTCTGTCTGGTATCCCCCTCCTTGTCTGTCTGTCTGGTACCCCCCTCTTTGTCTAGCTGGCTGGTACCCCCCCTTGTCTGGCTGGCCTCTGGCAGGCTGGACCCTTCCACTTGGGTCTGTGAGCGCGAGCTTCAGTCCCAGAGGGCCTGGCCGAGAGCTGTGCTTAACTGTGGACCCTGTTTAACCACCGCAGCTCTAGGAAGTTGGTGCCCACGCTGTGACAACAACTTAGCTTGTTTGTTCTTAAAATGCCAGCACCTCAAGTGCTCCTTATATGGCAAAGCTGAGCCCTGGGCTACTAGCAAACCATGTTTCCCCCCCCCCCAACTTTCTCTGGCCCCACATTGTGTAGAAATGTGTGCCCCACATTGGGCGCCAAAAGGCTGTTTTACTTTCCTCCCGGTGGCTGTGTGTTAAACTACTAGCAGCCAGCCCCTAAGGACCTAGACTGGGGAAATTCTGTTCCCTCAGACAATGGCTTTGTTGCTGCCACTAAAGGCAGCTTTAACTAAAGCTCTATTGTTCTAAGAGACTGGAAATTCAAAAGCTAGAGTGAAAACCCGCATGGGCTCAGAGAGTTAGAGTAGCAACTGGCTAACTTTCTTTCCTGGCACACTGGAAGTCTGTCTCCTTCCACACCTCCCCAGCTTAAAAACAAAACAAAGAAAACCTATGATAAGTTCCTCCTGTGGCTTACTGTCAACTAGTTGCTAACCCTGCCTCTCTGAGCAGGATTAATTTTATTTAATTAACACAAATATAACACATCTTTACACAGGTAAACAAATTCAGCACAAACAAATGTAGCACACCTTTACCTGTGTAAACAAATATTCCACTGCAATGGAGCTGTGCAGTTACTTTGCTTTCTGCAAGCCCACACCTTCTCCCTCTCCCTCCTCCTCCCCCTCTCCCTCCCCTCTCCCTTTCCCTCCCCCTCTCCCTCTCCCTCTCCCTCTCCCTCTCCCTCTCCCTCCTCCTCCCCCTCCCCCTCCCCTCTCCCTTTCCCTCCCCCTCCCCTCTCCCTTTCCCTCTCCCTCTCCCTCTCCCTCCCCCTCCCCCTCCCCCTTCCCTCTCCCTTTCCCTTTCCCTCTTCCTCTCCCTCCCCCTCTCCCTTTCCCTCTCCCTCCCCCTCTCCCTTTCCTTCTCCCAACCCCCTCCTCCTCTCCCTCTCCCCCCTCCCCCTCCTCCTCTTCCTCTCCCTCCCCCTCTCCCTTTCCTTCTCCCTCCCCTCCCCCTCCCCCTCCCCCTCCCCCTCTTCATCCCTCTCCCTCTCCGTCCCCCTCCCCCTCTTCCTCTCCCTTTTCTTCTCCCTCTCCCTCCCCTTCCCCCTCTCCCCCTCCCCCTCCCCCTCTTCATCCCTCTCCCTCTCCGTCCCCCTCTCCCTCTCCCTTTTCTTCTCCCTCTCCCTCCCCCTCCCCCTCTCCCCTCCCCTCTTCCTCGCTCTCCCTCCCCCTCTCCCTCTCCCCGTCCCCCTCCCCAGGCTTTTGCTTGTCCCGCACACACTCTCTCAGTAGCTTCTGTCCCAAGTTTGGTCTGGCCACTGGGTATAACCAGAGGTAGATGAGGATGATCCTTTCTGTTTGTCCCCTGTGGTCAATGGCTGTATAACACTCCTCCCCCCTCAGTGAGCCAAAGGTGATGCTTGGGTAAAACATGGAATGCCCATGAATCATATTTCACTTCAGGGGGAGGGTGGGAACCACACAAGAAGAATTCTGGATTGTACCAGCCTGTGTCCCTGACCCCCTCCCCCTTCCAGATCTCAATCTGAGCGTGGTGATGGTGGATGCTGTTGGCACCACATCCAAGTCCCCTGTTTGCCAATGAACAGCACGCACTGCCTGCTGCACTGTACTAATGACTAACTGCCCTCCTCGAGTTCAGAGAGTTACTGTGGTCTACCAACAAAGAAGCTACTCCTCTTCCCACCCGCTGAGCAGTGGGTGACAGAGAAGGTTAATGAGATAGCACCACTGGTGTTCCATACATTCTGGTGGGCCAGACCAAGAGCTGGGACCATAGCCCTGCTCAGGCTGCCTCCCAGTTCCCACAGAACCACCCAATCACTGTGACATACGTTGTGCATCCTCAGATTTCCTCTCCTGGACAGGCAGGGAAGGATCTTTGTAGAACTCTGAACTTCAAAAAGAAACCCAATCCAGTGGATTTATTGGACACCGACGGTGGGACAGTTGTTCACGGGATTTTTATTTTGCCTTAGAATTGGAAGGATGAGATGGAGAGGTTCTTTCAGGTTGGTGCATAGGACTTGGATCTTAGGATTCCCTCCCTGATAGCTGGGGACTTTGGAACTAACCATATCCACAGGATGCAGGCAGAGGACAACCCTCGTGGGAGATGCTCCCTCTGTTAAATGTGCCTACTCGGGGGCAACCAAAAAGCTCCCATGATGGGAGGGGACACAGATGCCCACTTGAACCATCAGCCTTGCTGGGAGTCCCAGACATTTTTTCAGAAAGTTTTCTGTAGTAATGAGGTTTGAACAGGGTAAGTGACACTGTCTCAATTAACGCCTAATTTCCTTCAAGGGGAGAAAAAAGAAAAACAATTAAGTTATCCATTTTTCTTCTGGTGTGGAAGCATGCAAACCCCTGACCTCCTAAGCCAAGAGGGAGAAGGTTCTCACCTGTGCCACTCCTCAGCCCTCCAGGGCTTGGGGAGAAAGGGGGCTTGTTGTTAATGCAGGGGTGGTAGGGTTAATGCAGGGGGAGGGTTGCAGTGAAGGAGATCAGCTCTAGCTGCTGATTTTATCATTAAATGCCTTTTTAAAAATTCCCTTGGCATCTTTTTTCCTGGGATCCAAGGCTGGGTGTGCTCTCCCCTCCTGCCCCCTCCATCACAGCTTCTCCTCCCCACCCTGGAACAGGCCCCCATCATGTCCCACAGAGCACAAGCTTTCTCAGCCTGCACTTCATGCCCTGTGGGTGATCTGAGCTGGAATTCATAGGGTCTGTGAGCTCAGTCAGGAAAACAGTCACATACCGATTTTCATCAGCTTCAAAGAGAAAATTAGCGTTTTATCCAAGTGTGGCTGTGGGCAGCAAGCCACAGTGACACGAGCAGGGCTTGTGACTTTGTCACACACAGAAATGACAGATGCTTTTGGATGATACTGTAGATATTTTGGAGTGTCATTTGTCCCTGCCTCAGGGTTGTTTTAGGAAGCATGATGTTGCTCGATCACACATTTGTTCCACATAATGACCATCTATTTTTGCATGCTTGATTTCTTCGTTACCCCCCTTCCATCTCATGCATCATTTTTAGGAGCCCCTTTGTGTCGCTGCACTGCTAATGAGATGCGGGAGCACAACACCAGTTAGAAACATGTTCTAGAAGTTTCCCCTGCATGTGGGTAAAGATTGGGTGTGACAAAATCGTGTTCCCAAAATATTGTAATATCTAGAAATGGGTCTTTTTTCTCCTCTTCTTCTTCTTCTTCTTCTTCTTCTTCTTCTTCTTCTTCTTCTTCTTCTTCTTCTTCTTCTTCTCCTTCTCCTTCTCCTTCTCCTCCTCCTCCTCCTCCTCCTCCTCCTCCTCCTCCTCCTCCTCCTCCTCCTCCTCCTCCTCCTCCTCCTCCTCCTCCTCCTTTTCCATTTTGGTTTTCAAGATGGGGTTGATCTGTGAAACTTTGCAGCCTGTCCTGGTACTTGCTCTGTAGACCGGGCTGGCCTTGAATTCACAGATCCTCCTGCCTCTGCCTCCCAAGTGCTGAGATTAAAGGCGTGCACCATCACCACCTGGCATGAGCCTTCTTTTGAGGTTAGGTTGTGTCCTAAAAACATGTAGCCAAACTTAAAAGTCACAGGCCCTCCTGTGGTGACAGCTTTAGCCATCCCCTTTTCTCTGCTCATTAAGGACTCAGGGAAGTCCATATGAACTTCTGTGAGCTTAAGCAAACACAGGCTCAAAGAGGAGGGAATTGCTGTGGTGGCATGTGTGGGCAGCCACCCTGCGGCCTTGAGTGGGGGCTGCCTGGGGGGCTTCAGCGCCATGGCGTATGCCCATTCACACCTGCAGGGCCTCTGGGACCCAGAGACCAGGGGGAAAGAACTTGGGGGTCCTATTCCCCTGAAGCCCCCTCCCTTCATAGCAAGAAGGATGCACAGTTAGGAAAACTTGCTGTTTCTGGATACATATTTTAAAGCTGTTGTCATTTGATGCCACCCACTGGGAAATAGTGTGCCCTAAAGGAGAACTCATCAAGGAGCCATGATCTCTTCAGTCACCAGGCTGGTAGGCTTACCCAAGGAGCACAGGTGTGTGTGACACAGTTTGATGCATCACTGGGCCTCTGGCTGGGCCAAGGCAGGCATCCCTACACGGGCCCCTGCCTCCCTCATGACCTCCAAACAGCCCACAGATCTTAGGAACTCCTCTGCCTCTGCCCCTTCCCCCACTGAAGGATTTTGGTTCTTAATCCAGTTGTTACAGGGAATGAACCTGATTCATTCCAGATGTCCCAAGGCTTCACGATTCCGGAAACTCCCGAGGTAAAGGCTGATGAGGCTCAGAATTCCTCTGCTATCGGGGAAGCAGCGTTTCTTTCAACATTTGCACAGATGGGACAGGAAGCGCTTGAGCCACCTAGAGGGACAAGGGACAGGGTTGGGTGGGGCCTCTGGCTTGCTGAGTTTCCTGGTTAGAAGAAACAAGGCTGTTGGTGTGAGTCCTGACCCTATCATTATGTGAATTACTGAATGAGCTGGTTCTACAGCCAAAGTCACCAGAGACATGAGCACAATTACGTCTAAGTCACGTGGACTGACTCTACTTCTCGAACCTTGCTGGGGGAACCACTGTTTGGATACATTTCTCTTTAGTAAATGTGTTTTACTTCCACTGTTCCCACGTGCACCGGCCCAGGTGGGTATATGTAAGGAAGATAAGAAGTATTTCTACCTTCGTATAAATGGGTTTTCTGTCCAGATCTTCAGCCCCGGGAGCCATCTCAGCTGCAAGTATTGGGGTGGAGCCTTACAGAGCCCTCATCTCCAGCTGGAGCTGAGTGCCCTGTGGGTCTATCCCGTGCATGAGACTGGCAAGGTTTCAACCAGCATGCCAGACGCAAAGCACAACACAGTACGATGCTGGAGAAAGTTGTCATTTGCATATGTACATAGTGCATTCTATCTAATGATGCTTCTTTGGGCTTATGCGTTGTTGAGGATACAGGAGGCACAGACATGAAAGTTGTATCCATAATCCTCAGGGAATATATTCCAAGACTAGTAGAGAATGCCTGAAATCATAATAAAATTTAAACCTTATAAACTGTATTAGTTGGGGTTCTCTAGAGAAACAGAACAGATAGAATGGATATATATTTTCATATATATATATATATACATATGTGTGTATATATGGGATTTATTAGAGTGGCTTACCGGTTATGGTTCAGTTATTTCAACAAGGCTGCCTCCTGATGTAAACTCCAGGATTCCAATAGTTGTTCGGTATAATAGCTGTCTCCGCTAGTCTTCTGTATATGCTGGAATCTGAAAGAAGTGACTTTTAATACCAGCACAGGATGAAGTTACCAGTGAGAGTGGTGTCAAGCAGGCAAAGAGCAAAGGCTCTGTCTTCCCTGTGCTTTTGGGACAGCAGAAGGTGTGGCCAGATTTAAGGTGGACCTTCCCACCTCAAATGATCCGGATTTAGGGCGCATTAGGGTATATACCACCATGCCTGGTGCTGCTTTCTGGTTTTGTTATTTTTTGGTGGTTTGGCTTTTTGTTTGTTTGTTTTTTGAGGCAGGGTTTCTCTGTGTAGCTTTTTGTAGACCAGATTGGTCTTGAACTCACAGAGATCCACCTGCCTCTGCCTCCTGAGTACTGGGATTAAAGGCATGCACCACCACCGCCAAGCTGCTATTTTCTGGTTTAATTCTGTCTAGTGAACTGACAGGCACAGGCTGTTTTCCTATGTGGCCTTTGAGAAATGTGGATTTGAACTCTGGTACCCACCGGATGAGGTTAAGTAGTCCTGCCATTGGCAATGAAATAAGTTAATGAGCCACTCGCCTTATTTAATCCCTGCAGCCTGGAACTGCAGAAGGAGGAAGATGTTAGCCTGTCCTCAATTTTGACAACCTTCAGCATCGACAGTTCCTGAGACTCTATAGTTCCATCCCGTAGTACACGGTCACAAACATGGGCACGTTTTCCTCCCTCTGTTCTCAAGATGTTTTTTATCATTTACCTCTCATGTCTCCATCTTGGTCTTCATAACACTCTTGTCATGGCATATTTGATGAGGCCACATTCATATCTCTCTCACCCCTGCAGGCTGGTGTTGCCAGCTTTTAACTCTCGAGGTAATGACGAAAGTCTGAGAGTGGATTTTTGTGTTGTTGGCCACAGATCAGTAATTTTCTATAAAGAGCAGTTGCCAGTGTGACAGAGAAGTCCAAAACGTGGCTTAGAATAGAGATGCTCCCACAAGAAACCCAGGGGGCTCTGGAATAACTGAGAAGTGCATGTAGACTTGACCACGAGAGATCTTGGCCCTTACATGTTAAACAGCATCTGCGGAGTGACCACCATAGCTACGTTCTAGGACTGAATGCTGTCTGTGTCTTAGAGGTGTCTGCAGCCGCCTCCCTAGGGCCACGCAGGGAGCTTGCTGGTGCTTGCTGCCTGCCACCTCACTCTTCTGACTTTGATCAGTTTCCCCAGAGAGAGCACAGTAACCAACAGGTAGTATCTTATGTTTCTGAGGCTTAAGGCTCTGCCTGCTCCTAGTCCTCTGCAAGTATCCTCAATGTGGATAACACATACATGCGCTCCCTATTGAACACACAGAGAAGGGACTAAAACTATGGTATCTGGGATGTACCCCTGTGAAAATCACCTGTGGACCACAAAAATGAGGGTATGTGTCATCCCGAACCTGGGGCTCCTTCCACGAGGGGCCTGGACCCCTCTTTTACAGATGTAACACTATTACCGGGTGCAGTCTCTTTCTTGTGACATCCACAGGCTTCATCCACAGGCTGTTTCCCACTGAGGACACTTGCAGAGGACATTGGAGCAGGCAGAGCCTTGCTCTCTAGATCCCTTCCATCCATCCATCCATCCCCTGAGTTTCTGGCCAGATTCTGCGACCAGGAACTGCATCTCTTCTGTCCATCAGAGGTGCTTGGGGTGGGTGACACCTCCCCTTGCAACAACAGCCCTCAGCCAGCGGCTGCCTAGAATAAGTGCAGAGATATTCTCCACCCTCGTCAGTTGCTTGTTCCCCAGTGTCTCCTTCCCTGTGTGACTTCTGGAGGTCACCGCTGAAAATATCACCTGCTCCTGGAGTGCCGCGCGCTAAGATGCTCCTGCTCGCCTTCTCTTTCCAAGCACATCGTGCGTGACCAGTGCTTCTCACTTGCCTGATGTGTAAGCCTTGGACGTCAGGCTTAGGTGAAATTCAAAGGTTACTCTGTGGGAAAACTCACACAAAGCCTTCTTTCTCTCTTTTGCCATTTCTTGATACTCAGGAGGCTGTTTAGTTTGTTTTGTGCATTTTTCATGCAACCTATTTTGGCCACATCCCTTCCCCTCCTCCAGCCCCTTCCAGATCCCCCTCCGTACTCCCCCTACTCGATAATTTACGAGTGAATTTTTAGGAGATGAATACTATCACTGTGTCTTTTCTTTCCGGTGCTGGGATTAAGCCTGGAGCCTTCCACACACTGTGCAAGCACTCTCCCACTGAGCCACATCCCCAGCCTTCAAGCTGAAGTAACCAACTTGATTTACTTTGCATTTCCTGTGGTTGTAATTGGGAAATTTTCTTTAGCGATAATTTTGATGGTTATGATTGACTTGGGTGCACTTGGTAAGCTTTCGTTGTCAGCACCCTTCACTTAGGCCACTTTGATGCCAGCAGCAAGAGGAAAGCATGTTTTAGGGCAAGTAGCTTATTCCTCCAGGTAAGGTCACAGTTTAGGAACATTTAAAAGTATCAAAGTTATCCGAGGTGGGGATCAATCATGGAATGCCCTTCAGCCACTTTAGTTTCTTCTGTTGAATCTTTGTAACGGTTTGTCTGGATAGAAGTGGCAGAGTTCTCTTCCTTTAGGGATTCAGCAGAAGTCACGGATAACATAAATCCATCTGGTCTACCCACTAAGGAACTTCAGGCGGTCACCGTGCTGTACAGAAGGAATGAGGTCAGAGAACAAGCACAGCCAAGGGCCCAGGGCCTCACACCACTCCCACTTGGTCACCAGCAACACTTGACATTAGGAACAGTGAGTGAATTTAAAGATTGAATTCGACACATCCAAAAAATAGTTGCTTTAACATGTATTAGTGGGGTTACAGAGATGGATCAATGGTTAAGAACCCTGACTGCTTTTCCAGAGATCTCAGATTCACTGCCAGCACCCACATGGTAGCTCACAACTGTCCATAATTCTAGTTCCAGGGAAACTGACATCCTTTTCTGACCTCCATGGACACTAGGCATGCATGTAATACACAGACATACATGCAGGCAAAACACCCATACAGATAACACAATGCAAAGATACGTTCTGGAAGAATTTTTAATTTAAAAAAAAATAGGCAATATGTGTCCATCAAGCAATGAAAGTGCTAGAAGCTGGGCCTTATAGAAACAGTGTGGTTTCAATCTTTTGGTGACCATTAATGATGACTTTCATGTGAAAATACCAAAGAAATCTATGTTCAGAAGAACATGACCCGCTTAAAAGGCTGCGCAAGAAAATTAGAATAAATGGGAAAATTTATCAGAGGATAAAATTCCTTGAAAATTAGAAAGACTGTTCTTCAATAAATAAACAAGCCCCCGTGGAATGTCTGGCACACAAACTGAGCACCATTGTTTGAAACCCTTGGCAGGGCTGCTGCAGAAGCTTGTTCTTCATGGAGTCCTGTTCTACTCAGATGTCATTAAAAGAACCCTTCTTGCCAGAGCCCTTCCTGATGGAGCTCATTACCTGAGAGCCATGCGTGGAGAGCCCAGGACACTTGTCACTAGCTCCAACTCAGACCCGGCATGGTTCTCCCTCAGACTCAGCTTCTCCTTCTGGGCAATGAGGAGGTTGAGCTGCAGGTCTGCTGTGGAGTTGTTGGGGGTGCTTGTTTGCTCACTCAATGGTAAGGCTCGTAGAACTCCCCCGTGCCAGAGAGGCTGACCTCTGCTGTCCCACTGAAGGATTAAACGATGGACATAGCAGTTCCGTTTGGGACATTTAATGGTGTTCTCATTTGTTGAAGAGCAAGCTTCCTGATTGTCGGGAAATTATATTCCCTTAGAACGTTGATACTGGAACCAATTCTTCCCCTGGGAGTGCAGTGATGAGCTATTCAAGACAAAGTCTTCTGTCCCCTGCTGTTAGACCCTGGCAGCGGAAATACAGTTCCCTGTCCCAAGTTAGCATGTGAGGTATACCAGGAGCCACACCTACAAACACAGAGATTCTCCCTCCCCCAGAGCTAGCTAGCAGCTGCCGGTAGCTCCTCAGTAAGGGATGGGACGTGGAAAGATCCTCACCTGTGCTGGAATTTGGTTTGTATTGATCCTGTACAGGTAACCACAGCTCATGTGACATTATGAGTACCTGTAACCACGTCAAGTCTGGAAGTTTGCTTCCTAGCACCGGCTCCATACCCTTACACATGCATTGCCACGTGGGTTTAGTGGGTGTGGTGGCTTGAGTGCAAATGTCCCCCATCCCATAGGGTCATATATTTGAATGTTGGGTCCTCGGTTGGTGGAAATGTTTAGGAAGATTGGGAGTTGTGGCTTTGGTGGAGGAGTTTGGGCTACAAGGTTGGGCTGTGAGGTTTCAAAAGCTCATGTCATCCCAGTTAGTGATCTCGCTTCCCCTCCCTCCCCTTCCTGGTGCCTGTGGATTAGATCTGAGTGTTCACTAATGCTCTAGCCTAGTGCCATGCTCCTAGCCGTGATGGCCATGGACCCTAACCCTCTTGGGTTGTAAGCCCAAATTAAATGCAAGTTGCCTTGGTCATGGTTTTGTCACAGCAATTGAGTGAATTGAGAGAGAGAGAGAGAGAGAGAGAGAGAGAGAGAGAGAGAGAGAGAGAGAGAGAGAGAGAGAGAAGAGAGAGAGTATGAAGTTGGGTGGGGGAGCTGAAATGAGAAATCGGAGGTATAAATGATCATGTTTAATTGTTTAAATGTATGAAAAAAAATCTTAAAAATTAATTTTAAAATTAGTATGTACCCACCCTGGTAATGTTCTGAGTAGAGCTGATAAGAATTCAAGAGACTGGTGAGTTTACAATAGGGACATTTGTCATTCACAAGACATTAGGAAGGACCTCCTGGTACCATGGCAGACAGGACTAAAGGACATGGGTGCCAGTGGAGAGGAGGGGGCTTTGTAGGCATGAGAGGCTCTCACCCGACCTCCTGAGCTCTGTCTCTCATGATTCCCTCATCTCTGAAAGTGTCTCTCTCATCAGTTCCTGTGAAGTCTCCCTCCGAAAGGCTTGTTTGACAGTACCCGGCCCCATGCTAGCAAATTGTATTTTCGTTTCATTTCTAAGAATAACTTAGGGAGCAGCAACTTACTGTTTTGGTTATAGAGTTTTAGCTCAAGAGAAAGAACGAAAACAACTTTGAGGTTTCTTTTTAAAAGTTTTTGAGTTCACATTCTACCCTGGAAGGTGCCTGGCTTTCCTTAATCATCGAACCATGCTGGAATCATCTGACTATGAAAACCCAGGAATGACCTTATTTCGTGATTAAGTGGCAGAGGCCCATGTTGTGGGGGCCTGGCATAAGTTCAGATGTCCCTGGCCTGCTTCTTTGGCATTTGTACATGAGAGAGAGAGAGAGACTAGTCTTGTGAACTACAACACTGACAAGAGGCAATAGTTCTCTGTGGCGCTGTGCCCACCTATGCGGTCTCTCTGCTTGACATCCCACAGAAACTGGTCACTCTGAGGTGACTGGCCGTCTGTGAGCATGTGTGCGTGTCCTCTTGATAAACCTAGGCTAGTGCCTTCTCACAATTCAAGGTCTGAGGATTCCTCCTTTTATGTTGCAAAAGCAAACGGGGACAGAAATAACCCATCAATTGTTTAAGACCAGAGTGGCCAACAATAATAAATCATTGCCACAATAGCTTGAGGTCAAGGTCTTAATTCATTGGAGACCATTCAAGAATTTAAAACTCTTCTCTAAGTTAATTTTTCACATCTTGTTTGGATCCCTGGAGCTCTCACTTCCAAAGCAAGGCCATCAGATTTCTTGTTGAGCATGTTTTTCTTGTTGGCATGCCAGACATGCTGGAAGGGGGCTTCTTTCCAGAGATGGATAATGACGGTTCCTTCCCCCAAAATCTATATTTCAAAGACTAGTAGCCTGTTGAGTGTTTGAAAAACCCTCTTCTCTTGTACGCTGTATCAGCTGGGTTAATTGCTGCAGACAACATGACACATGCCAGTTAGTTTAAGTCTAGTGTGTTGGAAAGATACGAGCTAGTTTACATGAGGCTTCAAGGGGCTCAACAGGAAACAAGGGAGGCAAGCTTTAGCTCAAGGAAGCGACTCGTGGATCTCCAAACCTTCTGTAGCCTCCTGGGATCGTCACAGGACTGTAATGTCAGAGCTGTGGTTGGGACATTATCACCAAAGTGAGGCCACTTGGGCATCCTTCGAGGACAGGACTGCTTAATCAGGTGCCCACAGCTTAGAGACCATGAGGGGTGCCTGCCTCCATCTGTTGATGTGCCCTTCACATGTATCACGGAGTCTGAACCAAACAGACAGAAGTAAAGTCTCAGAGACTTCTGCACCTCTCTCACCGGAGTGGTTTGTTTTGCCCAGAGCGTGTATGACTAAGTACTCACCTTCGTTATCGCCTTCATCCCCATCCTTGGCCCATTCTCTCCCCTGCTCTCCCTGCCATTGTCACAACCCAACATCCTCCCCACTGTCTCCTCTCTGTCTTTGTTTCACTTCCAATGCTACAAAGTAGCCTGATTCGCCACCCACAGTCCGCAGCTATGGCTCATGCTCTGCTCATTCAGCCCCAGCCTTTCCTGGTCCCACCAGCAACTGTCCCCTGTCACGTGCTCATTCGTTGCGTCTTCTCTGATGGATCTTTCCCATTCGTGTTCCAATGCACTGCGGTAATTCCCATCCTTTAAAGAATCATCCCCATGGGCTGTAGAGATGGCTCAGTGGTTAAGAGCATTGGCTGCTCTTCCAGAGGACCCGGGTTCAGTTCCCAGCACCCACATGGCAGCTAACAATTCCAAGATCCAATTCTCTCACACAGACATACATGCAGGAAAAGACCAATTTAAAAAGAAAGAAAGAAAGAAAGAAAGAAAGAAAGAAAGAAAGAAAGAAAGAAAGAAAGAAGAAAGAAAGTCATCTCTACAGCCCACTTCCCTAGTAGAAGTAGCCCATTAGTAGCTTCTCTAGTAGCTTCTACCCTGTTCCTCCACTCCACTTTACTGAAAGAAACACCTCCCGGTACCCGCTGTACTTACTGTTCTAATGTACTCCCCTCACAGTCCAAACAGGCTTTCTGCCATGACTCACTCATGGCATTCACAAGGTCACCAGTGACCTCTGTCTACATCAAGGCTCCTTCGCCTGTGGGTCACAGCCCAGTTGGGTTTCAGAACCCTGGCAGTGGTTCAGCTCTAAACTGAACTCACAAGAGAGCCACAGTGTAATTCAGATTTAAGGTCCCCAGGTTACGCCACGTAACTTCTCTGTAGACCCACCAATCTGAACTTTGTACCGGGTGTGCCATCATCTCACGCGATGTCTGAATGCCCACGCTTGTACTGAGGCCACTCTCCTACACGCCGTGGCTTTTTCACTGTACACGCCATGTTTTCTGCTTTTATGGAAACATAAGGATTCAATTATAGAAAACAGAGGCTTTTAAATTATGTACCCTTTATTATGTATAAAATGATATATTTAATCTGTTTTAAATAATATCATTATCCTTTGAGTCCGTCATATGTATATACAATGTATTTTTATCATAGTTACCCCCTCTCCGAAATCTTCCCAGACACACCCCCACCTCCCCAACCCTTCCCAAGTTCGTGTTCTGTTTTTGAATGACCTCCTGAGTCGACTTTGTGACCCCATACCCATAAGTATAGAAGCAGCACAAATTAGTATATACAAGGAGTGTTGTGCTACACGATAATCATACCCATGTCATTAGTATACAAACTTGCCTTAGTCGTTAATAAATATTAATTTATATGTATACCAAAGAATGATCTTAAAGTAGAATATGATTTGTTACTAATAAATGTCTGATCTATATACTTGTTTCATATACTTATTTACACAGGGTTATTAAAAACTCCTCAGACACTGTACTGATTAAATTGTCAATGTGACATAATTTAGAATCATCTGGGAAGAAAGTGAGGGTCTGTCTAGATCAGGTTGGCCTGTAGGCTTGTCTGTGGGGGACTGTCTTGATTATATTAATTGCCTGGGAAGACTCAGCCCACTGCGGTGGCACCATTTTCTGGGTTTAGGTCCAGGGCTGTGAAAGAGAGAACCTGAGCTGTGTAATAATCACGCATGCGTTTATTGTCCCTCTGCTGTTGACTGAGGAGGCAGTGTATCTAGGTGTTTCAAGTTTTCCTCCATATTGACCTCCCTGATATGACACACTACAACCTAAAACTGTGATCTGAAGTAAACCCTATGTCCTGTTAGTTAGGAGAGGCGTAAAGAGGTCACAAGGAGAAAAGGTCTAAGAAGCCCTGTTCTACAGTGGATTCCAATAACCGGCTCTAATTCCTGCTGTTTTGACTTATCTGCATACTGGACAAACCTGATGTCCCCCACCCCACCCCGGGAAAGAGCCCCATGTGGCCACTCTGTACCACACCCCTGGTTTCCATTCTTCCTCCACACCTAGCTACACCTGTGTCCTCTCTTCAGATTCTAACCGAGAAAGCATAACTCTTACGCTCATTCTCTTGTGTCCTGAGTATTTATCGTACACGTAGATCTCCAACCTCCAACCCAGACACCTCCCCCAACTCTCAGCTCACCGCCTCTGTGTTTCCTATAAAACCCAGCAGGCGCCTGGTTTGTCTCTGCTAGGCCTTCTCTATATGAAGTCATTACCATCTCACTAAATGGCAGCCCTGGAGCTCTTCACTGCTAACATCCTTCATCTCATTCACGAGAAAAATCTGGGGTTGGCACAACCTTAGGAACATCTCCAACATGGCTCTTCTCCATACTCCGGCTGCATCTGCCTGGCCCGACCTCTCACCTTCTTCCACCTGACTTATTGTGGGGTATTCCTCGCCCAACTTCTCTCAGGACTTCCCCACAGACTGTTCCCATCATATCCAGTGGGAGCCTCCTCCTGACACGGCCCCCGAGGGCCATTACTTCTCAGCCCTCAGAGAAGGGCTCCCATCTCTATCACATTTACACCAAGGCCTTGATGGTGACATGCCAGGACCTACAAAATCTGCCAGCCTCACATTCTTTATGTCTCTGAGATCGTTTCCTCTGCACCTGTCAGTCCTGTCTAGCCTCCTTCTCTTCCTTCACCATGCCCACCTCAGGGACCCTCCCTGGTAAGCCCTCCAGTCTACATATCCTGCTCTCTAGTGAGAGGTCACCTCCTCATGGAGGCTTCCCCGACTACTGAATTGAAATTGCAGCCCTCTCCTCTGGATCAGGTACTTCTACCCTTGTCTCCTCGTCATTACATGCTACTGTTTGCAGGCTCTTAATTTCTTTTCCTGTTGTCAGGATGAAATTCTCTAGCCAAAGACACTTAAGGGAGAAGGGGTATATTCTGGCTTACACTTCCAGGTCGCAGTTGGTCATGGCAGGAAGTCACCGCATGGTTAAAGGGCAGTGGCTCATTGCAACTGCATTAAGGTGACCACTGGACTCAGCTCTCTGTCTGAGTAGTCTGTAATGAAGAAGAACCTTCCCACACCCATTAGCACCCTGTGCAGGCAATTCTAGATCCTGTCACATTGACAGTTAACACTAAACGTCACATCTATGATGACAAAAATACAGGGTCTGCTCAAAAGAACTGAGTGGATGATTGTCACACAGTTTTTTTTAAATGTCTTCAAATTTTACAAGTTTGATGTACAGAGTTTTGGGTTTTGTTGGCATCGTTGTTTTGTTTTTGTTTTTTTGTGAGCCATGTGACAGTCTAGTTCTAAGGGGGGGGGGGGACACAAACAAACCAGCAAACAACAAACACCCTGAGAAGCATGGGTGCTGGTTCTCCAAGGTGGCGTGCCTAGTGGACGGGGCTCCTGAGCTGGGTTCCCATTTCCCGCCACCTCTACACTACATTCTGGGGCCTCCTGTTGTAGTTCCGTAAGGACGAGAACACTAATCACCATTTGGTTTTCTTTGCAGTGTTGATGAGAAAACCTCCTACCTAGCCTTGGGGGCTGTGAAGAATATCTCTCTAAACATCTCCATCTCCAATCTTGGGGACGATGCCTATGATGCCAACGTATCCTTCAATGTTTCCCGGGAACTCTTCTTCATCAACATGTGGCAGAAGGTAAGGA
This sequence comes from Cricetiscus sungorus, assembly GCA_030556225.1. NCBI lineage: Eukaryota > Metazoa > Chordata > Mammalia > Rodentia > Cricetidae > Cricetiscus > Cricetiscus sungorus. Next base: position 35,729,896 of record JANBXA010000642.1, read on the forward strand.
GAGCTCCTGAGAGGAAGCCAACCTCCGTCTCATACACCTGCTGACTTGCTTTGTGCGTTGTGCAAAGGCCACTCCCTTACAAGGAACTAGGAAAGACTAGAAATCGGCTTTTATCCTGGACTAAGGAGGTTGCTGGTACAGCTCAAGTGTCAGCCATGAATACGTACCTTGGAGGGAATCTACCTAATATTGTGTTCTACCCTTCTCTCTGTGGACTGACCCTCTCTGAGCAGCTATAGTTGTTATTTCCATCACACGTATGTTCTATAAAATTTGAGTTTTGTGTCAGTTGTGAGAAATAAGTAAGGACTCAATGGTAAAGGGTCATCCTGATTCGCCCCATTGTCACCATGACCAGCTATGGCCACTATTGACTCCAAGTAACCTGTAAGGCCTTTGGCCTGGAGAATCTTGGGTTTCACTCTGGCTGAAAGCTGACAAGGTGTCATGGCTCCCTGTGATGTTGTAAGCATTAGTGTGGCGATGGGTAAGGGTAGCTCTTTGTACCAACCAGAAGAGCAGGTGGCCAAGGTGACAGAAACAAAGATGATGGCCCTCCCATGACAATCATTCCTCAAGGTTCAACTGGGATATACATGGTCTGGATCAGCTCTAACTGCACCCAGAGGTGAGTGATGAGTGACCCAGGGCGCTCATCCATTCTGCCACATGGACAATGCATGGACTTGACTAGGCCCTGTATGTATCTTACAAAAAGAGTCTAAAACACACAACCAAGAAAAGCCTAATTCAACATGAAGCAAGACTTAAAAGATTATTAGCAGAGAAGATAAGTCATCCAGAACATTAACATTCGTTTTTGCTTAGGTAGCAGCCTCATGAGTCATTGTATGGGAGCGAGGAGCTGAGACAGGGCAAGAAAGGGCAAGAAAGATGGCTCAGTGGCCGAGAGCACTGGCTGCTCTTCCAGAGGGACTTGTGTTCAATTCCCAGCACCCACAACTGTCTGTAACTCCAAGAGCTGACACCTTCACACAGACATTTACACACACAGAAGAAAAAATAAAACTTTAAAAAGGAGCCGAGACGAGACAAAGAAAGGAAGAAGGCTTTGATGAGTAGTGACTATGTGAGCTCGGTATTCTCAGGTCTCTGAGAACCTGAGAACGCCAGCTCCATCCTCACACTAGAAAAAGGAAGAGAAGCAGAGAGTTAGGAAGAGAGCGGGGACAGGTGTCACCTTGGAAGGCACATCCCCCATGACGTCCCTCAAGCCCCACCTCCAAATTAAATAGTCACCAGTAGGATACCAGTCTTTCGGCACACAAATTGAGGGAGGGCCTTTCATCTTCTAGCCGTATGATAGTCTGGGTGAGAGCTGTCTGCCATGAGGCTCAGGTGTCTGACACTCTGTTCTCAGTGGGTGGTGGTCTTTGGGGAGGTGGGGAACCTTTGGGAGGTACAGCCTTGCTGAAGGAAATGTGTCACCGGGGGTGAGATTTGAAGGTTTATATCCCCATCCTGTTTCCTGTTTATTTCCTCTGTTTCCTGTGTGTGGATGACAATGTAACCAGCCAGCTTCCTGCTCCTGCTTCCTGTTGCCAAACCTTCCCCGCCATGATGGACTCTCTCCCTCTGGAACCATAAGTCAAAATTAAACCTTTCTTCCTTTAGTCGCTTGCAGCCATCGCTTCTTATCACAGCAACAGAAGAGTGACTGATACAGACCACGGCACTCAAGGCTTTCACGCTGAGAGACGCCATCTTGCCCTGTGCCTCCCGGATGCCAACTTGGAAGGCAAGGAGCCGAGAATACTGAGTCTGTTTGAAAGATGAGAGAGGAAAGGGAAAGTAGGCTGTTTAACCAGTTACTGTGGTGTGTGAGGAGCTTAGTCTTCCCACTCTAAAAACAGTATAGACATAAGTATGCCCTAGGGGCGGAAAGGCAGAAGTTCATACTCTCTGAGACAGTGGTTTTCAGCCTGTGTGGGTCATGACCCCTTGGCGTCCAATGACCCTTTCATAGGGGTCACCCAAGACCATTGGAAAACACAGATATTTACATTATGTTTCATAACAGTAGCAAAATTACAGTGATGAAGTAGCAATGAAAATAATTTTATGGTTAGGGTCAGCACCCCAACATGAGGAACTGTATTAAAGGGTTGCAGCGTTGGGAAGATTGAGAGTTACGGTCTAAGGATTAGGGTAGAGACCTCCTGGAAGGCCATTTCCCAGCATATCAGAACTACCATGTGGGTGCCAGCATGACCTCTGTGGTTGTGGAAACAGTGCCCTCAGGTGCAGACAGCTGGTGGTGGGAAGTCAGTGAAGCATCCAGACAGACGCAAGTCCTGATGGAGAGCTCCTTCGTGCCTGCCAGCAAGCATCTCACTCCCCAGGCCCCTGGAAGGTGGAAGGTATAGTTCTGCTGAAAAAACACTTTACAAGCCAGGTGTTGTGGTGGTGCATGCCTCTAGTCCCAGCTCTTGGGAGGCAGAGACAGTTTGAAGCCAGCCTGGTCTACAGAGCGAGTTCCAGGACGGGTTCCAAAACAATACAGAGAAACCTTGTCTCGAAAAACAAACAAACAAAAACAACAACAACGAAAACCTTCACAGTTCCAGGATTTGGGCAAGGTGTCCAGTTGTGGGAAAGAAAGGGTAGATTCTATGGAAGAGGGAGGGTTCCCATGTCACCCATGGGTCAGCCACTTGAGTAACCCAGTAACAGAAGTGGGAGTGTTAACTGGTGCTGCCAGATTTTTATTTTTCAATAAAAACCAGAACTTCATTTTTATGTTACTTTGGCAGCTAATTAAAATGCTTTCTGAGTGTCATACAAGCCAAACAAAACATGTCGTCTGATCATACCCAGCCTGTAGGCCATTGCTAGTCTTCTAGCCTCCTAGCCTATCTATTCCTCATGCGTGCTAGGTCATGCTTGTCTGTCATGTGACTCCGCTTTCCTGGTCAAACCTTTTCCACATCCTTGGCTTATCTTATCCTCCCCTCGGCAGCAGACTAACTAGCCAAATATATTAGCGTTTGGAGAGAGAGAGAGAGAGAGAGAGAGAGAGAGAGAGAGAGAGAGAGAGAGAGAGAGTGTGTCTGTGTGTGTGTCTGTGTAGGGGATGAGAGGGAATGGAAAAGTCACCCAAATGTAGCATCCATGCCATGTTTAAGGCCAACGACTTTCAGGCTAAAATCTGCTTCGGAATGATAGCTGAAACTAAGCTAGAGTTTGCATTTACAGTCAAGTGTGAATGGGGGGGGCATTGGTGATTAGCAGATGCAGACTGAAGGTCCAGCTGCCACTCTGGTGAGCAGTATGACCCTGGGCCCAGGGTGACAATTTCTTGCACTTTGATGGTGTGTGCTAAGGGTTGAGTGGGGCCTGTGCCAAGCCTATGTATAACGTGTCCCTACCATGGGAGACCCCTGACCCCCACCACAGACAAGAACATGCTGCATAGCTCCATCGTTTACTCAGGCTTCTGTTGAGCCTCACCTTATAACAGCTCCGCTTGCAATGTCTCCTACTTTGTGGTGTTACAAAAGCCACACATGTTTAGCAGAAGCTGTGCCTACAGGTTTGAACTTGGATCTTTTCCAGAGCTGGCAATAAGCAGTGCAATACTCTTCACGACGCTAGGCAGCCTCAGGACATCTTATAGGAAGTGCCATCAGGCCAGAGAAGTAGGAAGACAGGGTTCAGTGATGGGAGTGCTGGAAGACAGAGGCATGAGGAAGAACGGATGGTGGTGAGCTCCTGTGGGAGAACCAGACCTCACCATGGCACCTAGTGCAATGTGCTGCCTAGAGCTGTAGTTCACAATTCACTGTCACCAGTCACTGAGTGTGGCTCCATCTTCTAATCACCTTGAGAGAATGAGCTGAGGTGATGGCCCCTGGGTCCTTTTACTCCTCCCGTGACAAAGCCTAGTGAGGAGCATGGTAGTACATGGAGGAAGCTCATTTTCACTATTTCTGAGAATGGTTTGAATTTCCAGTCAGGCTGGGCTTTGCAACCTTCATTAACTACCAGGTCAGCTTACTTTTTTATGACAAGTGGCATCAGGACTGGTGTGTCTGTTTTGGTTGTGAAGCGAGTCTTCCCGGTAATACCTACCTCCCCCACTGAATGGGTGTTCCGTTTCTCTCAGGAATCTCTCTTCTCACTTACAAGGCAAGCAGCTCTGGGCGGCGCCAGATGATAAAACCTATCAGCTTTCTAATCTGAACTGAGGGAGGATTTGGAAGCTTAATGTGTTTGCACAGCTCTATATTGGAGGGGGTACCTGGCCCTTCCGTGGGCAGAAGGCTCCGCGTGGGGACCTGGGTGTCTGAGCATGTGAACACAGAGAGATGTGTCAGTGGAGCTGGGGAGGCAGGCACTGACGGGGTGGGAGTGTACCCCATCCTTCCTCCCATACGTGAGCAAAGAACAGATGGCTTTCCTTCACTCTTCGCTGCTACCCAGGCCTCAGAATCTGCTTATTGCCATTGTGCTCTGCTGTCTCCAGTGTCTCTTATCAAGTTAATTGTAGCCCCCAGTAAAATACACCCCTCAGATGTTTATATTGTCTTGGCCGGGCCATTAAGATGATGAATGAACTCATTGCTACTTTGTGAGAGAGCCCTTCAGGGGGAAATCAATACTTAGAAAATACTAAGTCTTTTCCGCTCTCCTTCCTGTCTTTCATCTGTGCCCTGAGCCCCCTGGTGACTTCACCTTGAACTTCCTGCACAGTGCCAAATGGTAGTCCTCACCTGGCCCTGGTCCCGGTGCCGCTCTTACCCAGCATTCTCCCTGGTGCTTCCCTTCCTGTTTGGGTGGCCTCTGAAGGCCCTGCCTTTGTCCATAGTGGGCTGAGAGAAGGTGAGGGAGAGCAGGTACCCATAGGCCAGGACTAACCAGTGATCCCTAACCAGTAACCGGTCGCTGTCAGCCCTGCCTGCGTGCTGGCACCAGAGAGACAGCCTAGACTGAGGGCTGAGACTGATGACCCTTCTGGTGGCCATGGGCACCAGGAAGCGATGGAGAACTAGATGTCCATTCCCAATCACAGTGTGGCCTCTGTCCCAAGGCAGAGCTCAGTGTTCATTGGCATGAAAACCTTCGTTTGTGTATTCATGGCGTTTGAAAGGAAGGCTCCCGTCTAGCCTAAGAAATGTCAGTAAAGCTGCAACTTCGACAAGGGTCAACTAAGAGTGTTTCCCACCACCACGCATGGGCAGATCTGTGAGAGGAGTTAAAGACGCGCACATTCAAACTCCTGAATCCCGCCTCCAGCTAGATGTGGAGAGTGTCTACCCATTTCTTTTCCTAAGAGGGAAAGGAGGGGTCCTGAATTTTAAATCTTTTTTCATCAGGCAACAAAGTATCTGTTTTTAAAAAACCACAAAAGCAAACTGCTAAGATAAAAGACAGCTTTAAAAAAAGAAATAAACCATTAAAAACAAGCCTACTGACCTGGTTTGGATCTCCAGAACCCAGATAATGGTGGAAGGAGAGAACACAAACCACAAAATTGTCTTCTGACCTCACATCATACACACATGCACACACCATACACATGCAGTAAGAAGGAGGCTGGGAACCTGGTGGTGGCGGTGGCACCGCCTTTAATCCCAGCACTCCGGAGGCAGAGGCAGGCAGATTTCTGTGAGTTCAAGGCCAGCCTGGTCTACAAAGCTACAGAGAGAAATCCTGTCTCTAAAAAACGAAAAATTGCTCAGTGGGTAAAAGTGGTTGCTGTTCTTATAAAAAAAAACCCAAAAGTTCAGTTCCCGGCACCCACGTCACCAGTAACTTCAGCTCCAAGGGGTCTGACTCCCTCCTCTGGCCTCCAAATGCATCTACCTCATGTTCACACACACACACACACACACACACACACACACACTTTGAAAATAATAACGCTTTTGAAGTCGGGAAAAGTTGACTGTCTCCTCTGTGGCTGATGGTGAGAACGAGGACTCTCGCACTGGTGGTTCCTGGGGCGTCCGTTCCCAGGGGAGCTGTTCAGGGTGAAGCAGGGTGAGGGCAGGCAAAGGCCTCCAACCCCAGTCCTCAGCTTGATCTTGCAGGGAAGCTCTGATTCAATTCTACCCTATCTTAATCAGGAAGTTGCTCTTTTGACTTAGAAACAACAGACGCTGGTTTGGAGCCACTTAGAAGCCATAAAAGCCCCCAGTCCTTTCCCTGCAGAAGAGACACGGACAGGCTGTGTCAGGGAATGAAGGCTCGGCTGGGTGTCATTGCAGACACCAGGGATCCCGTGTAAGCTCGCTGGTGGGAGTGTAAGCTGGCTAGCCCAGTCTCCGAGGGGATCAGGATGGAGAGTTCTCAGGAAAGGACACAGATCCAGCACAGCTACTGTGTACTTGGGTCTCTTACTCCGGGGTGTTCACCCAACGGGACTGCGAGTCAACACATCTCCGACACGCGGTGCATCCGTTTTTCCTGCGGCGCTGTTCACAATAGCCAAGTTACTGAGCCAGCCTGGCTGTCCAGCAAGAGAGGATTGGATAGAGAAAATGTGGTTTTTATCCACAGTGGAATGTTTTTCAGCCGTAAGAATGAAGCCATGTTATTAGTAGGAAAATGGATGCAACTGGAAACAATACTGTTAAGCAAATTAACCCAATCTCGGAAAAACATTTCCCTCCCATCTGTGGTTCCTCTGTTTTGTGTGGTCACACAGGGTTATGTGTGACTGTATTAAATGAAAGTGGAAGTGAGATTGTATAAGGGAACAAAGGGGCTAAGCAGGGAGAGGCAGAAAAACAGCAAAATGAGACTATGTTCATCATACAACAAATGCATATGAGAAATGGGGGACCTTGTGGCAGCTTACCATGCAGGAAGGAAGCAGTGATAAGAGCCCTTTGATAACGGGCACAAAGCTACGTAAGTTACGGGCATGCTGGAAAAATACAAGAAATTTGAAACTGGGAGAGATGTTTAGGGTCCCAGATAAAACTCCCAGGACCCGGGCAAGGTGGACAGGGCAGGGCTAGGGATGTAGCTCAGTGGTAGAGCACATACTGAGCATGCCCAAGACCAGTGTGCTCGCAATACTTGGGATGAAGTGCTTTGGTGTGTTTAAAACATGTGAAACACACCGCCATGCCCATTTAATTTTTTCCAGATTAGACCTAGTCTCAGTACAGTCCTGCTGCTGGTTTCTGGTTTCTTCCTGGAGCTGATCCTCCAACAACTAGTCCAGGAGAGCTAGAGTTGCCTTTTCAGCCAGAGGTAGGAAGGTAGGCTGCTGGAGGGAGGGGCCATCATCCACGAGGCCAGGGAAATGCTGTGTTGACCTGCCCTGATCACCTCCCCCTCCTTCCCTCTTCCTGCCAGGCTTTGACCCCACCCCACCCCACCCACCCCTGTATCCCGCACACACCTGCCCCACTGTGGTTTCCATTTGTGCGAGTACATTTTCCTGCTTGTTTGGCTGCACGGTGTGTGTGTGTGTGTGTGTGTGTGTGTGTGTGTGTGTGTGTGTGTGTGTGTGTAAGCCAGAAGTTGGTATCAGCTGTCTTTCTCCACCTGATTCATTGAGTCGGGATCTCTCAATTGAACCAGATGAGCCACCACCCCTACCTTGTATTTATGTGCGTTCTCCGGGTCAAACCCATGTCTCCCTGTTTCCTAGGTAACTGCTTATTATACACCGCGGAGGCAGCCCCAGCCTGCTTTTTAAAAGTTTTATTTATTTACTTTAACACCTGTGACTCTTTCAAAGCCTGGCTGGCCCCCAGGTTGCTGGAGCGCGTTTAGCCATGGTTACAAAGAGCCACAAGTGCCAGGACCTGGGCAGCAAACTCAGGCTACTGGCACAGAGGTGCCTAAAGTTGGCGGACAATCCAGGCCGCCGCTGCTGTGACCTCCCTCAGGGCTTTGTCCCCTCTCTTCCCCCACTTTACCGTCCCCCTCCCTCATCCGCTGTCCTCCCTAGGTGCGTTTTCAGACAGGTTTTGTTTTTGTTTTATTTTTCAAGATAGGGTTGTCCGTGTAGCTCTGTAGACCAGGCTGGACTCAAACTCACAGAGATCCACCCGCCTCTGCCTCCACAGTGTGGGATTAGAGGCGGTGAGCGCCTGGCTTAATACAGGTTTATTGTTTATTCGTTTGCTTGTTTTGCTTTGTGTTTAACATGGCTCCCCATCTCAAGAACCAGAATGTTTTGGGGTTTCTGGATTTTCCCCCTCAAATGGTGCTGTTTGGTGTGTTTGGCCTTCCTGATGCAGCCTGCTAGAAGCCTGCAAGTCTGCTTGGTTGATATTTGGTCTGTGAGGTTTGCATAGGACCCAGTCTTGTCCAGTCGAGTCTGAAGTTTTTGATCGATTATTGCTTTCTTTTTCGTGGACTATTTATGCTTAAAATGCCAATGCGTTCGCATAACTTTTCTTTTGACCTTTTAAGGAAATGAGTTCTATTAAAGAACAAAATACGCAGTTGTTTTCGCTTCTAATATTCCCCTTAGTGTGTTTGTCTGTACAGTGGTGAGCAGGATGCTTCTCGTAGCTTGCTCCCCTGTGTGGTCTTCGTCAGATTTCGATGTTGGACTTTGGCTAGAATTTCCTAAGATAAACAGAAAGCCTGACTTCTTCTTGGTAATCTGAAGGCTCCTAACTGGTTTAGCTGCAGCAGTGGCAATGGGAAGGACAACCCTTGTCATTTATGATGCACACTATGCTCAGTGACTAACTTTTTTTTTTTTTTTAACATGTTTTAGCCCCTTGTGAGTTCTGTTTTCCTGAGGAGGACACCAAGGCTAAGTGAGGCACAGCTGCTAAAACTGGGTATCGGGGTTCAGGCATGGGCAGGCTGTCTCTAGAAGTCTCTATTGCTTCTTTTTTGCCTAAAGAGGCCAATTTGCATGTCTGATGGCCTCTGGCCGCCCACCTGTCTTGTAGCAGTTACCCTCTGGAAAGCCGGGTGCGTAGTGAATGACATCTTTCACATTACATCATTGCCCATTTCTCTTGAGTAGGGGGTAGCGGCAGGACACATTGATGGATTTTCTGGGGCGGCTGGCTCTCTTTAGCACCCCAAGAGTGCTGGCGTGGAGGCCTAACCCCTACCAGGCTCCCACCGGAGGAAGCTCTCCCATGGTGCCTGTGTGTCGCCACGCTGGATTCTGGGAGCTGGCAGGGCTTCTCTGCCTTTTGAATTTCTCCTGTGGAATTACTTTGTCCCCAGGTGAACTCAGCCAAAGGAATGGTGCACTTAAGAGCTTTGCCCTTGAATGGGCCAGGAAGCTGGAAAAAACACAATCTGTCCATTCTCCCCTTCAGCTGGAAAAAGTGGTAAGGGTGGAGTCATGCATGCCCTTGGTGTGTCAAATGGCCGACGGTCTCGGTCTATCTGTGACTCACCGTCAATTTCCCATCTCGGGTCCAAATATTGTCGGAAAAGAAGAGGGGGAGGAGAAGCTCCTCGCTGTATTCCCAAGTCACGTGGAAGAGGCTAGTGGCGTGGTGCAGTGGGAATACCAAGGATGTGGGGACCTGATGAAAGGGTGACATGACGGGCAGAAGCCTATCACTCGTCTATAATTGAATCTGGGGGCTCTGCTGGGCCATCAACAACAGGGGTTTTCATTGGGTTTTGTTTTCCCCAAACAGTCAAAAGCCATTTCAACTAAGAAAAGACTGAGTGGCTAAAACTGTACCTTATTGGCGTGGCCCAGGGACAAGCATCAGGTGTCTTGAATGCCTGCAGAAATTGCTCCACCTGCTTCACGAGCTGAGCTTGAAACAGGGTTGTTAGGTACTGCCCGGCTTGATCTGAGCGGCCTCAGCATTCTGCCTCCCCATTATTCAGGAGTAAACTGTACGTTTGAGCGTTTAACCTGTGACACATAAACAGAGTAGACGAGGGCCCTGCAGCTTGCCTCCTCGCAAACTGGGGCGTGGGTCTGAAGAGCACTCTGGGAATTTTGACTTTGGGGAGCAAAGTGTCTTGCTTAGCTGAAAGTATGTAGTGTCTGTTTCATGTCCAGTGTGTGCTATGAATAAGTGGCCTGTTGAGCATCAGGGGTTTTTGAAAGACACAGTGTCCTCAGGTTCCCGAGACGTCTCTGGTCCAGCCCAAGTGAGCCCTCGTTCACCTGTGGAAGGAAGAAATGTTCTAGTGGGGACAGGGCCATGTGTCGTCCGATCTATACGTCAGGCACTTCCCTTCCTCATGAGGACCTCAGGGAAAGGCAGCAGGAAACGGGAGTGGGGAGAGAGTAGTCATTTCCACTGGATGAGGGCAGGCCACTCTACGTGTGGATGTAGATAAAAATAGAAGAAGCCGTGCTTTTGCTGAGGAAGGGACCTGTCCCTCTTTCTCTCTTAATCTTTCTTAGATTATTTTATGTATATGAATGTTTTGCCTACATGCATGTGTGTCCCCATGTGTATGTAGTGTCCATGGACATCAGAAGAAGGTGTTGGATCCCTGTAACTGGATTCACAGGTGTCGTGAGCCATCATGTGGGTGCTGGGGACCAAATCTTGGTCCTCTGCAAGAGCAGCAAGTGCTGTTAGCACTGAGCTTCGCCCCCAGCCCCAGTTATGGGATTGTTTATGCTTAGTTCTCTCCTCCCCCCTGCACAGCCTGAGTTACTCAGGGCAGCTGTTGGTGAAATCTTCCCTCCTCTCTTCAAGCTAGCTAGGTGCCCTCTCCCCAACCACACCCTCTGGAAATCTGTGTCTGTCTCAGTTGGACCGCCTGGGATCCTGGATTCAGCTTTCCCCCTAAGTGGGGGTTTTCAGACTATTACTTTTCCTAGAATGTATTGACCCAAAGGCAAATGGTTGCCTGCCGTGTGCAAACCCTTCAAGAAAGGCAAGACAAGCGATGACAAGCTACCATGAATTGTGCTTTTGGGGTCACTGCTGGTAGTATTTGGGGCCTTTTGAGAAGCATATAGAAGTTACCCAGCAATGCTCACCCAAAGAACCAGAGACTAGAACATTCTTCATTTATCAGCTTCATTTCTGGTTGGTGGAGTGTGCCAGTCAGGGGAGGGCTTGAATGTGACTGTCCCTAGAAATGTCTGTTGAAGACAACCCAGAGCTGGGATCAGGGCTGGCCGAGAGGGACTGACTAAATATTTGCCTGACTCTGTCCCAGCCCGGCTTCCCACGACATGGACTCAGCTTGTCACTGCTGGCTGTCTTCAGAGCCAAAGGTGGCAGCTAGCCCTTCTCCATGCAGAACTGTTTGCTGAGATTTCCCACAAGCCCGAAGAGAGAGCAGGCTCCAGAAGGCCCTGCTTATCCACGATGCCAGCCACTTGTCCATTTCAATTCAGAAACACTAAACAACAAATCCCAGAAAGAGGGCTGGAGAGGTGGCTAAGTGGTTAAGAGCACTGGCTGCTCTTTCAGAGGTCCTGAGTTCCATTCCCAGCGACCACATGGTGGCTCACAACCACCTGTAATAGGACCCGATGCCCCCTTCTGGCCTGCAGTCATATATAAAATATAAATAAATAAGAACGCAGGCTGAGTAAGCCATGGGAAGCAAGCCAGTAAGCAGCCTCCCCCCACCCCCATCCTCCTGCTTCAGTTCCTGCCTCCAGGTTCCTGCCCTGCTTGAGTTCCTGTCCTGGCTGTGATGCAGAAGTATGCGCTGAAATCAACCCTCTCCTCCCCACATTCTTTTTGGTCGTGGCGTTTAATCATAGAAACAGACGCTCTGTGACTAAGTCAGGCATGCACCATCATGTCTGGTTCATACTGAAAGTTTAAAAGGAGTTGGGTAAAGAAACTTTTTTAATACAGTCTGTGTATTTCAAATAAAAATAAATAGATGTGCTTCAGTAATTCACAGATATTTACTTAAGGAGGAACGTCTTAAGGAGCCTGAGCTCGACCCCAGACTGAGCCTCCCCGCCCCCAGCGTCTCCCCGCTGAGCACACCCTCCTCACAGCAGCAGCCGAGGAGGAAAAGTGCTTTTTTGAAGGTCCTTATGAAGCACCTTACTCAGTTTCTTTGTTCTTATGATGTCTATCGCCTGCTTGTATGACTTTTTAGCTGCAGTGCCCTCATGTACCTCAGGGACAGTAAATACAGCTGGTGGTCTGTCCTGCCATCTGTCTGTCTTCTGAGGTGGTGTGTTTTTCACATTCAGAAGTGTATTCCTCAGTCCCAGTCCCTAAGAGACATGGGACAAGGCGAACTTGAGGTGACATTGAGTACCGCACCTCTCCCAGGCCTGGAAGATGGGCTCAGTACTCACGGCCCTGTGGATTCCACTTCTTCCTGCAGACAGCAGACCTATTCCTTGGTCCACGCATGGATTACGGGGAGTAGAAAGTGGGCATGCGCAAGCCCAGGCAGCCCCCCGCGTGGTTGAAAGATGTTGGGTGTGGGTTGGAAGAGATAATGAGAGGACTTGTTGGAGGTGAACAGTTTATTACAAGGGCCGTTTATGCCGGGGACAAATGAGCATGGTGGGGGCTCTGAGGAGATTTTAGTCCCCCGCATCAGAGACAGACAGATAGTGGAGTCTCTGAAGAGAGCAAATCAGGATCCAAGAGCCTGCAATGAGACTGAGGCTCAGGCAGGCAGCAGGGAAAAGGGTTGAGGATGGGGGCGGGGCATCAATTCCGCCTTTGATGTAAATGCTCTTCCCTGGTGTGATCCTGGCTCCCAGAATCTCTTAGGGGGAGATGCACAGAGTCTCCACAGCTGGGGATATCTGTAAGGAGGGGCTGCTGCAGGTACTGGGCTCGGACAGCAGCTGGGTTCTAGCGTTAGAGTCTCAACAGTGTTGCCTTCTCTGGGTGGGACCCACACGCCCCAGGATGCTCTCAGACGCTGAGTTCCTGTCAGTGTAGCAAGCCACCCTAACGTTAATAGGCCTGATACAATAACCGTGTATTACTGCTCCTCACTGTAGACATTAACTGGGCAGCCTTTCAGCTCTGGGCCAGCTTCGGCTTCTTGAGTGACCTCGCTCAGGGTTCATGGTTGCCTGCCAGATCAGCTGGAATATAGCTGTTATGTGGAGTGCAGGAGTGACTGAGCTGGGTGGCTGGTATCTCTCAGCAAGCTAGCCAATGCTCACATGGTCTTGGCAGGATGCCAAGAGAGCAAATGGAAGGCCCAAGGCCTCCGGGAGGCGGGCTCAGCGTAGGCATGGCGTCACCTCAGCTGTATTCTGGTGGTTGGAGCCAGCCACAAATCCTGCTCAAATTCAGAATGGGAAAGTCAAGTTGACCTTGTGATGAGAACAGCCAAAGAATCAAAAGGACAGAAGGAAGGATGGAAAATTGTGGCCACTTTTACAAACCCTCTGTGATGTGGGATGCCCTTCCCTAGGCTGTGAATATGCTTCGTTACCATTGGTTAATAAAGGAGCCGATTTGGCCAATAACCAGGCAGAATAGAACCGGGTGGGAAATCCAATCAGAGATATGGAGAGAAGGAAGGCAGAGTCAGGGGGAGGCCATGTAACCTCGAGAGGAGTAAGATGCCAGTAAGCCACAGCCACGTGGTGATACACAGGTTAGCGGAAACGGGCTAGTTTAATTGTGAGAGCTAGTCGGTAGCATGCCTGAGCCATTGGCCAAGTATTTGCAATTAATATTAAACCTCAGAGTGATTATTTTATAATTGGCTGTGAGACTGAGCAGAACACACAAAAGATTCCAGCTACACCTCCACCCTCGCTCCTGAGGCCTACGTGTGTGTATGTCAATGGTTTAACAGGAACATCTTGTTCCCCAGGTGACAGCTGACAAATTTAATTGTCACACATAAGACGGTTCCACTAGCTGCTAGCTGGCAGGAGCCAGAGGTGTCGGCTAGGGATCCAGGGATGCTGTGATGCCTTCAGACGTCTAGCTGGAGAGATGGTGACAGCCACTGAAGGAGGGCTTTGTTCTTTTCCCATCAGATTCCTCCAATAGGCGACTTGACTTAGGTGGGTTCCTTTATAGCAACCCATCCAAGAGACGAGAATAAGGCAGAAGCTGGCCTTTGCTGACCCCCACCCCCACCCCTCCGGAGAGGCCACAAGGCAACTCCTCAGCCACATCTGTTCTTCAGGAGTAGGTCATTAAGTCTGGCCCACAGTCAGGGGAAAACCAGATTCCTCCTTCTAGAAGGAGCATCAAATACTCCCTGGGAGCTATTTAAAGCCACTGTACTAGGAGCTGGCAGTCACAACTTATGAGTTAAGCGCCCATGACAGTGGCTAGCAGTCATTAGAAACAGAATCTCAGCCCACGTCACGTTCAGTAGTGTGAGATGGGTCAGGGAAAGACGCCATCTTCCCAGACTCTCCAAGGCCCCTTTCCCAGACTTTTAGACAACACCCTGACAGCCGCCTGTGTGCGGTGCATGACCTCAGGCCAGAGTGCCAGGCTTGAGCTTTGTAACCCTCAAATGACCCCCTGACACCTGCCCTGTGGGGTTGTTGAGAGTCACATTATGATGTCAGTCATAGCCAGCCCAGAGTTAGCACTGGAAGAGTGAGGGATTGTCTGGATTGGGGTGGCCTGTGGATGTCTGTGGGGGTTGTCTGATTGCCTTGCCTGAAAAGACACAGCCTGAAAATAGGCAGCACCAGTCTGGGGCCCTGTGTAAGAGTAGAGGCAGCTTGTAGAGCACTAAGCATGCCTGCATTCTCTCTGCTCTAGACTATTCCTGTGATGTAACTACCTGCCTTGACATTCTGTCTTGGCTTCCCTGTAGTGATGGACAGTTTCTTGGAATTATCAGCTGAATACGCTTTCTCCCCTAAGCTGCTTTTTGCAAGGCGTCTTTATGACAGCCACAGAAATACAACCAGCAAAAATGCTTAGAGCAGTGCTTCCTTATCATATGATCAGGTCTCAGTGCATGTTGGCTCTGTCCTCTTAGTTTCCAGGCAGTCTGAGGATCTCTCTCTGAGGCAGTATGAATACCCTAACCTCCTATCGACACCTGTGGGTGAGAGAGCCAAAAATATCTGAGAACCGTTTTCTAGGTCCTCCCTGGATCCCAATAGCCAGAAGGAGAACCTTACATCTTAAACCCAGGACTTTGCAGGACCCTGCTCCCTCCCCCTGCGAAACACTGGGAAGATAAGGGGGGGCTCCAGCCTGCTGTTCAGAGCCCCAGCTCTCATTGCATGGAGGCTTACCTGGGCAATGCCAGAGTCATCCTCCCCTGAGCATACAAAGAGACACTCAAACAGTAACTGAGTGAGTCAGTGTTTTCAGAGGCACTTAAGTGAATTAAAATCAATATGCAACCAAGTTTGTCTGTGAAGCCATGTGAGCTGGCATCCGGAATGGAAAGATACTGATCTCTGTAGGGTGAGGTCACAGGACCTGTCTACCCTGCAGTATGTGCTAGGCCGGGAGGTTTATAAAGCCTGGGAGCCTATTTCCTCAGAGTCCGACATCAAGTAGCTGTCCCCATGGATGAGGCACCGAGAGAGGATGGAAGCTAGGCGTTTGTGTGGAGTCTTTTTCTCACTATCTTTCATTCTGATGCTGTGACAAGTACCTTAACCAAAGGCAACTTAGAGGAAGAAAGGGTCTGTCAGGATAACAGGGCATAGACCATCGTGGAGGGATGTCAGGACAGGAAGTCAAGCATGGAGGATGCTGCTGGCTGGCTCACTCCCAGGCTCCTGCTTCTTTATACAGCCTGGACCACCTGCTCAGAGGGCGGTGCTGCCCGCAGCAGGCGAGTCTCTCCCACAGCAGTTAGCAGTCAAGATAATGTGTTCCTCACAGGTATACCCACAAGCTAACAGGATCCAAGCAGTTCCTCCGTGGTTTTAGACTCTTCTCTCAGGTGACTCTAGGTTGTGTCAAGTTAACAAAATTCTAACTAGGACATGTCTCCACAACAAAATCCTGACTGGAAAATACCATGTAATGATGATTTTCTAAGTAGCACTCATAGGGGAATGAGGAGGTAAGCGTGGGAAGGGACAGCTGTGATGTCAAATGACACACTCATGAGGGAAAAGTTGTCTCTGGTACAATCCAAGGTATAATTCACACCCCCAGAACATTCCAGTCTCGGACAAGGAAGCGTGAGTGGGTGCTCTCTTGAAGGCATGCCCAAGTACGTCTATCTCCCTGCATCCCCAGGCAGAGATGGTTCTGGAAACCGATGGCCATCCTCAGACACACTGGTGCTAGCACAAGCCATCACAGAGTGCATTGTGAGGAGACCTGTGAGGGTACTGACAGGGCTGTGGCAGCCTGGACTGCGTCCTTCCCACAGCCTGTTCTTAGAGAGATGCTGTGTGGTCAGTGCAGCCATGTGAAGCAGCAGGACCAAAAACCAGCATTGAAAAAAAAAAAAAAAAAAAAAGCAAACTGCAGGAAAAGGGGAGGAGATAGCAATGAGCAAAGCTGTCTGAGTGGGACAGACAATGCCAGCCCTTGCTATTGCATTCCTATTGCAGCACCGGAGGGGCGAGTGATGAACAAGCAAGTCCGTTCCCCCCAACCCCAGCCACTAAGGCAGCTCTAACATACTCAGTCTATCATGTTACAAGCGGCGCAGACACGCTGTGCTTTAGACCATCTCATAACCATGTCTCTTGGGCCGGGAAAAGTCATCAATGTTCTACACAGAGCTCTAGCAAGATAGAACACGAAACCTACTCATCACAGCAGCCTAAAGTGACTCTTACGTTTGTATGGGCCAATCATTCCACACAACTGGCTACTTAGAAATGCTGCAACCAAGTGTAGAAGATCAGGAACAAACCTGGACAGCAGAGCCTTCCTCCCACGGCGTGCTAGCCCCAGTCCAGGATTTAACTCTGTTTGTAGTTTTTAAATAATTTTTATGTGTAATGAATATTTTGTCAGCTTATATCTCTATGTACCACGTGCATGTCTGGTACCCAAGGAGGCCAGAAGAGGGCATTAGATCCCTAAGACCTGGAGTTACAGACACTTGTGAACCACCGTGTGGGTGCTGGGAATTGAACCCAGGTCCTCTGCAAGAGCAGCCAGTGCCCTTCACTGAGCCATCTCTCCTGCCCATTATTCAATGTGTCTGAGCTCAGGGTCCCTGTAGATTGTCTTTCAACTGTTCTAATGATGTATCCATCGCTGAAGTTCTTGGCCTCAGGCTTTTTAGGCAATGTACCTATAATTGCACACTCTGAAAAATGGCCTCTGCTCTCTTCTACGTACTCTGAGAAACTCTTAAAAGCTTGGTTGGTGTGTGAGTCAGTGTTACCACAGCTGCCAAGACAATAGTCCTGTGTCTGTTACTGCAGGTTAGCTCTGGAAGTCCCCTCTCCCCATGGTGCTACTGGGAAGTGACAGATTCTTTAAGGGGTAGAACTTAGTTGCGGTCCTTCCCTTGAGTACATCGGCACCTGGACCCCCTCCTCTGTCCCATCCTCTTGGCATGGTGAGGTAAGCACACTTGCGCCATTCCACACTCCCCCCAAGATGCCATGCTTCACCACAGGCCGAAACCATGAGCCAAAGCCCTGTCTATTCTCACATTGGGTTTCTTAGCATTTGTTACAGTGACAAAGATGACTAGGATACAGGTGTAAATATCATAAGAGCTTGCTAAGGAGAGGGCTACATCTGTGTACCTCCAATTCTGACTCATGACATGGTCGCAATAACATCTTGATAATAAATCCATGGCAGAGTACAAACCCTGTGCTAGGCACAGAGCCCTGGGCACAGCCCTTGGGTCCACCAAGTAAAACTTTGTACAGAGGCCTCTCGGCTACACCATGTATCATGTAAGAGTGATTCTGGTTATTGTCATTCATGATAGTGTTGACCTTCACATTCAGAAGGTTGGCTACTCGCCATCATGACGTGAGTATCTGTATGAGTCTGGTAGACTAGCACCTCTGGTCTTAGACTCTGTAATCTAAAGCACTTACAGATTTCAAGGTCCACTACAAAGGAAGACAGAGTTTCAGTGGTGATGCTGACCCGTAGAGTATGGTTTATGGAGTGGAGTGGGGAGGCCTGGTACTTTTCTTATGCCAAGTTACCCATTCTAGCTCCTTGTGCACAGATTGCCCAGCCACTCAGAAGAGAGAGAGAGAGAGAGAGAGAGAGAGAGAGAGAGAGAGAGAGAGAGAGAGAGAGAGAGAGAGAGAGAGACAGAGAGAGACAGAGAGAGACAGAGAGACAGAGAGACAGAGAGACAGAGAGACAGAGAGACAGAGAGACAGAGAGACAGAGAGACAGAGAGACGAGAGAGAGAGAGAGAGAGAGAGAGAGAGAGAGAGAGAGAGAGAGTGAGTCACTACAGAAACAGGAGCCCTCCTCCCTTCTGCCAGGCCTAGCATCTTCCTTAGAGACAATGACAGGGTGTCAAAAGCATATGGGCCAATAAAAAGCATTGTGGATACTCCATTGGTACCTATTAGTAAACAAGAAACTGAACAAAGAATCAAAGGCATGCCTGTTTCACACGTACGAATTAGTTTACCAAAGCTGTTTCTTGTTGTGGAAGCAGACACACACAAGAGGATGGATGAAAGGATGGACAGATAGACAGACAGATGGGTGGGCAGGCAGATGGATGGATGGATGGATGGATGGATGGATGGGTGGGTGGGTGGGAGGGTGGGTGGGTGGGTGGGTGGGTGGGTGGGTGGGTGGATGGATGGATGGATTTTCTCTGGGACAACCAGGAGTTCTGGGATTAGAACTCGTCTCTCTGAATTGTGTAGAGTGATATGCTTTGAATGCACCCAGTGTCATCAACGTCCTGCTGTCAGGCCTTCCATCTGAGGACTCACAGTCTGGGATGACCATCATTGCACAGGGCCTGAGTTATCACCATGGTTACAAGCCAGCAAAGGGGCTGATGTTTCTTCCCCTTCTCCCGGGCAGCATGCTATCACCTCCACGTTGGTAGTGGCTGCATTAGCCTTGCCAGAGAGACTTTCACAGATGACTGTTTGCTTCCCATAGTCTCAGGGTTCTTCCTGGTGTGGTGGAACATGTCTGTAGTCCCAAGATTCAAGAGGCACAGGCAGGAGGATTTAGAGCAGGTCTAGCCTTGGCTACATAGTGAGAGCCTATCTTGAGAAAAACAAGACTGGCACACTGGAGAGGACCTGAAGTCCACCGGAGGGACCTTAGCAGCATCTAACTTTTCAGGTCTTAACTCAAGAGCCCATCAGAACCACCCAGGGAGCTTCCTACCAACACATACCCAGGCTACCTACTGTGGTTCAGTGGGGCCACGCAGGGACCTCCGTGTGGTCTTTTTGACGAAACTTTCTATGGGCCACCCTCATCGTCTTCCCTGTAGCATCAATTGGATTAGGGAGGTGCTGCTGTCTGGTGACTCAGCTCTCCCCCAGGGCCTGGGGCTTGGTGAGAGAGGCATACACGTGGTCTCTGCATCATGTCCTCAGCCAGGTCTGATCACACCTAGCCCCTCCCAGGAGATCCTGCTTCCAGTTAGGAATCAGTGACGAGTCTTCATTGTCCATCACCCCGAAAGTTATTAAGCAAAAGGAAAGGGTGCGAGGTTGCTCAGAGTGGGGGAGACGATTACGACAATTTCAGAGCATCCCTTCTGGAGAATCCCATAGCTTGTGCACGCTGCCTTCCCCCTCCATCTCTTCCCAGCAAGAGGCTGCCACTAATGCGCCCTCCCTCTATATTCACCTGTTCTGCACATCGCACATAAATGGAGTAACTAACGGACATGACGTGGACCCTGTGACTGGTTCCTTTCACTTAACACTCGAAAGTCAAGAGACACCTATGTCGTGATATGCATTAGCACTTTCTTGTTGATTGACGCCCCATCCCATGAATAAGCCATGTTTTGTCTGCTCGTTGATCAGCTGGTAGAGGTTATGTATCAAAAGGTGTTAACGCTGATCCCTCAGAAGCAGGCATCTGTGCTCCACTGTCAGACATAGAGCCCTTTGTTCTGGGTTGGCATTTGCTAGAACAATGAGTGGGTATGTGAATGGATGGATGGATGGATGGATGGATGAATGGATGGATGGATGGATGGATGGATGAATGAATGCAGAGTATAAGGCAATGGCAGAGAACATGGCACCATATACATATTACATGTGACTTGTGGCAGAGTTTATGTCACAGCCTAAGTCTCATTTACAAAATGTTTACATGAGAAGTCTTTCTCCACACCCATGCTGTGCTCTGTGGTAGATTCACGGAGATGGGAGTTGGACTGGGAGACAGGAACTTACGTTTAAAGACAACCAATGTGCAGAGAGGCCGGACTAGGCATGGACTTTGGGCATCCATATGCCCACTCCAGTTGGCTGCACCGTTTGCCTGCTTGGAACCCTCCAGCAAGTGATAGAATGCCTTTGCACCCCAGTTTTCTCCTCACAAAGTGAGAATCAAGAGGGAATCGGAGTCCTTAGACCGTGGGTTTAACTCGGTGCCTGGCATGCTAGCGAGGCATTGCTGAGCAAAGGTCATCTAGGAAAACCACCCCATATCCTCCAACCCCGGTGGGGCATCGGAGTCATCTCAGGCAGGTGTCACGGCTTCATCTGGCAGGTGATAAAAGTCAGGCTGTAGAAAGCATGGTTTATTTGCATGAAGGCACACATAGCTGTTGCATATCTGAACCAACAGTCAAAGCCTAGACGTGATTGCCAAGGCACACTGATTTTCGGAGCTGCAGGCTGGCGTGAATCTCACCCATGGGATTCCATGAGCCCTGTCTGGGAGAAGGAACCCCGGAGCAGGACCATCCTGTGACGAGGCCAGCTGACTCATTGTTGAAGGGAACCGATGATGTCTCCTCCGGGACTAACCCTTCTTTCTATTGAGCCTAGTTGTTGGGAGTTTGCTTGCCTCTGGTTCCTCTGTTAATTGGGAAATTTGGGTCAAACACCTCCAAACAGAAAGGAGGGGTCTTAGGGAACATCAAACCGATTGCCAGGCATGAGACCTGAGGCCCTCTTCAGTTTGGCAAACACATGTCAAAACGCCAAGCTCACTCTGACTCTGAGAGTAAGCCTACCACGGAGCTCACAGACATTCTGTTTCCAAAGGCTGCTATGTTGGTGGCCAAGTGAGTCCCCTCTCTGAGTCAGAAATCAAACCCTCCCGCGAATGAGAGGAAGGAAGCCCAAAAGGCCCGAGAGGCTCCCTGGCTTCATTGTCTGGTCCTCCAAACACCCCCACAGCGTTACAGTCTGGAACCCGGGAATGCTGGCCTGGTGCCCAGAACTGGGGCAGCCAAGGTATGTCTGGAAAAAGGACTTTTCCAAGGCAAGTATCCCTCGTGCCAGGCAGGCCAGCAAATGAGCTGCTGTTTGCAGACCCCTCACTCACTCGAGGCTTCCACGAGCCAAGCCCGTTCACTCAATAAAGGCAAAGCTAAATGCCAGGCACCAAGAATACAGAAGCATGTGTGTGCAGACCAAGGATGCTTTCCGTCATTGTGGCTTTTTTTTTTAAATTAATTGTTGGTTTCCTATCTTGAGCATAATGTGTATTGCTATGAAATTTCAATTGGATTACCTGAGTTGCTAAAGAGGAACCCTGTCAGCTGTCCTTGCTAGCCAGGGAGAAAAAAAATGGACTGGGAAAAGAGCCAGTTAGTGAATTGGCCTGAAGTCCAGTCCAAGATTTCATAGTCAAATTATTTTCAAAATATTTTGTTAGGACTCTGCTTGCAAAATAAATAGAAATTTGTGAAAATAGGTTGGCTTTCTGCTACATTTAAAATCACTTGGTGCTTTGTAATTATGACATTGAAAGATATCTTAGGCCCAATGTAAAAGCTTGATGTATTGATTAGCCTCTTTTAAACACACCGCCAGGGCTGGAGAGATGGCTCAGTGGTTATGAGCACATGTTGCTCTTTCAGAGGACCAGGGTTCGATTCCCAGAACCCACATGGCAGCTCTGCTCTTAACCATCTGTCCCAAGGTATCCAGTGCCCTTTTCTGGCCTCTGAGGGTACCAGGCATGCACATTATGCTCATAAATACATATAGGAAAAATACCTGCACACATAAAATAACAAAATAAGTAGATCTATTTTCTAAAATAAAGTAACAGTGCCTGAAGAGCAACAAAGTATTGGATGAACAGCTGCTGCACTGGAGCGTTCTTAATACATGAAGCCCCATACCTTTACCTTTCAAAAGTGTGTGTGTGCGCGTGCGCGCGTGTGCATGTGTGTGCGTGCGCATGCATGTGTGCATGTGTGTGTGCGTGTGTGTCCCTGTATGTGCGTGTGTGTGCGCACCCATGTGCATGTGTGTGCCTGCGCATGCATGTGTGCATGTGTGTGTGCGTGTGTGTCCCTGTGTGTGTGTGTGTGTGCATGCATGTGTGCATGTGTGTGTGCGTGCGCATGCATGTGTGCATGTGTGTGTGCGTGTGTGTCCCTGTGTGTGTGTGTGTGTGCATGCATGTGTGCATGTGTGTGTGCGTGCGCATGCATGTGTGCATGTGTGTGTGCGTGTGTGTCCCTGTGTGTGTGTGTGCGCGCGCGCATGTGCATGTGTGTGTGCGCATGCATGTGTGCATGTGTGTGTGTGTCCCTGTGTGTGTGTGTGCGCACATGTGCATGTGTGTGCGTGCGCATGCATGTGTGCATGTGTGTGTGCGTGTGTGTCCCTGTGTGTGTGTGTATGCGCGCGCGCATGTGCATGTGTGTGCGTGCGCATGCATGTGTGCATGTGTGTGTGTGTGTGTCCCTGTATGTGCGTGTGTGTGCGCACCCATGTGCATGTGTGTGTCTGCGCATGCATGTGTGCATGTGTGTGTGTCCCTGTGTGTGTGTGCGTGTGTGTGTGTGTGTGTGTGCGTGTGTGTGTGTGCGTGTGTGTGTGTGTGTGTGTGTGTGTGCGTGTGTGTGTGCGTGTGTGTGCACCTCAGCTCTCTCCTTCCACCATGTGGGTCCTGGGAATTGAACCTGATCAGCAGGGTTTGGAGCAAGAGTCTCTACCCACTGAGCTATCTTGCCAGCACGTCTTCTTGCCTGGGGTACATGAGACCCAGTTTGAAAACACATTCACACATGCAGGGGCTTGGGAAAAGAAGAGAACCATGAATGAACCAGTGTTCATCCCAGGTCCCATGACCCCAGAGTCTCCTAGAGATACATATTCACTAGAGCTGTAGCTCAAGAATGCATTTCCAAATGTTTCTGGGGTGACGTTAATGCAAGTGGTCCTGGGTCTCCATGTGAACACCACTACCTTTGGGCATAGCCAGTCATCAGGAAAATTAAAATCAGCCATATCAGTTATTTCTAAGCACTAAAAAGACTTGCAGTGGTTCCCTCTTATATTTATCTCCTGTCATTTCCTTGGTTGTACTTGGAATTTTGGATGTTATACAGCATTGCTATTTTATAGAATAAATTGTTTTAATGTTTAAAACAAGGTACTTAAGTTATTAAATTTCATTAAATTTTCATGAAATTGTCAAACCTATGTAGCTGGCTTCCAACTCAAGAAAAAAAATCCCAGGGCTGCAGAGATGGCCCAACCATTGAGAGCACCTGCTGCTCTTCCAGAGGACCTGAGTTCGAGTCCCAGCTCCCTCACAGTGGCTCATGATTGCCTATAATTCAAGCTCCAAGGGATCTGCTGACTTTTCTAGCCTCCACGGGAACAATATGCCACCACCACCTGGTGTACATGTTCATAATGCCCTCACCACGACAACTCTTATAAAGGAAAACATTTGATTGCAGTTTTCAGAGGTTTACAGTTTCAGAGGTTTAGTCCCTTATCATCATGGTGGAACATGGTGGCGTACAGGCAGGCATGATGCTGGAGGGACTGAGAGGTCTACATTTTGATTGGCAGGCAACAGGAAGTGAGCTGTCCACCACACTGAGAGTAGCTTGAGCAATGAAGACCTCAAAGCCCACCCCCACAGTGACACACTTTCTGCTACAAGGCTATACCTACTGCAACAAAGCCATAACCCCAATAGTGCCATTTTCTTTTTCAAATCACCACAGTGATGAAAAAAAAAAAACCACCCAGAAAGTTGGTTGGTGGGTGTGGTGGTGCATGCTGGTAGAGGCAGGAGGATCAGGATTAGGAGCAGGAGGATAGATACATAATGAGTTCAAAGCCAACTGGGGCTGTATGAGACCCCGACTCAATAAAAAGGGAAGAAATTTGGCCAAAAGGGGCATGGAGGCATTTCAGTGCCAGAGTCTGTGGGCTGGTCCCTGGCTGTTGTCTTTAGCTGTGCTCATTCTCTGGGTGACAGAGGCCATGGAAGCAGTGAGGAGGTTGATCCAGATTTGCCAGGTATTATCCGAACTCTTTCTGGCTTTGGGCCCATCTGCTGAATGGCTGTCAGTGATCGTCAGCCTCCAGACGTGAGACACAAGGTCGGTACTCAACAGGCGCTGGCTCCCTCCTAGTTCTGGTCTGCGTCCAGACTGTCAGTGCCATGGGTGTTCTCATTTTGTCCCAGGAGAGCAGTGGAACCTGTGGGTCATGAGAGCATGGATTTCCTCTAAGCTCAGTTAGAAACGTTGTGCCTGAGAGAGATGAGAGCAGCTCCCTGTAGCCTCTGCATTCTCTCAGCACAGCGTTTGCAGAGTCCAGCCAAGGCTGCGAACCCTGTAAACATCACCTCACCCTGGCATTTACTCTCCATCCTGGGAAAGCGTCTACCATGAGCTACGGGAAGAAACCCCATTTTCCCTGGTGTGTTTTGTTTGTTTTGTTGTTGTCTTTTTCAAGGTATGATTATTTGTTACCCTTAAATGCTTGTTTTTGACTGGACTCAGACTCAGAGAAGGAGCTCTCAGCGAGGACAGCCTGTGTCTCTCGGCCATCCGCTCCTGGTGCTTTTCTTTGACTTCCTGCCAAAGCTTGGCCAAAAGCTCAGCATGTTCTGCAGCCTCCTTGTTTTCCTTAGTGCGTTGTTTCTTCAGAGCAGAACATACTATGGTGTTTGTGTTACTGGACACGTGGGGTAACAAGATGCTGAATCTTGGATGTGTTGGTCCTGGGCCTCTGACCTTCTTTGTGTAAGGGCTTTCTGACAGAATGGTGGACATCATCTTCTTCAGAGACATTAAACACCTTCAGACTTGGCGAGCTCCTTTAGGTCCCAACTGATGAGGCACAGTAGTATCTGTCAGTCCAGGAATACCTTCTCTCCTTTTTGTACAATAACCATGTTGGGAACACTTAGATTGGCGTCCACCGTGCGTCTGCTAACAGATCTGGGCTTCCTCTCTCCAGTTCTTCTTCGTCTATAACAGAATGCCCCTTTCTCAATGGCAAGCACACTCTGCCTTAGTCAAAACCCCTTGCTTCATGGGAAAACCTTGTCTGTCATTCCCACAAATGACTGGGACCCACATAACCTTCCACTCCATCCACAGCATCAGCAGCTACTTCTGTGGCTTCTCATAGAACACACAAAACTTGTGTTCATCGTCCACTTCAGTGGGCTTCTGACAGCTGGTGGCAGGGGAGGAGATAATTCAGCTTCACCTTGTCACAGCCAACAGCCTAGGAGTTGACACGAAAAACATGTTGTTGTTTTAATAATTTGTATTCCTTAAGTTAGCAAGATCTTGAAAGGGGCGTTCAGTGGGTAGGCGTGGTAGTTTGAAAGAAAATGGTAGCCATGGTGGGGGTGGCACTCTTAGGAGGTGTGGCCTTGTGGGAGTAGGTGTGCCTGTGTAGGAGGAAGTGCGTCACTGTGGGGGTGGGCTTTGAGGCCTTCTTCGGTCAAGCTATGCTGGGTGTGGTAGACAGTTCACTTCCTGTGGCCTGCCAATCAAGATGTAAACCTCTCGGCTCCTTCTCCAGCGCCATGTCTGCCTGCACGCTGCCATGCCCCATATTCCATAATGACAGTGGACTACACCTCTGAAACTGTAAATGTTTTCCTTTAAGAGTTGCTGCAAGCATGGTGTCTCTTCCCAGCAACAACAACTCTAAGACACTGGACTTGGGATAAAAGAGACAGAATTATGGGTTGCTTTTTAGTACAGACCTTAGGAAGCTTCCAGCCCACCTGTGGACCAGTCCAGCTTACCAGGGCTGCCTGGGTTTAGCCTATTTCTTCTCTCATTGGCAACGAAATACCTGGCAAAAGCAGCTTAGGAAAGGGAGTGTTCCTTTAGTCTCACAGCTGGAGGATACAGTCCACCATGGCTGGAAGGCCTGGCAGCAGGAAGTGGTGGCTAATGATGCATCTGCAGCCAGGAAGCAGAGAGAGACGGATGCTGGCGCTCAGACCAATATTTCCTCAAAAAAAAAACCTCATTGTAGTTATGTAGTTATTTTGTGTATATGTGTGAGTGTGTGTACCACAGATACATCTGGGGAGAGCAGAGCACAGGTTAGGGAAAACGGTTCCTTCCTTCTACCATATGGGTCCCAGGAATTAAACTCAGGTCATTTGTCATAGCAGCAAGCACCTGTACCCACCGGCCCCTCTTCAGTCTGTATCCTGGCCCGTGGGATAAAGCTGCCCACAGTCAGGGTGGGCCTTCCCTTCCTAGTTAAATCTTTCTAGAAACATCCTCACCAGCATGCTGAGAGATGGCCTGCTAGTAATTCCAGATCTGGTTCAGTTGATGACAATGGTTAGGACCTAAAGCGTTGGCCCACATTGGTCCACAGCCCTGAGATCTCCAGCTGTCTCCTTCTGATCTCCTGCAGGAGTGGGCAGACATCCAGAGAGGGATGGGAGGCTTGCTCAGGCCCCAGAGCTCCTGAGCGCACCGCAGCCGGGGACACGAAATTGCTCTCAAGGACCCAACGGCCTCCCTGGGGCCCCCTTATGCCTCTGTCTTCATGCAGTTTAGTCACCTGTGCACAATTTTCCGTTTCAGGAGGAGATGGGTGTTTCCTGTGAGCTGCTGGAATCGGACTTTCTCAAATGCAGTGTGGGATTTCCTTTCATGAGGTCAAAGTCCAAGGTGAGGCCCTTGACAGGGATGGGTGCTTCCCAAGCCGCTGTCCCCCAGCTCTTCCCATTGGTCACTTATTGATGCTCACACACATACATGCACACACATGTGCACGTGATTGTGCACACACACGCACATGTGCACATACACACAAACATACACACATGCACATACACGTACACATGCTCACTCATGAGCATGCTCACACACACACATGCACACCACACACCCTGCCTCCTATGGTGGCTGGGTGACTATTCGAGCCCTGGTGTGTTTGTCACTGGTGCTCTGCTCCAGGGGATCTAAGGTGACATGATTTGTCTCTTTGAGTCACATCATCCCCAACGGGGGAAGACACACCGACGCCTTTGTGCTTTGTTAATGTTCCTTCTTAAAATGTTTTATTCTCCGGGGATATTCTGTGTCCCAACAGGACACAGGAGGATATGTGTCATGAGCGAGTGACCCAAAGTCCCAGCTCCGCCATTCCTTCAGGTCCTCAATATTTTCTGGAGATTCCCTCAAATTTTTTGAAAAGTTAAAGGCATTGCGGTCAAGTTGGTGTTTAGAAGGGGACAGCAGATATTTGTGGAATGCTCCAGTGTGTGCCGTGGTTAGGAAAAATGACCAGACTGGTTTGTGGAAACAAAACTAGAACCTAAAGATGCCAGGACTGCCTTTGAGTCAGTAGATATTTCCTCTGTTCCGATGTTAAAGGAAACTCTCTGAGTTAGCTTTTCTTTCCACAAAAAAGGTAGAAGCTCCATGGCCCCCGCCACCTGGCCCCCACCACCTGGGGTCGTGGGACCAGATGGTTGGGTCTTGAACGTCTTGGTGCCAGCACCAGGTCCTTGTCTTAGAGTGAAATCAGGTCTGTCCACGTCTTGGCAAACCACCCAAACCCATCGACTGCATCTGACGTACGGTGCCCCATCGTCCACAGGGCAGCATGAGGCACAAGGAGGAAGACCAGGCACTATGGGTAGCTTTGCCCATGGTAAAGCATGTATGTTCTCTGAATGCACACACACACACACATGCACACGCATGCGCGCACACACATGCATGCGTGCACACACACACACCACTTCATATAAATTTTTTGAGTAACAGAAAATAGACCTCATTAAGAAACCCACACTTGGGCTGGGGAGATGGCTCAGCTGTTAAAGGCTAGGCTCACAACCAAAAATGTGAGAAACCCACACTCTTTCCTAAACACGCTACTCTGCTGTGAAAATCTATCTCATATCACAAATCAAACCCAAAATATATCTGGTTATCTCTGCTAGTGGCATGTGAGTCTCTGAAAGTGTCATAAAGTCAATAGAAACAATGACTGTCAGGATGTTGATCTCCAGTTTCTCCTGCAGAGCTCACAAGCATTAATGACCATACACTGCTTCAGTTTTTGAAATTCCACACAAACCCAAAGTGAGTGTGGAGAGGAGAGTAAGAGAACCCGGCAAGTTACGCAAGGCCTGAGTTTCCCCTACCCAAGCCCCTCACACTCACTGTCCTCGAATCCTGGGTCATCGGGTGTCAGGACACTGTCCGGCCTCATGACTACACTTCAGGCTCACTGTGATGGACAGTGTGCTTCTGTCCCTCACTTCCAGCCCGGCCAGTTTCATGCCTTCTCTGGTTTTGATTTCCACCCAAGCCATGTGCCCTTACCTCATCCCAATATTCAGAGTGGTTGACTGAACTCAGACATTCTGGCCGTTCTGACTCGACGGGGACAAGTCCCTTCTTTTGTGTCTTCATACCTCATCCTCAGAAACCAAGTCCCAATCCCGCAGAGATTTCTGCCTAAGAAGGGGATGTTGTGCTCATCATGGGGAATGGTCTGATTTAATGGTCCATGCCCATTCTCTCCAGTAACATTCAGTTTAACAGAATTTGGTGTCCCCCTCCCAAAAAAAGCATGCAACTCCCTCGAACTGACTTTAATGGAGGTCTATTGAGATATGTTAAGCAATTCACGATCTGTCAGTGTTTGCTGGAGTTAAAGACGCCCTACAAACGTCACAGCTGATGAGATGATGTGTAAACTCCGCAAAGCCTGGGAAAGGACAGAAGTGAAATCGGAAACTCCTGGTTCTTGCAGTGTGACACTTCCTCTGGGCCTGCCTGTGGCTGACAGGGGAGGCGGCCTCTCACCAGAGTGGGGGAAAGGGCACGGGTCTGCCGTGGAAGCCCCCTTGGGCCTGAAAATCAGATGCACATTAAAAAGTAGCACTTGCTGTGCAGATGGGTCTCCAGAAGACAAACTGCAGACCATTCTGGAAAAGCACAGTTTGCGATGTGGGTGGCTCGTGGTTGCCCAAAGTGACTTCTTTCTTTTTCCCCAGTACGAGTTCAGTGTCATCTTCGACACAAGCCACCTGTCTGGGGAAGAGGCGGTTCTCAGCTTCATCGTGACTGCTCAGAGGTAAAAGGCCTTAAACAGACTTTCTTCACAGACACAAGCGTTGTAGGATCGGGAAAGGACACGCCTGGGGCATCCCTAGCATACGGAAGTGGTTACTCTGTGATAAATCCCTGTAGTTGGAAGTGGTTACTCCGTCATAAATCCCTGTAGTTGGAAGTGGTTACTCCGTGATAAATCCCTGTAGTTCTGGCTGGGGTTGTAATGAGTATGTTTTCCCTCCAGCTGCCTGGTCTGGTCCCGCCACCTCGCCAGCCCCCAATTAACACACTGAGACTCTGTGTTTGATACAATTCTGTTGGCCAGGTACTAATTCCTTACCAGCTAGCTCTGTCTTAATGATTAACCCATTTCTACTTATCTAAGTATTTCCACGTGGTCATCTTACCGGACAGCTGGCACGGAACTCTGTTCTCTCCGGCCTCTCCATGCTGACTCCTCCTTACTCCTTCCTCTTTCGTCCTTGTCTCCTAGCCCCGCCTATCTTGCTTTACTATTGGCCAACAGTACTTTCTTTATTCATTAACCAGTATGAGAAACATATTTACAGAATGACATCTCCCATTACTGGGGTCTGACCTCGGCAAAGTGGTCATCGGGTTTCCCTTGCCAAGTGTGTTTGTCACTTCTCTCGCTGCTGTGGCCAAATACCTGATGAGGAGAAGCTCAAGGGAGGCGAGGCTTATGTGGGCTAACGGGTAAAGGGATGCAGTCCATCCATCGGGCTGGGAACTCATGGAAGGGGCCGCTCTGGGAAGGCTGCTTGCTTGCATCCCAGTGACCCAGTGGTCAGAGAGCTGTGGCTGAAGGCAGGCGTCTTCACGGTGTTCTCTCTTGTGTCTGAGCTTCCGCGGGAGGATCTAACCTCCACTGAGTGCAAGAAAGTCCTCCTTGTCAGTCTTCCCAGGAGCACTCTCACCTTGTCTGTCTTCCCCGGGAGCACTCTCACAGACATGCTCAGAGGTGTGTCTCCTGGGCGATTGCAAAGCTACTCAAGCTTAGGTCCAACCCAGTTAGGACTAACCATCACCCTAGTCACTTCTGAGCCAGCCTGGGAGGCCTGAGGATCCGCTGGTCATGGGGACGTCTACAACTGAGGAGAGACGGCTGCTGAGATGACTTCCTAGTTTAAGGTCACGTAATTAATTGTCCAGTTCCTGCTTGGCCAAGTTTTCCAAGTCAGACAGGTGTTCTCTGTGGCTCGTCAGGCTAGGTCATGAGGGATACACACTGAATCATTTGACAGGGAGGGGGAGCCACCTGCAGCCTTCGGGCTGGCGGAGGCCCCAAGCAGTGTACCTAGCTAGAGAGAAGAACTGTCCCAGAAGCCAGGTAGGCAGACAGAGGAGCACGTGCGGGATGCTAACTTCTCCCCCTGGGGATGTGTATAGCTGTGAGTGCCTGAGCTGGCCTTTATGAGCCACCTCCCTGAGCCACACCCTACACATGCCTTGAAGTGACATCTATGTATCAAATGGCTGGCAGCTCCAGTGAAGGGAGCACCATTAGGTTAGCGAGTAGGGACAGACCAGGCAGGCGTAGTTTAACACCCGAAATGACATGTTCCTTTAAACTCCTAGTTGCACAGCTAGAGAAACGGCTCAGACGTTAAGAGGGTACGCTGCTCTTGCTGAGGACTTGAGTTCTGTTCCCAGCACCCAGCTCAGTCAACTGACAACCTTTATAGCTCAGGCTTCAGTACACCTGACGCTCTCCCCAGGCTTCCTAGACACTGCACTCATGTTCATACGTGGCACGTGTGTGTGTGTGTGTGTGTGTGTGTGTGTGTGTTCGAGCATTGCCTGTGCACACACACCTTAAGATAATTGTAAAACTCTAAGTTTCAAGTTTAAAATATGCTGCAAGGGTTCTCTGTGTACCCTTTATCCAGGTTCACCAAATGTTGATGTTCTGATTCATGGATTCAACCTTTCTTTCCATGTAGATTGGTTTTCTTGACCATCTGAAAACAAATTGTAGAAACCATGCCCCTTGACACAGAAATGTCCCCTATGAATTCTCCAAGAACCCAAGCCACATGTGGCTGTCAAACTCGGGAACTTCGACACTGGTTCATCTTATCCAGAGACCGTGGTCCAGTTACAGCAGCTGTCTCAGACGTGTCTTTCCAGCCATTTCCCACCGACTCACAAGACTTAGTTATTTGCTGTGTGCCTTATTTTCGGATTTACACGAAACGCTGCTGAGATCTGAAAAGAATACGTGCAAAGTGCAGACAGGGCAGATTGCATTTCTGAGTGAGAACTCAAGAAAGACTCTAGGGTAGGGGGGGGCGCGGCACGGGGGTCAGGACATTTCTATCCCGAAGCAGAAAGCACACTCTGCTGTGCTGAGTCTGTGGGAACCAGAGAGAGACATGGCAGTGAAGGGTATTTGTGGGCATCCCTAAAAGGAGGGTGGGGACTCACAGTAATGAGAGACGAAGCTGAAAGAGGGTCTGAGCCACACTCTGACAACAGTGAGGAGTCCCTTCAAGCACTGGAAGAGGTCAATAGTCCCTAGTCTCATTTCCATTGCTGTGATAAAGTACCTGGACAGAAAGCAATTTAGGACAGAAAGGGACAGAAAGTTCCAGGTTATGGTTCATCGAGACAGGGGCGCCACATAGGCAGGAGCTTGAAGCAGTCAGCTGCATCCCTCTGTAGCCGCCCGCAGAGAGGTATGCCTGCATGTATGCTCACTTGCAGCCTTGCGATCAGCTGGATTTCTCCACTCTTGTACAGCTCATAACCTCCTGCCTAGGGAATGTTGGCACCCACAGTGGACTGAGTCTTTTCACACTAATTAAGACACCCCCACACACACACACACACATCCACGGGCCAACACAATGCTGATGATCCCTTACTGAGACTCTTTCTAGGTTATCGTGTCTAAAATCAAAGCTAACAGTCACGCTGACACAACTCAGCAGCTCAGCACATCTTATGAGGGTGCTGCGTAGACTACAGGGACACAGGTGCCCACTGAAACCTGAATCCTACCGCTGCTTCTCAGATCCACAGAAAATGCAGCATAGCTGGGCAGACCCACCCATTGTGCTCTGTCTGTCCTCCAACTCCTAGCACAGCCAGTGGTCATGAAAACGAACAGGATGTGGAAAGGATTTCCTTGTCAAAAAGAAAATGATACAACCGGCCTCTAGCCTCACTCCCCGCCCGGAGGCCAGAGGGGGCAGGGGGCGGAAGCTCAATAGAGAAAAGCGAACCTTCCTCTCTTAGAATGGCATGCTCATTAGCTAGTGGTGTGCTGGGCTTGAAGGCTCAGTGGAAACACCTGGGGAGCTTTGAAATCTGCTGACGCCTGATTGGACCCCACCCACGCCTGGGATTTGGACCTATTGGTCTGGGGTAGGAACTGGAGGAGTTTGGGGAAAGACTCCATGGTTCTAATTAACGTTCTAGGTTCGAAACCTCTTACCTATGTAGTCCTGAGTTCTGCTGAGAAGGTCTCTGCTTGGTAGACATCTGTTGCATACTACTACTTACCAGTTACAGGGATAAGTGTAGGTGACGTTTTTAAATGTTCGTGCCCTACTAAAGTTTGCTTTTTTTCTTTTTAAAAGCTAATTCCTTAGGTCATAAATGTTAAAGAGCTCACGCAGCTGTACAGGACGTACTTGCTTCTTGGAGATTTTGTGGGAATGTGGTCTACCCACCCCCAAAGAGTTCTCCTAACAAATACTTGACTCCCTGCTACAACAGACAGATCCTTAAAGCCCCTTATCTCAAATGTGACAGTTAAAGCATCCGCCATCTCTCTCTTCCATCAGCACACTTTGAAGGTCTCTTGCCTACTTCCAGCTTTCAGAGGACATCCAACTGAGACTAAACAGTGTCTCGTGACCCCTCATCCCCGCCATCAGCAGCCTGGCCTGGCAGTCCACTTGGAAAAGTCCCAGCACGTAGAGATTGAGGAATGGCAGAAAGTTGTTTGATGTTCAGCCTCTTTATCTCAGCTTCTCAACTTGGCTCATTCTGGAACCCTTACTTGATGACAGATCAAACCGCTATTGGGTGCGAGCTGCTAGCAGCCCCAGGTGGCTGGACACATGACAGGGGAAGGGATGGCTCTTCATCAAGAGCCAATTACTCAGGCCTGGAAGGATGCTGGGTGTGGGGGGGGGGGGTTGGGGGGGCAAGGGTTGTACCAACAGCATTGACAAGGAAGTCACCTCTAGCCTGGCCCTGGCAGTGATCCCAATGCTTAGATTATTCCCTGGAAAGGCAAGGCAAGAGATCTAGTCATGTGGGCACCTGCTCCTACCGCCATGTGCTGTGGACACCCTGAGGGGGGCTGATGTCATCCCATGTAGGGAAGACAGATGTGGATCCAGGGGCAGTGACAGTGGCCCTGAATGGTCAGAGTCATGGAGCATCTTTGTCTCAGAACAATAGGAGAGAGGAGGAAGGATGTGAGAGCTATTTCAGCACTGTTACCATTCAACACTTGCTGGGTGTGTTGGGGGCAGATGGGAAGGACAGCAGAGTGGTGAGGTTAGCAGGTGCTTGGGAGCTGTGCCTGGGGGTGTGCGTGAGATGAGCCCTGCCCAAACCTCACAGGGTCTCAGGGCTCCCCGCTTCCTAGAAGGCAAGCTTTGCTTTCATTTGGGACCCTTTGTGCACTTCATGCGACAGAGCCAACCGTAAGTGTCCCATTGGTTCAGCCATCATAACCCAAGAGCATATGTCTTCCCAAGGTAGCCACTCGCCATGGCATACACATCCCGGTCCTGACTGGGGTTTAATCTGCTACTGAATGGAAGTGAGTAGAGCCCTGACTGGGAGCTCAGGTCCCTCTAGCTCATGGCGGTGGGGCTGTAAGGCGCCCACACTTCCGTTGTAGGTCCATGGGGGTGAGACCTCTGCCCCTGGGCTCATGGTGAGATGTCCACAAACATCTTCCCTGGTGACCATGTCCTACCTTCAGTGGCCAGCGTTTGTTCTGGTTGGTGTCAACTGTCAGCTGTCCACAATCACTAAGTAAGGATTCTCTCGGTCAGATTAGCCTACGGAAGTGTCTTTGATGTTGATTGATGTGGAAAGGTCTAGCCTGTTGTGAGCACACCATCCCCTGGGCAGGGCATCCTGAACTGTGTAAGATGAGAGAAAGTTACATGAGTGCATTCAACTCTCTGCTCTTGGGTGCAGATGTGATGCTTAAAGTCCCTAACTTGACCTCCCTCCGTGATGGCATGAAGGCAAAGAGGTAGTGATTTCACTAGACCCAAGATAAATGGTAAATGGGTGTTTATTGGGGAACACCTTACACAGATAATAAAAACCACAGGAGCGTTTCCCTGCCCTTCTGATCGGATCCACAGACAAGAGAAAGACCGTGAGAGAGAGTGAGACCATGCCTCAAACTTCCCTCTTTCTGCTTTCATCTGCCTGAAGCCACGCCCAAAGGGGTGTGGCCACCATTACAAGTTCACAGGCAAAACACCACTACAATTCCCCTTTCAGTCTAAGGTAAACACGCACAGATTAAAACCTGCACTCAGGGAGAGCGACATTGAGCAACAGATACATGCTACAATGGAGTGTAACCCCAAAGTGTCACCTCCCATGTATACTGCCCACCCCACACCGTTGTGCCTGCCTCCAAACAGGGGTCTCTGCCACAAAAAGATGGGAGCAGAGAACGTGAATGTACAGACTATAAGGGTTGATATGTAGCACGGAGCGGGCAAGCCAACTGCTAAGTGGCTGGCATTGACCTCACCGCCCCTTCATCCTTCCCTTCCCACACAGTGGAAACATGGAGCGCTCTGAAGCCCTGCATGACAACGCTCTCACGCTGACGGTATCATTGATGCATGAAGTGGACACGTCCATCACAGGGTAAGCATCAGAGCGCAGGGTGCCCTGGAATGCCAGGTTATGCTGCTCCCAGCCACCCAGACACGTAGCTAGCAACACGGGAAGTGAGATGAGAAGTTCAGAGCCCATGATTTCTCTGAACGTTCTGTGTGTTTATGTGCACCCATCCCTAGCACACACAATCACTACAGAACGCTATCTGGTGGCAGGCACCGTGGTTATGGGATCAAAGTATCAACCAAAAGCTGCAAGGCCAGAGGTTGCAGTGAGGTGTTCCTCAAACCTCAGCCTGCAGGAAGGCTGCCCTTCTGACCAGTTCCATCGTTAGTTCTGGCTTCCCGCGTGTCTGTTACCTCCTTGAGCACAGCCAGAAAGAGCTCTGCCTCACTCACATCTGTGGTGGTCTGGAACAGACAGACAGTGATCACAACAACAAAGCCAACCGTCCAGGTGAAGTCCACGGCCAGTCGGTGCCACTGGTTTTGTTGGAAAGCAGGGCTGTTGGCTGTGGACTG
This sequence comes from Cricetiscus sungorus, assembly GCA_030556225.1. NCBI lineage: Eukaryota > Metazoa > Chordata > Mammalia > Rodentia > Cricetidae > Cricetiscus > Cricetiscus sungorus. The sequence goes on from JANBXA010000642.1 coordinate 35,765,529, forward strand.
TGGGGGACATGCAGTGACCTGAGTCAGCTTTTCAGCCAGAGCTCAAGCTTAGCAAAATGAGAACTGGGTTCCTGTCTCCGGCTTCTGCAAACAGATTGCATACTTCTCTGAGAGCAGAGAGGCGGGGTGGGAGGGCGGGGGTCACACAATCTGTTTAGATCAAATGGGAACTCAATGAATCCTTAACCCAAATGCAACCTGAACTTCCCGAAAGTTCGGGTTCTCATGGCTCAGTTTTCAGTGCTTCTGGATCTAAGCCTTGGTCCAGAAGGGAGATGCTGCTCCATGGAGGGAGGGGCCATCCCTGCACTAGCTGGGAGCCAGCAGAGCTAGGAGCCATGCCTCCTGTCTGGCATTTCATAGCATGGCCCTTAGACACGAGGCAGGGGCAGGATGGATTTGCAACATGTCGAATGTTGCCTGTGTTCACAGCTCTGTTTTTAACCATGTGGTTCATATAGCCATCCTGTCTAAGGGGTAATACCAAATGCCCAGGACCAGGCCTTGTCCTTGGGGATGAAGTACAAACACCTCACACACACACACACACACACACACACACACACACACACACTCTGTCACGTTGTCAAGGTCTTAGGAGACCCGGCTGTGATGCCTCCTGACTGCTGGGATTAAAGGCCTGCGCCACCAACAGCTGGCTGTAACTTTTGATTTTTAAAACCTGTTTTAAGAACATAAATTAGGACGGTGCCTGGGGAGATGGCTCAGTCAATGAAGTACTTGCAAACTAAAAGCATGAGGGTCTGAGTTCAGCTCCCCCGTACCCCTATACGGAGCCAGGGTTAGCCATGAGCATCTGTAACCCCAGCACAGGCAGATCATTCCATGAGAGTGTCTGTCTCGGGAAATCAGATGGAGAGGGAGGGGGACACCTGATGTTGACCTCAGACCTCTATACCTATGCGTTCACCCATGAGAACAAACAGATACACATATGCAAAGAGATATAATGTTTAGGTAGCCTATTAGTGTGGCCTAAGAAATGTCCATTAGGAAGCCATGGGCCAGCTGTGTCTACTTATAGGAGAGAGACGTGAACACCAAGCAAGGAAGAAATCTTCACACTGGTGAAAGAGAGGTGACATTTGAATTCTCAGCCCAGCAGTGACCTAGGTGCCTGACCTCAGGCGGAATGACAGAGTCCATGCTTTCCTCTTTCAGAATTGTGTCCCCAACGTCCTTTGTGTACGGCGAGTCTGTGGATGCATCCAACTTCCTTCAACTGGATGACCAGGAGTGTCATTTCCAACCCCTCAACATCACTCTCCAGGTACCCACCCACGGGCGTGTCCCTGGCAAAGGGCCAGCTTTGGTTTTCTTGCTGGTGGGAACGTTCCAGTCTTTTCCTGGTATGGGGTGTTGTAGGGACAAAGATACTGAGAGAGAGAAAGATAACTACAAACTTGAAGACCTGCGTGCTTTTCAGGTTTTGCAGCTATGCCAAAGAATGGTGGTTCTCCACCTCCCTAACGCTCTGACCCGCTGATACAGTTCCTCGTGTTGTGCTGACCCCCAACCATAAAGTTATTTCATTGCTACTTCCTAACTGTAATGTTGCTGCTGTTATGAATCTTTGTGATGTAACTCTGATATGCAGGATCTGATATGTGACCCCTGTGGGGGTTGAGGACAAGAGCTTCTTCAGGAGGCTTGCATTCCCCATAACCCCCCACCTTAAGAGCTTTAGAAGAGCCTCCAGGACTGGGCAGGTCCCTTTCCTCCAGGATTTCATGCTGACTCCATTGAAGTCTTCTTCCCATGGGGACCAGCCTTCCAGAAGTTTCTCTGAGAGCAGACCCTGTGAGTTCATGCACCTTGGGAAGTGCACTGGCCCAGCAGACTGAGCTTCCTAGGCATCAGCTCCACGGGTCTACTGGGTGTGTGGTCTATAGACATCAAAAGACCATTGGTCCTTCTCTCGGAGGCTGCAGGCTTTTTTGAAAGAGCCAGAAAACTATTGAAGGCCTTGTGGACTGCACAGCCTTGCTGATACCTGCTGAGCTGTGGGGCTATAACAAGAAGATAGTCATGAAGAAAGATATCTGATGTTTCAACTGTGCATTGAGATTTACTTTGCGCCATAGAATGTTACTCTACTTTTCCCCCCAGAAATTTCATGATGTAACTGTCCTTAGCTTGCATGCCGTACAAGAGTAGGCACTAGGCCAGGTTTGGTGTGTGAGGCCTAGTTTGCTGGTCTTTGCCTTGAGAATAGGGATTCTAAGGTTAGCTTTTCAACATGAGTATGTGGGTGTGACGCCAAGGGGACCTCGCAGTGGCTAGTCTGTGTCCTTTAAGGGGCGAGTGCAGGGAAATTTGGATGTGCAGCATGGTCCCAGAACTAGGGGAGGCAAGCCTGGAAAGGAGCTGGCACTAACTGGAAAACACAAGAAGAGCTGACCTCTCTTGTTCAGTGAACATCTCCCAGTCCTGGCTTCTGCCTCTGGGGCTTTCTGCTGCCTGCCCTTCCTCCTGCATGGAGAGGATGGTCTCCCTGTGTGACAGTCACTACCTGGGTCGAACAACCATCTCTTTGTCTGTGGTTCCTCCACAGTGAACATGAGGGATAACAAATAATGATGTGGTGAGGGCCCCGAGGATGAAGCTAAAGCATTTGGGGGGGTCACAAACAACCGTCTCTCTTCATCTAGTGTCCTCTGGGCCAGGAGAACCCCGGAACCAAGATGGATAACATATGTTTCCAGCTTAGAGGGGATGCTTCCTTGACTAGCTAAGCCCAGCTGTCACCCCTGCCCTTGATTTATGGAGGAGACCAGGAAAGGGGGTTCAGGGTTCTCAGTGGAGGCTGTAGGATGACAGCTGTAGTCGTGCCTCCGCGTCCCAAAAGCACGTCTCAGGTCTCAGGGCCCGATTATTGTTTCCCTTTGCGCCTCTCGGCTGGATAGGAAACAAGCACCAGGTAGATTTATTTTATTTTCATGATTTACATCCTTTCTTCTCTTGAAATGTGGGATGCAGACAAGAGAATTATTTAGAAAGGCTCAAATGACCCAGACAGTGTCATAAAAAGTGAAAAATAAAAAGGTCTGACTGTAAAGGCAAGAGGAATGCTAGCTATATAAAATACCACATTTATAGCAGATACTGGATATTAGTGCCTGTTTAGAGGATGGAAGAAAAGGACTGATGGATGGGTCAGTGGGTAGGTAGGTGGGTGGGAGGGTGGACAGACGGACGGACGGTCGATGGATAGCTGGACAAGTGATTGCATGGATGGATGAATGGATAGATAGATGGATGGACGGACGGACGGACAGTAGGATGGATGGACAGACGGATGGACGCACTCTAAGGGCATGCAGCTTTCCTTCCAGTTGGCTCTCTGAAGGTGTTTTTAAAGGGAACTTAAAGTTTGGTGTCTGGGAACATAGCTTATTTCACATGTGACCTAAGCGAAGGACCCAGCTGAAGACGGTGGCCCTGGAGAATGAGTGACTGACGTGGCCATTAGGTAAAACACTAAGCTGGGGCCTGAGGGAGCTTCAACTGTCAGTACACGTGCGAGGCAGTGGGCTGGGCCTGACAGTGGGTTGGAAAGAGGCCTTCCATTAGCAAAGCCTTCCTGGAACCTTCTACTGACTCATTTTTCTGGTACGACCACTGTGATCACAGTTGCCTGCCGGAAGGTCACGCAGATTGGTGGTGATAGTGACCAGGAGTGGGGCTGGTGTGGGGAGGGGGCAGGAACATGCAGAAATCTCTCGGGTCTCACTCCTGAAGCAGGAACAAGGCTGCCCCTAGGAGGGGTCTTCCCGTATCCGTCATTCAACACAATACGCAGGAGATAACGGGCTGCTGATGCAGCTGGGAGAAGGCAGGGATTCTGTCTGGGTGGCTTGAGCTGCTCTGTGCGTGGTGTCTCTGACAGAGACACGGAAGTTCGTTGGCTGTTAATAGTGATTGGTTTGTGGGTTGGTTTGGCCTCATTTGGTTTGGCTTTCTCATCAGAAGTCCAAATGCTTCCCTCACCTGAAGAATTATGAGGAAACATATTGTAGATGTCACACACGAGCCTTTACATGAACGCAGGCGCTGGGGTGCTGGCATGGCTAGCTGCTGTTGCTTCCACGCATTGGTTTTGGTGTTTTACACAGAATTTCACTGTGTATCCCTGTCTAGCCTGGAACTCGCAGAGATCTACCTGCCTCTGCCTTGGGAGTGCTAGGGTTAAATCAAACGTTGACAGCAGTCTCTCACCCACTCTTACCTTTTTGTTTTCCTCCTCCTCCTCCTCCTCCTCCTCCTCCTCCTCCTCCTCCTCCTCCTCCTCCTCCTCCTCCTCCTCCTCCTTCTTCTGTTCCCTGAAGCAGAACTACCTGCTGTGAAAAAGGACTAAAGAGCTGGCTTTCTAAGGACAGCTGGCTACAGATAGAGCTCACTCTCTCCGTGTGTGAGTGCAGTCTGGAATGGTTTGTTCATTGTTGGCTCTACCTCTGTGGCCTCAGCTTCAGAGATATGCTGGATCCCTGAATTGTGCTTCTCATCCCCAGGCCAGGCAGGGTTTCATGCCTGTCTCTCTCCCACTTATCTCATTCTCATCCCCCCCCCCCCCCTCTCTCTCTCTCTCTCTCTCTCTCTCTCTCTCTGTGTGTGTGTGTGTGTGTGTGTGTGTATGTCTCTGTCTCTCTGTCTCTCTGTGTGTGTCTGTGTCTGTCTGTCTCTCTGTCTCTCCCTCTCCCTCTCCCTCTCCCTCTCCCTCCCCCTCCCTGTCTCTCTCTCTCTCTTAGTTGACAAGTTAAAATTGTAGCTTAGCATAGTATTGCATGCCTGCAGTCCTAGCCTTTGGGAGACAATGGCAGAAGGATTGTGAATTCAAGGACAGGTTGGCTCACACAGTGAGTTTGAAGGCAGACCGAGCTTTCATAGAGAGATCCTTTCCCAAAACAAAACTAAAGAAAGCAAATTTATAAGCTTCATTCATCTTTTCTTATTTAAAAAGAAAAATCTCTAATGACACACCTCTTAAGCTTTGTCCATTTAAAGTATGCAGTTCAATGATTTTCAGAGTGTTATAGAATTTTGTTTCCTCACAATCTAAATTTAGAACATTTCCATCAGCGAAAAAACATCCTCAGCTCTCAGTCGCTGGCTATACAGACACACTTTGAAAATAGGTACAGGATTGGCTCCAGACCCCTGCAATCAAGCAAACAGCTCAACAAAGCAATTCGTACATGCTTTTATGTAAAAGCCATGTTTATACTATGTGCTTATGCGGGACACTGGAAGTCTAGAAATGAAACACACCCACATCTGGTTTACTGGTGAAAACGCCAAAGGTCACCTGAGCCTTGGCAAGTTTCAGAGTTGTTGCTGGGGAAGATGTTGTCCCTGTGAGGATGGATGCTGACTGAACTGACTGCCAGTTTTGAAGACTAAGTTATCACTGGCTGAAATGTAGATGACAGGGATGTGTGTATCAGTGGGCTCTCGCCCTCGTGAAGAGTTCTCCATAGACTAGAATGCTGCTCGATGGTCTGCCTACAACAGAAATACTTACCAAACTGGAGCCCATCCTCAGCTACCTGCCAGTGCCTTGTCAGCTAAGCTCACGGCATGTTCTGAGTCCTCCGTGGTCGTTTCAACACTTCACAGCATCTTTGCAAGGAGAATATCCCGTCTCAAGAAATCCCTTTCCCTAGTGCATGAGACAGCTCCGCACTCATTGAGTTCTGTTAGAAGAAGGCTGAACTTGTTCATGCCTCCAGGGTCCACCTCTAAGCTGTCCCGTCAGTCCTCTTGCACCCATACTTACTTCCTCTCCCTGAAGTCTCAGACTCCTCAAAGTCATCCGTAAGAGCTGGAATCAGCTCCATCCAAACACCCATCCCACTGATGTCTGACTTGCCACTGGTTTTCAGTACTGTCCCTGGACATGGGGTGGTTAGTTTAATTATCTAGACACAGTCTCAGTGGGTGATTGTCTATAATTAGGTTGGCCACTGGACATGTCTCTGGGTGATTACCTTCTCTTTGTTCCGTGATATGGGAAGACCTGTCCACTGTAGGTGACACCATTCCCTGGGCAGAGGATCCTGGATTGTGAGAGAGAAAGCGAGTTGAGCCCTTGTCTGCATACATTTGTTCACTGTCCTCTGCTCCTGCATGTGATGTGGTAATGACTGGCTGTTGCCAGGTCCCGTCTCTGAGATGGTATGCTTTAACCTGAAATCATGAACGACAATAAACACCATCTCTACTTTGTCTCTGTAAGGCTCTTCTACCACAGCAGCAGGGACAGAAATGAAGACTCACCAGAGGAATCAGTCTAGAGCAGCCATCCCCATGTGCAATATAGCTCTGAAGCAGTAAGATCTGAAAGCCAAAGCAGGTCCTCCACCCATGAGCTGTAGACTGGGTGCTATTAGCAAGCATGAAAGCATGGGTCCCCCGACGTCTCCAAAGTTCATCTCTGCTCGCAGCCTGTTGGCTTAGTTAGTCATGTGTTCACTGGGGTAGCGATTTTAATTTCCGCAGGGAACTTTCCCCTGCATTCACAATTTTATTGAATGGTGCCAGAGAGCTCTTGGGTAGTTAGGTACATTGTCAGTTGTGACAATCTTATGGAAGGAATCTTCTCTTGAACAATAGGTCACAACAGTGGGTTCAAACATTCAATAAATGTGTGTCAGAAGAAAGTCCGCAGTCTTTGTTACTCTGTTACAGCATGTGGATTCCAACCCCACCCACGTGTGATCGTCACCATGTGCCCACCTGAGTAATACATCATCTATCTCACCTGGGCAACCATTAATCTGTGTTCCATTCTTATAATTGTCCCCGCTTTCTAAATTGCCCCCCGTGCTCCATTTCTGCCCTGGGTTTCATTTGCAGGCTTTGCTCTGTCACCTCACCCTTGTTGGTGTCTTTGTGTCCCTTTCTCCCCATCCGTGCTTGGCTTTGAGATGCAGACAAAGATGGCGGAGAAGGGAAGGGGACCAGGCTTGGCAGGATCCGACATTGAGCTCAAGGAGAGATGCACAGATGTCATCAAACTGTGTCAGGAGAGGGACCCAGACAGCACGTGCCCCAGCCCTTTGTAGAAATCGGACCACTTCATTTAGGGACAGCCCCGTGGTCACTGAAGGGCTTCATTATCTCAAACTGAAAAGAAAGGAGTTTGGCTGGGACACTGGGCCTCAGAGATTACTCCTGGGTGCAGTGTCTCCTGGGAAATGTACCCCCACTCAGACCAACCGCGTCAGGGAGTCTGGGTGTGGCTCACTCCACACCACCACCCATCTGTGTTTGAGCACACGCCAGAGATAGTTCTGATAGAGTGTGACAAACCCTCAACGGTTTTTGGTTATTGTTGTTGTTGTTTGGGGTTTTTTTGTTTGTTTGTTTGTTTGATATCTGGGTTCTCACAAACTGTTCTCTGGGAGTAAAAGTATCTAAAGTTAAATATATTTTTTTTAGCAAGAAGAGGATAAGGAAATCCTCAATTTGTTAGAATTGTCCCCATTACTTAGTATTTCATTTCAATTAACATTAGATCCAAATGATGTACTTCTGTTTCAATTAAAAGCTTATCTTAAAAAATAAAGTCACATCCTAGATGCTTCTGTGTTTGGTTCAGAGCCCTTAGGGCACAGGAGGGACGACATGACATGGAGGACTGTTGTCTTACGGACACTTGCTGTGTGCTCTAACCCACAGGTCTACAACACTGGCCCGAGCACCCTTCCCGGGGCATCTGTCAGCATCTCCTTCCCCAGCCGGCTGTCAGCTGGTGGCGCAGAGATGTTCCAGGTCCAGGAGATGGTGGTGAGTCCTCCATTTGTGCCCTGTAATGGTCTCAGCTCTGAGCTGCGTGTGTGACATTTATATACCATCTACTCACAAGGCTCGGGAAGTCAAACTGACCTTGGAGACACGCCAGGGGCGGCCCAAAGAAACACATGCGTTTCTGTATTGAGACAATTTTGTTGATGCCATAAGACCTTGGAAGGGATGAGGAGGGGATGGTTATAAATTCTTCTCCCAGGGTGGCTTCCGGTACCTCTGGGAACTCCCAAAGGCTATCTGCAGTCCCATGTGTGTGAATGCATTTCTCTGAGAAGAGCCTCTGTGAAGCCAGGGATTAAAGACTGGTGGATAAGATAAGCGGATGCTGAGGCAGAGACTCAAGATTCTGTGCAGACTACACGGCCACCTGACCCTGTATCGGCTGTAGCTGACCTTGTCGCTAGAGGCGCTTGATAAGCCATGTGTGGTCACTGCTACCCACCTGCTTAACGCATACTCCTTGGCTCCAAGGGTCTTCCCCCAGTTCCCTCTTTCCCATTGATTTCCATCCCATCTCCCCAACTTCCAAAGGGCCCGGGCCTCCTTTATTCTACACTCCTACCCTGGGGCAAAGCCAGACTCATGGATCAAAATCAAGCTATGCTGATGACACCATCAATTTCTGTTGAGCCCAGATCCCGTCCAGCCACCTACCTCAGTGCCTAACAGACGTCTCAGTGCGTGCTTGGCTGGGCTGTTGTTCCTCCTATATTCAGTCACAGAACCTGCTTTCTGGTGATTTCGTTTAACCCCAGTCACCCACCAAGGTCATCCACCTTTAAGCACCATAGTCACATTAAACACGGGAGATTCACTGCCGGTGTGAGTTTTAGAGAGAACAAAGCACATTCACACCTTAGCACCTTTCTGGCTGCTGTGATAATCTCAGCAAACAGCCACTCTGTCCTCCAGAGCCTGGGTCAAAAGCCTTGGGTCATCCTAAATTCCTTTTCTTACAACCTTTACATCCAGCACGGAAGCAAACCTAACCAGTGCCCCTTGGTAAGAATGCCAGTCTTAAGGATGTTTGTACCTTTGCTTCCAAAGTCCTGGGCTAAATGCTGCCATCACTCAGGTTGTGGCAGTGGTCCCTTTGTCCTGTCTCTGCCCTGGTCTCCTACAGTCTGTCCTTGGTTAGGAACTTTTATACCTCTGTATAAAACCTCCCTGTTACAAGAAGTTTTCCTGCCAGCCTGGTCCCACAGCCACACAAGTCTCAAATGACACACAGAGACACTGTATTAGATATAAAGCTGTTGGCCTGTTACTAGCATTTCTTATTGGCTAGCTCTGTCTTAAATACTAACCCATTTCTATTAATCTAAGTATTTCTACGTGGTCTTATCTCACTGGAAAGAGGGTCAGGACCTCTGCTCTCTTGGTCCTACATGCTGACTCTCTTCCTACCACTCCCAGAATCCTCCTTGTCTCCTAGTCCCACCTATCGTGCTTTCCTATTGGCCAACAGGACTTTGTTCATTAACCAATAAGAGAAACATATTTACAGAATGGCATCTCCCATCACCTCCCTGTAGCTTTCTCCTCCCCATAGCCTCTTCTAGTAGCTCTGCTATCCCCCATGCTCTATCGCCTGTCACTTGTCCCCACCTCCTCCTGCCCAGTCTCGTCTCCTCCAGCCTCCTTGCTGGTTGCAGATAATCTCCTTCCCCTGGGATGCCTTTCCCCAGACATCCACATGGCCTCCTCCCCCAGGTATGTCAGACACCACCTCATCATGGAGACCCTCCTGCAGCCTCTGTCTTGACCCTCCTCATCCCTCTTCCCTGCTCACATTCGGCCTTGTCACCAAGCTGACATCTGTTTTCTTATTAGGCCACTTAAGCTGCCTCGTGCCTGTTCCCTATAACACAGGACAGAGATTTCTGTTTATATGTGAACCGCACTCTATCTCTGTGGGACTTAGTACAGTGCTCAGACTGCATTATAGGTGTTCAGAAAGTATCTGTGGCCCGTGAGAACAAATCTACCTTCTAAAGCAGTTACTAACGCTGTGAGTGAGTTCAGGGGACATACTGAAAACAATCTCAACAGAATCCCTTTGCCCCGTGACTTGACTTCCAGTTGTTGAACAGACGGTTTAATCTCCCGGGATATGGAAAATGAGGCAACCACTTCTCCATGAGTCCCTGGGAAGGATGGAGACACTGAACCGTGAGGAGTAACCACACAGAGAAGCACATGCGGGCTGGGTTGAGAGGATCAGGAAAGCATGGGAGGGACAGGCCACCAGCCAGAGAGCTGTTCTCTGCAAACATGCTTTGTAAAGCAGGGCAGCGAGCCCATGGCCTGCGACACGTTTAGGCCTAGAGTTGAAAGGACACTGCCCACAGGGTGGAGGTTTGGGAAGCCTTGTGTGATGCAGTCATGGTTTCTGGCATGGGCATCCTCTCGGCTCACATGGGCCCGAGAGGAAACCATGTGAGTGTCCAGTGCTGAGCTAGCCCTGGTCCCTGGGCTGCCTGCTGAGTTGCTCGTTTGTCTCATACCAGTCTGTGTGTCCTGTGCTGTGTCCTTGTCTGTGGGACCTGCCAAACTGGCAGAAGACAATCCCCAGCTGTTGTGTACCAACAGGTGACACTGCCTGACCTTAGCTTGAGCTTGGCAAAGTACACACTTCTGTCTTCTTGCTTTTTATTTTTAGTGCTGAGGATTGAACCCAAGGCCTTGTACATGCAAAGCGTTTATTCTACCACTGAACCGACCCACCCCTCTCCTTAACTGTTACTAACATAGCAACCGGTGCCCTGCCTTTGTCCCTGGCGTCTGGAAGAATAGTGTTTTCGTGTGGTACACAATTCTGTAAGAGCTGTTCACATGAGCATCTGCAGTGTTATAATGAGACACCAACCCCACGAGGTGAGAGCAGGTAACCATGGGCCAGGTCAGGGAGAACACTAAGTCTCTTGGATGGTGAAGGCATCTCAGAACCACGTATATTCTTTTTACTGATCTACTGTCCACGGATATGTGTGAGGTTTTCCCGGGGGTCTCAGAGTGACTTGTCTGTGAGTGGAATTGGTGACCCTGAAACTCCCAAGAAGAAAGGGGAGCCGGATGCATTGTGGGTTTTGAGTTGTCAGAGCCAAACCCTTAGGTTTTCCAAAACAACATTTAGGCTGTGGTCAGTCCCAGGATTCCCAGAGGCTAACTCTGGTGAATGGCCAGCCGTGAAAGAGGGAAGCAAATTCCCAGACAGCGAGTGTTGAGGCACTGTTCCTATGGAGAGCCCTCACTGGATGACCGAGTGATGAGGGGCCCGGAAGCAGTCAGTGGGTGATACACTGCAGCGATGGACAAGGGTCCCAGACACTTTCCCCAGAGGCCCGAAGCTCACCCTCGGTCTTGGGGCCCATGTTCTGGAAGTGAAGGTGGAGCCTGGTCCCATCCCCTTCTTGCTCTGCAGGACCTGAGACCACTCAGAGCGCTAGATCGGGCGTGACTGGCCAAGACTGTGACCTTCCTCCCACTCCTTCTGGGTTATGGAAATGGAACTGGGATTTCAGTCAGGGGACTTGGGTAGTGTTCTAGTGTCCTTTCTTTGCTGTGATAAACACTTTGACCAAAAGCCACTTGGGTGAGGAAACGCCAGGTTTGACTTACACTTCCAGGTCGCGGTCCATGGCTGAGGGAAATCAGGACAGGAAGTCAAGCAAGGACCTTGAAATAGAGACCACGGAGAAATGCTGCTGGCTGGCTGGCTTGCTCCCAGGTTCATTCTTAGCTTTACACTGTTCCATGGGGTGGTGCTGCCCACCATGGGCTGGGACCTCTTGTGTCAATTACTAATGACAGTCCCCCGTAGACTGACCGTCCCCCAGTTGAGACGCCCTTCTCAGATGACTCTAGGCAAAGCCAATGAGGCTGTTGGCTCAGTGCTAATCAGACTTGCACCTCTTAGGAGTACACATTGTCAAAGCCCCCAAGATCCCGAGTGCTCTCTGGAAGAGGATATGGACAAGGGACAGAAGAAGGGGGAGAGGAGATAGCTCCCGTGGGTGGAATCTGTATATAAAGACCATTTAGCAAACAATATAAAGACAACTGGCTATCCATTTGGGAAGAAATCACAGAAAACCTGTATGCTGCAGACAAATGCTATTACATGCTGTATGGTTGTTTTTTCCTTTTTTTTTTTTTTAAGCATGAAAAGTACTGAATATTTTCATAATCTTTGCACTGGAGGCATTGCCATCTTCTGAGGCAATGATAAACCCTGAAGAAAGGGTTGACAGATATGGCAGTCACTTCCCTGCTGCCGTGGTAAAATGGCCAAGGACAACTTAAGGGAGAGAATCATTTGAGCTTATGGTTTCAGTGACCATAGTGACAGGGAAGGTGCAGATGGGGAGCAGGCAGGGGAGCAGGCAGGGGAGCAGGCAGGGGAGAAGGAAGGGGAGCAGGAAGCTGACATATCAGTCTTCTACTGCAAACACCAAGTAGAGAGAGCTGCGGGGCGAGGTTATGAACTGGCAACGCCAGCCCTAGGTCCCACTTCTCCCACAGGCCGGCACCACTTCCCAAACAGCGCCACCTACTGGGAGCTCAGTGCTCAAATACCCCAACCTATGGGAGACATTTCTCACTCAAACCACTGCCACAGATGTAAATCCATAAAAATATTAACTGTCTGTAGCATCAAAATACTTCATAAAGCCCAGAGGTATTTGGTGGAAAGATATTTGCAGTATAGTCAATAGGTAAAGGACATAATACTTATTTTTCAAAATAACAAGGAAAAAACCAAAAATCATACAATGGGTGGGGGTAGGCAGAAAATTCACAGGAGACGTTTAAGTGGCAAGTAAGCGTGGTCTCCTTCCCTTTAATTCAGAGTGTTACAAACTAAAAATGAGGTTTAGTCTTTGAACTGACGAAGATCTAAAGACTTGACACTGTTGGCTCAGGTGAAGAATAATGGGTATGGCCACAGATACTACAGGTGCAGATAAAAGCAGCTGCCGGATATGAGCCCTGACAGCCACACACACAGACACACACACACACAGAGACACACACACAGACACACACACACACAGACATACAGACACCCACACACACCCCCACACACAGACACACACACACAGAAACACACACAGACATACACACACACAGACTCACACACAGACATACAGACATACACACACACAGACACACACGCACACAGACACACCCACCACCCCCCACACAGACACACAGACACATACACAGATGCACACATAGATAAACACATACACACACACACCATACAGGAGTCTGTTCCAAGGGATTTTAATCTACACTAAAAGTCCGACTTTCCAAGAGTAGATATGGATTACCATGGTCTCAGCATTCCACAGGCCCCTCTGTTCTGGCAAAGTGAACGTTAACTCTGTCTACTCCATTCGGGTTCTGAGAGGGGGCTATTAGAGTCAAGACAGAAATACTAAATTCATATTATTAGAACTTACTGAAAACTGGGTGATTGTCATGCAAGCCTGGGTTCCTGAGTTCATCCCCAGGGTCCAGGAAGAAGCCAGTGCAGCTGTGCATACCGTATCCTGTACTAGGGACAAGGACTCAGCGGGGTCTCTGGGACTAGCTGGGCAGCCAGTGTCACCAACTGGTAAGCTCACAGTTGAAGGAGAGAGAGACCCTGCCTCAAACGTAAGGCAGACAGTGATAGAGGAAGTTGCTTTTCTGTTGCTTGGAAGAAATTGGGGGGGGGGCGTCTGGCTCACACTTCTGAGCCACAGGCTATTATAGCAGGGACGTCAAGGCAGAAACTTAAGTCGTGGTGTCCACAGTCGAGAACAGTAAACACGTGCTCACTGATTGGGTGTGGAGTCATCTGGCTTTCCTCACTTTTGTGACCCCAAGGCCCGGCCAGCCACGAAACTGTGCTGTCCATGGTCAGGGTGGGTCTTCCACCTCAGTTAATGAGATTAAGAAGACCCCTCATGGGCGTGGCCACAGCCTACCTGATCTAGAAAATTCCTCACTGAGACTTTCTTCCCAGGAGACTCTAGGCTTCTTCTAGAAGATTCTAAGCTGACAATTAAAGCTAACCAGAATAGTACCCAAAGTCAGTCGTACACACACACACACACACACACACACACACACACACACACATACACACGGAGAGACAGAAAGGAGAGACAGAGAGACAGACAGGAGAGAGAGAGAGAGACAGAGGTGAACGAGTCACAGAGAAATGCAGTTCACAGCCACTGTGTCAAGTCCTATATGTACCAGGACAAGTTCTTCTGATCCTGTAACTCAGTGAGGAAGTACAGGCATGGAAAAGATTTAAAGGGACACCCAGGGTCTGAGTGTATAAGGGGCCTGGGTTGGTATTCACTCTTGTCCACTGGGCTGCATGGCCCCCTGCCAGGCCTCATGACATCGTTCTGTCTGTCGGTCGTGATGTTGCCCAGCTGCACAGCCACCATCTAGAAGACAGAGCTGTAGAAATGCAGACTCGGGCTGCATCTGACCCACCTTCTGACTCCAAGCTGCATTGGACAAGCCCCTGTGTTGTTCACGTGCACATCCCCGCTTGAGAATCACGGTCCACAGTGTGCTACTTCTAATACGCTTCCCTTTCCCTGGCTGTCACGGTGATGACAGTTGCTGCTGAATTAGGCTGTCAGGAAAATGCTTTTCTTGAGCCACACGCCCTTTCATTCAACACGTACTTTACACCCAGCACGTGCCAAGGGCTGTGTTACTGCAGAGAATAAAAGATAGACTATAGTCACTGCTAGCCCTCTTCTAGCTTACCTTCCGGGAGGCGAACACAAAACGCAAGGATAAGCCCACAGCACATCAGTTGGTGCCAAATGCTGTGCGGAAAAATTAAGGAGGCGGAGGATGGGTCAGGAAGGGAGGGAGAGTGGTCAGCAAGGCCTCTCCTGCCAGGTAGGTGACTAAGCAACCCTGGGAGGATGTGTAGTGCGATCTTTCTGCATGGTGGCCTTGCCATGTCTGTGGGGTGGCCTCTGCCCTGTCCTGATTTGGTTAGATTTTCTCTAAGTGCCAGCCCCACCCCTCAAGGCCCTGACATGGCATTGAGAAGACTGGGGGGTGGTCTCTGTCACCCTGTGAGTCACCCATTCCTCTGGCAGTGGCTGTTGACAGCGACACTGGTGCTTAAAATGATGTTTTCCATGTGAGAGGTGTCCTGGGTTTACAATTTAGCAATGCTTGAATGCTAATCACAACAAGAAGTCTCACCGCAGCTTCCTGGAGGCTGAGGTTCAGCTTGTACACAAGCCAGGCCTGGTGCTTTAAAACAGCCCAGCGGATAACCCAAATCTAACCTGAGTGGCTCACATTTCTGTTTTAATTCCTACTACTGTACCCCATCATGAACTCACGCCGCTTCCCGCACCCGCCCCGCTCAGCCTTCTCCAGGAGGAATTCAGTGGCTTGCTTGCCCTGTGCCGACCTGCTCTTTAGGAGAGAGGTCCCCTTTGGGTGAAGCGTAGGCTTAGAGAGAGATTGTGGCCTTGGGGACCATATGATGTAGCCCTCTATCTTTGGGCAAAATGGAGTCAAGATGTCTTTTCTACAGTACAACAGACCATATTTCCAGCTAGTTCTCTGCTAAGCCAGCTGAGCGTCCCTCAAATCCCACTGTTATGACTAGCCGTGGTCTCCCTCTCTCATTTCCCTCCTGACCTTTCCTCAGCTAAAATGGAAAACACTTGCCTCATCCCCTCTCTTAGAGGAGTTGAGCGATTGCCTAATCATTCTCCCCCTTCTTTTCAAAGAAAAAAAAAAAAGATTAGAGTTATTTTCTCTCTTTCCTATCCTAGGACACTGTCTTCATTTTCTCCATGGGCTCCAGAGATAAAAATGAATATTCAAAACTAATCAACTTATAGACTGCTTTTTATTCTGTCTCTCCTCGCCACACACACTCATACACACTCACACACTCACACACACACACACTCACACACGTGCACACATATTCATACACACTCATACTCACACACTCACACACACTCACATGCTCTCACACACATGCTCACACTCACACACTCACACACACTCACACACGCACCAAGCTTTTTGGCCATATTGCCCACTACTCCACCCTGACTTCCTCTGACTCTCCTTCCAGCATGCTGAACCTTGAGGCTGCTGAGGCCACTGTGTTCTTGCTGGGCCCCTGTCCTTGCCCACAACTTCTCCCTTCCCACTCATCCCTCCAGGCTAATCCCTAGATCCTCTCCTGGAGTTTTTCTTGTCCCGCCAGGCTCCGCCGCCCTCCTCAGCCCCAGATAAACACATGGATGCTATATTATAATTATAAAACTGTTGTCCGAGGGCTAGGGCTTCTTATTGCCTTAATCTTTAACCCATTCCTATTAATCTAAATATCTCTACACGGTCTTATCTCATGGAGGATGCCCGCCCCTTCTACACCTTTGTGGTCTACATGGCATCTCTTCAAGTCTCTCTGTGCCTACATTTCCCAGAATTCTCCTCGTCTCCTAGTCCTACCTATCCTCTTGCCTCTATTGGCCAAACAGAGTTTCATTTATCAACCAATAAGAGAAACGTTTATACAGAAGAACATCCCCCATCGGGGTTTTCAGATAGACAGTGCTTCAGAATGCATGACTGAGTCTAGAGCGGCCCCCAAGGAGTCTTCCTGGTCACCAGCCCCAGTGCTGTAAACCCTACTCTTGGCTCCCTTTCACGATGCTTTGCTACGCACTAAAATTATTACATTTGATGCCTCTCTTCTCTAGGGAGAGTCAAAGCATCATGGGAGCAAAGGACACGGCCCCGTTTTCTGTATATGAACACATTTGGGGTCTGCACAAAAGTATGAGCTCGGAGAAATAGGAAAGTTCACTTCTGTCTTAGTTAGGGTTTCCACTAACTGTGAAGAGACACAGTAACCATGGCAACTCTTATAAGGGAAACATTTAATTGGGGTGGCTCACTTGCAGTTCAGAAGTTCAGTCTGCTACCATCGTGGTGGAGAGCATGGCGTCTTGCAGGCAGACGTGGTGCTGGAGAGGTAGC
The DNA here is from genome assembly GCA_030556225.1 of Cricetiscus sungorus. Classification (NCBI taxonomy): domain Eukaryota; kingdom Metazoa; phylum Chordata; class Mammalia; order Rodentia; family Cricetidae; genus Cricetiscus; species Cricetiscus sungorus. The sequence continues at coordinate 35,782,404 of JANBXA010000642.1, forward strand.
TGAGAGAGCTACACCTTGCAGGGAACAGGAAGTGGTCTGAGACACTGGGCGGTATCTTGAGCATATATGAGGCTTCAAAGCCGGTCTCTACAGTGACACACCTGGTCCTACAAGACCACACCTACTCCCACAAGGCCACACCTCCTAATGGTGCCACTCCCTCTGGGGCCCCAATCTTCGCAGTGGTCCTAATCTACATTTTTATTTCTCTTTTTCTTCTTTATGTACACGTATAGATATGAGGCACATAGTAAAGTTTCAGAAGTAGGTCAGGATAAGGTTTAACTTTTTTTCTCAACAGGAGCCAAATACTTTAGAGAAGGGAAATTTTTTGGTTGAATTCTGCAACAACAGTTAAAGAGAGATTATGGACTGAATTCTAGAGCGATGGCAGCATTTCTGGGCCCTCGATCTGTGTGAGCTTGGCCAAAAGGCAAAAGTGTATGTTCCTACCGTGTGTGTGTGTGTGTGTGTGTGTGTGTGTGTGTGTGTGTGTGTGACTCACACACTCTGGAAGGCGGGGACTAGTGCCAGCCTGAGACATGTGTGGACATGTGTGAACATGTGTGGACATGGTACAGGCCAGAAGCTGACCTTTGAACTGTGTATACATCAAGAATGAATCAAGCCATCAGTGCCATTCCCCTGCTGACCGGGGGGTGCCTGTTTGTCATGGGGCCTGAATGTATTGTGCTTTCAGCCGCTGTGACTCCTCCCTGCCGTTGGCTGAGCCGACTCGAGTACAGCTGCTTAGGTAGCATGTGTTTTCTGGTTCCCAACATGAATAGGTCTTAAAAGTAGGCAATTAAACAGTCAATTTCCCTTCATCCCCTAAAACAAACGTGACCCCCAGCCTTGCTGGTGTGGGCAGGATAGGTTGTTAAGAAGTCCATAACAGAGATTTCACTGAGGATAAACAGAGCTCATCAGCCACTGCTGAGAGACACATGGTTCTCATTTAACCTGCGGAGGCCTGATGGAATGTGCCTCAGAAACGCACAAAAAAATGGGGAATGGCTTTCTCACGTGCACCCCAAATTCCTTCTGACCAAAAGGAGTTACCTTGGCATTTCCAGTCCCTGGGAAATAATGGTCTCCTGGCCACTGGGAACCCACATTTGCCTCCTCTTTAATTTCCTAGACATTAGATCCGAGGCACACCTCAGAAGTCCCTGAAACCCGAGACCCAGTGAAGCCGTTACCCGTGTCATTTTCTACCCCTCTGGTGGGCACACACCTCTGAAAAGCCAACTAAGAGTTTAGCTAGAGCATGATGGAGACAGCACCCAGGAGGCAGTTACAGAGCTTCTGATAGAAAGGGGATCGTCACGTGTGCTTGACAGGTGCAGGGGAATTCTTCAAGTCAGATGGATGTAAGCTTTGTTCTTCTTACTCTGGAGGGATCCAAGAGCTAAGGCAGGAATTCAAACAGACTAGTGCAATCCCAAGGTCTGCGTTGTATCCCAGGGGGGGTGGGGGCGGGGTGGGGGGTGACGGGGTCATTCATTATCCAAATCAGCAGACCACGCTGCTTCCAAAGAATCTTGTTATCTGTGGAAGGCAAGCATTTCTGGCCTGCATGTCAAGGGCTCAGATGACTTATTTACGCCTCCATCTCTCGCTACAGACAATCCAGCCACATCTGGAAATTCTTCCGTGTCACCTCATCTCTAAAACTACTTCCCATCTGCATTACTTTAACTCCAGTAAAGGCCATCCTGTGCCTGTGAGACAGGCCCCCTCTGGGGCCTGCCGATCTGTGATTACATGTAAATGAATTCTCTTTATAGGGAGCCTGGTATGGCCCGCATTCCTGACTCTCCAGCGTGTTGGTTCATCACCCCCAAAGGGGAGGAAGGGGGTTCAGGACTAAGGGCAGCGCTAAAGCTGGTGGAAATAAAGGCATTCTCCTGTAGCGTGAGAGATGCCAGGCGCCCAGAGAGACTCTAGTCCCTGCTCCCTGCAGTGTTGATGGCTCAGCCCTTCTCTGTCCCCTTTGGTCTCATAACCTCCTAACCTTACAGGCGTAACTCAGCTTTTCTCCGTGAGATGGTTTGGGGATCAGGACACGGCTGAGAAGAAGAGTATTTTCTTTAGAAGCTGGTTTTCAATTAGAAGTCAAGGCTATGACATTTTCAGGGTTTTAAATTGACTCTCTTGGGCCAGTGAGCTTATTTCCAAGGACACACACTAACGAATGAGCATAAGAAACTTTCTCCTCCTCTTCCTCCATCTTCTTCTTCCTTTCCATTTCAACAAGGGAACCATGTATTTGAGGTGCTTGTTTACAGGGATCTGAAGCAGTGGGCGGCGAGGCAGGAGCCTCCTGTCTGCTTACCTCATAGAGCCTGTGACGGTGGGAATAGCTTCCCTCTTCCCTCTTCCCTCTTTGGAATTCTGGTTGTGTGTTGGAGCCTCTAGTTACACGTAGAACGAAATATCAGAAAGAGCGGGACTCCAGCGGGCTGGAGATGTGGCTCTGTCTGGAAAGTGTAGGCACAAGCATGAGAAGCTGCGCTCAGACTCCCAGCACCTACCAGACGTGGTCACATACACCAGTAATCCCAAACTGGGTAGGCAGCGACAAAAGAATCCCAGAATCAATCCCTGGGCACGCCGGCCAGTTAGTCTAGATGAACCAGTAGCTCCAGACTAACTGAGAGCAAGGTGGGCAAATGACTGAGAGACATCCCTGACCCTGACCCTGACCCTGACCTCTGGGGTGTGTGCGCGCGCGCGCACACACACACATGCACACACACACACACACACACACACACACACACACGCACACTGGCATACACACACACATACACACACACTGGCACACACACATATACACACACACTGACATACACAGGCACACTGGCACACACACACATATATACACACTTGTACACACACACTGGCATACACATGCACTGGTATACACACACACTGGCACGCACACACTGATACACACACACTGGCATACACACACATACACACACACTGGCATACACACACATATACACACACTGGCACATACACACTGGCACACACACACACACACACTGACACACACACACTGGCACACACACACACACACTGGCACACACACACTGATACACACACACACTAGCACATAAACATACACACACTGGCACTCACGTACATGTGTAGGAATGTGTACATATACGCATACACAAAGTCGCATGCCAAAGGATCTTCCACAAAAGTGTAAGAGTCCATGGGTGCGGCCCCCTTGCCTTTCAATGGGAGGACACTGACACTTAGACATGTTCAGCCTCTGAAAGCATGGGTGACATAAAGCTAGGTGCAGCCGCAGTCAGGAACTCACTGAGACTGTTATCTTGGTCCCTGGTCTTGCATGAAGTCGCCCGTCCTGGCTGGAAAAGCAGAACGACTCTCTCAGGGGTGACTCTGACTCTCTGGAGCTACAGCATCGTGCGGATTGCAGGGGATGCTGAGCCTGCAGATCTGAGGCTCATTAGGAAATGATGTCATCCTTCACTGGTCATCAGACAATACCAAGAAACACCTGGAAGTCATCCACAGTGACGTAATTAACACAAGATGTAACATGGGAAGCAAGGACATGCGTGTAGTTCTCGTTTTGCCGAATGGAACAGAACGCCGTTGTCTCGTTGATGTTAGGCCAGGTGTGATGAACCAACCTCTCAGGCACTGTGCTGAGTCCTAAAGTGGACGTCACAGTGAGCCCCGCCCCTCACGGTGGATGGGGGTCCACCATGTCTTCTGTTATCGTGGTTCCCAGAGAAGGTAGTTGGTAATTGAATTAGCGGAACTGGCATTCAGAACATTCTCCAGGTTTCCCATCTCAAAGCTGTGAGAATTCAGAGAATTCAGAGAGGCCCAGCAGTTAAGTCGTTGGGGGTGGGGGGGGCCGGGAGGGGGGCCCAGCAGTTAAGTCGTGGGGGGGGGAGCTGCTCATGTTTACCCAGTTGCTATCAGCTGTGCTTATGTAATGTGATACGGAAAGAGTGGCCTGGGGAAGTAACAGGGAACAGAATATCGGCTGACAGAGAAACGAGAGTTAACAGGAAACACATGTTCTTAAAAAACAAAAAAAAAAATAAACCTGTGCTGCTCTATCGATCCAGTCAGCTCTCAGCTACTTTGCCTGCCGTCAACTTCACCCAAGGGCTGCATCGAGGGTGACTCAAAGCAGAGCTCCTGGGTGACGCTCAGTTTGTCCAGGCTTCTGCTTGCCTGTCGCTGACTATGCACCAGAGCTGTGGAGCCAGGCGCAGCCAGCCAGCCAGCCGGGTCTGTGATCAGGAGAGTGGGGGCGCGTCCAGGCTTCAGATGCACGGTTAAAATGCTCATCAAAAGGCTGGGTGTGTTGGCGCACACTCAGGAGGCAGGAGCAGGTAGGTCTTTGTGAGTTCAAGGCCAGCCTGGTCTTCATCGTGAGTTCCAAGCCAGCCAGAGCGATGTAGAAGTGCAAAGACGTACAGGCCTGAGTAGACAGGCCTGAGGTCCCTTGGTGCTGAGGCAGGTTAATCCACACCCGGGCTCACACACAGGACCTCCACTGGCTCCCACCTCCTTCTACAGAACACCCCACCCACCCCTAAGATTCGCTTACAAGGCCCTTGTTTTGTTGTGCAAAGTGGATGGCAACATACGGAACAGAGGTTCGTGTGGCAGATGGTTCAGGAGGCTGCAGAGTCAAAGGTGTGGCTCTGACACTGTTCCTTGAGGGATTCTTGTTGCAGAGCAATGGAGGGGGGGATGTCACCTGCTATGACAGCTGTCTTAGCACACAGCGTAGTGCACAACTTCAATCCCAGCACTCAGGAAGCAGAGGCAGGTAGATCTCTGTGAATTCAAGGCCAGCCTGATCTGCATAGAGACTTTTAAGCTAGTCGGGGCTACATAGTGAGACCCTGTCTCAAAAATAAATAAATAGATGATGGATGGATAGATAGATAAATAGATGGGTAGATAGATGATAGATAGATGATTGATAGATAGATAGATGATAGATAGATAGATAGATAGATAGATAGATAGATAGATAGATAGATAGATAAATAGATGGGTAGATAGATGATAGATAGATGATTGATAGATAGATAGATGATAGATAGATAGATAGATAGATAGATAGATAGATAGATAGATAGATAAATAGATGGGTAGATAGATGATAGATAGATGATAGATAGATGATTGATAGATAGATAGATGATAGATAGATAGATAGATAGATGATAGATAGATTAGATAGATAACAGACCCACCAGCCCCAATGTGCTTGAATGCATTAATTCATTAATGAAGGTAGAGCCCCATGTGAGCTCTCTGAGGTCTCATCTCCAGGTACAACAACCTGTGAGTGCAGGGGGCACATTTACTGCGAATGTGGGGGGCGCATTCACACCACACCACGAGCCCTCTGCCCAGGCCAATCCTCCTGCCTTTAACTGATGCTTGTCCCAGGCTGAACGCAAGGCTACTGTGAGTACCTTCTGGCTTTGGTTGTCCTTTCTCCCTGGATTTCCTCCCCCTCCTCAAGATCCATGGGAGCCAGCCAGCTCCCCTGAGTCAGGAATGCAGGTCATGATGGGGGCTGTCTTCCTGGTCAGGGAAGGAATTTGTGGAAAAGGTTCATGTCCCAGCAGGAAGCTTGCTCTGAGGCTGGGGATGGACAGACTGTAGTGGTCAGGGTGTGTGAGGTCAGTGGCTACAGCACCAACTCCAGAGTCTGGGTACTTCGGGAATGGAGTGGGGCAGAAAACACCCAGCAGGATCCGAGAGACGGGCTTCAGGCTCTCAGAGCTATAGGCACAGGGCAGGCTACCTAAGCTCTCAGATCCTCGCACCTGCCAAGTGTGGGTAACAAATAAAGAGACCGGGTGTCACGGTTTGCCCGGCAAGCCCCTGAGAAACGTCTGCCTCAGTGTTAAACCTGGTCAACCCCCCAACTGCACCCTCAGCACCCGTACACTTTAACAATGGAGTGTTGTTTGCTCCTAGCAAAAATGGAACCTTGTCATCTGTGGCGACGTGGCTGAAAAGGGAGACGAAATGAACCAGACATGGTGGAATCTGGGAAAGGTGCTGTCACAGTAGTGGGTGAGACAGCCGTCACCAGAGCCCAGGATGGGTTGGGGGAAGGGTGAGGAGGAGGAGGAAATGGTTTAATAGAGATGAGGTGCGGTGAGACAGATAACAGAGAAGATGCTGACTGTCCACAACGCAGAAGACAAATCCCAGGTGGCGATGCTCCAGGTGCTTTGATGACACCCTCACACATTGTATTCCCATTCTGAAAGCTCACACGGGGCGGAGCGGGGCGGTGCAGACAAATAGCGGTTAGGAACACTTGGCAGGAGACTGAATTTGGTTCCTGCACACAAATCGGGTGGCTCACAACTGTCTGCAACTCCAACTCCCAGGGATAATGCCCTCTTCTGTCCTTCATAAGGCCCGAGTGCGCATGCACACACACACACACTCACACACACACACACACACACACACACACACTCACACACACACACACACACTCACACACACTCACACACACTCACACACACTCACACACTCACACAAAACAAATAAAGAAAGAGTTAAAAAAAGAAACCTCACACCTCACATGCTCACAAATGTGCAGTTTTTATATCTTAATTAGATCATTTTTGTGCCTCCATTTTGGCAGTCCTATGGTCTCCATTCTGAGGACAGGACACCCTTCACGTGGCTGTGGCAAGGATCCAGTGTGTGTCCCAGCTGTTACAGTAGTGCCTCGTAAACTAGGACTATCATTCACATCTGGACTCAGCCTAGAGAGGCCCACAAACTACACCTGGCGCCCAGGAAGATGGGCTTGAGGATGGAGCTAGAAAAACAAGCTGGTATGGAGGCGACTAGGAGGGCTATAACAGTCCAAGGCTAGCCCAACAGCAAGGCTAGCCCACCAGCAAGCAGCTTCTCCAGAGCCATAATAGATGCTGTGGTCCTGAGCCTCACGTGTGGAAATTTCCTGCTTCTCTGACCACAGCATAAACACCTGGGGACAGAAGAAAGGCAGCTTTTCCTTGGCAGAGCCATCGCCAGGACGTGAGCCTCACTTCAGGCTCCAAGGCCCATGTTTTATGAAGTGAGACTACTTAAGAGAGGACAGAATGCTATCCTCTGACACCTTAGCGGTTTCTAGCCACTCCCCCAGGATGACTGACCCCCATCCATCCCACCCCGCCCCGTGTGTCTTCCTGGACTGCACAGCGTGGGCTCTAACAGTCTCCTGCACCACCACCATCTCCTGGTTTCAGCTCACACACTGTTTTCCTTGGGGTCAGAGGTTTCCGGGATAACAACAGAAAACCCTCAATAACTGCCCAAGCAGGATCCAGCCTCAGCAATGTGGCCCACGTCCTCTTGTCCCAAGTTGTGGGTTTGGTAAGCTCTTTTGTGCAAATTCCAACAGCCACGGACCTCCACTGACTCCCAGGGGTCCTGGCGAGGAACAGCCCTGTCGTGGGAAGCATTCGGGCTGGCGCAGTCTGGGAAAGTATGAGAGTGAGTGGGCAGAGGTGAGTGAGCAAGGAGCAGAGGCCACGGGGCCCACAGCCAGCAAAGATGAGGCTGTAGAGCATGGGCAGGACGGTGCTCAGTGAGACAATGAGAGGATGCTTCATCGTCCCGTGACTTTTAGCGACGGTGGTTAGAGTCAAGAACATTCTAGTTTGCTTTCTCTTGCTTTGTTAAGCATCCATCGCCAAAAGCAGTTTGGGAAGGAAAGGGTTTATTTGGCTTACAGCTTACAGTCCATTGTGGAGGGGCAGGGACTCAAGCAGGAACCTGGAGGCAGGAGCTGACGCAGAGGCCATGGAGGAGTTGGTGCTGTTCCTGGCTGGCTCTTTATGACTCTCCCACCCAGGACCACACGTCCAGAGATGGCACTGACCACAGTGGGTTGGGCACTTCCGTATCAATCATTAATCAAGAGAATTCTCGATGGGCTTGCCCAAGGCTAAACTTCAGCATCCCAGGCAGACCCTAACTTGTGTCACTTAGACAAAACTAACCAGCACGTGGGGTGGGGGGTCTCAATGATTGTTTGTGTACAGAATGGAAGATAAGGTGGCCCTAGGCTGAGAAGATGGTCCAGTATGTAAAGAGGCCTGAGTTTGATTCCCAGAACCCACACAATAGGAAGCGACCAGCTCCTTCCACACACATGCACAAGTATTTTTACGAAAGCATTAGGTAGCCCCGAGCTCCGTGGAAGACGTGCATATGATCCTAGACACATGGGATCAGCTCCTACGAGTACCCATGTGCTAATTCTGTGGATGAGGAAACCAAGGCGCTGGAGACCCAAGTTGTCATAGCAACAGAGGCAGGCTCTAGCCAGGTGCCACTGAGTATTCCAGAGTCTAACTGGACATGGTGGCACACCCCTTCAATCCCAGTACTCAGGAGGCAGACCCAGTTGGATCTCTTCAGTTTGAGCCTTGGCTACAGAGTGAGTTCGAGAATAGCCAGGGCTACACAGAAAAACCTGGTCTCAAGAAAGAAAAAACAAACAAACAAACACCAAAGAGAGTGTGGGAAGGGGGCAGGCAGAGGAGGCGGTAAAACGCCCACCTATAAACATGAGGCCCTGGGTTCAGTCCCCATAAAAACCTGGGTGAGGGCTCACATTTATAATCCTGGTGCTGCGGAGATGGGACCAGGAGGACCCTTGGGGGTCACCAGCCAGGCCATCTAGGCTAATTGGTCAGTTCTGGGCCACTGAGACTCAGAGACGTGAGATGGTGTTGTGGGGGCTGACAAGGTTGTCCTCTGGTCTCCGTGAGGACACCCACACAGACATGGATACACACACTTTTAAAAGTGGGCCGCGTGATTCACGGTAGCCAAATTTCTAGAGCCTACCTAAGTGATAGGAAAGTAGAAGACGCAGAAGGCGTGTTGTGTGGACATAGTGAGCTTTGTTCAGCCTTAAAGAGAAGTGAACTCTGTCAAACACAGGAAAAGGACGAATTGGAGGCTACCGTGTTAAATGAAATAAGCCAGCCCTAGGGAGATAAGAATTGTTTCTCCTCATATGTAAAAGTATTGGGGTTAGGCTGCTAGCTAGCGGTGTTGGAGGGAGACCGGGGGAGGGGAGGGAGCGAGAGTCGTGTGTGGGTAGCATCTGCTCTGTGATGGGCTGGGCTGCTGCTAACAACCAACCACGTAACCTTGGACCAGTCACCGAACCTAAGGCCTCAAGTCCCTTATCTGTCAGCCAAGGCCAAGGACTGCCTGATCTGGGAACTGCCATCCAAAAACAACATTCCAGGGTGCTCTGTTCCCCTTCCAACCCCAGAGACAGAGTGGCCTGGCCTCCCAGCCTGCAGGCTCTCCAACCTCCCATGGGCTGGCCAGGAGTCAGCTTTTTTTTCTGGGGTGGGGTGGGAGCATCAGCAAAATGTGTCACGGTGAAGAATTCTGGGTACAGAGAGGATGGATGCCTGCCCTCCCTGACTCCCACCATGCTCCATCCTCTGCCCCTGTACCTAGAGCTGGACTGTGGGTACCGGGGTGTGGCCTGCTCACAAGGACTCTTCTGCTGCTCAGCCTTCCTCTTGTCTTCCTGTATCTCCCGTCTCTAACATGGCACTGGATACGGCCCTGTCCCATGGGACTGTTGTGAATCAAATCTTAAAACTCTGAAAGGTGTTCAGAGCTGGTCTCAGGTGCTAATGTCTGTGACTATGACCTACCCATCCTGTCTAGAGGAGTTCCTCCCTGCAGTGACCCTGGCCAGGGACTGAGTGACTGAATTTTAGCTGCTCCAGATCAGACCCTATGGAGACCTCGGGAGCCTTCCTTCTCTTGGTGAAACAAGACCCCCCCTGAGCCTCCCAGAAAGGCCGGTTATTTCCTGATTAAAATGATTCTCATATAACTGCATTTGGGGCACAACAGCCAAGATTTTCAGCCACTAGAATTCCCTCTCTGCTTCCTGTCTCTGCATTCCACTGGGGATGCACAGTCACAAGGCATCAGATGGCCTGTCTGTCATTTCCCCATTCACACGCCACCCCAGAGATGCCCTGTGAAAGAAAAAGTTGAGTTCTGAGCTGTTGATACCAAGGTCTGGCTGTTTCTCAGCCCCTGCCACTCCCAGCCCCCTGCCCCTCTCTGCTGACATCTGTGACCGATGTCAGTGCCATCTTCTCCCAACGGGAGCTCTTGTGTGAAACCAGCTGGGGTGGGTTGGCAGTCAGATTCCTCTCCCTACCTGGAACCAGTTTTCAGAGCACTGAGGGTCAGTGTGTCTGTCCACAAGGCTCAGAGCCTTTCTAGGTATAGACCCAATGTGTGGAATGATGGCCAGGCCTGGGTGGGGGGGTTCTTCTATGCAGAAGGCTGTGTCCTCTGGGCCTGTCAGCACTGTCCACTCAAGGGACAAGCAGGGGAGGGAAAGTCCTACGCACTGGAGAGTGAAGAAAGATGAGCCAAGAGCAAGAGCCCACAAATCCAACGCTCAGGTACCCAGCATGTGCTTGATTCTACAGTTGGAGCAGAAATGAGGACTCAGAGAAATCCTTGATGCCCTTTATACCTCTCAAGGTCTTAAGAGGTTTTGTAGCATTCTGGTGGCTCCGTGGAACATTCTAGAAACTACTAGCAGTGGGCCACGCATGAGGCCCACTTATATTCTGATAGGCCTAAGGTCCCAGAAGACCTGAGCCCCAAAGCAGGGCTCTTGACTCTGATAACAAGTGATTTGAACTTCTTTGCCTCCTAAATGCCTGTCTGAAAGGAATTGTGTAAACGAGCTTGGGAGGATTAGAGCTGTTCGCTTGCATGTCACATTTCATCTCAGCTCAGGTATTTGAGGACTTAATGGCCACATTCTCTGTCATAACTTCTGCCTCAAACACTTCTCGGCCAAAGCTGTGGTGCTAGCCTGTGGTCCTGGCTGCTAGTCAGGCTGAAGCAGGGGGCTGGCTATCTTGAACCCAGGAGTTCAAGGCCAGACTGAGGAACACGGTTAAGATCCTGTCTCACCAACCAGCCTTGCCTTCTAGAGAATGATAGCCGTGAGAACGTGCACTCTGCTATTGCCGGATGATTCTAGATTGGTTAGTTAGCCTGCCGGTTCTCACGGGTCCCTCTCCATTTCCAGGTGAGCCAGGAGAAGGGTAACTGCTCTTTCCAAAGGAACCCAACGCCCTGCATCATCCCTCAAGAACAAGAAAATATCTTCCACACTATATTTGCCTTCTTCACCAAATCCGGAAGGAAAGTATTGGTAAGAAGTTGCCTATGACAACTGTGACAATGAGGGTGGCTCACAGGGAAGGCCCGTCAGAGACGAGAGGCCAGTCTTCTGCTTGGCATTTACTTCTCAAATCTGGTTTTCATCAGCTGACTCAACAAGACTCAGACTATGACTGAATCCTGATTTTCCACCCAGGGTTTCAATCAAGATGTTATATGAAAACCTTTACAGCCCACCAAGCAGGATGTACATGATTTCTCCTCCTAGAAGGAATCCACAAAAGTGGCATAGTTCTTACACAACACACTGATGAAACCTCCTAGAAATTCCTATTAAAATTAAATGTGCATTTCTGGATCTGCCTGCAAGAAGTGAATGCATGTGTTGTTCAAAGACGCAACAATGTCTGAAGCAATTTTATGGCAGCCAAAGTCAGAACTATTCCGACACCTATCAATAGCATAGTGAGTAAGCAGTCATGCATATTCATACTCAGGAATATTATAGAACGATGAAAAATAAAATATAACTACTCGTGTTTCATATATTATATAAGTCTCACAGAAAGTACGCCAAATGAAAGAGGTCAGGAATAAAGGAACATTTGTGTCTAAGAAGTTCAGGAATAATGAAGGTGACAAAGATGTTCTGTAGCATGACCAGGGTGTTTCTCCAGGTGAAAATACACATAAAACATATCAAGGTATTTACTTACAATTCCTTTTGCCATTTTACCTCATCAGAGCTTTTCCAAAGCCCCCCCCCTTTCCCATATCTTGATTACATTTCTTTAGCTGTTTGCTTCTGCCTAGGCACACCCCACCCTCACTTACGTACATCTCCCACCCGCTCAGAGAAGCCCAGCTGTTTAATATTAGAGCTTTGGGTTCCTGCTTGCACTCAGCCCACTGTCTCTACTCTGTCACAGTCAGGAACGGGGCCGCCCATGGTGGGCAGGCCTCCCACATCAATCGGCATAAAGGAGACAGCCTTCCGCAGACCACCCTGACCCAGGCGGCCCCTCACTGAGACTGTCTCCCTAGGAGTCTCGATTATGTCAAGCTGAACAGTGGCACCCGTGGCAAGGGTGGCCCATCGTTTTAAAGGCTCTAGGTGACAATTAGATACAGTGACATCTGGCTGTGTGCTACACACAACTCCCGGCCAGGCTGAAAATGTCCCCTGAAAGATACGCTTCACACAGATGTGTATATATGTATATATGTATGTACATACACATGCTTACACAGATACACTTCAAAACACAGAAGGAAAATTCCTCCTTGGTCATCGGGAATAAACTTTCCCTTGGCAATCTATGTGTCTCCCCTGGAAACAGGCGCATGGTGAGTTCCTGCCACAACTCTCCCAGAATTGGACGTGGCTGGAAAGCATTCTTGTTCAAAATTCATAAAAGTATATCAGGGTATGTAAATGTTTCTTTTTGAGGAGAATTGATTCTCCTTGTGAAATACAAACTTTCAGTAGGATTAACCATGGAAACACTTTTTGCCAAGTGGTAGGCTCCCTCAGACACTAGTGAGCAGAGCCCTAGCGCCCACCCACTAGGTGGGAAATCCTTCCACCGCCCTCTGGCGGTGACAGAACACAACTATATCTTTAGCTTTGGGGGTTTTGGTGGGGTATGTTATAGTTTGGTTTGGGGGGGGGTTGTTTTTTGGTTTTTGATTTAAGCTATTCTTTAAAGCAATACAGTTTATATAGTTTATATGCTAATAACAGTAATAGAATTGGATGATGTTTTAAACAGAAGAAATCAGGGAAATAGTTCAGGTTACACAACCCCTTCCCCACATACCATATTTGTTTAAAAATCACTTTTTTTATTAAATAAATGACTTTATGGGACAAATGTATTCGGTGACTGGACAGGCCTAACTCCTATTATACTCCATGTTTTGGAGCTGGGGATGGAATACTGGGCGGGGTCCGCCATCAGCCACTCCCCAGGCCCCGCCTCTTCCTCTTGATTTCTTTATCCTGGAATCGCCACAGTCACCATAAGGGGTGCTCTGCTCTGTAGACGGCTTTGGATGGTGTCCGTTTCTTCATCATCTGGATATTTTCTCCTTAGGACTGTGAAACACGGGAGAGTTTCTGCCTAACAGTGCACTGCAGCCTCGGCGCTGTCCCAAGAGAAGAGAGCCGTACCATCGACCTGTACACGCTGCTGAACACGGAAATACTGAAAAGGGTGAGTCCCGGACGGCGCCACCGGGGGCTACCCAGAACCCCCGGAGTCAGCTCCCCTGACACCCCAGCTGCTCCTTACCAGACTTTCCCCACAGCTGGTGATTCTACCACCAGGCATAGCCAATGAACAGTATCGAGCACTCAGTGTTCAAGATTAATCCAAGGACTGGTGTCACCTGAGAATTCATTAGGAATTCGGGACGCTGGGACTGTGCTCCATGCAGACTTGGGCATCTGTACCAGCCTCCCTATTCTCATCTGCCCCTCCGTCTTTGAGCCAGCGGGTAGGGTGTGGTAGTGCATGCCTTGGGAGGTGGAGGCAGGTGAATCTCAGAGTTAGAGGTCAGCCTGATCTACACAGTGAGTTCCAAGACAGCCAAGACTACACATAGAAACCTGACTCAAAAAAGCGTGTGTGAGTGTGCGTGCGTGCGTGCGTGCATGCGTGCGTGCGTGCGTGCGTGCGTGCGTGTGTGTGTGTGTGTGTACACCTTCGTGGGCTTATAAAATGTCAGATTCTGGGCTGGAGAGATGGCTCAGAGGGTAAGAGCACTTTCTGCTCTTCCAAAGCTCCTGAGTTCAATTCTCAGCAACCACATTGTGGCTCACAACCATCTGTAATGAGATCCGGTGTCCCCTTCTGTCCTGCAGGGATACATGCAGCCAGACACTGTATACATGATAGAGATAGATAGATAGATAGATAGATAGATAGATAGATAGATAGATAGATAGATAGATAGATAGATAGATAGATAGATATAGATAGATGATAGATAGATAATAGATACATACATACATACATACATACATACATACATACATACATACATACATACATACCTCAGATTCTTTGCGGTTAGAATCTAAGATGCTGCCATTCTGACAAATTCTACTGATCTGGGGACTGTGTTTTGTTCCTGATCAAAGACTGGCCAGCCTTTTCTGTCAAGAGCTATCAATGTTTTAAATAAGTTGACTTTGTGCTGGGCTCTCCGTGTTCATAGCTGTGCTGGGGTGCAGGTGGCACAGATGCACATGCTAATTAAGTCATTCACAGCCATTCAGCTCTGCAGCCATAGGCAATAATCAAATGCAGGGCATGGCTGTGTTCCTTATAAAACTTTATTTACACAAACAAGCAGAGGGCCAGGTTTGCCCCCATGTGGCCTGGTTTGCCCGATTGCTTGTTCAAATGATCCCTCGAAGGGGTTGGATTTGTGAGACGCAGATCACTCTGCTACTGTGGGTTTATCAAGTATGGCTCCAAATCTCTCTCAGCAAATCAGTGGCCCTTAATAGAGGTTCACTGGGAGTCACTTTAAGATAAGAGCTTCCTGAGTGTGAGAGGCTTTGTGCCACAGGATACTATGGGAATAATTACATATGAAGGTAAAATACACCTGTTAGCCTCAGACTTCCTATGTGATTTTACTTGGGAAGACCAATTGTGCGTGATGTGTGTGAAGCCGTCCACACGTGAGTACCGTGAGAACCATCTCATTCATGGTCAGCTTTTAATTAGAGCCAGCCGTGGTGTGCCTGCCTGAGAAGATGGAGGCGTCAGGGGATGGGTTTGGCCTTGCTCTGTGTTTCCCCAACCTCTCTGTAGCTACTGCAGCCCCACGTACCATAGGGAGCTGCACACCATCTGGGTTCCCTAGCTTAGAGACTGTTTTGGAGAAGTTGGGCTCATACTCAGGGCTTCCGTGGTGTACCCACTTTCCATAGGACAGTGTTAAAGGGGGCTGGGTGCGAGCTATACTGCACATCTCCTTCCAAGGACCCTGCCGTGCATGGGTCCCTGAGTCTGCGCACTTGCCTGCCTGCCTAGCCAGTGCTACTAACAGTTGTATTTCCTGTGACACTCCCTTGTCCCCAGAGCAATGGCACTAATAGTGGAAACCATTCAGCCATTTCTGCACCCTCTGTCCCATGGCCACTGCTTGGCCTTCAGTCACAGGGGCTGGGGTAACTGTGAGCAGCCCCGAGCTGCTTGTTGGACACCTCTCCCTAGTGACCAGTGAGTGATGTAGAGGCGTATGACCTGTACATGACCCCCAACTCTCCCACACAAAATTAATAAAGCAGTTAACTAAATGTAAGATGAACAGAGGATGCATGAAACCAAAACTACAAAACTATTGGAAAACTTTATGAAACAGAAATATTCTTTTGAATAACCATCCTCCCAGATTTACCAAGGACCGTATCCTAGTAATTGTTATTGAGTCACCCGAACCAATGGAGCCTCGGGCAAAGGAGATGACAGCCCTGGGATGTCACACAGGGCCTTGGAGGCTCGTTCTGAGTGGCCCTGCAGCAGGAACTTAGGTCCAGAGTGCAGCCTGTGACAAGACTCACTTGGGAGCCACATGGGCTCCGCTGCCTCTGAGTCTGAAACAGCGTCAGGAGCTTGGACCCCAGCACAGTGTCTTTGGGGAGTCAACCAGACCAGATGGCCCAGGGCCACTGGGTCTCCCCAAGGACTTGGAGGAACACAGATCTTGTGGCTGGTCTCAGCCTATCTCAGCCTGGAGTTGTGTTTATTTTCCTTTGACCTCAAGGTCTGGCTCCAGACAAGGGAATTTGAGGTTTTATTGTCTTAACCTCAGTGAGTTTTCATTTGAAATGTTGGGTCTGATTTTTTAAATCTTCGCAGGATAGGATTTCTTTGGAAGTGTCCCCACGGCCTTCTTCACAGCCACCAGGGGCCTGCTGTATGCCAGCTCTTCATCTGTGTGGCCTTTAGCCTTACCGTCATTGTCACTGTTAATCTCTAAGGTGACGATGATGGTGATTCATAGTAGAAAATGCAGTGTCAGAGGACGGCTTTCTGTCTCAGAGGGTAAAGGCGCTCGCTGCCAATCCATCTATGAATGTTTCATACCCACAATCTACATGATGCCAGGAGAAAACTGACCAATGAAAATTGTTTATTGTCCTGTCATGTGTGGGCTATGGCCTGTATGTGACAACCAACACTCCTGCACAAGTTAATTATATAGTTAATTAAATGTAAAATAAATAGAGGATACATGAAACCAATATTTTAAAAACTCCTAAATTGCTACAAGAGTGTATGAAACAGAAATATTCTTTTGAACAACTGTCCTCCAAGAAGCATCTTAAAATGTATTTTTAATAAGGAGGGGGCGGTAAAGAAAATGGGAGAGCTAGAGAGATAACAGCAGTCCAGTGCACTGACTGTTCTCCCAAAGGACCAGATAGAGCTCAGTTCCCAGCACCCATAGGTGACTCACAGCTGCCTGTAACTCCAGCTCCAGGGGAACCAACACCCTCTTCTGGCCTCAGCAGGCATATGCACTCATGTGCACATACCCACCATGTCCACACATAAATATACGTAATAACATTAATTTTTAATAACAATGTTACATTTGACCAGTGCATATACAGCTCTGCAATTCAAGTAGAGCTCATACAGGAGTCCAGCACTCCTGTGAAAGTCTGCAAACACCAATTCAAGTTCACTAATTCAGACAAGTGATACATTGTAAAATTCTTAAGCTGTAGAGCAGTAATTTCTACACCCCCCCCAGGTACAGTACACCACCAAAAGCCCCCTTATGCCACTCCAGGGTAGTCTGTGGCTCCTGGGTGATGAGCAAAGGGAGTTTAGGTCTAGAGAAGAAGACCTTCATCATGTAGCCAGTGTAGGCCAGTGCTGGCAGCTGATCATGACATGCTGTTTGCCCATTTCCCATTAGTATCACGGGGAGCTATAAACAGGTAACTATAAATAGTAGAAGCCCCTTTTATCTCAATGACCTGGAGGCTTGAGAAGTTCAAGGGCGTGGTGCATAGGTTTGGCCTCTGGTGAGAGCATGGTGGTATAACAGGAGGGGCCTCACACCGTGAGAGCCCAGGTCTCTCCTCTTAGAAAACCGTCACCACAGCGTTGTGCGAGCGACGTTTCCTGGAGACCACTCTCTCTGTCTCTCTCTCTCTCTCTCTCTCTCTCTCTCTCTCTCTCTCTCTCTGTCTCTCTCTGTCTCTCTCTGTCTCTCTGTCTCTCTGTCTCTCTCTCTGTCTCTCTCTCTGTCTCTCTCTGTCTCTCTCTGTCTCTCTCTGTCTCTCTCTCTGTCTCTCTCTCTGTCTCTCTCTGTCTCTCTCTGTCTCTCTCTGTCTCTCTCTCTGTCTCTCTCTGTCTCTCTCTGTCTCTCTCTCTGTCTCTCTCTCTGTCTCTCTCTGTCTCTCTCTGTCTCTCTCTGTCTCTCTCTGTCTCTCTCTCTGTCTCTCTCTGTCTCTCTCTGTCTCTCTCTCTGTCTCTCTCTGTCTCTCTCTCTGTCTCTCTCTCTGTCTCTCTCTGTCTCTCTCTCTGTCTCTCTCTGTCTCTCTCTCTGTCTCTCTCTCTGTCTCTCTCTGTCTCTCTCTCTGTCTCTCTCTGTCTCTCTCTCTGTCTCTCTCTGTCTCTCTCTCTCTATCTCACTCACTCTCACTCTCTCTCTCACTCTCACTCTCTCTCACTCTCACTCTCTCTCACTCTCACTCTCTCACTCTCTCTCTGTCTCTCTCTCTGTCTGTCTCTCTCTGTCTCTCTGTCTCTCTCTCTGTCTCTCTCTCTCACTCACTCTCACTCTCTCTCTCTCTCTCTCTCTCTCTCTCTCTCTCTCTCTCTCTCTCACACACACACACACACACACACACACACACACACACACCTCTGAAAGGAAACCCACAACAGACCAAAGTAACAATTGGGCCAAAGTCCTACTTGGTGACCCAAGGAGCATTTGCTGTGGTTTCTGCTGGAGTGTAGACGAGTGGTCACTTAGAGCAGCTAGGATGGCACAAGGTAGCAGACAGCCCCTGCATCCCTGAACGCCCCACCCTGGTACAGGTAGCACCTCAAAGACTACAGCCTGACTCTGTGCCCTGTGCCCGGCTTGCAGGCAGCTCCACCACAGCCAGTCAGAGTCCCCTTCCCAGGGTTCCTCTCTGCCAGGGCTTTGCTCCTTTTATAAAGCTGGGAGAGGCTTCCAGAACCCTTCACTTTCCCAGACCTGTGACCTCGCCTTTACCTTCTGGGTCACCTGAGCGTCTGCTCCCTCTTGGAGAACAGGTTTGAGTCCCAGGAAACGGCCACACAGCACACGGACACTCCACCCTCCTAACTTGGCCTAAGCTAACTTCCAGAAGCCCAGCCCTGAACCCACATGCAGGCACATGGCTCCGGGGATTGATCTGCCAACACTTGAATTCTAGGGACGTGCACAGACCATGGCGTCTTCCTCCGGTGACAGAGGAGCTCAGTCAGAGCAGATGGAGAGCCCAGACATCCCACGAGGGCAGTGAGGGGGCCTAACAATCAGCAAGGCCCCATCTGGCCTGGGATGCTGGCCTTTGCTGAGGCCTGAATCTTGCCAGCCCACATCTTCTGCATCCCTGCTTTGGAGCCATGTGCCTGTTATCTGGGTTGTGGCGTTGAAACTGAGCCTACAGCAAGGGTTCCATCTGATTTTGCCAACAGGCAGAGTCTCAGAGGTGCCCCCCCTTTGCCCCTTAGACCTGATTTATAAACTAGATCTTTATGTCCCCTACCTTACCCCACCCCGTTGCCATCCTCCATGGTTTTGAGGACTGTGGTCAGGGCAGGAAGATGACTAGGAAATGGGAATCAGATGCCTCCTGGGGAATGCCAGGCTGGGATTTGTTGCACACAATTACACAGATTTACTTATCCCCCACTCTCTGTGAGTATGTTGGTAACCATCAGCAGCTATCTGGCCCTAACCACTCGGAAACCACAGTACACAGGCTTGCTTGTGTTTCTTACTGGCAAACTCAAATGGCGACTCTGTGCCCTCCGCCGTCCAAAGGGATTATCAGGAGAGGCTGGAAGCATGTGTCTTTGTGGGTATCTGCGATGGGGAAGCTGCCGGTTTAGCGAGGAAATGCATTTGGAGTTTCCCTGGGACCCTGAGAGCTCAGCCCTGCATGTCCCCTCTCGTGGGCCACTCACTCTCGACGTCATTTGAAAACGGTCTCGTGAGTGGTGTCACTTCTTCCACAGGACAGTTCCTCTGTCATCCAGTTCATGGCTCGAGCCAAGGTGAAGGTGGACCCCGCCCTGCGAGTGGTGGAGATACCCAGTGGGAACCCGGAAGAGACCCAGGTGAGTCTGCGCCCGGGGCAGCTCTCCTCAGAGGATTGGGGCGTTGGAGCTGGGCTCTGAGGGGAAAGAAATTCTCTAAACCAAGATGAAGGCTTTTCAGTAGACCCAAAGCAAGCCATGCCTGCTCTGGCTTCAGGGCCCCTGGAAGGCCTCATGGCTCTGTCATTGTGTTAGGACACCCTTGGTATGCGAGAGTTTCTTGTAGTGATTGGCCGAAGGAGAACTGTCTGGAAGTGTCCTCAACAGGGCTTAGATTTCCACTCTGAAGCCAGGACTATTTTTAATCCCTCTTGGGCCTTTCCCTAAAACCCCTTCTGTTCCCCTGCCTATGCTGCTCCCTGGATAAGCTCTGGGGGTGAGGGGACTTAGGAAACAATGGCTTGCCTGTCTTTAAAAGGCCATGTCAAACTGCCAAGACCTAGAACCTTCTTCCTGCTCCCCCTCCCCGTTGCTCTCCTTAGAGTCATCAGGCCTCAGACTAGGCAGTGACCCCCCCCCCCCAGAGCGTAGCTGTCCAGTGAGGGAGACACTGGACAGAAAGCGGGGCCTTGGAATTCTGTGTATTTTTGCTTGTTCCTGGGGCGGGAAGGGCCATCCGCCGCTTGGCAGTCTCCTAGGTACCAGGGAGTAGAAGGAGAGACAGTCCTGCCAAGGGACTGGACAACCCTCTGGTCTTCAGCGTCCCTTCCCAGGGATTTACCTTCTCTTAGGGGAGACCTGGCCCCTCCCCTCTCGGAGAATCTGTGCTGCTTTAACAAAGTTATGAACTGAATTCAAGAAGAATTATGTGCTTGCACAGAAAAAAAAAATTGTTAACTTTTTCCCTAACCACATCAGAGATGTCCCGTTTCATAACACTGGGATGTGAGGGGCTGGGGCGACGGTTTAGTCGGTAAAGAGCAAGGATGATGGAGTTCTGGTCCCAGGCACCCACGCAAGCAGCCAGGCGTGGCAGTGTGCGCCTGTAATCCTAGCTCTGGGGAAGTGCGAGCCCCTGGGGCTTCATGGCCAGCCTGCCTAGCTAAAGCAGTGAGTCCTGATGGCATCCAGCTCCTGTTCCTCTATTCCGAGAGCAGCAGCCACTCCGGGGTGTCTAAGAGTGCAGGGAGCACGGCTCATGAGAGGGCCAGCCATCCCACACCAGTGCAGGGATGGTGTCTGTCCTGACCCCTTTTCACATGGACCAGCTGCCCGGAATGAAACTCAGTCCTCCCTCGGCAACGCAGGCTCCACAGCCAGGGGTCAGCACGTGTCTCTTTCTCTCTGTACTCTGGCCACTTAGCAGCCGGCTCAGCACTGCTGAACCATAAGAGAGCAGTGGCCCCGCTCACTGTCACGGCACTGCGTAGAGATGAAACACGCCCAACATCCACCAATAGAAACAACCAACCGGTGTGCAATAGATGAGGTCGCTTGAGAGAAAGCACTGGATGCGTGGTCTTCACCCCGGGACCCGGGAAGCACGGTACAGCATCGAGTCATTGACTCTTCTGTCCTGAGTGCTGTGGTGATGCTCTCCTTATCAAGCGTTGGCAAGAAGCTGTTGTTGGGTTTTTTTTTTTTTTTTAAATGCTCCCATTGGGGAGGGGAAGGAACACACAATGAGAATCCCAAGAGAGCCCTTTTTGAAGGCTCCTCCCACGGCCGCCCTTTTGGTCCATAAACTAAGATTCCATGCTCCCGTTCTTGGCTTTCCTAGTAGGGGAAAGAAATCTTCTCTGAGTAGGAAGACTTCTGGTTTTAGAACAAGTACACTTTCCCCGTGTGACTCTTCTGAGCATCTGGCTTACGTCAACCATCTGTCTGAAGGGGGATTTCCACAGAGGCTGGCTTAAATCAGGTGAAATGTCACAGCCTTGCAGATTAGGCACCAATTGTTGTGGCCTTGGACCGATGAGGAGGTGTGTCTGCTTCTGGCAGCCAGCAGGGCATGGATGAGAGGACAGACACAACCCAGTTTTTAACCATAAATAGAATAAATACATGATGATGAATTAGGAAAATCAGATGTTTCTCCTTGTGTCATCTCCTCCACCCCGCCCCACCCCCAGTGCTGGGAATCAAGCCTGGGGCCTTAAACATGTCAGGCAAGTGGCCAACCCCAAGGTCCATCCTCTGCATGCACGTTGGTCATGATGCAGTGGAACTACAGGTTATCTGTCAGTCATTAGACGTATACAGTAGATTTTTTTTGTTTGCTTCAAGTGGACCCATCAGAGATGTTTACTCTCAATTACTCTCCTATTGCTGTGGTAGGATATTACACCCAAGGCAAAACTTAAAAGAGTTTATTTGTGGCTTACAATGTTGGAGCGTGAGTCTGAGAGCATCATGGCGGGAAGGGAGCATGGCAGCAGGCAGGAGGTCACGCCACTGGTGCGGGAGCTCATAGTTCACATCTGGATCCACAAGCATGAGGCAGAGAGAGGTGACTGGGAGTCGTGGAGACTTCTGAAACCCGAAAGCCCACCTCCTCCAAGAGGGCCACATCTTCTAACCCTCCCCAAGCACTGCCAACAGCTTCGGACTAAGTATTCAAGCATATGGCGGCCATTTTTATCCAAACCACCACAGTCACCAGGAGTAGCAGCCAAGATTAACTTTAATGGTGTTTATCTGGTTTCATGCAGTCTCAAAGCCAATAACACGTTGGCTTTCATATTCAGCTCAACCCAACTTACTTCCCAGAGAGTGAGTTGGGGTAAGAGAGAAGAGTTAAAGTGTAAAGGCAGAAAGTCATAGTTGGTGTCCACAAGGATTTTGGCATAGCTGTGTGCATCCTGGTAAACTCTCCATTGGAAGCAGGGGTTCACTTCAGAGGGGTCCCTTGTCAATGATTTCATGATATATGGTTTGTTCCTAGTCAACCACATTCTGAAATGCTAATAGAAAACTCCAGACACAATCAATAAGTACCATTATACAATAGTATTGTATTTTTTCTGTTATGTGTTGTTATTACTGCTAGTCTCCTACTGCTATAAATTAACAGTGGGGTTTAACACTAACCACAAAAATCCACTGAGGTCTTAGAAAACACTTTCTTAAGGGAGAGCTTTATAGTGAGTGAAAATGGAAATACACTCTGGAGACATCTAACCCCATTTGTGAAACAGGAAAAGGCACGAAAAGGTCAAGAAGAGTTAGACATGTCGCTCGCCCTGTGAATTGACCCCAAAAGCCAGCACCAAAGCAAAAGACTCATCAAATATTCTGCATTCGTTAGTCTTTTGTTTGATTGGGTTTTTGTCAACTCAGCACAAGCTAGAGTCATTTGAGCGAAGGGAACCTCAAATGGGAAATGTCCCCATTGGGTTGGGCAACTTTTTTATTGATGATTGATGTGAAAGGGCCTAGTCCCTCGTGGGCAATGCTGTGTGGACGTAGGTAGTATAAGAAAACAGGCTGAACAAGCCAAGAGGTGCACGCCCCCACGTTCTCTGCCTCAGAACCTGCCTTGAGTTCCTGCTCTGATGTCCCTCAGTGATGGACTGCCAGGTTTAAGATGAACTAATCTTAATCCTCCCCTACCTGACTTTAGGCCATGGAGTTTTACCACATCAGTAGGAAGCTAACTAAGACAAATCCCATATTTTTTGAAGATGTATTTTATTATGTTTAATGATGTGTATATACTACACATTTATGGGGGTGCCTATGGAGGCCAAAGGCATTAGATCTCCTGGAGCTAAATTTATAGGCAGTTTTGGGCTGCCTTATATGGATACTAGGAATCAAATTTGCATCCTCTTCAAGAGCAAGTATTGCTCTTAACTGCTGAGCCATCTTTCCAGCCCTCAAGCACCCCATATTTTTTAGGAGACTAGCCAACAAAGGAGGCTGGAGACTCCCCCAGTGTAAACTGAAAGATTATAGAATTGTTAGTTATTGGGGTGGGGCATCACCCCAAACTCCCTTTCTCTACATGTGAGGTTGGCATGAGTTCTTACCTGTACTTTTACTATCTGCATACAATAGAAGGATGTTGGATGATCATGCCATGGCATGAACACCACAATGCCACCTTGGAGACAGCAGCAGAATCCTACTCTTTCCGACTTTGGCAAAAAGCAGAGTAAGCTAGAATTTGACATATCTGCGAGCTCTTAGGATTAGGAGAACTAGACCGTGAGGGTATGAGAGGAGTCAGGAAACATGACCAGCCAGAGCCATGCTCAGTCCAGCCACAGGAAGAACTCGATGCCCTGGGCTCTGGGGTCAGCTCCCCTGACCCCATGTCACCTCTTGCCCTAGTGTCAGTGAGGAGCCTGTCACCAGCTAATGCTGGAACTCTGTACCTGGGGACCAGGTCCCTGGTGTTATCAGCTGTTGTGTCAGGGAGACTGGAGCCCACCTTTCCCTGTGGCTCATGCATGGGGAGGGGGGACAACACTGGGCCACAGATAGTGACCGGTCCCCTTCAGTGCACTTCAGGAGTCATGAAGGGCAGTGACAAGTCAGCCACACTTGCATCTGGGCAAGAGTCGTAGGCTAAACTCTTGGTCCAGTTGCTGACGGTCGCTTCCAGGGCAAGCGGCCATGTTAATGAGAAACCGTGGAAGCCTTGTCCAAGGATGGCCGGCAGGCTGTGTGCACTTCCGCTCTCTTTGAAGAACTAAAGTGAGCTGGGTGCGGTGCCCCGCCTGAAGTCCCAGCACTTGGGAGGCAGAAGCAGAGGATCCTGAATTTGAGGCCAGCTTTGCCTGCACAGCAAGAGCCTGTCTGAACAAAACAAAACAAACGGAAATGCTGTGATGAGCAATGTTGCCTCGGTGCCATAGGAGGGATACTTGGAGCCTTGTGTCCTGCATGTGGGATGTGGAGATTAATCCTGAGCAGTCCCTAGAAGATCTGTGGTGCCCTTCCCTGTGAGAGCCCCCAAGCCCCTCCTCTCAGAAATGAAGGCACCTGTGACACGGGGAGAAAATAATCGATCAGCTGGAGATCTCATACTGGCTGAGCCAAGGAAGGCATCTGGACCACTGGACTCCCAGCCCGGCGGTCCCTTTCCCTCTGCCTTGTAAACACTCAGTCACATGATGGTGAGGTGCCCAGCCACTCTGGATGCCTGATCTGAGACAAAGGCAATGATTCTGGAAATGATTGGCTTGTTTTAATTATGTGTGTAAACTGTCCAGTCAGCTTCCGCACCCTGATCTCCTCTTCCCTCCCGGGGCTACGTCAGACCCAGGAAGGGAGCCTCTTTCCTGCATCCCCTGTGTGTGGGTGCCCTGCCAGATCGGCCAGGGCAGCCCCTGAGTACACGCTCTCTGAACCCTTCCTTTCAGCTCAGGCCTGCCTTCCATTCTTTCCTTCAGGCCTCCCCGTAGGAATCAGAAACTCCCAAGCTGACATCCTAGCTCAGTAACTTGGAGGTCAGATGAGCTCCGAGCCTCTGTTTTCTCGTCTGTAACATGGGAAGGCTGCTTTCTGTTTCCCTGGAGTTGTCGGAAGGCTTCAGCACCACCAGGGTCTATAGGGACGGCTCAGAGGTTAAGAACACTTACTGCTTTTGCAGAAGATCTCTGTTCAATCCCCAGCCCCCACGCTAGGTGGCTTACAAACAACCTCCCACAACCCCAGCTCTAGGGGATACGACGCTGTCTTCTGGCCTCCTCAGTCACGGGCATGCACAGTGCACATACAGACAAACGGACACACTGCACCACATACTATTCTTTAGTTCAAAGAAGCTTCTAGAGGAGTGGCTGGAGTACAGTGGCTTCAGTGCTCTGTCTCCTCCCGCTGCTCTCAGCGCTGACCCAACCAAACAGACAAACCAAAGGGCCTCAGCCAAAGGGCCGCAAACACAGCCAAATAAGTTCACTCCAGAGGGCGCCACCTGCCCTGTTGCTGTTCAATTACAGGTTTTCTGTCTGTCTGTTGTTTTGGTTGTTGTTTAGTTTTGGTTTGGTTTGGTTTTCCAAGACAAGGTTTCTCTACATCACAGTCCTGGTTGTCCTGGAACTCTCTCTGTAGACCAGGCTGGCCTCAAACTCACAGAGATCCGCCTGCCTCTGCTTCCTGAGTGCTGGGATTAAAGGTGTGCGCCACCACGGCCCAGCTCAATCATAGTTTGAGAGTCACAGATTAGAGGTAGGCTACCATAGCTAAAAATGTCCTCTGCACAGTCTTCTTTTTAACCCGGAGCCCCATTATATTGTGATTTATTGTCGCCTCCCCTGTCCCATCAGATGGTGGGTGGTTCCTCCTCTTTACCCACAATCCCTATGGCAGAATTAAGCACTGCCCATCAGATACTGAGAAAACTCCAAGTACGGTTTGCCAAACACACAAGTGATACTTTCCAGTGGTTGCCATTTATTCCATTAGTGACTGTATCTGAGGGTTTCTAAGGGTTAGGGGCTGTGCTGGGCACTTGGGGCAGAGGGAGGGAGGAGGTGGGCATAACCATACCACCCAGTGTGGGACTCACCACGGGGCACCGAGGATGCCAACCAACAGGGAGCCTGATGAGGGCTTTGTTTCCACTGCGCCACGCTGAACAGAAGAGAATGGGGGTTACGGCCTGGAAGCAGGAGAGGAATGAGCTTGCCAAGTGTGACAAAGGGTCCTGGCCCATGGAGGGAAAGCTGGTGAGGACCAGATGTTGTGGCATGTTTAAGCCACTAAAGGCAGGAGACAAGATTGAGGGCAAAGGCAGGGTGCAAACCACACACGTCCAGTGACAGCAAAGGGAATCCGTGGAAGAAGCTTCCGTTTGCAGCAGGGGGACCGCATGGAATGGTGTCTATTCTTTAACCTTTTAAATATTCACTTATTTTTATTGTAACTATATGGTGGTTTGAAAGAAAATGTACCCCCTTGGTGACACTTCAGGAGACGTAGCCTTGTTGGAGTAGGTATGGCCTTGTTGGAGGAAGTGCATCACTGTCAGGGCGGGCTTTGATGTCTCCTGTGCTCAAGCTATGCCTACTTTGAGACACAGTTCACTTCCTGCTGCCTGCGGATCCAGATGTAGAACTCTCAGCCCCTTCTCCAGCACCGTGTCTGCCTGCATGCTGCCATGACAGTAATGGACTAAACCTCTGAAACTTTAAGCCAGCTTGAATTAAATGTTTTCCTTTATAAGAGATGCTGTGGTCACGGTGTGTCTTCACAGCAATAGAAGCCCTAAGACAGCATGTTTACATGTTTTGCCTATATAGTTTCATGCACACCACTTACATGCCTGGTCAACATGGAGTAGTCAGAAGAGAGTGTTGGATCCTCTGGAACTGGAGTTACATGCGGTTGTATGTGAGTCGCCATGTGGCAGCTGGGAACTGAACTTGGGTCCTCTGGAAGACTGAAAAAAGCTCTCAATCTACGGAGCAGTCTCCAGGAGCCTCTTTGAAAATTTTATTGCGTTTATTGATTGATTGATTGATTGATTGATTGATTGATTGATTGATTGATTGTGTGTGTCTATGTATAGGCACACATATGCCATGGTGTCTATGTAGAGGTCAGAGGACAATGTGTGGTTGTTGGCTCTCTCCCTCCAGGGATCCAGCTCGGGTCATCGGGCTTGGCTGCAAGCTCACCAACCCTGATGTGCAAAATTTATAGCGTGGATGCTGGGTTACAGGGGTACGTGGGGCGGGGGTGAGGAGCTGGTTAGAAGGACAACATTCTTGCCTGGTGCTAGTGACACTGGCACAGGAGATTGAAGTGGGCAGTGCATGTTAGGGATAGGGAGTCTGTGGCATGTCAGTCCTGAACAACTGGGAGGAGTCGGATGCTATCTTGTTACAAAGCCCTTGCGTAGTGCACCCACACGGGCAGTAGTTACTAGTGACCATCATGGTGAAAGAGATGGCTAAGAAAGTTAGCCGAGCAGACGGAACCCCTCCCGACTCTGAATCAGTGGCTTCCAGTCACCCTCACAATTATCAGCATTGCCATTTAACAGACAGAACCCATTTCCACATACAAACGTGCTTCCGTTGAGTCAAGAGTAGGATATCTGGGACCCCCCCCCCAATCCTTGGTCCCCAAGGAAACCACAGCCATGGAGAACAACGTTTTAGAGAAGCAAGATGTCCAATCCACCACTCTCTTTCACTGGCCACTAATTAAGGCTCTAGATTTCCAGAGCCCCATCTGGAGAGACATGCATGTGCACACACACATGCACACATATGTGCATGCACAGTTGCAGACGAGCTGACCTTTCTAAGCAGCAAGCAAGCATCAGTCAGGGTGATACACAGCTGACACTCTTCCTCAGAAGCCACCTGCGCCTGTGGTGGCCTCGGGTGACACCGCATTCAGATTTGGTGGTCAGTTAATAGCAGAATTCTTCCCCTTGTGGCCTTGTCTCCCAAGCCGCAGACATGCAGTCAGGAGAATTAAGATGAAGGGTAGAGCTCTGTGGTAGGGCACTTCCCTAGGATGTTCAATACCCTGTGTTCAGTCCCCAGCCGGGGGAGCGAGGGGACAGTCTTAACCCTCTGAGGGTTTCTGTGTGGTGACAAAGCCTTGTCCCCTTAAAAAGACTTGTCCTTCAGGAATAAGATCTGGGAGGCTGCTCTGGAAGAAGTTATGGGTGTACCAGCGAGGAAAAAAGTAATTTCTATCTGACCAAAAATAACCTAAGCACATCTTCCTATAGAGCGCTGGCCAGCTCTGAGTCTGATTTACTGGCCTGATGTCATGCTTCCCCATCCCACGGCAACCCTGTTGAGCCCACTCTACCCTCCTGCTGACTCCCTACGTAGTGGGTCTCTCCACTTATATTCACTATATGTTTGCTCAAGAGTCGTGCTCTTAATTTGTTAAGATATCATGCAGCATCCGAGAGAGATGGCTTGCTGGTTGAGAGCACTGGCTTCTCTTTGAAGGGGACTGGGTTTCATTCCCAACGCCCACAGGGCAGCTCACAATGACCTGAAACTCCAGCTCCAGGGAATGCAACGTCCTCTCCGGTCTGCAACGGCACCCAGCTTATAAATGGTGCCATGCATGCGTGCAGGCAAAATGCCCATATGCTAAAATAAATTAATAAAATGCTTAAGTTGTACATCAGTCCAGGTGTAGTAGTATACACCTGTAATCCTAGCGCTTAGGGGACTGACACAGGTGGGTTGCTGTGAATTCAAGGCCAGGCTGAGCTGTATGGTAAGTTCCAGGCCAGCCTGGGCTATAGAGTGAGACCCTATATCAAAACATAAATACACGCCTGTATACACACACACACACACACACACACACACACACACACACATATACAAAGACAAATTTAATTCATAGAACAGTTGTCATTTTTAACAGCTTGTGTGTGATGTTCCATTTTGTGGTTAACAATTAGCTAACCTGTCACCATGACCTTAAACACTTAGGACGGTTCTGGTTCTGTGTTCTGTTTTGTGGTTAACCGATCTTTAGTTAACCAGTTTCCCTAGCCTTAGATGCAAAGGAGAGTCTGGTTCTGCAGCTGTGTGACTTAATTCTGCAGTGGGAACCTTCCAGTCCTCTTCATTTTTTTAAAAAATTGCATTTTATATATTTGTGTGTGTGTGTGTGTGTGTGTGTGTGTGTGTGTGTGTGTGTGTGTCTGTGTGTGTCTGTGTAGGGCACACATGGCATGTGTAGAAGTCAGAGGACAACTTTTGGGAGTCTGTTTCCTCCTTCCACCATGTGAACCCCAGTAAGTGAACTGAGGTTGTCATGTCTGGCAGCGTCTGGGGCGTCTCACCAGCCCAACATCTCTGAGCATAAATTTTTTTTCTGTAGTTTGTATTTATTTCCTGCCGATGATCACCTTTTCAAATACAGAATTGACAGGTAACACAGTGTGAGCATATTTAAGACACGCAATTACGGAGCTGAGGAGCGTGTCACACAACCAGGATGGACGGGCTTTCCCGGGAGTGAAAGCAAAGAGCTGGACCTCAGGGGGGAGGGAACGAACAGGCTGGGATGTGAATCTGGGACCTGGGAGGGGCTTTAACCAGTTGCAGCTCAGTGTCCTGAATTAGACACTCAGAGAGGAGAGGGGCCATTCACACAGTGAGATGCCTGAAGAGACATGTCAGGACCCGCGTTCTTAGGGAACGAATTCAGGGCAGCGGGTCTGGGAGGGGCTGACAGAGCGAGCGCCTGTGAAGGCTGGGCCAGAACAGGGCAGACAGGCATGGGAACGGGGTGGGGTGGGTGGGGGAGGAGCTACGCAGGGAGGCGGGGTCTGGGCAGTGGAGCTGTGATCAGTTTGTCTCCATAGTATTTGCTCTGTATGCTTTTCCTTCCCTTTTTGTCCATTCTTCTTTTTTTTTTCATTCATTTATAATCTATGATGTGGTTTCTTAGCACACTGCAAGGCCTGCAGATCACTCACAGAATTTATTGCAGTCGGGATAGAAGAGACTGATCTGCCAAGGCCTAGAACTCACATCCAAGAAAACCAACAACACCACTGAGAAAAAAGGAAAAAAAAAAAAAAAAAAAAAAGACACAAGTCCACATTCCCGGGACGTGATCGGCCATTCTTACAAAATGTGCCAGACTAAATTGTAGTGGCTACTCTTCATCTCTGTGTGCACAAAACCCTCTTGTGCGGCTTTGCCAAGAGGACGGTTCAGCATCCTGGACCTTACAACTAACCCCCCACTGAGTTCACTGCCTGGCTCAGGACCCTTGTCTGCCGGAAGGTTTGGCTGACTTTTGTCTGAACCTCTAGGGAGGGGTTGAAGAGGCTCCTGACCCACAGGTGCAAAAGTCCAAGCTCAGGGGGGTCAAGTACTTGGCCTGAAGCCGCCTGGCTGTTGGTTAAGCAACCCCACCCCACAAAGAGCCTGCTGGGTTTTGTAGGCACTTTTTTCCAGCTTGTCCCCACTGGAAGGAGCATTTCTGCTCTACTGAATTTCCCTGAAGGCAATCCTGGGTTCAGGTTCTACACATGAAACTAAAGAGCCAGACGGTCTTGTGGATAAGTAGACACAAGGCACAGATGAGCAGATTGACTTTCCCTTTGGAAGAAGAGGGTGCAAGCAACACTAGAATTCTGTAAAACCACGCCCCCTCTGCCCCATGGGAGTAGAAGCCCGAGAGTGTGAGTCAGTTTGAGCTGTTGCATGGGAAAGGCCCCACTGTCCTGCAAGAGGGTGGAGGGACCGTCTGGCTTGCTGTTCCTGTGGTGTGACGTTCCTACTGCCATCTGTGGCGAACTGTCATCACGGGGTGTCTTGAAGCACATTTGGCTCTTCCAGGTCTCCTTGGAAGTCGAGTGTGCCTCCGGGGCTGGGGAGATGGCTCAGCAGTTAAGAGCCCTTGCTGTTCTTAAAGAGAACCCAAGTTAAATAGCCAGTACCTACATGAGGTAGCTCACAACCTCTTCTAACTCCACCTCCAGGGAAACCAACACCCTCTTCTAGCCTCTGGGGACACGTGCATGCATATGGTAGACATAAACACACAGATACACGCACATCTATAAATAAAAATAAACAAATGTGCTACGATAAGATGAGGCCTATGGCAGCATGTGGCTCAGATTAGAAATGAGAGCACATCTTGAATGAGTTCTTTTAACAGTTAGGCACAGCTGTGAGACCCAAGACAGTGGCTTAGCCTTGAGTGGTCCGCAATCTATTGGGAAAAGCTAGTCTTGAGCAAATGATTCCATGCTGGGTGGCACATTGAGTTGAACACGGAGAAGTCTCACTGCTTGAGAAAACACACCCCATGTTCTTTATCACAGAACCAGAATGCACGGTGGAGAAGAGTGTCATCTTATTTGGGAATGTGACATGTGATGACGTTTTCCACCATACTTTTGTTCAGTTTGTGATATTTGAAACGAGGGTCGTTTATCATGATAGCCCTTTCAGGAGGTAACCCTCGGTCTCATGGTTTGACTTCTGTGTTGCCTTCTAGGTGGTCTTCGAGGCCTTGCACAATCTGGAGCCCCGTGGCTACGTTGTGGGGTGGATCATCGCCATCAGTTTGCTGGTGGGAATCCTCATCTTCCTGCTGCTGGCCGTGTTACTGTGGAAGGTGAGTCTGGTGGCCACGGGTGCCTGCAGATTTCCCACCAAGGACACCAAATCGCAGGCCTCCCCAGGGCTGCTGAATCCAGGAAGAGGTTCCCCTCACAGTACAGGTACAGAGGGGTCGGCACCCCCTTCAGGCAGAGGACCTCCTTTTGGACCACTTTAGAGAGACAGAGAAGGGACCGCAATCACCTCGTCTTACCTGCCCTCAGAAAAGCAAACCCATCCCGAAGGGTTACTGCTGATATTGCTTCAGGAGACCAGCCTGGAGCCCATAAGATGTCTGCTCCTGCATGGGAAACGATCTCACTGCAGGCGATATGTCTGCAAGCTGTGCTTTTCCTAGAGTCCAAGGTGACTGTAGCTTAGACAATGTTATCTGTGGCTTCAGCCCGGAAGGGGAATGAGAAAGCTTGGGTACTGTGAACTTTTAGGTGAACACTCATTAAGAGGCAAGCAGAGCCTGACCCAGAGGTAAGGAAGCTCACAACGAAGGCAGAAATGTCAGGCTCTCACCATGCTTTGGCACAAATGAATAACCGGTGCTCTGTGGCAAAGAAGTTGTTAAATGCCTATTACAAGAACAATCTCTAGAGTATTGTGGGTGGATGCTTTAAATCCAAATACTTAATTTCTTTGGGGTTAGTAAACAATACATATGCAGTGATCAAATGTGATAGCATTAATAGAGAAAAAAGAATGTTATATGGCATCCAGGGGTTATATCTTGGAGCTAAGTGTGATGAGCATGGTGTTGTCTCCGTCTTGACCTGTTTCTCTGTGTGCATAGATGTGAGGTTTTCTCCTAGGCTCAGCTTATTCTTGGACAATTCGTTAGTTAAATTATCCAGACATACCCTCAGCATATGTTCAGGTGAAGTGCCTCTCATGTAAAGCCATGAGTTCAGTTCCTGTGTGTGCACATTCACATGCGTGTGTGTACACATGTGCCATGAGCCACATGTGTGGGTTAGAGGGTCTACTTTCAGGAATCACTCCTCTCCTTCTGCCACGGACGCTACATGGATGGAAGTCTGCCAGGCTTGGTGTCAGGCACCTGTGCCCCCTGAGTCATCTCGAGACACAGTTTCTCATTGGCCTGGAGCTCACAGATTAAGCTAAAGTGGCTGGCCAGGAAACAATGGGAGTCTTCCTCTCTCACCCAGAACTGGGGTGTAAATGCTGGTATTTTTATACAGGTTCTGAATGTCAGAACACAGACCTTCATACTTGCCCAGAAGGCACTGTACCAACTGAGCCATCTCCTCAGCCTCTGTGGGTTTCGCTCTCAACCTGGAAAAATATACATATGATAAATACAATTTAGAGTGTGTAAACAGTCTGAAACTCCAGGAAAACTGTGTTTAACATACTTTTCTCAGACTGACAATCAGCTCCATCGCTTTAAACTTAATGGTACTTCCCTTGGAAGAGTATCTGGAGATTGAGGGAAATGGTGAGTTATACCTTACTGTCTGTGCTTTGTTGGTACTTGGGTCAGTATACACGCAGGCAAAATGTATGCTGCTTTCTGATACCCAACAGAGCTGACTCTCCTTGTTGATCTCCATAGCCTTCTCCCACTTCTCTTCCTGCCTCTCAGTTATGTGGCAAGATCTTGTTTAAGATGAGGTGCAGGAGATGGTTGACTGTTGACGGACACTTGATGACTATTAACACTTGATGACTGTTGACACTTGATGGCTGTTGACATTGATGACTGTTGACATTGATGGCTGTTGCAATTGATGGCTGTTGACATTGATGGCTGTTGACAGTGATGGCTGTTGACACTTGATGACTATTGACATTGATGGCTGTTGACACTTGATGACTGTTGACATTAATGACTGTTGACATTGACGGCTGTTGACACTTGATGACTGTTGACAGTGATGGCTGTTGACACTTGATGGCTGTTGACACTTGATGACTGTTGACATTGATGGCTGTTGACAGTGATGACTGTTGACAGTGATGGCTGTTGACACTTGATGACTGTTGACAGTGATGGCTGTTGACACTTGATGACTGTTGACATTGATGGCTGTTGACATTGATGGCTGTTGACAGTGATGACTGTTGACAGTGACGGCTGTTGACATTGACGGCTGTTGACATTGACGGCTGTTGACATTGACAGCTGTTGACATTGATGGCTGTTGACATTGATGGCTGTTGACAGTGATGACTGTTGACAGTGATGACTGTTGACAGTGATGGCTGTTGACATTGACGGCTGTTGACACTTGATGACTGTTGACATTGATGACTGTTGACATTGACGGCTGTTGACACTTGATGACTGTTGACAGTGATGGCTGTTGACACTTGATGACTGTTGACATTGATGACTGTTGACAGTTATGACTATTGACACTTGACGGCTGTTGACATTGATGATTGTTGACTGGGGACTTGATACAAGAACTTCCATCTTTCTCTAAGTCCATGACAGTATGTGATGTCTACTTTCTTGAATCCTGTCAGCTGAGAAACCTCAGAATTTCTGGTCACCAGAGAGTATGTTTTTTAGCATTAGAATGGCCACAAGTCACCTTCAGACACCTCTGCAGTAGCCCCCAACCTGTTCTAGCTGACCTTCCGCTTCATCTTTGTCAACTGGTTTCCCTTGTGTGCTAACCTTTGTGTAAGGCTTCTAGATCTGACTCTCTATCCTGTTCCCCTGCCTCAAGGGGACTTTTCTCAACTAAGCTGTTATTTCAGTACAAACATGGATTTGGTCTGAGCATTCCAGGAAGGTGAGGCACACACACACACATATATACACACAGGTATACACACACACACACACACACACACACACACACAGGTACACGCACAGGCACATGTATATACTCAGGCACACATATACATTAAAGTAATTAATTTTAAAAAGTAAAGAGGGTGACTGGTGAGATGGCTCAGCCAGTAAAGTGCCAAGTCTGACAACCCAAGAGATCCGACTCCCACAAGCTATCCCCTGTTCTCCATATACATACTTCGGTGCGCGCGTGCACGCGCACGCACACACACACACACACACACACACACACACACACACACACACAACAAATGACACGTGACACAAAAATTAAATTTTTAAAACTCTCGGTATAGCCTTCAGAGGGTTTTCAGGTCAGACATCATGGCTATAAGAGCATCTGGTTCCTACACAAAAGAAGCAAGTGGGATGGGGAGTCTTAGGAAAAACAAATGTCTTTGTTGAGGGCTGACTAATATATCAAGTCTACAAGAGGTTGGAAAAAGCAAGTGAAATGAAAGATTATTTTTAAGACCTACATTCCCTACACTGTTAGACTACAGACATTTTGTCAACTCTGATTCCTACATACACAACCTAAGAATAATGCATTACGGGTGTTGAGTAGCAATTCAATATCACACCAATAGCAGTGTGCAGAGAAGCCAGCTGACAGCTGGCTGAAGTCCAGTTCAGCATCTGACTTGTTAACCTCGCCAGTTTGGGCTTACCATACTCCATATGTAACCCCTCCACTCTCTCCAGGGACTCCACTGGCTGGCCCCTGCCGCCCAGCTGACCGGGAGGCATCTCTCTAAGAACATATGAGGGACAGATGGCCGGAGGTCAGGCCCTCTTCCTGTATGGACACATCTACTAAGTTCCCCTCTACCATTTTTTAATTTTGTAAAAGATTATTTTGTGGGGAGTTGGCGAGGGCATGTATTGGTCAGAGGAATGGGTTGTCTTTCCTCCATGCGGGTCCTGGGGATTGAACTCAGGTCGTCAGGCTTAGCAACAAGCTCCTTTACCCTTTACTGAAACACCTTGTGGACTCCGAGTTCCCTTTCAGAGTACCTTCTAAACCAAATGCTGGTGTGACACTGAGAGCTCGTTAGAGAAGACCGCGGTGCCTTCCTAGTGCACCCACACAGGCTTGATGTTCCCTGAGTGGCCAATGCCTGTGTACAGCAGGTAGCACTGGTCCCTTCCAGGTGCCATACCCAAGTAACTGGAGCTGTTCTGAAACAGACTGGAACAGACCTGGAGCTGTTCTGAAACCCTCTGAGAAAGGCGCTTAAGTGGCATGGAGGAGCAAACAATACTCAATCTCATTCACTGGCCCCTGACCCTTGTAACCCATGTCCCGTGTCCCGTGAGGTTCCTGCCTATCTGAAACAGAAATCCCTCTGGGTTCCACAAAGGCCTTCTCCAGGGCTAAGTCCCATCAGTCCCTGCCCTTGCTCTCAGCCCACCCAGCCTCCTCCTCTAGGCCCTGCCATTACTACTCCCCAGAACCTTCCTAAAGGGCCTGCTGATGGCCCAGACTCTCACGCTTGGCGGCAAAAGGACCTGGCTCCTACACAAAATCCACATCAGGGCCCCAAGCTAAGCAGAGCCCTGAAATGGATCCTAATCAGCCTCCTCAGAGCTGAGCCCTCCACGGACACTGGGAAATGTAATTTGAACTCGATGTGTGAGGATTCCAGTAGCCTGCCAAAGCACCACGCAAGGAGACTTTGAAACATGAAACTCTTTCAAGGGAGAAAACCCAAAAGCATCCCTTCTCTGTTGCTTCAGCTCCCGCCTGGGTTGGAAGACGCCCCAGCCCGGTGCCTCTTCCTAGAGCCCGTTTATGGGAAGGTTGAGCTGCTCAGGGGTGCAAGGGCATGGGCTAGCCTGTCCGAGAAACACCTTCAACCCATGAACGCCAGCGAAGCAGAGAGAGAGAGAGAGAGAGAGGAAAAAATACGCTCAGGCATATGCCCTTTAGAAAAAAAAATGCCTGCCCATATCCCTCCACCCCTTTCCCGAGTCTGCCCCTGCTTCTTTGCATTTTGCCAGACACACGGGCCGGCCACCCCTTCAGTGAAAGCGAGCATCCACTGCCCTCAACCAAGGGCACCTCTGTCTCTTTCCTTTTCTTTCCTGATTGACACTTTTCCAAAACCAGATGATTTGAAACAGAGTACCCTTGTTTTGCCAGGAAGAACCAGTTCTGCCTGGTCCGGTGACAGAGAAACAGGGTGCAGGAAGGGTCTGGCTGCCCCCACTCCCCACAAGAGCTACTTGGAGGAGGCCTCCATCAGCTGGAACCATTCCAAGAGCCGTGTATTCTAGAGCTCCCATAGAGAGCATGGTTCTTATTGGACAGCATCACTCGCTTCTGACTCACAACAAAAGTGCTCAGCAATGGGCATCCGCAGAGTGGCACAGACAATGTTAAGATGTGGCAGCCACTCAGAAGGGCACCGCCTTGCCTCCGACACAGACTGAGAAAACCCATCCCTGTTTTTCAAAAGAGTATATAGTTGGTCATGTGCACACATGAACACACACTTCCAAACACCCCCCCTAAATAAAAACAAACCATGTGCCAGTGACGTGTGGTGGGGCTGGTTTATATTTGGAGATAAATATTGATCGGATACTGTGTCCCCAACATCTTGAGATGGAGACGTGCTATGTAAACAGCCAAGTAACTAAGCAGTCCATCCATAAGCACAAGGTCCAGAGCTAGTCCAATGGAAGAGTATGCCCAGGGTCACTGGAACGGCTGTCCCAGAGGCACCCAAAGGCCAGTGCACAGAGAGGCACCCCAAGAGACCAGACGCCCTCAAGTGGGCTGAACCAGGACTCACCCAGTACCCACCTAACGGGGCAACTGAGAAGGGTCTGCTGCTTTGCCACTTTTATGGCAGGCCTGGAGGCACGGCGTGTTAGTCTACAGGAGCTATCTGGGAGCTACTCTCTGGGGTTACTGTTGGGACCAGAAGGTCCTCTGCTTCTCCCAACCTCCAGCTGAACAAACCTTGACGCTAGTCATCAATCTCCTCATAGGGAGGTTTCTCCCGCAAACAGGATAATTATAAACAAAACATCTGACCCCCTCCTGGAACACAAGCCTTGGAAGATTCCAGAAAGGGCCGGGGAGAAATAACTGGGTGGAAGTGTGGGGTCGAGATGGGTACAGCATATGCTTGTTATTAATCATTTCCCAGAAATCTCAGGGT
>JANBXA010000642.1:35825000-35832500 GCA_030556225.1 Cricetiscus sungorus
ATAATCCAGGCATGGTGGCCTATGCTTGTAATCCCAGTGCTGGGGAGGTAGAGACAGTCAGATCCCCCAAGTTTACTGGCCAGGCTGGCCTTCTAAGCATGGGCCAGGCCACTGAGAATCAACGTGGAACCGGGCAGTGGTGGCACACGCCTTTAATCCCAGCACTCAGGAGGCAGAGGCAGGGGGATCTCTGTGAGTTTGGGGCCAGCCTGGTCTACAAGGCTACACAGAGAAACCCTGTCTCAAAAAAAGAAAGTGGATAGCTCTGAGGAACAGCATATGATTCTGACCTCCATGCACCAGCACATTTATACATATATACATACACACACAAATACATAAACACATATACACATAAGCATATAAACACATACACACAAACGTAAATACATATGCACACTATACACACAAACACATGCACATAAACACACACACATAATCACATATGCAGATGTACACATAAACATATAAACACAAATGAACACAAACACATATGCAGGAGAAAAAAAGAGCACATAGCTCAAGAAATTCTGGCACGCCCCATCCAGTTGTCAAATCCTTTATGGACTATAGCCTGTCACAAATGCCCAGAAGAATGCAGCTTTTTCCAAATTTGATTGACCAGGACATATTTATCGTTTTCTTCACTCAAAAAAAACTTTAAAAACCACGCAGTAACTTGTGCTCCCCAGCACCTGGTTTGGGGAACAATTTTCCTGAGGCTCTTCAGTGAACAGCTTGCTTGCTGGGAGCTAGACCACAGGAAGTCAGTGCGGTTTGAAAAGTGGTTCCAAGTAACTCTTTGCTTGCTAATAACATTCTCGCCTGAAACATTCTCCTGGCTTCCCCAGGCCTGGGAAGGGCTGGGTCCTGACTCCTCATAGCTCAGGCTGCCTGAGAATCCAGCCAGTCCTAACCCAGAGCCTCTTCTACCTGTCTTTCAGATGGGCTTCTTCCGCAGAAGGTACAAAGAAATCATTGAAGCCGAGAAAAACCGGAAAGAGAATGAAGATGGTTGGGACTGGGTCCAGAAAAACCAGTGACCCGCCATGCCGTGCCAGTCGCGTGATGCCCTCATGTTCCCATCACCAGCCTGTGGTCCCTGATCTTTGTATCTTCCATATTTGGAAGAAAGAAATCTTCTCCAGATTTTTCGGAGGCCCCACTGATGCTGTTCTCTTCCTCATCCTGTCAAGCCCGGTGCCGACCTGAGATGGTCACCTCCAGCCAGGTCACATGACTGGGGCCACCACCACTTTCCCTTACAAACTCAGAAAAACAAGCTACAGAGCAAAGCAATATTTATGGATACAACATTGCGTGATCAACCCTCAGGGGAAAACTGTTACCTAAAAGTATTTTTTATAAATGTAAGCCTTTTATATTGATCGTGTCTTTATATTTGTATCGATGTTTTATTGTTTCTATTAAATAGTTCTATAATTCACGCAAGCACTGAAATCTTGGACATACATGTACCTGCATACAAATTTTAAAAGAGAAAGGACTTATTGTACTATGGAACTTGCTGTTTGAAAAAAAAATGCAGATAAAATAAACAAAAGAGACCTCAAGAAATGAATCCACCAAGCTGGAAGTACTGCAAAAGCACCATGGTTCTGGCAAGACCACCTAAGACATTTCCCATTGTTAGCACCTGGAGTCAAGTTCCCGAGCACTTGAAGTATCAGTGCTTTCCCTTACGGACCCCTCACTGGGAGATTCCCAACAGGAGCTGGGATGGAAAGCCTGGGTTCCTCACTGCGGATGCTCTGCCCCACCCTATGATATGCACCAGGCACTTCACTCTCCTCCCTCCAGAGTCAGCAAGCATGGTATAGACAACTGGTCAACCTCAGGATCACATCTCATCCCAGACACTGTGCACCAGGATTCAAAGCCCAGGACCGAAGCTGTGCTTTCTCAGCAAAGACCTGTGTCTGTGTCTGTGTGTGTAAGGTGTCACCTTGTGATGTAACTTCAGTTCAAGGATCTCCATTTACTCTGTCACTCTTGCTGTCCCCAAATAGTGGTATTGCAGACTCCTTCCCAGAGAGGATAGCCCCACTTAAATTATGTTTTATGTCTTAGGTGGGATTCTCAAGAGTCAAAACCTGGAATAAAGACTTGGGTGCAAGTAAGTTATTGAGGAAGTTTTCCCAGAAGCTAGCAGTGAGGAAGTAGGAAATAGAATATAGGAGAGTAGGGGACTCCAAGAAACAATGTCACTTTAGGAAACAATCCACAAGGTGGCTTCAGCCTAATTTAGATCTGGTTGGCAAATCAGGCTCAGAGTACCTTGACTAGATGTCAGGAAACCAGGCTTCTATGGTCCCATGCCTGCTGGGGATATAAACTTTCTGCCCTTTGTAGTTGCTGACAAGATGACTCTGTCCTCTAGAGGACGGCTTCTCAGGCATCCTCAACTGGGGAACCCCAGAAATCATGCAAAAAACTCTGAACCAAGAGCTTTGGTGTTTCCCCTCTCCCCAGCAAGTGAATGCTAACCAGCATTGAGAAACCCAAAAAGCCACAAGTCAAAGCTAGTTCTAGAAGTCAGATGTTGCATCTGACTCTGAAATGGCGACAGGGGTCACTGTGAGGCTGGGGCAGCCCAGGAATCCAGTGCACACCCAGTTCACAAATTTTATCAAAAGAAATAAGGAAGTCTTGGCTTTACCAGCCACATACAGCCTGGACTGTGGGTCCAGCACCGTGCAGGATGCTGCTGACCCCCAGAGAACACAGCCTCAGGGTAGTCAGCCATCCCACAGTAGGTGTGGAGTGTGGATTCTCCATGAACCCCATTTGCAGCTGTCCTATGATGATGATGATATGTGAATCATATCATAGTTTCCTTTAATAAAGTCATTTGAGATTCTTAGATGGTGAGATCTAAGTGCCACCTGCAGGTTCAGCCAAATGCATCTGTCCCCACCGGCCTGCTTCCTGCAGAGGGCATGGTTTCATCAGGGTCAGCCACACCCGAGAAAGTATGGACAGGGAGGAAGAGCAGACACAGCTGGAATCTGGCCACTTGTGCCCTGTCGTGAATGGTAAACCCTCATGAGTAGTCACATGTCACTAAGCCACTACAAGTCCATGAGGCTGAATTTAAGAAAAGTACATGGTCCTAATAGCCACCATAGGAAGCATCTTTGCCTATCCGGTAATGCTGAGTACCAGGTGGCATGAGAGCTAGCGGTGTGGCTGTGTGGCACCCAGGCAGAAGAGGGAGTCCATCACTGACTAAGAATTCTCTCGACTGAGTATCCAGCATCTTCACTCTGGCCCCTTCTAGGCTATCAGGTAAAGTGGTCAGGTGTGTTGATATGTCCCTGTTACCTCTCTCTAGAACATTCTTTTAAAAACCCACAGTATAGTCCATCGTTAGGTCTCTGAATCCGCTGTGGAAACCCTGCAGACATTCATTCTAAATTCTCACGGGCATTACCATTTGTCTGGTTCCGATTTTTCAGTTGTGTCTTCCGTGGTGTGAACCAGCTCTATGAACTGTACTTAATTAAGTGTTGGGGTTTTTGTTTGTTCCGTTTTTGTTTTTAATATGAAGAAGGATGCTTGTTTAAAAAAAAATGGTTAAAGCAATGTCCCTTAAAAAAAAAAAAAAAGTGCCTCTTTTCCCAGTTTACCTAGGACTCAGGAAAAGTCAGGAACATCGCCAAGGCCGTGAAGAGGTCATGCAGTGCAGGAGCACAGGAGTTTTAGCGAGAGGCACCTGAGTAGCTGACTTTGTGCTGACTGGCCCCCTGTGACCTGTCACTGCCGTCTGGGGCAGCGCTGTGGGAAGGAATCTCAGTGCCCAGGCATTTGGCAGGCTGCATGAAGTCCCCCACGCCATTTATGGTGTAATCTACTTTGCTAAAGCCAAAGGCAACATAATTCTCAACAGTCAGCAGCCGTGTTCCTGGGCCACCCCAGAGACCAGTCTATGTGGTGTGCTGCCTGTTGAGCCCCAGTGTGGTGGGTGTGGAAACGTTATTCACATTTATTCAAGGTGAAGGTAGCGTTATAGCTGATTGCCTGGGAAGCATACACCTACAAAAGGTACTACGAGGCATTATCGTTGAGGCACGGACAGCTCAGTCACAGAGTGTTTGCCTGACATATGCAGAGCACTGGGGGATCCATCCTTTAGTAAGCAAAACCAGCGGCTGAGTTTCCTTCC
Source organism: Cricetiscus sungorus (assembly GCA_030556225.1). NCBI lineage: Eukaryota > Metazoa > Chordata > Mammalia > Rodentia > Cricetidae > Cricetiscus > Cricetiscus sungorus. The sequence continues at coordinate 35,829,187 of JANBXA010000642.1, forward strand.
ACAATTCCCAGAGAACACAGAATTCCAATAGATGCGGGCTTTGATACAGGGAGCAGCGAAATGCACAGTGGCGAGTGTTTTCTTGGGTGATGGCTGAAGGGAGACTGCAGAGCCAGTGAGGCCAAAGGAGCCTTCTAGAATGTCTTCCGAGTCTTCAGCACACAAGGGGGACGTTGAGTGCATCTCCTGACGTGGTGCGAAGTTCTCTACAGCTGACCTCGGTTTCGCTTCTGTGCGGTGTGGTTTGCTGTGTTTGATGCTGGTGTGTATAGTGTGACTGGGGTGTGAGTTTAAGCTTTCTGAGTGGTTTGTTGCATGGCAGGCATCCCCACCCCCACCCCCGTCACTCTCAGCACGTCTGCAGCTTTATTGAGGTATGCACACTACCCAAGAGGGTTTGGTATGGGAGGGCTGCGCCTCCTTACTGTGTCATGTGTGTTCCGGTCACCTCTAGCTCACGTGCACTGTTTGGGAAATGCCAGGTTTACAAAAAAAAAAAAATATGTGTTTGGAATAAAACAAAAGAAAATGGCTTCAAATGATCCCGGTGTTTCTGACTGTAATTTCTTGGCTGCCGTAAGAACTTTGTAAGGTTCTGAAGAGGGAATTCCAGCACAGTAGGATGCAATTACTAAGAGCAGGGGCTGCCTGCTCCCACGGGATCACCCCGAATGATGGGGCTGAACCTGTCCCTGAGCCCAGCATTGGGACACCACCTTTTCTATGTATTGTCTGTCTGCCTGGGGATGTGCCTGGTGACTGTCTGTCTGGGGAGAAATAAACCCCCAATAAAGTGGGCAGATTTCTCATTACAAGCAGACCTCTTTCACATGTATCTATGAGTCTCTGAGCATTTGCACAGGCTAGCCTTAAACTTGCTGTGTAGCCGAGGATGACCACACTTCTATTCCTCCTACCCCTATCTCTGAAGTACTGGGCTTACAGCTGTGTGCCTCCACATCTGGGTTATTCGATTGTAGGAATCAAACACATTCTAAGCAAGTACTCCACCAACGGTACTAACATGCTCAGCCCCTCTGGAAGCTTTCTGCAGGATTGCTCACACATCCACAGGCTCACACCACATCATCCACAGGCTCACAGCACATCCACAGGCTCACACCACATCATCCACAGGCTCACAGCACATCCACAGGCTCACACCACATCATCCACAGGCTCACACCACATCATCCACAGGCTCACAGCACATCCACAGGCTCACACCACATCATCCACAGGCTCACAGCACATCCACAGGCTCACACCACATCATCCACAGGCTCACACCACATCATCCACAGGCTCACAGCACATCCACAGGCTCACACCACATCATCCACAGGCTCACAGCACATCCACAGGCTCACACCACATCATCCACAGGCTCACAGCACATCCACAGGCTCACAGCACATCCACAGGCTCACAGCACATCCACAGGCTCACACCACATCATCCACAGGCTCGCTCACACCACATCATCCACAGGCTCACTCACACCACATCTACAGGCTCGCTCACCTCATCCACAGGCTCTGCATTTTCTTAGATTTTAAATATCTATTTGCTGATTCCATCCTCATTCTTATCCCAAGTATAGTTCGTGCTTTGCACTTCCCCCTAGATAACTACCAACAGAGATCTACCTACTGTATTGCTCATTTCCAAGAGTAGCCTTTGGCTCTATAGAGCCCACTGGGTTTCACTTTCTGGGCCATCAGCTACAGCTTCCACATGTACAGACTCCATTGTTAAATTCACGCATGGGCTGCAGAGTGGCTGGTGTTAGACTCCCTGGCCAGTTCTCGTTCATGGGTGTGTGCTCTCCATGCAGCTCATTAATTGTTTATTTACTGTTGGCCTGTGCTTGGTGACTTTCCTTAGAAAGTTCCCTGTGGTAATTCTTTGAAGCCCAGGATGACGTGTGCTCCTGCAGAGAGCACCTGCCTTCACCTCTGCCCAGCTGCCATCTGGGGTCGGGCCTTGGGGTCTACAGGACCACCCATGGAATATGCACAGCAAATCCACTCCAAGGCCAGGCTGTGGCTTCCTCTACAGGGTGGGGCTACATCAGCACCCTTGCATTGTCCTGTGCTCTGCTCAGCACCGTGGCAACTTTCCACAGACTCTGTCAGGCCCAGAGAGTCCTGGGAGGGGGCAGCATTCCTGTTTCTGATTGGCTCTTCCGACACCTCATTCACTCACTCGTTCATTAGTTCATGGTTGGGTATTTGGCTGTATAGCCTGGGCCTGCCTGGGACCTGGCTTCCTCCAGCCTCACCGTCTAAAGTAATGAAACCACAGCCACCGTGCCCAGGTGAGCTGCCACTTTTTAGGCCACTGTGCCCTGCAAGACCCTGGAAACTGAACTTCCATCTTGCTAAGCTTTGGCTTAGGCTTGGGGTAGAAGTGACAGAGCGTCTTCCCGTGGGCCTCTCCACACCACTACCTTTGCTCAGGCTTTGGCCTGGGAATTTCAAACTTCTGTTATCTCTTCAGTGGTTGAGGCCATGTCTCACTACGTAGCCCTGGCTGTTCTAGAACTCACTGACCTCACATTCACAGAGATCTTCCTGCTTCTGCCTCCCAAACGCTGGAGTTAAAGGTGTGCACTGCCAGTCCAGGCTTCTTCGATCGTTTTAATGCGTTCTTAAAACATTTTACCCTTAGAACAACAGCAAGACAGCTCAGCAGGTAAAGGCACGTGCTGCCAAGCCTGCCGATCTGATTTCAGTCCCCAGGACCCTCATGATAGCAGGAGAAAATTCTTGAGGGTTTTCCTGTGACTTCCATGAACACACCCTGACATGGGCACTTGTACTCCAGGTCATAAGCCTGAATATGTACCTCCCATGCACCCAGCCTCCTCATCTGCATGTAGATATGTAACATTTTTACTATAAGAAAAAAAATAATAAACTTTAAGTATGCAGAAGATTTGAAAGAATTTTACAATAAGCACTCAAGTACCTGATATCTAGATTTACATCAACACTTTACTACATTTGTTTTTTTTCATATGCCTACCTATCTTCTTTCCATGAACTCGAGTTTTATTTTTATGATATCAAAATAAGTTATAGATGCAATACATTTTCTTCTGGGTGTCGGTAGATTTTTCTGTTTGTTTGGCCTGTAACCATTTTTCATCTATGATGTTTATTGGATTCTTTTGAAATCTGCCTGGGCTTTTTTTCTTTTTTTTTTAATCATCCCTAGATGCATGCTTACCATTCATTTCTTTGTGCATATTAAGCTTAACCGTCTCATGATGCCTTTGCCACCTCCAAGAGCGGAGGTCTCTGGGGAAG
>JANBXA010000642.1:35837500-35845000 GCA_030556225.1 Cricetiscus sungorus
GTTACTTGATTCTTCAAACTGTGTGCTTTGTAATTTTCATAAGAATGAAGACAGAGTTTGAAAGTTGTTTGTAACAGATGCTGCCTGTACCTGAAGAGATGATAAAAACCTAAGGACTTACCTGGAACTGGCTGTCCTGGGCTTTAGGATGTCAAGGCGGCAGATTGGGGGTCCTGCTTTGTGATGGGGTGGGGGTGGGGCAACAGTGTTGGCATCCGAAACAAGTCACGGGGCGCCTCTCACAGGGACCGTGGTGTGTTCAGTATCATTGTTAGCAGTGGAGGAAGGTGCATTAGCTCAGAGTAGATCCCCCCATAAAAGAACCTGAGACGGAGGTCCATCTGTCTTTATGGGGAGTGCAGCCTCGGGTCAGGAAGCAAAGGAAGGCTACAGGTAGGAGGTCACAGCTGAGCTTCTACACACCGCTTTATGAGATGCAGTCTAAGTTCAAAAGCGTCAGGAGGCAGCCGACATCAGGCAACAGCCTCAACAGTGTCACCTCCCACACAAGAGAGCTGGCTACAGAAGGGAGTCTGCAGGGGGTAAAGGGACGGGCACTGGCTTGTTAACCATCAGAGTTCCGAACGCCAGAGGCACCCAGCCACAAGCCCCTCCCTCCGACTTTCACTGCCATCCCAGTAACTATTGACAGCATAGCTGGGGGGGATGAGGGGGAGGGAACTCTCCACGGAGGGCTCGGAGCTTCCCGAGTGGCTTTGCCACCCGCAGTAAATTGCAACAATGTTGGGAAATAGAGTCTGGATTGAACTGACCTCTGCAGATCAATCAAATCCTCACACCCCTCAAATACTAGCAGCCTCTCCAGAGCTTCAACCGCCTGAAGGGAGCACCGAGGCCAGAGCACTGAGCCAGCGAATCATGTAAGCCGGCTCCCAGCTGCCCCCAGCGGTCAGAATTCGTCACTGCAGTTTGTCTGTTTTAACGTGTGGGTGTTTCCAGAAACTCAACATTTGACTTTCCAAAATAATGCGGGAGTGGAGGGGGTGGGGAGGGGGGGCACAGCAGTAATCAAGAAACTACGTTAAGCAATTAGAGGGGAGGGGCAACGGGAAATCAAGGCTTTTTGTTTTTTAAATAGAACATTCCAGCCATAAACTTACAAAGTCCAATGTCAAATAGGACATCTGTTTCAATGGCAGAAGTCTGGAGAGAGAGGATTACCTATGAAAAGTGAGGCGGGTGAAGCGGGCGGTTCTCTGCTCCCCTTAGCGGCCTTGCTTTCCCACCCCTGGTTACAGGCACAGCGCTGGGACAGTCTCGAGCCCTTTTTAACTGTGTTCCGTCGATTAGGATTTGTAAGCATGAGGTCTCTACAATTTTATCACCACTGCAAAAATGTCAGCCTTAAAGACTCCATCTAAAGCCAACAAAGGCACACTTTGGTCCTGAGATATCAGCGGACTTCTTGCCATATTTAATACGTTTAACTGTTACCCCAAACCTATCCACTTGAAGTGTTTTTCTTGTGTATGTACAGGTACACATTTGTGTGCATGTATGTGGAGGCCTGAGGTCAACCTTGGGTGTTATTCCTCACGGCCCACCTTGTCTTTATTGAAACAGGGTCTCTCCTTGGCCCGAAGCTTGAAGGTTAGTCTAGGCTCCCCGGTGCTGGGATTACAAGCATGAACACGTGTGTGTGTGTGTGTGTGTGTGTGTGTGTGTGTGTGTGTGTGTGTGTGTGTGCGCGCGCGTGGTTGTTTGTGCTCATAAGTGCGGTGCCCGTGGAGCCAGAGGAGGACATCTGGTCCCCTGGAGCTGAAGTCACAGGCAGTAGTGAGCCACGCCAATCTGGGTGCTGGAAACCACTAAACTCCCGTCTTCTGGTAGAGCTCTTCCCAACCAGCCAGCCGTGTCTCCAGCCCAGACACGGGGATTCTGCCTGCTAAAAATGTTAACGCTTGTTTTCTTAGCCATCTACAGTGGTGTTCTTTTCAAAGAAGCCAGTGATACCAAACAAACTACTTCAATCCTGGGGGGAAGAGAGGGAGAGAGAGAGAGAGAGAGAGAGAGAGAGAGAGAGAGAGAGAGAGAGAGAGAGAGAGAGAGAGAGAGAGAGAGAGAGCACGTGCTATAAATCAGAAAGAATAAGAAGGAAGTTTTCATCAGCTCTAATTGTTCTCTGGGCCCTGATTTAAAATACCTGCGGTATCAGCTACAAAGCCATCTACGTTATTTGGCCACAGCACTCTGTTTAATGAATTGTCTGTTTCCAAGCTCATTTTATTAACATAGATTATATGTCAGGGGCTGCATGTAAGATCCGTGATGCTCTCTGAAGACATCCTGAATTTCAATTTCAGTTTAGAAGACTAGTTTTCTGTCACTGTAGATCTACAGTTACTCAATAAATTACTTTTGCTAAATGCCACTGAAAAGTTCCCTAGCTGAGATATTTGGCTTTCTTATCACAAAGCATGTGACGGGCCTTCCCCGGTGGCATGAGTATCGCCATTTGTCATGGAACCTGTGCTTCCCCTCCACTGGGAGCAGTGGTTTATTAACTGTCAGTTTGTAAAGCACTCTCTGGGACGGTCTGATGCAAGATAAAAAGAGTGCACACGTATTTCACTATCTTAGCAAGCACAGTGTACTTTATCCTATCGATAGGAATTCTAGTGAGAGGCCCTGAGCTCCACCGCAGGTGGCTAGTGATAGTCTCGGAGTTTGGGGGCTCTCCGTCCATTGTCACCTTTGATTGCCACTTATTATAGGTTTTGTGTGGTTATTTAACTACATCTATTTTTATAGTTACTATGGTAATGCCATTACTATAGGCATTTAGCAATATTAATATCCATGACATACCAGTTTTAGTGGATGTATTTTCTGTTGCTTTCTGGAGAGAGAACACATTTTGACCATTTATTCCCCATCTATAAACATTTATTCTGAACAAATATTGACCTAATATCACTTACACCCAAAGCCCCCTGCTTATGGCCTGAATAAACAGACATGCTCACGGCAGACTTGAATCTGTTTCATAAATTTGTACCTCGAGGCAGTAAAATAGATGACCAAGGGTGGGCATAGAATATTCTTTGTGTGTGTGTGTGAGTGTGTGTGTGTGTGCATGTGCGCGCGTGCGCGCGTGCATGTGTGTGGGTGTATGTGTGTGTGTGTGTGCACGTGTGTGTGCACGTGTGTGTGCGTGCATGTGCGTGCCTGTGCGTGTGTGCAGGTATGCATGGGTGCATGTATGTAAGTATAGACCCATTCATGCATGAGGAGACCAGAGCTCATACATGTCTTCCTCTCCCCCTTGCTTAGGCTTGGTTTTGTTTGTCTTTTGAGGCAGAATCTCTCACTGAACCTGGGGCTCACTGGCTGCAAGGCTGGGTGGCCAGAGAGCCCCAAGGATTCCACCCCCCCCATCTCTGCCTCCTGTGCACGAAATGTAAGCAACACTAACCCTCTCCTCAGATCCCGGTGACAAACTAAAGTATGACATCACCTGGTCCTCCTTGGGGAACTAATGAGTTTACTTGGCTTTACTTATGAGCTTGGAGGACCCCAAGCAGCTGCACTGAAAAGTCTTCTCCCAGCGGGATGCTGGCCTCCTGGTAGCCACATAGATTGAGTACCCCACCCCCATTAACCTCCTCCAGCCCATCCACTCCGTCACCTCCCAGGACCACAAAAGCCACGTGCTGGCTGGGAGGTACAGGAGGGAGTGGCTGAGGTCAGGTGAGAGTCCAGTGACCATTGTCACACCCCTGTCTGGGAGGGGATGCCAGCAGTCTACATTCCTGCCCTGAGGATCTCCTGCAAAGTGTCCCTGAAGGAAGTGGCCGCTGGGTGGGTGGGTAGCGCTGTTCAGCACATTCCCGGCAACTGAGACCATAGGTGCTGGCACAAGGGACCTGGCTTTTACCGGAGCACTGAGAATCTGAACCCAGACTCCCAGGCCTCCCCAGCAATGACGAGCCATCTCCCTAGGCCCAGAATACTCTTTGTTGGGCATTTACAGGCGGAGTTGTCAACACAGATGCCGCACAGGACCTTAGCAATGCAAAGGTCAGGGGGTAGGCGATCAGACATAGACAGGAAGGCATCGTACTGGAGACTACCAGGCCTGCTGAATAGGGGATCTACACAGTGGAGAGATAGGCTCATGGACTCAGATCCTGCCAGTTTCCCAGAGAGGGAAAAGGTGGAGTTCTGGGTAACATGGAAAAGGTTTTCTGATGGCGAGACAGGCTCCGATATACCTAAAAACAGGAGCTGCTGCTAGATGTGCAGACAGCTTTTCACACCGTCATGACTGACAACAATACCTGCTATATACCGTAGACTATAGGAGTCAGCATTTCACACCATCATACCTGAGTTTTGAATGATGTCTCCCATTTTGCAAGTTGGAAAGTGCTTTTAAAAAGAATTAATACTGCAGCTGGAGAGATAGCTCAGTGTGGTGGGTAGTTAAGAGCACTTGTTGCTCACGCAGAGGACCCAGGTTCGGTTCCCAGGACCTATATGGTGGCTCATGACCGTCTGTGACTCCAATCCCAGGAAGATCCAATGCCCTCTTCTGACCTCCAAGGACATCAGGCACGCATATGATGCTCATACATACATACAGGCAAAATACTTATACATGTGAAAGAATCTATTTTTTAATTAAAAAAGAAAAAAAGATAGGTGTGGTGGTGCACACCTTTAATCCTAACACTTAAAAGGCAGAGGCAGGAGATCTCTGTGAGTTTGGGGCCAGCCTGGTCTACATAGCTATTCCAGGACAGCCTCCAAAGCCACAGAGAAACCCTGTCTTGAGAAAAAAAGAAAGAAAAAAAGAAAGGAAGAAAGAAAGAGAGGAAGGAAGGAAACAAAGAGGCCAGCTAACCTAAGCAACTTCAGTAACCTCAGCCATGAACGCCACAAAGCCACGAGTGTCCACTCACATAATATACAGAGGCCGCACCATGCTGCTTGTGGGTTATCCGCACCCCAAATGCACAGCCTGAGGCTAACCATGAGGAAAGTTAGACCACACGACTGGAGGGTTACCCTGCAAACCAATAGGCCCCACATGCCTGGAAACTGCAGATCCTGAGACAAAAGATAGGGGAATACCCCCATCTTTAAAAGAAAGTAAAGGACAAAGTAGCATAACTTAAAATCAGGCCCTAGAGGGCGGTGGCACAGCCTTTAATCCCAGCATTTGGGAGGCAGAGGCAGAGGCAGGAGGATCTCCGTGAGTTTGGAGCCAGCCTGGTCTACAAATGGAGTTCCAGGACAGCCAGGGCTACACAGAGAATAAAATCGGATCCTAGGTCAGAAAGCCGACTGCCTCCTCTGAATGCAGGCTGGGAGGGTGAGATGATAATGAGGCGGATTCCCACTTCAGTCTCCTAACCTGATCACTGCATCCCGTTACCTAAGAGACCACCCCTGTTTCATTTTCAAATACAGTTTACTCGTAAGAGGTTGAAAGAGTAGCAGTCTGAGAGAATGTGAAATTAATATTTGGGAAATAGAGCTAAAGGGCTCACAGAAACCACATACACACACACACACACACGCACGCACGCACGCACGCACGCACGCACGCACGCACGCACGCACACTGCACTCTCCCTGTAAGTTTGTATTTTAAAATAAAAACAAACAGCCTGAGGGGTGACATTCTGTGGTTTGGCACTTGCCCACATGTGTGAGACCCAGGGTTTGATCTCCAGCATATTAAACAAACAAGGGAGGCCCCATAGTTCACGCCTGTAATTTCAACACTGAAGAGGCTGAGGCAGGAGGATCACCGCAGGTTTGGAGCCCACCTGGCTTACCTAATGGGAACCTGGTTAGAGAAACAAAACAGACAAAAGCAAATTATTAAGTTAAAAAGAAAGCGCACACTAGCCAGGTTGGGTAAAGAGTAGCGTGTGCCGGCCGCAGCGCTCACTGGAGCTCACTCCTTCCGCCCCTTTGCGGTCCCTGATCTCAAGGTGATTTTGTAGCAAATCTGGCTGATAACGGCTGTGGCCGATGCTTGCTTCGTGCATCTGGGACTTTGCAACTGGCTTAGCACCCGTGAAGAAACGCGGCGGCGCTTGTATAAATAACCAGTTCGACAATAAAGGCGTCGGATACACAGGCAGCCCTGGTCCTCGGGGATGGAAATTTTACAAAAGCAAGCAGGCGGTGTGGTCCAGTCTTCCCCCGCCGAAGGCCTGCAACTCATTAGCTGCCTCACTGAGGTGTAAGCGGCCGGCCTGGCCTCCTGGCTTCTGCTCGGCACCGGAGGAAAATGGGTGTCACTATCGGGAAGAATTGGTGTTTTGGCCACTCAGGCCTCTCTGAGAGGAACGGAAATGCGAGTTGGAAGAAGCCCCTGTGAGTGTCCTGTAAGCACTTGAGAGGCCACAGCCACCAGCCAAAGCCCCTGCAGCCTCAGCTCCCGTTTGCAGACCTATCCAAGGGGCATGCATGCCATCCCTCCAGGCATGTGATTCTCTTTCCTGCTTGAAGTCCGGAAGCCAAGCTCGGGGCCGTTCTAAACTCAGGGAATGCAGGCAAGAGTCACTCCACATGAAGAGCCGAACAGCATATGCAGAGCAGAGTGATGGATGTGTCCGTGAGCTGTGCCTTAGTCTGTTGGCATCTCTGTACCTCTTCATGCGTCTCAGGGAACCACAGTCTCACAGCTGTGAGTTTTGCTTTCTGAGGACACGGAGGCCCAGCAAACACATATCTAGTAAATTCTAGCTTTCAAATCTTTTACCAACACTTAAAAAAAAAAAAAGTGCCCTTCTTAGCAGCTGACAATATGTCTGTGTCTCCCTCCATTCAGGTTGAGGTTTTTATTTTTTAATTTTATGTACATGAGTGTTCTACCCACTGAGGCCAGAAGAGGGCATATTGGGTCCTCGGCTTCTGGAGTTTCCAGGTGGTTGTGAGCTGAATATCCATGCAGGTGCTGAATATCAAACCAGGGTCCTCTGGGAGAGCATCAGCTACTGAGCCATCTCCTAGGCCCATTTTATTATGTTTGATATTGAGACAAGGTCTCATTTTGCAGCCCTGGCTACCTGAAATGCTCTACATAAAACAGGCTAGCCTCAAAAAAACTTGCAATAGCTGGGTGTTGGTGATGCATACCTTTAATTCCTGCACTCAGGAGGCAGAGGCAGGCAGATCTCTGAACTAGAGGCCAGCAGGGTCTACAGAATGAGTTCCAGGGCAGCCAGGACTACACAGAGAAACCCTGGAAAAAAACACCCCCCCACCCCCCCCACACACACACACACCAGAATGCAGTGTTCCTGCAACCTCTATCTGTAGAAGGCTGAGATGGGCCAGGCACCATGCCCAGCTTCTGTTTTTATGTTTATCACATAATAATTCGCTAGATTCCTGTCAATGCCTTCTTTCTTCAGGGAGCTCAGCCCTCCCCTGAGACTTGCTAGCACAGTGCGTGGTAGCGTCAGGGGCTTTGGTTAGATGGGAATGCTCTTCTAGAGTTGCTTCCAGGGCAGAGGG
>JANBXA010000642.1:35850000-36025000 GCA_030556225.1 Cricetiscus sungorus
GCAATACTGAAGCACAGAGATTTAGTGTGGGTGAGGCATGGCTTGCTAGGCTGCAGTGGGGCTCCTTGGAAATTCCTGTAGAACCTTGGCCTGGTACCCACTAGGAGAGGAGAGATGTTTGCTGGAGAAACCTCAGCCACGTCCTAAATCATCCCTGAGACACAGATCTGAGGGCAGGTTCTGTTGTGCAGCCACCTGACCAGCCACCAGGAGTCTCTCTGTGTCCAGAAATTACTGCTCTCCTTTCCCTTTAGGCTCTGCTCCCAAAAGAGCTAAGAGCAAGGTGCCAGAGGCTCAGAGGAAGACAGGAATCATAAAGGACACACAAAACAGACGGGGACACAGGACCAAGACACAGCCTGGGGCATAGCTTCGAGAATGGAGAGCAGGCGGGGAGTGTCAGAGCTAGGCCATCCCCGGCAGGCTTCAACCCTTGACTTGGGTACCCACGCCACAAGCTTGAGGCCCTCTCTTCCATGCTCACCTGTCTGTCACTCCTCAGTCCCAACCAATAGGGTGTCTGCAGTGTGTTCTGTCCTCTCTGTCCCCACCATAGCCACCAGTTCCCCTCTGAATGCGTCCCTCTACCTTTCAGGCTGCTGTTGACCAGCTGTTAGCTGTCTGCTCATGCCATTGCCACTCCATCCCTCTAAACAAATCTGTGTCTCCTGTGTTGTAAGGCTTTGCTTGGCCATACACTGTCCATCGCCAGACTCCCATCCCAAACACTTTCTTCCTGGGCTCCTCTCTCTGCTACTCTCCATGCACACCGAGAGCTCACAGCCCTCACTGGAGTGAACCACGTGGGTCCTGTGAGAGTGGAGGCCAGGCTGCCCTGCACAGCGCTTCTCATCCCTTCCCGTCTGCTCCCGTGCCTGGCCCCTCAAGACCGAGCTCGCCACTCCTGGCCTCGTGTGGGTTGGTTTTCTAATCTCCCACCTTCCAGTCCACGCAGCGTTCTTTCTCAGGTCGTAGTCTCTCTACGCTTCCCCACAGCCCTGTTTTTGTTGGTGATGTTTTGTTCTTTGTTTTTTGTTTGTTTGGAGACAGGGTTTCTCTGTGTAACAGCTGCGGCTGTCTTGGAACTCACTCTGTAGACCAGGCTGGTCTTGAACTCACAAAGATCCACCTGCCTCTGCCTCCCTGAGTGCTGGGATCCAAGGCGTGCACCCCCACCACTGCCCAGCCTTGTCTTTTTCAATCTTTCCCGCTAGCATTAAGGAACTGTATTTAAAGAAGCTGGGGGTAGGGGTGTACACCCTTAATCTCAGCCTGAGCGGGGGACAGAAGCAGAATTAAGGTCGTGTGTCGCCACACCAGATCTAAAGCTGTTTTCATTCCAGTGGCACGAGAGTACTATATCATGGCGGTTTGTAAGGGAAACATGACTTCTACCCAACCTTTTAAGTGCTGCCGAGCCTTGATGTGGTTGACCTCCAATGGCTGCCACCTGTCCTCTGGATACTGGGGATGCTTTACTCAAATTCCCAAAGAGCCACAAATAGGAACAGCCATAGTCACGCCTGGCCTGTGGGAGAGCAGTGTAGCTCGGAGCCTAGCAAACAGAAGGCACTCAATAAACGTCTGCGGAATGGACAGAGACGGAGGAGTGTATCCATTTTACCTTTCCTCATTTCTCAGGTTCTTTTGTTACTCTTAGGTCTTTCCTTGTTTTGGTGTATTTGCTATTGTTTAATATTTAATTAGTTGATTCATCTTGTGTATATGGTGTAGCAACTAAGGTATAGATGTATACTCTCCTGGTGGTAGTCTGTGGGCACATACTTTAATCTTCCATCTGCAAATCAAGTCTGTGCCATCTCAGACTCTTTCTGTGATATTACACAATCACTTATTAGTTACAATGGTTAGGTCACTACATAAAAAACATATTTATAATCTTTAATATTTATTCCTAGAAATAGCTGCAGAAACATACCAAAACAATGGCATTATCAGGAGACATACTAACACAGAAGAGGGAAAGTTTCATAGGATCCCACCTCTAGGCAAAGAACTAATAACTGCTGGGAGAGAGAGAATTAGCTCCTCCCAGGCCTCCCAGGGATAAGCCATAAAGGTCATCCCATACCAAGTGGTATACACACGATCAAACAAAATGAACTCAGTGGGTTGTACTTATAACTTGTGTGTTACAAGTAAGGTTTTTCTGCCAGCCAGTCTAATCCCACTGCTGCACCAGCCCCAAATAACACAGAGACTCTGTATTAGATATAATTCTGTTGGCCAGTTACTAGTTACTTATTGGCTAGCTCTATCTTAAATATTAACCCATTTCTATCAATCTAAGTACTTCCTCGTAGTCTCATCTTACCAGGGAGAGGGGCTGGTGTTCTTCTCTCTCCTTCCTCCACCTTGGATCTCCTCCCTACCTTCCTCGTTCCTCCTAGTCTCCTAGTCCTGCCTAACTTGCTTGCCTATTGGCCAACAATGCTTTATTCATTAACCAATACAAGAAATATATTTATAGAATGACATCTCCCATCACTTGTGCACACATATCCATATACTTTGTGTATAAAAATAATAATCATGTAAAATGTATTTTTCCTGCATATATGCATATATACACACACACATATAAAACATAGTGTGTGTGTGTGTGTGTGTGTGTGTGTGTGTGTGTGTGTGTGTGTGTGTGTGTGTACAGTGCCCTCAGAAGCCAGAAGAGGGCACCACATCCTCTGGGACTGGAGCTGCAGTTGGTTGTAAGTCACTATGTGGGTGCTGAGAATTGAACCAGCTCCTTTGGAAGCACAATCATGGTTCTCAGCCACTGAGTCACCTCTCTGGCCCCAACCCTATCGTTTTAAACATGTGGTCCAGTTTGGTTTCTATAACTACGTAAAACTCTTGTCAGCAGTGACAATGAGACATGGAGGAAAGTGAAGACTGATGTAAGGTTGGGATGGGTGGGAAGATGGGTAGTATTTTTCTTTTTAAACTGAATGTTTTTGTTTGTTTGTTTTTGGAGACTGGGCTGCCCTGGCACTCGCTCTGTAGACCAGGCTGGCCTCGAACTCACAGAGATCCGCCTGCCTCTGCCTCCCGAGTGCTGGGATTAAAGGATGTGCCACCACCAACCAGCCAATAAACTGAATTTTTGAATGAACTGAGGATGGGAGAGAAAAAGGACTTGAAAGACAGAAAGCTGAGTTCTTCCTCCCAACCAGCCAATAAACTGAATTTTTGAATGAACTGAGGATGGGAGAGAAAAAGGACTTGAAAGACAGAAAGCTGAGTTCTTCCTCCCGTGATGTAGTATTTGTGCTGCTCCCGGCCTTGATGGGAGTGGCTTACTTACTGCAGTGGGCAGTGATCAATTCGCACACGAATTACCATTCAAAGTGCCCAGAATAGGCAATTCTGTGTGCCCACCCACACACGGGCCATCTCTATCACCCACCCCCACCCCACACCCAGGCTCAGGGAACACATGGAGAGGAGGTAGAAAGAGTGTAAAAACCGGATAGTGGAGAGAGCTGTGATACTTTTCCCTCTTCCACAGTTACCGGTGGCAGCTGTGGTAGCCTGCACAAGATCAGGCCAGGCAAGAATTCCAACAATGCATAGGGAGGGGCTGTAGGGGCCCCACACCCCCTCGGGAGCTATTGGCCATTAATGGCTGCCGAAGCAGGAAGTTACTTTTCTTGAGAAGTGTAGCCACTGGTGAGTTAGTTCCCCGTGCCTCAGTGAATGACCCCACACCCATGTGCTCAGGCTAACTGCAATCAGTAGGCCAAATAAATAAATAAATAAATAAATAAATAAATAAATAAATAAATAAATAAACAATCATAAGAGGAATTGAGATTGGACGCAGATGCAATGGGGCTGCTGCGGGGAGTTGAGGGACGAACTGATCAAGATACAGTGTATACATATATTCAAATAATAAATTTAAAAAGAAAGGGTGAGTGGGTGGGTGAAGCTGGCGGGGTGGGGGTAGAGGGACTTGGCGGGTGATTTCGGGAAGCCCAGGATGGGAGAAGATGCCCGCCCGGAAAAAAAGAATTTTCACTGGGGAGTCTCCCCCCCAAAAAATCACTGGTCCAGAAAAAGCTAAGCAAAAGACTCCGCCACATTTGATAATCGCTTCCTGTGGCCCTTTATCCAAATGAACAGCCCTTGATGCTCTCCCATCCCCTTCCTTCCCTTAGCCAAAGGAATCCAGAACTTCAACACAGGGCCAGGTGAGTCCAGATACTCCAGGCATCTCCTGAGACAGGCCAAGTCCCGGGAACTGCCTGGCTGTAATGAGTCTGCACCTGCCAGGGTTAGGGAGGTCATGCCCCGAGGGTGGACTGTTGGCTAAGGATTGCTTTCCTCGCCGAAAGGACACTTCACGCTCCGCTCCTGGCTTGGGTGCCCCAAGACACTCAGTGGAGCCCCTAAGATGCTTTGACAAAAGCAGATGCTCAGGGTGAGCACCTGGAATGCCTTCGCCATGCACAGAACCAGGATGCCACTTGCTTGGGTTGGGGACCAAAACGCAGACTTCTTGCCTAACTAAATCAGCAGCTGGTCCGCAGACTGGGCCTTCCTCCTGTTTCAGGAGCAGAAGTCCTGCCCTGGGGCGGTCTCCCACCGTGGGGCTCTCCCGACTCCACCGGTCTGCGGGCTCAGCGCTACGGGAGGCGCTTCTGGGACATTCTTTCCAACTTTGCAGGCGACCTCCGGTGCCAGCTCCGGGATCTCACCCGCTTGGAAAACTGACGAAGTTCCACCCGGCCATCGCTCATGAAAGCCACGGGGGGGGGGGGAGGGGGGAGGAGAGGGGAGGGAGGCAAGTGCGCGCGCAAGCTGGAGAGCGGGCGGAGTCAGGTTTTCCTCTCCAGCCCGCCCACTACGTCACGAATCTCAGGGAGCGGTGATTGGTCAGCAGCGCGCGCCAGCGCCCGCGGCCCGTCCCCTGCAGCAGTGCCCCGCCCACCGGTTGACAGGGATGCAAATCTGGCCTGCAAGTTGCAACAAGAAGGTGAGGGCGCCCAAAGACTCAGACCCTCCAAAACTGGTGGCTGTTACCCCAGACTTGGCAGCAGCCAGACGCCCCAAGTATCTGAGTCCTGGCCCAACTCCGCTCCCGTCCTCAGCCACCCACAACCTCCTTGCAGCCTCCAGGAGGCAGAGGTGCCCACAGCCCCTCGCCCAGGTGCCCAGAGCGCCACGTGCCAAGAGGTCTAGCCTCGAGGACGCGCGGTTCCGCACAGACTCTCAGCCCGATTGCTTATGCGGACTGCACAGCGCGAGCCGGGTCTGCAGACCCTCCGCGCGCCACTCATCGCCCCCTCGCTCCCGGGCCCAGAGCCTCCTCCGCCTTCCCCTACACCCTAGCTCTACACCACCCCAACTCCGTGCCCGAGCCCTTCTGCAGCCTCGCTCCCCGCTCCCCTGCGGAACCCTCCATTCCCAGTTCGAGTGTCAGGACGTCCCTCACCCGGAACCCACTGGCGACTGCAAACGTCTCCCACGGCGTCTGGCCTCGGGGCGAATAAACCTCCCTGGGCCTCAGCCGGCAATCCCGCTGCACCAGGGCCTCCACCGCGGGCGCCCGGCTCACCCATCCATTCCGCGCTCCGCGGCCCGCACCCCGATCGCTGAGCGCGCGCCTTCTCCGGGGCTCCACTGCTCCCTCCCACCGGCCCCGAGCGCCCTGTGCCCCGCGCGCGCGCCGCAGCCCTCGGCCCCAGACCACACCCCGCGCGCCGGGCCCCGACTCGGCCCCGCACCCCTCTCCCGGGCGGGCAGCGCCGGCGGCGGCGGAGGCTAGTCCTCGGGCCGGGACACACCCACCCGCCCGCCCTCCTCGCTTTCCTCCCTCCCTCCTGCGCTCCCTCTCTCCCGCCCTCCCGCCCTAGCTCAGCGCTCGCTCCTTCCCTCCGTCGCCCGCTCGCGCTTCCCGCGGCGCCGGGCCTCCCGCTCCGCCTCCCCGAGCGCGGCTCTCCCGGGCGCGGCTCCGGGGTTCATGCTGACAAGGCGGCGGCCGCTCCAGCCCAGAGGCGGCGGCGGCGGCTGGAGCTGGGGCGCGGGCCCCGGCCTCCTCTCTCGGAGCGCGGGGCCGGGCGGCGGGCGCGCCCCGGCGGCGGCGGCGGCGAGCGCCCCACCGCGCCGCGCCCCTGCGCGCCCCCTGCGCCGCGCCCCCGCGCGCCCCCCGCGCCTAGCTTGCGGGGGGCCGGGCCTGCGGGCGGCCGGCGCCGCGCGCACCCATGGACGGTCCGGCCATCATCACCCAGGTGACCAACCCCAAGGAGGACGAGGCCCGATCGCCCGGCGCGGGAGAAAAAGGTGAGGAGGGGCACAGGCAGCTGCCCGCGAGGGCGCGGAGCGCACCCCGCTTCGTCGGAGTTGTCGGTGTGCGCCCGCACGGGCGTGGGGGAGGGGAGCACCGGGCCGGGAGGGTGCGTGGGTGTGGGGTGCGCCCGGAGCGGAGGCAGGCTGCGAGGGTGCGTGTGCCAGCTGAGCTCGTGCGAGTGTGCACGAGCGGCCGGGAAGTTGGGGTCGGGTGCGTGCGCTGCACAGAGCTGTTGGAAGTGTGCTTGCGGCGCGTGCGGCAGCTTGTGGGGTGCACCTACGTGGACGCGCAGGCCAGCTGGAAGATGGATGGAAGGGCGTGTGTGTTTCCAACAGATTGTGTGTGTGCTGCTGGCGGGCTGTGAGTTTGTGGTCTTGTGCGGAGGTCTGTGTGCGTCTCACAGAGGTGGTGGAGTGTGGGCAGAGCCCAAGCCTGGGGACACTGGGTGTGTGTGTTCGCTCCTGGTGGAGTTGGTGTGCGTGTGATCGTGTGCCTACGCTCCCCAACTGGCAGCGTGGATGCACTGTGTCTCTGCTGTTAACTGTGTGTGTATCTGCCGCCCTGACCAAGAACCTGTGGGTACCCGATTGCACCCGGGCCTGTGCCTGCCGGTGCACAGCGGGGTCTTGAGAACAGTTGGTTGTGAAAGTGGGTGAGGGAGCGGTGCTGACCCCAGGGCACCACACACAAACAGGCACAAGCGCACACTTCCCTCTTAGCTCTTAGAGCCACCAAGCAGCCTGTGAGGGGTGGACGCCGAAGCCTGGCATCTCAGGCCGCTGGTGGGTGGGTGGGAGCTGGTCAGGGGTCCCACCGGCAATGTAGTGTTGCGCCTGGTTAGTTTGGGGGCCCAGCCCCTGCCTCTGTTTACTTTTTGCTCAGGGTGTGTTGACCCCTGGGAACTGCCTGGAGTGTCCTACAGGCTGGACGGACTGTTTTGAAGAGCCCATCAATCTGGCTTGGTTTAGTCTGACGACTAACTCTGGCTTCACCCACATTCTGCCATGTGCAGCACAGACACCAGGACCCCCCTCCTCTCCCCAAGGACCCGCTTGCCCCCTCCACCCCTGGGGCAGCAGTCCAGCACCTCCTGCAAGCAGGACCCCTGGGCCAGCCAGGAAAATACAGAGGGGATTTGCCATCCCATTTCAGTCCATATACTGTAAACACTGCCTGGTTTTCTAAGAGTAAAACAGAATTCAAACTCTCCCCAGAGCTTTAAAATCCCTGCAAGCGGGTCTGGTCCCAATCCCATGCCTGCCCGGGCCTCCGTGGATAGCACCTGGGTGGTCTAGCCTTCCCTCCGTAGGGGCAGGGGTTCTTGGACCCGGCTGCTTATGTCTCTTCAGGGAAGGTTTCTAAGGAAACATCAAGACCGCTTGGTGAACTCAGTGTTCTTCCCTGCCGTGGACTGTGAGTGTGAACCTTCAGCTCTTGTTGCAAGAGGTGTGGCAGGCAGCGAGGGATACTTGTCAATACCTGGGCCCTCTTGTGGCTTCCCTCCTCACGCCAGGAGCAGGCAATCTTGCAAATGCCCTGTCCCCTGACTGCTCTGAAGCAGCTAGTCTACAAGCCAAACCTTGTACTTGTTACTGGAGGTGCTTGCTCTGTTGGGCTTGTTGACATTGCTATTCTGTACAGGCTTTTCATATCTTCAGCGGCCTATTTTTGTTTGTTTTCAGCGTGAGATTGGTTACTTGTTAACTGATTAGGGGAGTTCCTTGCCTAGGGTGGGGTGCCTGGCTAGTAAAAGCACTAAAATCCCACTGACATGAGTTTTTAGAAGTTAATATAATTTTGATCATATGTGATGTAACAAAATACTTGAGAATAAATTTTTATTGTTTGTTCTTTAAAAAAAAATAGTTTTGGCTTGGCTGGGAGCTGGTGACGCAAGCCTTTAGTCCCAGCATTCGGGAGGCAGAGGCAAGCCGATCTCTATGAGTTCAAGGCCAGCCTGGTCTACAGAGCTAGAGCCAGGATAGGCTCCAAAGCTACACAGAGAAACCCTTTCTCGAAAAACAACAATAATCGGGCTTGTTCTTTGACAGCTCCACATACATGCAGTGTGTCTTGATCATCTCCACCCCCAGCTCCCCGGTCCCCCTCCAACACGTGTTCCTCCCACCTTCATGTCTATTTCTGGGAATCAAAAGTTTGAAACAGACTCTTTAGAATAATAAAAACCACCAAACAGGTTCAGAGGTGTTTCCAGCTTAAGTACGCTGATATCTTTAGATAGGCAGAGCATATTTTGCATAATTTAAATTAAGACAGACAGTCATTTGTTGTTGAGTATCGGGCCTGCCATGTTTGGAAGTGTTTGTGGTATGGTAACGATTGATGTTTTTTTTTTTTTTTTTTAATGTTCGCTTTCATTATTTATTCTGTCAAATAGGAATGGCAGTGACCAGCCACTCTTGGGTTTGAGGGGAGGGGTAAGAGAAGATGAGCATGGAGGGCTCTGCCCTGTGCACCAGTATAGGTTTGCAAAGGAAGTTTGATGTGCGTCATTGTCGGCTGAAGTACTTTCTGGCGCAGTACGTGTGGTGTACTCTGAGGTGGCTGTCCCTGTCAGCTCAGCGCAGTATGAGGCTACAAGGAACAATCCCCCCAGTCAATCTAACTGCTCCAACTCCCCTGTCACAGAGCACTTAGAAAAGTAGACAGGAGATACGGCCGAGAAAGCCATAGGAGAATAAAACTGAGTGACCAGTGAGCCATGAACTACCGTTCCCAGGTCATTCTTGTTAGGCATTTCAGTGACTTCGGCGTTCAAAGATGCATTTGGAAAACAGCTCCTCTCAGTAGACTTGGGAGAAAGTAAAAAAAAAAAAAAAAAAAAAACAAAACCAAAACCAGATATTTCTTATTTTAAGATTTACTTATTTTTATTTCATGGGTATGGGCCCTTTGCCAGTGTGTATGTGCCTGGTACCTGTGGAGGCCGGAAGAGGGTGTTTGCTGCCCTGCAACTGGAGTTAGAGATGGCTGGTTGTGAACACCTTGTAGGTGTTGGAACTGAACCCCAGGTCCTCTGTAGGAGCAGCCAGTGCTCTCAACCAGCCTCAGGAGTACAGTCATTTAAAAGCGTAATTTAATACTTAAAGCGCGAGGAATACTTTTGGCTGCAAGTAACAGAAAACCGGGCTTCCTGCAGCTTAAGCCGGCTCTTCCTTGATGACAAGCTGCTGGGGTTGGCTGCTGTGCTCTCATCAAGCAGCTCTGGTGTTGGAGCCAGCGTCACGGGGATTCTCTTGGCTCCCCCCGCCCCCGTGTGGCACCCTGGCTGCAACCCCTCCAGCCCCCCAGTCATTCTCAAGGTAGGAAAAGAGTCACTTTTAGCCCTCTTACCTGGAAAGCTGACCATTCCCAGGGGCTGCTCGGGAAACTTTTGTTCCTTCACGTCTAATTGGCCAGAACGGGGTCACGTGGCCTGCTTTAGCAAAGTCGAGCGTGCCCAGCCCACGTAGGAAGAAAAGAAGACCAAAGCAGCGGGGACCAGTGGCGCTGGGTCGAGCCCTGTGTGCTCAGCGCCGGCCACAGAGGAGTCTCCTCCTTTGCACTCGGATCGAGCGAGACTCGGCGCGGTGATGTCACTGCTGACTGCACCGCTCGCAATGGCAACATTCCCAGCCATGCAGTGTCAACAGGTGAAAGAGGCTGTCCGCCCTGCAGAACCAACGTCCAGGCCGCTGGAACACACGGGTTAAGTTACATCCCAAAGGACACATACACACACGTGACCTTCTGAGACGTTTCAAAGCGAGAAATCTCAAGAATGACAAGCAGTATGATCCTATCTTTTTTTGTTTTTTAAATCAAGTATGCAGAACTGAACAAATGTCTAGAAAGACACACACCAAAAATAAATAAATAAATAAATAAAATAGAATAAAATAAAAATAAAGTGTGAGGAGCCAGATGTTCCCTCCAGGGCGAAGGCTGAGTGGCGGGTGAGGCAACTTTGCCATTTTGTCTGAGCATGGATGAAAATGGAACTTCTGGTTTTGGACGAATCTTCTTGTTCTTGTTCTTGTTCTTCTTCTTGTTCTTCTTCTTGTTCTTGTTCTTCTTGTTCTTGTTCTTCTTGTTCTTCTTCTTCTCTTCCTCCTCCTCCTCCTCCTCCTCCTCTTCTTCCTCCTCCTTCTCCTTCTTCTCCTTCTTCTAAGAAAGGACATTTTTCCTAGCTCTTTGGAAAGAAATCATCTGAAGGAATTGTACAATAACAAAACAAACCCCAAGAAACCTCAATTAATATGCAGAAACACCCAGAACTTTCAACGCTGGCTGAACAGCTGACTGTTTGAGAGCTAGTAGGTTTTCTGGAGGTTACCACAGGGTGGTGTGTTTGTGCCCAAAGCACCCACTGACTCTGCTTCTCATAAATGTTTGTGGCCCTCAGTCTTTTACAAAATGCGATATGAAAATTTTATTTCATGTGCGTGGATGTTTCACCTACACGCATGTGTGTGTACCATGTGCATGCAGAGGCCAGAAGAGGGAGTCAGACCAAGACTGGAGTTACACACAGTTGTTCATTGATTGTCATGTGGGTGCTGAGACTTGAACCCCGTTCTCTGGAAGAACACATTTTAGTCATACCTCAGAGCCTGAGATGCTGACAGAGCGACAGCTCAGACAAGGTTCTTACAGCAGAGATGATTTCAGGCGACAGGACAGATTGAAAGAAGGTTCATGTGGAGATTTTGTAGAGGGGTGTGAGGCAGGGTCTCAGGCTGCCCAGGAACTCTGTGTAGCCGGGATGGCAGTCCTGAGCCATTGTGTCCAGTTAATTAAGTTTTTAAGGTAATCTTTTTGTAGTGCTTCTAGCTGTTGAGACAGGGTTTCCTGTGTAGCCCTGTCTGTGTAGATCAGGCTGGCCAAAAGCTCAGAGATCCCCTGCCCCTCTGCCCCCCAGTGTTGGGATTAAAGGTGCACACTCCACTCCAGACTTAAATTCCCCATGCACGACTTAAGCTTTTGCTTAGACATAGCTGTAAATTCGTAACTGGTAGTGCTAGGTGTGGTTGTGCATGCCCCTACACTCCGACTCCTGAGACCTAGGTCACAGATTCTGGGCTAACCGTGGCAGGGAGGAAAGAGAAGGGAGGGTGGGGGTCCCAGAGACCCTCTGTCCCCTCTGCCCTGACCCCCTCAGTGTTACTATTTTACAAGACTTTGAATGGCTTCACAGCCAGGGTGTTGAGAAGGGCTGTATCAAGGCAGATGTTACTTTACCAGGGGGCTCACTCCTAATGCTCTCTCTACACGGCCTTTCCCCTTCCTTGCCTGCTCCCCTCCTCAGCACCCTGGCAACCCCTACTCTGCTTTCCATTGCAAAATTTTGTCAGAAATGCTAGCTAGGTGGGATCAGACGGAATGCGCTTCTCCATTTGTTTCCCCCCCTCAGTATGATTGTCCACAGTCATTCGGTTGCTGCGTGTGTTAATATTTGGGCTTTTCTTTTCCCGTACTGTGTAATATTCAGTGGTGTGAACATACCCCAGTTTGATTGCTCATCCTCTGAAGATAATCTAGGTTATTATCTCTAGATTTGGGGTTAAAAAAAAAAAACCATATGAACATTTTAACTTAAGTATAGTTACAGGGTGGTGTGATAGTCACAAGTTTATTAGCATTTTCTTAAATTTAAAATAAGCTACTGTTTCCTTGAGTAAACATACCATTTTGCTTTTTGTTTTGTTTTGTTTTGGTTTTTTTTTTTTTTTTCCGAAACAGGGTTTCTCTGTGTAGCTTTGGAGCTTTGGAACTCTCTCTGTAGCCCAGGCTGGCCTCTAACTCACAGGGATCCGCCTGCCTCTGCCTCCTGAGTGCAGGAATTAAAGGCGTGGGCCACCACACCCAGTGCTGGGATTAAAGGTGTTCAGTGCCACCAACGGCCTAGCTCCATTTTGCTTTCTTAATAGCAAGAAGGCATCTATTCTCTAAAGCTTCTTGAGTACTTAATGTCGTCGTTTTAAAAATTATTATACTCGTATGTGTGCGGTACTTCCTGCATTGTCACCATCTGCCTTATTCCCTTGAGACGGGGTGTCTCACTGGCGGCTAGTGACAGGTTCCTGCTGCCCTCCAGGCTCCGTGTACTCAGCACTGGGTTCAGACTTGTATGGCCACATCTAGCTTTTTCGGTGGGTTCGGGGATTTGTAACCCTTCCCACCAAGCCATCTTGATAGCCTCTGTCATCACACTATTATAGACAGGAAGTGGTCACTGATTATATTTTAAGATTAAATGATGCAGGCTCAGAAATAGAGTGGAGTAAGACACAGAGCTCAAAAACAGACCCACACAAACATGCCCAACAGATTTTAAACAAGGGCACAAAAGTTCACAGGAAGAACAGGGGCTGTGAGGGTGGCACAGCTGTTAAGAATGCTTACTCCAGGGGCTCGAGAGGTGGCACAGGGCGAAAGATCTCTGTCTGTTCTTCCAGAGGACCTGGGTTCAATTCCCAGCACCCACATGGAGGTTTACAACTGTCTGTATCTCCAGTTCCAGGGGATCCAGCACCATCCCCACAGACATACATGCAGGCAAACACCAGTCAGTGCTCATAAATTAAGTAATAATAAATTTAAAAAAGAATGCTTAACTCTGCAAGCATGAGGGCATGAGTTCCAGTCCCCAGAATGGTAGTGAGAAATCCACGTGCATCTGTGTTGTAAAGGCTAACAAGGATTTATTAAGTTGTGAAAAGGGGGAAATCCACTCATGAATACAGGATATGGTAAATCCAGGTGCAGAGTCCTTGGAAAGCTGGGGCCTGACCACAAGCTGTTTCACTCCTGAGCGGGTCTGTCTTCACCACCCAAGCCCCAAGTGAGGGCGCCCTCTCCCTCCTTCCTTCCTTCCTTCCTTCCTTCCTTCCTTCCTTCCTTCCTTCCTTTCTTTTTTCTTCGAGACAGGGTTTGTCTCTATTGCTTTGGAGCCTGTCCTGGAACTCGCTCTGTAGACTGGCCTGGCCTCGAACTCACAGCAATCCCCCTGCCTCTGCTTCCTGAGGTACCGCCATCTGGCTCAGTTGTTAGATCTTTGATTCACTGGATTGGTGAAGTTCCCTCAGTCCTGGGTTCTCTGAGTTCTATAGATGTTGAAATTTTCCAGCCTCGTGAAATATGTCAGGGAGCTCTCTATCCTGTGTTCTGGAACAATTGTGTGGGATTAGTGTGCTAATTTTCTCATTGAAATCATCTGGGTCTGGAGATTTCTTTAGGGCAGTTTTTAAGTCTCCAGAGCCAATGTTTTCCAGTGGTTGTAGGGCTGTTTAAATACTCTCTCCCATATGCAAAGGCCTGTGGGAGAGCGGATTTCTTGATATTAGATACATTTCATTCATGCTGACAAATGCCTTGAGCCATCTGTAGTCTTTATTTTATTTTATTTTTTGCCGTCTTCCCGCTGTGTGCAGGACCAGTAGCAATAAGGGCAGTGGTCACTTGGCTCTGTGTTATTTTTTGTTGTTGTTAGTCTTGCTAGGGGTATCTTCGTTTCTGTGGACTTTGTCCATTGTTTTGTTTTGTTTGTTTTATTTTTCCTCTAGCCTCTGTGTTCAATTTTATAATTTCTTTCTTCTACTTGGTTTGATTTGGAATCTGGGTTTGTTTTGCTCCCCCACAAATTTCAAAGTACTTTTTTCTGTAGCAACCCCCACAAATGTTGTTATTTTCGTTCAGGCCTGTGTGATTGTTAAACGAACATTAATGCTTAGCGTGGCATCAAGTTCACGGTCTAACTGAGCAGAAAGCTGGACACAGCCCCCCACCCCCAAGTGTGGGCACCCTCCCCCACTGTCAGTATCCAGAGCCGAGCGGTGATTGAGGTTTCATGACCGCGTGTCGACTCGTCATTATCACCCAGCACAAGAAGGTACACATTAGAGCTCACTGTCGCCATTGTCCGTCTTACGAGTTTAGATAAAGGTGCGGCGATATGTGTCCACTGTTACAGCGTCTAACGGCTTGATCTCACAGCCCTAGAAACCTTCTGTGCTCACACCCTCCCCAACCCCCAGCCCCTGGCAACTGCTGGTCTTTCCTGCTGCCTCCGCAGGTTTGCCTTTTTTTCTAGAAGGCCATCTGGTTGGAGTCAGGGTATGTAGCCTTTGCAGGCTGACTTTCTTCACTTACACTGCGCTTAGGTTTCCTTCCTGTCTTCTCCTGGTTTAAACGTTATTTTTTAGGGCTTGGAGAGATGGGCTAAGAGCACTTACTGCTATTTTATAGGACCAGAATTTAGATCTAAGCATCCATTTCCGGTGGCTCACAAGTGCCTCGGACTTCCACTCCGAGGGATCTTATTCCTCTGCTCACACACACAGACACACACACACACAGACACACACACACACACACACAGACACACACAGACACACACATACACACACACAGACACAGACACACAGACACACACACACACTCACACACACACACACAGACACACACAGACACATACACACACAGACACACACACACACACAGACACACACAGACACATACACACACAGACACAGACACACACACACACAGACACACACAGACACACACAGACACATACACACACACAGACACAGACAAACACAGACACACACACACATACAGACACACACAGACACACACAGACACATACACACACACAGACACAGACAAACACAGACACACACACACACACACAGACACACACAGACACATACACACACAGACACAGACACACACACACACAGACACACACAGACACACACAGACACATATACACACACACAGACACACACAGACACACAGACACACAGACACACACAGACACATACACACACACAGACACACACACACACACACAGACACATACACAGACACACACACATACAGACACACACATACACACAGACACACACAGACACATACACACACACAGACACACACACACACACAGACACATACACAGACACACACACACACAGACACACACACACACACACACAGGAATTCTTTTTTTAAAGATTTATTTTATTTGTAATCCTCTCTCTCTCTCTCTCTCTCTCGTGTGTGTGTGTGTGTGTGTGCGTGTGTGTGTGTGTGTGTGTGTGTGTGTGTGTGTATGGATGTACATGCATGTGTGTGTGTGCAGGTAGATGTGAGGACTGGAGGTCAGCACCAGGTGTCTTTCCTAGGAGCTGTTTGTTTTGTTGTGTTTTTGAGACAGGATCTCTTACGGGCCTGGAGCTTGGAGCTCACCAATTAGGCCTCACTGTGGTCCCTGAATCCTAGGAATCTGCCCCCTGTGCCCGTCCAGTGCTGGGAATACAAGCGTGTGGCCCCACGCCCTGTCCTGAACCTGGGTTCCAATGATGGAAGTCAGATCCTCGTACGGCACAGCCAACGTTTGCAACGGCGCTATATTCCCCAGCCTCTCCAATCTGTTTTAGTGTTGGGTAACAGTTAGCTCAGTAGATGTACAACAGTTTAATTATAGTTTGCTTACTGAGGTACAGCAAGATTGCTTCTGACTTTTGACAAAATGAACAAGGTTACTATGAATAACCGTGACCGCACTTTGGTAGAGACAAGTTTTCAGCTCATCTGGGTCCTGAGATGGGATTGTTATGCCTGGAGTATTGAGCTGACTTTTAAAGGAAACCGCTGCTGTTTTCCAAAGCGGCTGTACAATCGCTAATTTTCATTAGTTTGATTATGATGTATCTTGGCATGGATTTCTTTGATTTGTATATTTCCAGTTCAATTTTGCTTCTTGGGCTTATGCCTCTTGCCAGATTTGGGGAGTTTTCAGTCATGATTTCCCGAGTCCTTTTCCAGTCCCACCCATCCTTATCCCCTGAGATGCCAGTGACACCAAGATCCTTAAAAAGAAAAATGTATATTTAGTTACTTTTATTTTATGCATGTGGCTGTTTTGCCTGTGTGTGTGTGTGTGTGTGTGTACATCACAAGTGTGCCTGTTGACTGCGGATGCCATCAGAGGGCTAAGACCCTCTGGCACTGGAGGTGTAGAGTGTTGTGAGCCACCATTGGGACCTGGGTCCTCAGCCAGGGTGGCAGGTTGGTAAGTGCCGAGCTGCGCCTCCAGCCTCCATGGTCACTTTTGTTGATATAGCCCTCAAGGCTGTCGGTGCTGTTCCGGTGAGTTTTTCCTCTGTCTTCCTCGCATGCTCTCCACCTTACGTCTTCAGGCAGGGTCTCTCGCTCCAACCTATGCTCACTAATTTTTCTAACCTAGGTAGTCATCTTGCTCCAGGGAGCCCTTTGCCTCCCTTCATCCCCTGTGCCCTGGGATTGCAAATGCATCACCATGCCCACCATGCCCACCCGGAATCCGGACCCTGGTCCTCACACTCGTGTGGCATGTCCTTGACCCAGCGAGTCATTGCCCAGGCCCCCAGCCACGTGTCCTCTAATTCTAAGACTTTCTGTCTGTCTGTCTGTCCCTTCCCCTTGGTTGAGGCGGTTTGTCATGGCCACGCTGGAGTCTGGTCAAGTATGCCTGTCGTCTCTGTTACTGTGGCGTTCCATCTGCTGGTTGCTCGTTTTCATTCCGTGTGCGATGTCCTGGGTTTACGTATAACAAGGAAATTGCAGTCAAAACCTGGAGGTCGTTATGTTATGTGGAGACTCTGGGTCGTGCTTAAGCCTCCTGTCTTAGCTTTCTCCCTCCGGCTCCAGCAAGAAAGGGGAGCCCCGCCTGCCTTGCTCCTGTTCTCTGCATTGCTGGGCAGAGGAGGGAGTCCAGTGTCCACGTCATGCGCTCTTTAATAAGCTACAAGGGACCGGCCTCATTATCTCCATGGGTGTTGAAAGCCCTGGCTCTTCCCACGCCTCCTGTGATAAGTGGGGGGAGAGGGGGTGTGGTGCATCTTACTACGGGCTGGGGTGGAAGTCCCTGCTGGCCATGTGGTTGCCACTTACATGGCTGGGCTCATTACCAGCCCTGCCCTGTACTTGGCCATCTTTGTTCCCATCAGGGCTAGTGACAGATGAGAGTAGAATTCGTGGTTGCTATCCCTCAGCTATTCGCTGGCCTTGATGGTGCAGGTCCACTGGGTTTGTGGTGGGGTTGGGGGGGGGGCGGGTAGTGTTTGGTTGCAAAACAGTGATTATTATCTGAAATATTTTGGTCTTGCTGGATTTCCCTTTAATCATCTGGCTTCTGGGTTACAAAGAGAAGGTTTTTCTGGGACACTTGTCTGTAGCCGTGCTTTGGTTTTCTTTCCCGTGCAACTCCTTCAGCAGTGGGTCTTAGATCCATGATGCCTACCTTGTCCCCAGGGAAACTCAGATTTCCTTCAGGCCTCATGGTCGCTAGCTGGTTTGCCTTCTCTCTGCTTTTCGAGATTCTCTTGTTTGTCCCTGATACAAAGTCCAGAGGGTTAATCGTGTTTAGCGGGAAGGGAAGGAAGTGAGTGCATCACCCCAGTCTTCCTGGAAGTCCCTCAATTATCGGTGAGTCTCGGCCAAATTACCTGCTGAATTTTGATTATGCAATGGTTTTGGCACAGGGCGTCACTCGCATGTAGCCCAGGGCGGCTTTGACTTTGCCGTCCTCACCCTTCAGGGCCGAGGTACCACCACGACCAGCCCAATCGGCACTTTAAAGACTAGAGTGGGGAAATTGTCCTTTAAAGGTTCCTTTCAAGGGTGGGCTCAGTGGATAAAGTGCCATCCACCAGCTTTGCAAGCTGAGTCTGGTCCCCGGGACCCACGCGGCACACTCCTGAACGTTGCCCTCTGGCCTCCACACGTGTGCCGTGCCATGCCCACCCTTGAAATAGGTAAATAAAAGTAAGACTTTATACATTTTATAAAAGGTTTATTTTATGTGTACAGGTGTTTGCCTGCGTGTACAACTTGCGTGCCTGGTGCCCACAGGGGCCAGAGGAGGGTGTCAGGTCCCTGCCGACTGGAATTAAGAGGGTCATGAGTCTGCACATGGGCGCTGGGAACTGAACCTGGGTCCTCTGCAAGAGCAGCTGGTGCTCTCAATCTCTGAGTTCTCTCTTCAGCTCCAAATAATTGTGTGTGTGTGTGTGTGTGTGTGTGTGTGTGTGTGTGTGTGTGTGTGTGTTTTAAATACTCATCTCATTATTATACTAGTGAACAGTGTAAAATTCAATTTCTGTATTAGTTGGGTGTGGTGGGACACACTTTAACCCCAGGACCTGGGAGGCAGAGGCAGGCAGATCTCCCTGAGTTTGAGGCCGGGCTATTCTCCATAGCAGGTTCCAAACTATCCAGGGACACTGTCCATAAAAACAGACACAAAGGGCAAAAAGATTAGAAGGAATTTAAGTCTAAAATCAAATCTAGCTCAGTAGGGCTGCTGGGACACAGCAATTTGAGCAGCCTTGAAAAGGTTAATTCATGAGCTTTGACCTTCACATAAAATTAAACTCCAAGCTCCCCAGTGTCCTAATGGAACGTTTTATTTATTTTGTTTTTATTTTTGTTTTTTTTAGCTGCTGTTCTGTTTGGTTACTGAGAATGTCCAGCCTCACGTCTTTAATTTTATTTCTCAGTTAAGAAACTCTCCATTTAAGTAAACAGAAATGCCTTCTCGGGGTAAACATGGAATCGTGGATCTGGATTTAGTGCACACGGCTGTCAGACAGAGCTTCCGGTCAGTGACTGCAAAAGTCTGCTTCTGGCTCAGACAGCCTTGGAAGTGGGTCTGTGTGCTTTAGAAACTTAGCCCAGGATGATTTGCTGGAGCACCCTCTGTTCAGGGAAAACAATCCCTTTGAGACACAGAACAGGGATCTTAGAAGGGACCTCACATCTTAGACGATTTTAATTCTCAACCAAAGGGCATTTAAACCCTTTCCGCACTGCAGGAGGGGTAGACTAGCACTGAAGGAAGGGGATCCCTTCAGGTCCCGGGGACCTTCCGGCCAGTACGTGGCAGACAATAGGAAAGAACTGTCCACAAGTGAGTCTGCGTACACATTTAATCAAATATGTGTGCGTGTAAGGCTCCCTCCCTCCACCACTGCTCCAGAGGGGACAGGTACCCAGGCCAGCCGTGTGTGCATGCTGGGAAGGACAATGAGAATGCTCTTGTGTAATACTGAAATCATAACACACACTTTAGAACTTACTTCCCATGCCTCAAATCCTTACTCACCAGATATTATTTAATGTTAAGAGTGGGGTGTGTGTGTGTGTGTGTGTGTGAGTGTGTGTGTGGGGGGGGTATGTGTGAGTGAGTGTGAGTGAGTGTGTGTGTGTGTGTGTGTGTGTGTGTGTGTGTGTAGGATGCTCTTAAAAATCTCCTTTCTTGGGCCGGGAAGATGGTTCAGCGGATAAAGCACTTGTTACATAAATCTGAGGGCCAAAGGTCAAATGCCCAGAGCCCATGTCAGTGCCAAATGGGAGTGGTGATTTGCCTCTAAGTCCAGCAATCTCGAGGTGGAGACAGGGTCACAAGGGCAAACTGTCCAGCCAGACTGCCTGAGAGACCCTGCCTCAGTGAATAACGTAGAGGCAATCAAGGATGTCACCGAGGTCAGCCTCAGGCCGTCACACACACACACACACACACACACACATGCCAGTGTGAAACACACACACACAAACA
Organism: Cricetiscus sungorus; assembly: GCA_030556225.1. Taxonomy (NCBI): domain Eukaryota; kingdom Metazoa; phylum Chordata; class Mammalia; order Rodentia; family Cricetidae; genus Cricetiscus; species Cricetiscus sungorus. The sequence continues at coordinate 35,869,917 of JANBXA010000642.1, forward strand.
CACACACACACACACACTTTTTTCTCTTTACCTTCCTATCCTTCAATTTTGTAAACAATGTGGGAATACAGAAGTGATTTGGCATGAAATTTAGCAACTGTTAGCTACATTTCTTGCTCTGTGTTAACAATGCATAGCAGAGCGAAGGCTCAGGAGCCTTGAAGCTGTAGGTGGGGATGTGGACATCTATGTTTGGAATCACAACTGTGAACCCCTGAACCAGGGCCCAATAAAAACCGTCTTTATTCTGCCTAGGGTTATGCAATCCCCTAACAGTGCGTGTTGATTCTGAGTAGCTGTGTCGTATCAAAACCTGAAAGGTTTCTTTGTAATTATAATTTGTATTAAGGCTGTTTGCCGGAACATTCCCAAATCCTTGTACTGTAGAGCACTTTAAAAACTGAAGAGAAGTGGTTGAACATTTGGAGACTGGAGCTATTCTTACCTTTCAAAATTAGTACGCAACCAAAGACCGCAGGGCGACGTTCCAGCATCCTGTAGAACAGGCCGCTTTGCCTTGTCAACATGGCTTGATATATGTGGCCTCGTAGGGCCAATAAGAAATAATATCGTGCTGCAAATTGTCCTTCATGTGTTCCAACCAAGATTTGGCCTTCGTGCTTGGCTGTGAGTTTGTTCTGACTGTTGGGCTTGCTTAAGCCCAAGACAGAAACCATTGACTTTGAGTCCAAAGACCTCGGTCAAGGCCATATTTGCTTTCCCCTTCTTCAGGAAGCAGAGCTTACTCACTTGTGTTTTGATTACAGTAGCACCTCTAATGGCAGTCATCAAGCAGTTCTAAAGTCTGTCTTGTTGCTCACCTTGTCTACTGCACAAGTACCAGCAACTGGGTGTGTCCGTGTCCGTGTATGTGTGTGTCCATAAATGTATGCTCGTGTGTGTGTCCATAAATGTATGCTCGTGTGTGTGTCCATAAATGTATGCTCGTGTGTGTGTGTGTGTTCATAAATGTATGCTCGTGTGTGTGTTCATAAATGTATGTTCATGTGTGTGTGTCCATAAATGCATGCACATGTGTGTGTTCATAAATGTATGCTCATGTGTGTGTTCATAAATGTACACACGTGTGTATACATTCGTATGTGTCTGTATGTGTGCATGAACAGGCGTTTATGTATGTTTATGCATGTGTGTGTGTGTATGTGTGTGGAGACCAGAGATCACCCTTAGGTGTGATTTCTTGAGTCCTCACCCAGCCACCTTACTTTTTGAGGCAGGGTTTCTTGCTTAGTCTGGCTGCTGTGGCTAGACCGTGACTCCCAGAGATATGCCCCTTCACCTCCTCAGCTCTGCTGCATACCCAGCTCTCTGTGGTTGTGGGGATCCCACACCAGTCCGTATGCCTCCAGACACTTTACTAACTGAGCTAACCATCTCCCCAGAGCAATAATTAACTTTTCTAGAACACCGCCATAGGCCTAACGTCTTCCCGGATTGATCTCTGGGCTTCTTTGCCTCCTTCTCTGAAACAGGGTCTCTCTCACGGTCTAGCCCAGGCTAGCTTGAAGCTTGCAGTCCTGCTTTAAGCTCCCAAGTATTGAGACACAGGCATGCTGTGCCACACTTGACCTCCTGGATCGATTTATACTTAGCATATGCGTCAAGGTGAATTTGCAGAGTATAAAAGTGCTACTTTACAAAGCTTTGTGAGTCTTGACAAACAACCATGGAATCCACCATCTCTATCAAGACAAAAGTTTCCATTGGCCCCTTCTCTCTGGCCCCTTCTCCCTGGGATTCCAAGCAGCCATGTGATGGTCCCTGTTGATATGCTGCTTGTCTGCCTTTGATATTGCCCTTTCTTTTGAGTGTCTTATCAAGCTGGGCTGTTTGGGTTTTTTGTTTGCATTGGCTCTGGAGGCAGAACCCAAGGCCTGTGCATGTTAAGCACGCGCTCTACAGCTGTCCCAAGCCTGACACCCTAATGATGCAGTCTAACTTTTAAAATTTTCAGCTAGGTTGTTTGATTTTTTACTAGTGGTATGTTAAATATAGATTGAGATTCAAGTACTTTTTTTCTATGTGTTTTGCAAATATTTTCACCCAGAGTGTGCAGTTCTGGAGAATAACCCAGGGCCTTGAACATCACACATACACACACACACACACACACACACACACACACACACACACAATAACCCAGGGCCTTGAACATCACACGCGCGCGCACACGTGCACACACACACACACACACACACACACACACACACACACACACTGGCCGTTCTGGAGAATAACCCAGGGCCTTGAACATGCTACACACACACACACACACACACACACACACACAATAACCCAGGGCCTTGAACATCACACGCGCGCTCACACGTACACACACACACACACACACACACACACACACACACATAACCCAGGGCCTTGAACATCACACGCGCGCGCACACATGCACACACACACACACACACACACACACACACTCACTCACACACACACTGGCCGTTCTGGAGAATAACCCAGGGCCTTGAACATCACACATACACACACACACACACACACACACACACACACACAATAACCCAGGGCCTTGAACATCACACGCGTGCGCACACGTGCACACACACACACACACACACACTCGCCGTTCTGGAGAATAACCCAGGGCCTTGAACATCACACATACACACACACACACACACACACACACACACACACACACACACACAATAACCCAGGGCCTTGAACATCACACGCGTGCGCACACGTGCACACACACACACACACACACACACACACACTCACACACACGCTGGCTGGAGCCGTGGCTCTGCAGTTAAGAGCACGTGCTTTGCTGTTCTTGCAGAGGATCTGGGCTTGGTTCCAGTGGAAAAGACGCCCTCTTCTGGCCTCTGTGGGCACTGCATACATAATGATGCACAGATACATACACCAGTGAAACACCCATGCACGTGAAATTAACATAAATAAATCTTTTATATTAAAAAAAAAACACAATGTAAAATTTTACCATTTTAAAGTGTACAGTTCACGAGTGTCGAACACATTTATGGCGTTTACTCCACCCATCCCCGAATTAATACTGTAAAATTGAAAGTGCCTGTTAAGTGGTAAATCGGCTTTGTTTCCTCCCCCCCATATTCCCTAGCAATCACCGTCCTGCCTTCTGTCTCTGTGCTTTGATGTGTTCCGTCCTTGCTTTTATCTTTTGGGAACTTGTTTGCATCACTTTTAGCAAAACGCCTTCAAGCTTCATCCGTGACGTGATGTATGCGTGTCAGAATTTCTTCCTGGCATACACGGGTATGTCAGAAGGAAGTTGTGAGTAATATGCGTTGTTGATTTTAAAGGTAAACGACATTCCCTTGTCTGGGCCGGGTTTCTTCGCTTTTCCTCTGTTGTGTTTGGGGGTGCTCTGGTTGCTTCTGTGGTTTGGAGTTTGTGAATGCTGCTGTGATCGTGGCGTACAAACATTCTGAGTTCTTGCTTTGAGGTTCAGGGCTTGTGCTGAGGTATAGACTTGCCAGACCCCCTGGAAGTTGTGCTTTGAGGACCCACCATGCAGCTAGCTCTTCAAGGCATCCCCACAGCGTCAGAACCCCAGAGCCTTCGCACGCCTAGCACGCTTGTTACTTTTCTGGGTTTTGCTTGCTTGCTTGCTCTCTTGGAGTTAGGGAGGGTTGGGATAGACGTCCTTTATCACCCAGGCTTGAACTTCCTCCAGTGCTCCTGCCTCAGCCGCCCAGAGTCCCGAGGTTACTGCCGGGCACAGACACCAGGCCTGGCTTTCGTGGGGTTTGATAGTAGATATCCTCACAGCGGGGAATGGCTGTAGTGCCTCTCAAGAGTGGGCATTTCTAATTTGTTTACAGTGTCATGTTGATGGCCTAGCTAACACAAGCTTACAAAGATTTTCTCCTAGAAGGGTTTGTTTGGTTGTTTGTTTTGGGTTTTTTTTTTTTTTTGGTGGGGAAGGGGGAGCAGTTTTCATCATTTTATGTTTAAGCTGTCTTAAGTGAAATATATGGCATGGGTTGAGGTCTATTTGTTTTCTTAAGTTTGTTTGTTTTTTGACAAGGTTTCTTTGTGTAGCTCTGGCTGTCCTGGAACTCTGTAGACCAGGGTGGCCTCTGCCTCCCCAGTGCTGGGATTAAAAGTGTGTGCCACCGTGCCCAGCTCTTAAAGATATTTTAATATAGGCTCAAGCACAAGGATTAGGAGAGAAAGAAAGCTACGCAGAAGGAAACAGTCATATGTAAGGGAGGGTGCAGGCTCCTGCAGGGGGGGTCACCCACCTTGGCTTATGGAGCTAGTATCTCTCGCTGACCTCATTGAACGGGCTAGACTGACAGCCAGCAAGTCATCTGTCCCCACCTCCCCAGCAGTGGGAGTTCAATTGTGCACCCCCAAACTGAAGTTCAGGTCCGGCTTTACCAGTTGAGCTATCTCCTCAGCCCTAGTTGGTTGTTGAATATCTTCGAGTCTTCGACTTACAGTGGTAAACATCTTACAGAGTTACTCTGAGAGTGCAGTGATGCGTAAAAGGCATTTGCCAAATATATAAACATTTAACAAACAACCCAGATTAATCATTATTGATATCTCTGATTGCTTACTCAGTAAATATTTGTTGGACAACACTGTCTTGTTCAGCCCCAGCAGGTTCCAGGAAGGACATACATGTGAATAGACTAGCTATTTTATTTTAAAAACTGTTACTGCATTTATTGTGCATGTGCCTGCGTGCATGCAGTGTGTGTGTGTGTGTGTGTGTGTGTGTGTGTGCGCGTGTGCACATGCGCGCACTAGGACAACTTGCAGGAATTGGTCTCTGCCATGAGGATCCCAAGGATCAAGTCAGGCCATCAGGCTAAGTGGCAAATGCCTTTCCTCACTGAGCTATCTCACAGGCTCTCGCTATTTCGAGATGCTTGAGCATAGTGCTCTAGAGAAAGGATGTCCAAAGAGCCACAAACGCTCTGCCCTCGTAACTGACGTGTCAAGCTGTCCACATGTGTGTCTTATTTCATGCCACGTAGGGATGCCAGTGTTGCCCACCTTATGGCAGAGGAAACAAGTCTCGGAGGAGTTAGGCAGCTTGCCTCTGATGGGCCGTGCACCCACCCGATTGGACAGCCAGGAGTTAAACCGACTCTTCTGACTCTTGAGAAATACATGGAGACCGCTACAAGCCCTTTCCATTTCTGTCTTGAAAGACGGCAGCTACACTTCCCCGGAAGTTGCCTCTTACTCCTGCCACAGGCAACTTTTAATGGGGCCCAAGATGACAGACCACATTCTCTTAGGATGTGGTTTCTTCTGTCTGTGTCTATATAATGGACTGCTTCCTCCATTCTTACTGTTATCTCTTGACACTCTTCAACTTAGCTCATGGACCATAAATACTGCCAGTGAGAGAATCCTGGGGCTGGAGAAATGGCTCAGTTGGTAAGGTGTTTGCCACGCAAGCACTAGGACCCGAGTTCAATCCCCAGAACCGTGTAAAAGGCCAGGCATGACAGTGCGTGCCCGCCTCGGGAAGGCAGAGACGGGAAAGGCCTTGGGGGTTCCCCAGCACTCAGTTCAGTGAGAGACCCCCGTCTCTTAAAACAAGGTAGACAGTGGTTAAGGAAGATGCCCGAAGTCAACTTCTGGTCTCCATGTACCTGTACAAGTATGCACACAAATACACATACACTGCGCATGAACATATACATACACCCACACACAATTTCTAAACCCAGGGAAGAAGCGATACCCTAGCCTTCATTACTTCCAGCTACATGACTTGTAGGTACGTAATTAAATAAAGAGGAGCTTTAGGACGTTTTTCCTTCCTCCCTCTCCCTCCCTTCCCCTCCCTTCCTCCTTCCTTCCTTTCTTCCCTTTCTCCCTCTCTCCCTCTCCCCCTCCCTCCCTCCCTCCCTCCCTCCTTCCTTCCTTCCCTCTCCCCCCCCTCTTTCTCTCTCTCTCTCCCTCCCTTCCTTTCTATTTTTTGTTGTTTTTGTTGAGAAGGAGTCTCACTATGTAGCTTTGGAGCCTGTCCTGGAACTCACTCTGCATACCAGGCTGGTCTTGAACTCACAAAGACCCACCTGCCTCTGCCTTGTAAATACTGGGATTAAAGGTGTGTACCAATACACCTAGGTGGGATATTTTTCAATAGGGGGAAAAACATTCCAAGGAGGCTCTTAGAGGAAGCCAAGTCCCTGGAAACCTCATAATCAACTATAGTAGATTTCAGTGCCTTTTAGACACTCTGGTTGACCAGGAGATGCTCAGCTCCACATGGAATTCTCCTACTAAGGTACACCTCAGACCCCACCTGCTCATGATCCAACTTAGGGGATCTCCATTGCAATGCTGGTATTGTCTGAAGTGAAATAATTCCATTATTAAAAGTAAAAGAAGGTAAATTTCCCAAAAGCCCACTGGCTTCTCTTTGGAGAAGCAGGGCTGAAATCTGGTTGGAAGAAATCATAGAAAAACAAAATTCTAAATAAATAAATAGAAGCAGACCTTGTGAGATGAAAAATGGATGTGTTAGATTCCCAGTGTTATCAGTACAAACGCATTTTATTGTCTATGATGTGTGTACATATGCGTGTGTGTGTGTGTGTGTGTGTGTGTGTGTGTGTGTGTGTGTGTGTGAGTGAGGACAGAGGATGTGGAGAGATGGGAAGACAGCAGGTGCTGTCTTGGACGCCACCTTGTGTGATCCAGGCTAGCTGGCCTTCCGGGATTCTGTCTCCAGCTCCCTCTCTCTCTAGGAGTGCTGGGATCACATGTGCTGTCTGGCCCGCCCGCCTGCCTTTGTTCACGGGATTGAAACACGGTCCTCATGAATGCACAGCAAGCACATCACCCGCTGACCCATCTCTCCCGCCCTCTGTAATGTTTTCTAAACAAGGGATTTTAAAAATGTTTTAAAGGCATATATAACAAGACATTAAATTCGCTAGAAATGGGTAGTTGGGTACATAGTTCCAACACATATTTGCTAAATCTATTCCCTGTACTTCTCATAGGTTTAAATGTTTCATAATGAAAAAAGATTAATCCTGGACTCTAGTTGAAGATTAGCATCAATTTTTAAAGATATCACCTCCACACATGGAAACAAATTCCCCAAAGTGGAGAAGGTGCAGCCGCTGCATTTAGTCTGGTCTTTTCCCTAAAGGAGAGTGGTCAAGAAGATAGTTGGAAGCTAACTTAGGATGATCTTTCCCTCGGTGTTTGAGCTTGGTGCTAACTCAGCTGTCCCAGGCCACACACTGGACCGCATCAACCTTCAGTCTTGCCTTTTTTCAGGTGACCTTCCAAAGGGTGTTGTCAGGGTTTGGTCTGTAGTTCAACTTTGTGTCAAACACCAGCTGCAAAAATGCTTTGAATGTCCTGTTTACAAGTGTGCAGTCTAGTGGTCTGAGCACGCCATCAAAGGGCAGATTGCCTCATATGCTGGTTCTGCTCTGTTACCCCAGGGGTTTATTTTAGGAATAAAGGGCTTGAGATGTTCAGTCTAGTTCTTCTTATCAAGGAAAGCAAAAAATTATTTTAGAGAGAGAGGGAAGACGTGTGAAATATAAAGTCAAGGCCAGTCCTCTTAAACCAGGAGGACTTCCTAACGCTGCAACCCTTTAACACAGTTCCTCATGCTGTGATAACCCCAACCGTAACATTTTTCATTGCTACTTCATAACTGTGGTTTTGCTACTGTTATTAACCATAATGTAAATGTCTGACCTGCGACCCTTAAGGGGGTTGTGACCTGTAAGTTAAGAACCACTGTCTTAAGAGCAACCATCCCTCCCTCCCCCCTCTATCTCTTTGCCTCCTCCTTCTCTCTCTCTCTCTCTCTCTCTCTCTCTCTCTCTCTCTCTCTCTCTCTCTGCCTCCCTCCTTCTCTCTTGCTGTCTCTCTCCCTCCCTCTCTCTCTCTCACACACACAATAAAAATGTCCTAATAATAATAATAATAACGATGATGATAAAACATTTGCCAGAAATAATCTCCTTGATGCACAAATAATGGGCACAGAGCGATAAGCTTATCAGAGGGACAGGGAAGCAATTGTGTTACACACTCCCCGGAAGGGACAGGGAAGCAATTGTGTTACACACTCCCCGGAAGGGACAGGGAAGCAATTGTGTTACACACTCCCCGGAAGGGACAGGGAAGCAATTGTGTTACACACTCCCTGGAAGGGACAGGGAAGCAATTGTGTTACACACTCCCCGGAAGGGACAGGGAAGCATTGTGTTACACACTCCCCGGAATTATCACAGTTACAGATGTAAGGCATTGACTTGGAAGAGGGCTAGGGAGGCACTGGAGCTACAAAAAGCCAGCCGTATACAATCGGGTACCCGAAGTCTGTGCCGAGCTAAACCCTTCTATACCCTCTGCAGGTGGCTGTCTGTATTGTCCTCTGCTGGGCTAAAAACACATGACCAAAAGCAAGCATGACTAAGAAAGGGTTATTCAACTGGGGTGTCCTGATCACTTTCCATCAGTAAGGGAAACCAAGGCAGGAGCAGAAGCAGAGGCTGCCGAGGGGAACCGCTCGCTGGCTTGGTACCCACGGCTCACTCAGCCCGCTTTCTTACACACCCAGAATCACCTGCCCTGTTCCTTCCCACACCAGTCATTGTTTGCTTACTTGCTTATTTGTTTGTTTATTTGGTTGGTTGGTTGGTTGGGTTTTCAAGACAGGATTTCATTGTGTGGCCTTGGTTGTCCTGGAACTTGGTCTGTAGACCAGGTTGGCCATGAACTCAGAGATCCTCCTGTATCTGTCTGCCTCCCGAGTGCTGGGACTAAAGGCAGCGGCATCCACATCAATCATTAATCAAGGAAATGCCTGCACAGACTTGGCTACAGGCCGATCTGATGGGGGCATCTTCTCTGCTGAGTTTCCCTCTTCCCAGATGACTTCGGCGTGTGTCCTGTTAACAAGTCATAGCAGCACGGTATGCGCAGAGAATAGTTTGAGACACATTATCTCTGGGAGCCGGGATGCTAGAGGATGGTGACTTTCTTCCCAATCTTCCGTATTATTTAAATTGTTTTGCACGAGCATGCATCATTCCTACAAAAATAGCAAAACTTTCTAAGGAGCTTGGCAGGAACAAGATGAGAGGGTGGTAGGCAAGGAGTGTGCGTGTGCGTGTGCGTGTGCGTGTGCGTGTGCGTGTGTGTGTGTGTGTGTGTGTGTGTGTGTGTGTGTGTGGGGTGTGCATTTTTGTTGTGACTTAGGGAATAACCAGGGAAGGAGAATCTGAAGCTTTGAGAAAAGAGGGGTAGTCAGAGTGAAGAAGACTTAGGGCCTGGACTCCAGCAGAGAAGTCAGTCAGTCTTAAAGGGACAGGACACCCTGTTCACGAGGGAACTCCAGAGCTGCGGGGAGGGAGAAATGAGAATGTTTAGAGTCCGTGGCTTCCGGTTTCTTGGTGAGACGGGAGAAAAACATTTGCTGAGAACAGGAACAGTAAAGTCAGAAATAGGGACGTGGTGTGGTCTCCACTTGATCTGATGGATGGTGAGAGAGCCAACTAAAGGGTGTGGCCAGCTGGGCTGCAGGGTCCTGCACTGAGCTATAAACACTGCATCATCAAGGAAGCCTAGCAGTGTGTCTGGGCAGGCTTTCTCTCCAGGACAAAGGTGCGGGGATCTGACTTCAGGGAAGAGACAGGCTCAACAGAAGCTCCAAGGAGAGAATTCAGAACACTCATGGGAGAGATTGAGATGCCTGACTGTTGAATCAGGAGGCCAGGGGAAAGTGGATTCAAGAAACACATACTTGGAATTTGGAGTATGTCTCCAAGAAGCCAAAGGTGTATGGTGCGAGAGGGGCTTTAGAATCCAACGTATGCCAGGAGTTCCTGAGGACACAGGAGGCTGGCGAGGAGTTGGAGGCCACTGTCATGATACTGGAGGCTCCGTGGTCTTTGTCAAGGGTGGGGCCGTTTCCAGGTGTGCTTTTGACCTTTGGAGAGGAAAACTGCAAAGCAGGAACTAAGATATTAACTCCCGGGATGAAGAGGAGGACGACTCGGGGAAGGTTCATGAGTCCACCGACCCTTCACCTGGGTGGGGTGGGGGTGGGGTATGTGGTGTCTCCCTGCCCTCCTGTGAAGGACAGGTTTGCCAGGCGAGGGAGCAGAGAGAATGGTCTCAAAAGGGGAAGGGTGTGCTCTGCCGAAGCTCATGTGAAGAGGGAGGTGGGATGGGGTGGGCAAGCACCCTCCCCTCCATGAGAAAGGGGGTGTGCAGAGACAGGGTGCGGGCGGGACCCGGCCTGCACTCGGGTTTTCCACAAGAAACGCTGGCCTGGGTGTTTTCTGTTTGCTGTCACAAAGCCCTGTCTGCTGGCTTCAGGGTAAACTACAGTCTAGCCAAAGCAGGGAGAAGTGAACAGGAGAGCCAAAAGAACTACCCATGATTCCCAGGGAGTGGGGAGTGGGAGCACTTGCCATTGGTAAGTGCCCACTGCAGCTCCCGCTGCCACAGCCTTGGGTCTCAGAATCAGCTTGACCTCCGTCCAGCTCAGTGTCTCTCCCTAGCTGAGCCTGGGTGCCCACCACAAGCCACCAGCCTCCTGGCCACCTCTCTGCCTAGGTGCTGTCATGCCCGGTCCCTCCCTCACTCCCAGTGTCATCTTGTACAGGACCCCCTCGCCATCCCTGCTGTCCATTTCTCCTTCCTCTCAGTCCTCACAGCTCGTGCTGGGCTCTCTGCACCCTTAGTGATGATGTCTGACCCAACAGGGTGGCTGCCCCTACCCAGAGTCTTCCTGTAATGAGGTCCCCCACTCGCTGCAGCCTGGCCTGAACTTTGCCTTCTGTGTTCTCAGCCCATCTCTCTTTCTGGGGACTTACATCCTTTGACCACCTGGGTAGGAAGGAAGCCGGGGACTCCTGCTGCTAAGGAGCCTGGGAAGCCAAGGAATGTCCCCAAAGCCAACCATTTCAGACCTTAATGCTAAGCCCTAAGCCCCCTCTTCATACCAGAATGCTACTTGCTACATTTAGAAGTTGTCTTTGTAATAATTTTTAATTGGTGCCTGATCAGTAAGTCCTGGAGCCCACAGCAACGGCTGACACCCTTTGGCGTGCAGCAGAATCATCACGTACAATTTCTGCCAACCTAGGTACCTGTCTCTACTTAGAGGGGGGATAGCTGGTCTGTGGCTGTGCAGAGATCCTGTCTGTTTGTCTGTCCTCCGTCCGTCCGTCCGTCCGTCTGCAGGAGCATGGAGGTGCAGGTGTTGGCACTGCTCCACCAGGCATCTGCATGAGCTCTGGGGATCCGAACTAACTCTTGTCTTCACACTTGTACAGCAGTGATTTACCCCCTGAGCTCACCTCTTGCCGCTGTCATTCTTGGTTCCCCGGGGTGACCCTGATGGAGCCAGCCATTTTCTTTGGTTTTGTCCCCTTTGCTAGTTTCTTATTATTGCCTGTGCAGACTGAATGTCAGAGGCGTCTTCATCACAGTAGCAGCCCTGGCGACTCCACAACCACATTCCTGCCCCAAGCTTCTATGTTACCCACTTCCCAACGAACCTGGGACATGATGTAGTAAATACCGAGGAGAGTTCTCTTTGGCTCCCTTTGTCCAGGTGTGTGTGTGTGTGTGTGTGTGTGTGCGTGTGCGTGTGCGTGTGCGTGTGCGTGCGTGCGTGCGTGTGTGTGTGTGTGTGTGTGCCAATGGTCTACAGTCAAAGACACCCAAGTCAACAAGACCTGGCCAAGGCAGCCTTGGCCAGTTAGAGGAGATAGGGTCTGTGCTGTGATTGGGATGAGCCACTGGTGAACCGAGAGTGTATATCCCAAAGCCCCCATGTGACCTCCCTCCACCTCTTTTTCCTGTCTATGAAGCGAGAATAAAACTCATTAAAAATCATCACAGTTGTATTATAAAAATAAAAAAAGTCCCACCACACAGGTAAGGTGCTTGAAATGGTATTAGGTATGTAGCGAGCGGCCCACGAGGGTTTGCTGCTATGATTACTTCACGAAAACTGTGAGGAATGAGGCGGCTCCAGAGAGCACAGCGCTGCCTGGGAAGTTATCAGTCCCTGCCTCATCACACGAGCACACTTCAGAGCAATGACTAGAGATGTGGTAACAGCTCTTCGCAGCACTGCGGACCGCTGAAGGCAAACATGTTAGGTATTTGCTGAGGAGAAGGTCAAGCCGTGCATAATTTAAGAAATACACAGCCGTCCTGCACTCCGGGGCCTCAATAAGGTGGTTGTTACATAACAGGCTGCAACCGTGCAGATGAGCAGGGACAGACTTGGGGGTCTGAAAAGTGGTACAAGTGCCAGAACAGAGGCTGTGACGGACGGAGGACAGGCTGCACCAGGTTTCATACAGTGTGGTCTAAGGAGATATGTGTGCTTCCCGTGCTGTTTGTATGTGTTCCCGTGGTAGCAGGACAAACAGCCTGAAGATCCTCACCAGGCTCCCGCCAACAGGAGGATTGAAAGTTGGCCTTAAATGTGAGAGATCACCATCGCCTTCTTCCTCCTCGTTAATGCTGGTGAGCTACAGTCGGATTGCGTCAGTGTGTTGGGGTGACATTGTGCGATCGGTTTAGGTCAGCTGTCACAAACCTAGACATCTCCGGAAAAGGGAATCTCACCTGGGGAATCGCACCCATCAGACTGGCCTGGAGGCAGGTCTCTGGGGTATTTTCTTGATTAATGATTGATAGGGGAGAGCCCAGCTCACAGCAGACAATGCCACCCCTGGGCGGGTGGTCATATCAAAGGAAACTGAGTAAGCCACGAGGAGGAAGCCGATGAGCAGTGTTCCTCAAAGGGTTCTCCTTCCGTTCCTGCCCCGAGTTCCTGCCCCGACCTCCCTGCATGATCAAATGCAAGCTGTAATAACCACCTTCTCCCCAAGCTGCTTTTGGTCATGGCGTTTTAGCTCAGCAACAGAAACCCGGCTAGGACAGGTACGAAATCGAATCTTAAAAGCGTTAGGGACTGAGGAGACAGCTCAGTGGGTAGAATGCCTGCACAAACGTGAAGACACGAGTTTGGATCCCCAGAACCATGTAATCCCAGCACTCGGTGGAGAGATAAAAGATGGTCAGTCAGGTGAATCTCTGGAAGGTCACAGGACAGCTAGCCTGGTGCACACAGGCACCAAAACCACTACTCAAATAAGGTGAAAAGGATGGGTGCACCCTAAATGTTGCCCTCTGACCTCCACACGCTACCACACGCACACAAACGCGTGCGCACACACACACGCACACACACATACACGGCACATGTACGCCCACACGCACACAAGCATGCACACACACACACAAACACACACACGGCACATGTACGCCCACACGCACACAAGCATGCACACACACACGCACACGCACCCGCACACGCACACACACACATACACACACTTGCACAGAGCACCTATAAAGCCACACTTGGATTGATGTCAAGGCATGGCCTTCCTGTGTCACCTGGCCTCCTTCCATGCTTCAGACGCAGTGATGCTAGCCTCCTGATTCCCAGCACAGGCTTGGAGTCCAAGGTGCTGGGAAGCAGACTCCAGTGGTGGCTTATTTCTGTTTGGGGGACAGAAGATGTGAGCCCATGAGCACTTACCAAGTGGCCCCATGTGTTCATCACAAAATGCTTAGCCCTCCCTGTGTGAGTCATCGGTACCTTTTGAGAGGGAATCTGACTGGTTTAGATAAACTGTTTGCAGTTACTCATACCATGAAGCCCAAAATTTCAGAAGCCAGAGGGCCAGTTTATTTCTAGAGCCATCTGCAGGGTAAGCGTCAGCCTTGTATCCAAGGAGTTGCCAGAGCAGCTCTGCTCTTGCCAGGCTTTTGGAAGTGATACCCGGGCAGGGAGGTTTCTGGACTTGGGGTAGAGTGAGTGGGGGGGCTCCGGCCCACCGGGCCATGCTGGAAGCCCTGCTCTGCTTCAACATGCCAAAGCTGCCGTCTCCCTTAGCAAGAAGTGCTGAACATTTCATTGGTCCTTGGGAGTGGGAAGGCCCAAAAAAAGCTTTGTTGGGTTGAACCCCTCATTTTAAATTGGCTGTGTGGTGCGTGCCTGAGAATCCCAGCACTTGAGGCTAAAGCAGGGTGGTCATGAGTCATGTGGTAGCCTGGTCTATAGAGCAATTTCCTGCCTCAAAAGGAGGGGGGGGAGGAGGGGGAAGAGCCCTAATAGTCCTGTGCCGGCCGGTAAATATTTTTACACTCTTATTTGCGGTGTGTGTGTGTGTGTGTGTGTGTGTGTGTGTGTGTGTGTGTGTGATGAAGTGGGTGGGGGTGGCTGGACAACGTTAGGGAGCCTGATCCCTGCATCGTCCATGTTCCCTAGGGATTGAATTCAGGTTGTGAGGCGCTTTTACCCGCTGAGCCCTCTTACCAGCCCTACGTAAACAGTCTCCATGTTTGTGAAGGAGAGCAGGAACCGGGAACCCTGTTCTGTGTCATGGCCTTCTATGTGGGGGCGGGAAGGCTGGCTTGCAGGCCAGCAGTAGGCTCCAGCCTGGAGTCTCAACTATCACCAGTATTTAATCACAGTGCAGGGACAGCCCGGCTGCTATAAAGGCAGTGACTGAAACAGTCCCACTCTTTGGAAGTTTTCTTGATGAAGTTTTTAAAAAGTGACTGCATACTTGAGGACAAGAAGAAGAACATTTCGGAAGATAAAAATATAACCAACCACTTTAGAAATGTAATGTAAAGGTTGGATATGAAACCAGACAAGGGGACAGCCAGGCATGGAAGCACAGACCTCTAACCCTCCAGAGAGGGGGTGGGGCGGGGCAGGGCAGAGCAGTGTTCTGCTTGGTGAGCACAGGGCTCAGTGAGAGACCCTGCCTCAAAACATGAGGAGGAGCCACGGAAAGCACCTGATGTTGACATCTGTCCTCCACAGACGTGTGTGTGTGTGTGTGTGTGTGTGTGTGTGTGTGTGTGTGTGTGTGTGTGTGCACATGTGCGCGCGCACCCATGTGTGCACACACACACACACAGATGAGGTAGAAAATTAGAATGTCATTACATAAGTAAATTTAAACAGGATTTGCAGGCTTAGCATCTGACTAGCCAGAGTTCTGAGGTTCCAGAAGAACACAGAAAATAAGAAAAGAAGCTGGAGAGATGGCTCAGTTAGAGCACTTGCTTGTTCTTGCCCGGGTTTGGTTTCTAACACCCACACGGTGGCTTGCAACCACCTGTAACTCCAAATCCAGGGCACCTGATGCCTTCTCCTGGCCTCTGTGCGCGCCACCCACATGCATGCCAAGTAAACATACACATAACATAAAATCTCAAAAAAGAAACCGGAATCAACGAGTTATAAAAGCTTTTATCAGTAATTATTTTGTGTCACTGTGGCAAAAGTCCTTACAAACAGCTTAAAAAGAGGAAGATTTTGTTTTGACGAATGGTTCCAGTCCATCCTGGAGGGAAAGACCAATGGAAGGCAGAGTCTGCTTACCTCTAGGCAGAGCAGAAGCAGGAAGGAGGCTGGAGCCAGAGCGGGGTCACCTGTACCTTCAAAAGTCCACTCCTGTGACCCAGCCCTGCCAGCCTGCCTCGACTTCCTAAAAGTTCTGTAACCACTGGCAGTAGCTGGGTGTTCCATGTGCGAGCCTCTGACACTTCAAATTCAAACCACCGCACTTCAGAAGCGGAGAGCATTGTCGCAAAACTAAATGAAAACCAGCCAGGCCAGCATCAGAGCCCTTACCATGAGTGCAGGAGCGAGGGCGGAATTATTTCCATCTAGAATTCTGCACTCCACTGAAACTTCAATCAAGTGTGAAGATCAAAAAAAGATGTTCTTAAATCCTCTTCTGGGAAAGAAAACAGAACAGGAACTGTAGAAAAACAAAACAAAACAAAAAACAGAACCCAGGAGCATAGAACAATCCATCTAAGAAGAGCCGGCAGGAGACGCCCAGCGTTTCGTAAAATAGGCTCAACCATGAAATGCACAGGGGTCCACCCTGCTTGGCATTTGGGGAATAATAAAAATATCAGAGTATTTGGAAGACATCAGTGTGGGTGCATGGAAAGTAGGCGAGTGAAGTATAAGAGGAAAGGTTCACTAGGAAAATAAAAATCCTTTGGTTCTTAGGATTCTTAGTGAATAACTGCTAATTATAATGTAAGGGGCAGGGAGATATAGATGGTTTTAAAGAGATAAGACGTAAATGATTAAGACAAGACCTTAACAGAGAATGGATGAAGTAGGCAACGTAAGAAAGGGATGGGCAACACCAGGCTGGAGCTCGCATCAGCGCCTCGCCCGGCCCCTAGCAGTAGATGGGAGCTAACAGAGAGAGCACAGCTGGACAGTGTGCAGAGGGTGAGCGAGCATGGAGCCCTCCGCCTTAAACGGGATATCTGCACCACACCCGTCCCCTCAAGGCTCAGGGAGCTGTGCAGCAGACGCGGGTGGGAAGATTCGAACTGCCGATGGCTCCAAGAAAATGTTCCACACACACAGAGCTGATTATGTGAACTCACAGAGACTGCTCAGGTCCACACCGGACAAACCCCAGCACAAAGCCCCACCCTAACCAAGAAGCCCTTTCTGATGGGTGCCTGCTGGGAAAGGGGAAAGCCGTTTCCCCCAGTGGAGCACCACTGAGTCCCTCAGCTGACATTCCAGGGCAGGCTTCATGCCAGGGAGTGGTGGATCAACACAAAATGGACTCGACTCCATCCGGCTTTTTGTGTTTTTGTTTTGTTTCGATTTTCACGTTTCGTCTTGGTTTGGTTTTGAGAGAGAAGGAGAGAGAGAAGACATGGAGTTGGGAGACATGATCAAAATAAATGAAAAACATTTTTTTAGTAGAAACATTTTAAAAGAAAGAGAGGATCTTATGGGGGGGGCTGGCAAGATGGCTGGGTAGCGAGCTGCCAAACACGATGACCTGACTTTGATTCCTGGCACCCACGAGGCAGAAGGAAAGAATGGACTCCCAGAAGTCGTCCTCTGAAGCCCTCACACACTGTGACATACATTCCCCCTCACATACATAAACACACAATACTTAAACACTCAAAATAAACAGGCAGAAAAAGAAATAGCAACATCAGTATATTGTTTGATTTCAATAAAATCAAAAGAATGTTCAAAGGGGATAGATAGGTGCTTTTACTTTTGAACAGTTTGATGTAAAGCATGGTTTACTCTTATTTAAAAAAATAAATAAATAAAATGGAAGAAAGGGCCTGGAGAGATGGCTCAGTGGTTAAGAGCACTGGCTGTTCTTACAGAGGAACCAGGTTCAATCCCCAGCACCCACATGACAGCTCACAACTGTGTGTAACTCCAGGTCCAGGGGGAACCAGCACCATCACAAAAACACACATAGCAGACAAAAACCAGTGCACATAAAAATAACAGAGTTTTTTGAAATGAAGAAAAATTATGCGTGGTTGAAGCTGTGTGGATAGGAGCCTGAACTGAACCCTGTACCACGCAGTGACGTCGCCACTACAGGCACCCACAGCACTGGCGCAGAGCCTTCCTCGGGTCTGGGCTTTCTCTCTCGAGGTCATCTGTCACAGGATGTCCTTTGGCAGGTGGCCAGGCTGTCACCTGCCAGAGTCATACCAAGTTTCACATGAGGTTATGAGGCTGAGCTGCCATCTTCATAACAGGAAGCAAGAGAAGAGGAAGCAGGAAGGAAGGAGACGATCCCCTTCATAGGTGGATTAGAAAAGGGTTTGCCACTTTGCGGTTGACACTGCCCCAGGGAAATCCTAGCTGAAACCAGCCTGTGACTGTGGCATCTTCTGAGGCTTGCCTGGTCTGACCCAACAGTACACCCGTAGGGCCCACAGAGCTAGCCAAACAGACGCAGCACTCGCCACCCCTGTCCCTGCTACACAGGGTCCCTGCTGCCCCAGTCCAGGGGGCCTGGATTCCTTCTCTCCCCGCCCCTCACCCAAAGGTGGCTTTCTGTCCATCCATCCCTGTTGCTGACATGCAGTGCCTTTTCATAACCCAGACAAGACTAATCCATGCCTGGGCTCACTGAGGCCAGTTCCTATTGACCATAGGAGGGGTTCGCTGTTCGTCTCTCTCTGCTCGTACTGTCTGAAAGGGCCTTTGTGCTCCTCCACAGAGATGTGCAGAGCTAGGACACAGCTGTTTGTCAAGACATCTGTCTTAACGCTTAGACTGTCCTCCTGTCCGTGTCCAGAGGGACAGTTTACGGCAGAAACTCTTGTATTGGACTCCTGCTGGGGGAGACCCCCTGCGCCTTTAATTAGTCATTTAACATGCTATGGAAGTCTTTTCCTTTAGAAAGAACACCCTCCTTTGTAGCTTTTAGGTAGTAAGAGACTTAAAACAAATCTTCCCCATTTTTCGCAGAAATGATGCACAGCCAGGCATGGCCGAGCATGCCTGTGATTCCAGCGTATGGGAGGCTGAGGCCGGAAGGATCGTGGGAGCCGGAAGCCAGCCTTAAGTGTTGTAGTTTGAGACACGGTTTCCCTTTTGGCCCGACTCCATCTCTGTAGTCCTGGGATCGGCCACCACCCTACACTGGCTTTTCCCCTGGGCCCTGGGGACCAATCTCAGGCTCTGGGGCACTTTACCGACCGAACTAACCATCTCCCCGTCCCAGTGCCTTTACCCTAAGGTGCCCAGAATACAGAGACCCGTAGACTTGAGTCCTTCTTGTGGTGTCAAAGGGTGACCATGAAAGAGCTCGTTTAAATGTCTCGGCTGCAGTTTCCCTGCCCGGGTGGTTGTGTGTAAGGGTTGCCCTTTGTGAGGGGGAGGGGCAGGACGAAAAGCCCTGGGCGGATGTAAGCGTGCTCCCTGCAAGCCCCAGTTTAGCTTTGTTCACTGACGCTTTGCACTCACATCATTCCCAGGGTAGCTCTCAGCATCCTCAATGAAAGCGAGCCTGTACGGGAGGCACCGGGCGGGCGTGGCCTCCGCTTCCTGTGCAGGGCGAGCTGAACGGCTAAGGACAGTGAAGAGCAGCCAAGGGGGAGGGCAGGGAGTTGGGGGACAGTCTGTTCTGCTGTGCCGGCATGTGCCACCAGCCGAGGAGCTGGCTTGCCGCTGCAGGAGACAGCTGACCTTTGGAGAGTTACTGGGTGAGGCCGCCCTTTCTCGCGACAGAACGCAGCTGTTGTTTAGATGTCAGGGGCTGGTTCGTAGCTGAGTTTGGCAGTCAGCTCAGGATGTTAGCAGTTTGGAAAACAGTCCGCCTGTAGGTTTACGGAGGCCAGGATGGTATGAGGGGAATCTTTGTGTTCCCAACAGGTTGTTCCGACATCCTTCTTTGCAGGAAAGTTAGCACCCAGCAGCTGCTTTTCGGGAGAGTTAAGAGAACACAGGAAGATCAGAGCAGGTGTGCAGGGGTCGCCCTTCCTGACCCCTGGCGGAGAACATCTCATTCCTGAACCAACAGATGCACAGATTCAAGTTGAGGTTCCTACCGCCAATATTGACTCCATCTCGAAACTTCGAGCTAGTTCTCCAGCCTGAATGCAACCCTCCAGGGTTGCCCACACCTGCTTTCTGTTTTCATGCCTGTCACTTACCTGCCCTAGCCCTCCTTCTGAACTCTTAGCAGGCTAGTCTTTCTAGTGGCCAGTTCTGCATCCTTTCTCTAGGTCTTGATAATAGCACCTCCATTGAGTGTGAGCACGGGAAAGGGCCCGGGGAGCCCAGCAGAGCAGAAATGACGGCCAGATCACAGCCAAGTAACTTCTTACCCACTCTTCAATATTAAAGGGAATAGCAAGGGTAAATTACTATGTTGATCCCCCCCCCCGCCGCCACATATTTTTGTAAATTTTAAAACATGTATTTTAAGGTTTGTATGAATTGGTATGCAGAGTACCACATGGCTAGCCACTGTTCCGTTTAAAATCAAATCATACTGGGGTAGGGAGATGGCTCAGTCTGTAGAATGCTTACCATATAGCTTCCGGACTTGAGTTTGGATCCAAGCAAAAAGCACTGGGGAGGGAGAGATGTGGATTTCTGAAGGTTCCAGTCAACCAGCCTAGCGGAATTGGTGAGCTCCGAGTTCAGTGAGAGACTCTGACTCAAAAAAATAATGTGGAGAATACTCACACATGCACGCACACACACACACACACACACACACACCTAAAAGATAAAACACCTCTCATTTCTTTGTATGCTGAGCTTCTTAAACCATAAAATCAAAGAATTTCCAGCCATTATTCTTTTAATACGTATTTCAATAAGTATTTCTCAAGACTTATTCTGTCTTGATCTCTCTCACTCCTTCTGGGGCTCCAGTTACACTCAAGGTTCTTCGAAGTCCTTCAGGTATATAATACTCTTCATCTTTAAAGCATTTTTTTTTTCCTTTCTCTTCTTCAGATGCAATCGTTTCTGCTGGTCTTAACGACACTGGCCGTGTCTGTGGTCTGAGTTGTGTCTGTCGCCCTTACCTGATGATTTAATTTTTTCCACATATAATAGTTTTGTTGTTGTTGTCATTGTTTTTTTGGGTTTTTTGAGACCACTATGTGTCTCTGGCTGGCCTCAAAGTCACAGAGATCAACCTGCCTCTGCCTCCCCTCATGCCAGGATTAAACCTGTCCATATATTACAGATTTTAAGTCTAGAATTTCCACTCGGGGCTCTTACCTAGTCTCTATGTCCGTATGAAATTTCCCCACACATCTCATCTCGCTTACTGTTTTCTTTATACCAATCATTGAGCGTAACCATAAGAGTTACTTTACAGGCACTCACCCATTAATTGTAACACAAGGGGTACGTCGAGGTCTCTCTTAAAGGCCTCTCATTGAACAGAGGCTGCATTTTCCTATTTTTGTCACCAGATAGTTTTTGCATCGTTTTGAGGATGGAATGTCATCATATATCCTGTGGTGAAGAGCCTGGGTTCTCTGCTGTCCTTCCGGGGAGCTGTGTTGAGGGCTGAGCGGTTGTTTGTTGTTCCAGGTACCAGCAATTAACTCGGTTAAACTAAAACCACAAACCCTGACTCTTGGGCTGCTCATCATTCCCCGGGTATTTTGTTTGGAGTCTGCTGCATGCACGTGTGGTTCGGGGTCAGCCAGAGGTGCGGGTGGTCCTTACGCTGAATGCGCATCTTCTCTGGCCCTATGCTGTCTGGGTTGCTGCTGCAGCTTCCAGTGGCTGTGGCTAGCGGGAAACGTCCAGAGCCAGGGTTCTCCTGCTGGCGCTTTAGCTCGACACCAGCTGCAGATTCCACAGGCTCAAAGATACAAGACTGAAAAATACATCCGCATCTTTCTCATCTCCTAGATGTCAACTCCTCCAGAACATACTCACTTTCTGTCTCCTTGCTTGTCTTGAGTTTACATAAAGTTATTGTATATTGGGTTGTTTTGTTTGTTTGTTTGTTTGTTTTGTTTTGTTTTGTTGTCCTGAGATTTTAGTTGTTCTATCCAGGAAATGGATCTAGTATTTAAAAAATGTTGTGGTAATCCCCTATGGAGGGGTTCGAGGTACTCACTGTATACATAGGCCAAACTCCCTGAGTGTGTGCTTAAGATTTGGGCTTGGGACTGTGGAGATAGGTCAGTGAGTCAGAGTGCATACTGTGCAGACATAAGAACCTACCTGAGTTCAAATCCCTGGGACCCACATGAAAACTGGGTACAAGTGTGCATGCCTGTAACCCAGAGATAGACTCCTCCAGAGTGCTCACTGAGCAGCCAAAATGTCGCGATTCCAGGTGAGTGAGAGACCCTGTCTCAGTGCAGTAAGACAGGACAATAGAGACAGATACCCAGTGTCTTTCTTGCTCTGGCTTCCACATGTATGTGCATCGGCACACACACAGACACTTAGGTGCATGCACCACACACACATGCACACACAGATTTGGGCACAAACCTTTAAATATCCATACTAAACTGTAGCTGATTTGATGTGGTGCACTGGATTATTCAGGGAAAATAAAATAGTATCTAATTATTTTGAAATGTGTCACAGAGACTAGCCTGATGAACGGTAGGGGAATGGCAGTGTGTGCAGATGTGGTGAAATGGTGGTGGTCAAAGCCATATGGCCTTTGGAACTTTGCTGGGCTTGAATTTTTTTTTAATTCAAGATGCTGAGATGAGAGAGAGAGAGGTGCTGCTTAAACTTGTCCACGGACTCGCTGAAACCCCGTGGCTCGTCCTTCCTGAGGATCTGCTTTTGTGGACAGACAAAGTGCAATGTGACACAGACACACTTATTCTCAGTCGCTTGAGGGCTGCCACGTAACGAGGGCCTGTGGGATTCGGAATTAATACAAACCGAATGTGCCCTCCTCTACTGGAAATACAGCCGGGGACCACGGAAAATAGCCTGTGAGTAGACGAAAGCAGGCGTGCTGCTCATCTTCTCCGTGAGGCACTGTGTTTAGGAGAGTGAGGGTGTGGAGGCCATGGGGGCGGGCAGTAAGGATCAACGGAAGAGGGGGGATCTCAGATGCAGAAAGGAGCCTGTGTTACTGTTTCGAGTGGTATGAAACAGAGCTAGAAGGACAGACCGGAGCCTCCAAAACCAGCTTGGGTCTCTCCAGAGTGGGGAGACTGAGTCTTCCAGCCCGGCGGGAGAGGACCACCCTAGCATGCTGCCCTTTATCTGGTACCCAGAAGTGCAGGGCATCCCGGATGTGGATGCGGCCAGCCCCCACCTTCCCTGGGACACTTCATTCTCTTCTGTGCATTTGGGGAGTGCTAGAGTTAGAGCAACAGCTGAGGGTCCCTCAGGCCTTCCAGCTGTGGCGGGCATCCTGCCGTTGGGTGGCCGCTGGAAACCGATGCTTCTGAAGCAGATAAACATTTCCCTCTGTGAGAGAGCTTTGCTCTGCCAGCCAGCTCATCCCCTGAAGTCTGGACTGTTCTGTCCGGTGACTGTGACCCCTTCCTTTGTGCAGTGGGGTAACTTCTGTCTGTGCTGTTAGGGAGCCTGGCAGCTCCCTCATACAGAGTCCGCGTGCATCTGAGCGATCCCATCAGAAATGGATACACTTGAAAGATTTCCTAGATAGGCGCCTTGGTAATTCTCAGTGAAAAGAAGTAGACTCTTAAAGCTACCTGGACAGCAACCGATTCCTTTCTCCGAAAGAGAAACTGAGGTCTGATGGCTCAATGGTTAGAGCACTGGCCGCTCTTCCAGAGGAACTGGGTTCCATTCCCAGCACTCACGTGGTGGCTCACAACAGGCTGTAACTCCAGTTCCGGGGTCCAATGCCCTCTTCTGGCCCTGTTGTTCACATGGTGGAGGCTGGACACGTAAGCGAAGCATCCATCTACATGAACACTTTTTAAAGTGTGTGTTGTGTACGTGTTGGTACCCTCACTATTAAAATCTCAAGCAATATCTTGAGACATTGAGTGATGGTGGTTGGACTTTTTTTATTTCTAGGCATCTCGGTCTGGGTGGATAACCCATTACGTCACATTGGATACTGTCTCTGGTTTGGAGAAGACTTGTTTCTTGGCTCTAATTCACCTCACCCTGACCACATAGGAACCGCTCAGACACAATGCCACAGCTCTCAAAGTTCCTCACCTGTCAGTTCTCTAAGAAGCGGACAGAGATGGACCGAATTCACGTTCAGTGACACAATGAGTCCATCAAAACCTTTTAACCAAGAGGGTCTTCCCTCAGGGGGCCCCAGGGGAGCAGGATTCCCTGGCGAGGGGACAGTGGTTTCAAGCCACATATCCTGTCCAAACAGTGATCATAATGTTGAGTTAGGCCATCAGAAACTGCTGTTGTGTGGGCAAAGTTCAGATATTAGCAGTTTCGTGTAGCAAAGCCCAATGGTGATAATAGCGCTATCGCCCGCCCTGCTGCTGCCGCCTCTGCGCCTCACACAAGTGATTTCGCTTCCGCTGGTTCTATTAAATGTCACTCTCTGCTCGCTGCACTCACATTCTGTTTGGTCATTAAGCGGTATTTACCAAGGATCTGCTGTGTGCCAAGTAGTACACAGCGACAAACAGGACAGAGCTTTTGCTCTCATAGGACCAGCGTGGCTCACAGGGAGGGCAGATGATAACAAATGAACAAAAGATTAGTGAAGGCCTGTAAGGTGGCTCAGCAGGTCAAGGCAATGCCGCACAAGCCTGACAACCTGTGATTGGTCACCAGATCGCACAGCAAAAGGAGAGAATTAACTGCCAGAAGTTGTCCTCTGACATCCACACACACACACACACACACACACACACACACACACACACACACACACCATGGCACAATCATGTGCCTTCTCTCACACATGTGCAACAGTAATCAGATTTTTTGTTTCTTTGTTTGTTTGTTTGTTTGTCAGTTTGAGAGAGTTTCTCTGTGTAGCCCCAGCTGATCTGGAACTCTCTCTATAGACCAGGCTGGCCTTGAACTCACAGAGATCCGCTTGCCTCTGCCAGCCGAGCGCTGGGATCAAAGGCGTGCGCCACCATCACCAGGCTATAAATAAATTTTAAAGGGTTGGTCAATTCGTTAATTGCAGAGTGCAGTGGGTATAGGAGGGCAGTAAATTAGAGTTTCTAGTTTCATCTTTGTTGCTGGGATAAAATGCTCAGAAGTTCAGGAAGTGGGAACTTGTAACCACCAATCACATCACACCCACTGTCAAAACCAGAGAGAAAGGGATGCATGCATGCCAGCTGCTTGCTTGCTTGTGGCCAGCCTGGTCCCCACTCTTCCAGAGTTCAGGACTCTGAGTAGGCAATGGTGGTGCCTACTGTGAGCTGGGTCTTATTACATTGATTAATACAGTTCCCTATAGACACGCCTGCAGGCCAACCCAATGTAGACAGCCCTCTTACGAGCTGTTCCTAGGTTGTATCAAGTCGATAATCAAACATCCGGTTGGTATCTGTGGTAAGAGCACTAGGGTGAGCCTGGTTTTGTCAGTGGTTGGAGAAATCTCATAAAGGAATGATGGTTGGCAGAGAAAGCAGCAGGTACTAAATTCTTGCCATAAGGAGAACTTGATACAATCCAGTAGCCGATGAGATCCTGGTGAGTAAAGCGGGCAGACGATGGGCAGAGGGCTGCGCCGGGCTTCTGCCTTACACACATGGGAGGTGAGATCTCAGAGAAACTTACAGAGAGAGTTTGCTGAGGAGGCAAAACAGTCCCGGGCTGGAATGGTCTTGGCTAGAAATGTACATTTGAACCACCAGTGTGAGTGACATTTCAACCAGCATGTGTGTAACCCTAGGAGCAAGAGTCAGCAGCGGTCTTAGTGAGATTACAAGGTGATGGCAGGCTTTCCTCAGAGCCCCTGCCTCCTCAACCCAGGGTTCCACAGAGGCCTTAGGAGGCCTCGAATCCCAAATGCCATCCATGCCTGGTCTCCCAGCGGCTGTAGGCAATCCTAAGTGGCACATTGCGAACCGAGGTTCACATTTTTAAATGCCTTTTCTTAGCTTTGCTACTTTCTCTCTAAGTGGCCCCGGGGAGTTATGTCATGTCTGTGGGCCATGGCTTACTCACCTGTGAAACTGGAATAATCATGACGTAGATTTCTGCCCATAAAGAGCGTCAAGCATAGCTGACACGGAGCAAATGCTCCGTGTAAACGATTTGTGGAATCTTAGGACTGTTTCAGAGGGTAACAGTGTGTGCTGCTCTTGCAAAGGACCAGGGTTTGGTTCCCAGCACCCGTGTCACCACCGCCTGTAAATCCAGCTCCACTGGGATGGATCTGATGCCCCCTTTTGGCCTTGGCAGGCGGTGCACTCTCGTGCACAAACCCGTACACAGGCATACATGCATATACATATGCGTTTAAGTGGTTTTGATTTAAAATTTAAAAATTAAATTGAAAAAGTTTAATGAGTTTAATTTTAATTTAAATATTTAAAAGTGAAGAGCAATCGTTTTTAAAAAAAAGAACTTAAAAAAAAAAAATCTCTCTGCCCGATAGTTAGTTCCGAGACTAAGATGGCCCATGTCCCTTTCCTTCTGTCAGTGACAGGACGGAGAGACCCGGCCAGGCCTTTCACCACAGTGACATCTCACCTGCTATGAAAACGAGAGTGTGTTGCCTGGGGGCGAGGTCACAGAACTGTGCCTTGGGTTAGAAGTTGCAAAGCACGGCATCCGGGGACGAGGTTAGAGAGTGAAGATGGTGGTAGGATGGGACTGGAGGCCGTGCGACGTCTGCTCTGGTTGTGCAAGTTGTCTGGGGTCGGCATGAGGAGGTCTCACAGAGTCTCCCTGTGGCCTTTAATCCCATGCTAAGTTTTGGGGCTACTGTCTATCGATGTCAGCAAAGGGTGGCTTTTGACAGTGATGGAAACGTTTAGCTTCTGTTGCTGAAGGAAGAAAGGGAAAAGCAAGGCAGTAACAGGAGCTGTGACATTGCTTTTGAGACATAAAGGACCTTCCGTATGGTTCTATGGGATGCTGTAGACACCTCACAGGTTTGGGGGGTCGAGTATTTTGCGTGCACGTACATACGCACACCACATTTGTGCCTGGTGCCTGTGGAGGTCAGAAGGCAACTTTGGGTCCCCGGGAACTGAAATTATAGATTGTGAGTTACTCATGGGTGCTGGGAATCAAACCCAGGCCCTCTACAAGAGCAACAGGTTCCCAGCTACTGAGCCATCTCCCCCTAGCCCCCTGTGTTAGTTGGTCACAACTGTGACCACAACACAAACTCTCAAGGGAGAAGATTGTTCTGACTCACGATTTCAGAGGATGCCTGTCCACTGTGGCGGAGAAGGCTTGTTGGTGGAGTATACACATCACGGGAGATGGTGAGGCAGAGAGTAAGTTTGAAACCAGCGGCCATGCTATGAACGTAAGACCCACTCTAGCGAGTTCACCTCCTAAAGATTCCACGGCTGGTCATCCCAGCAGGACAAAGACAGGAAAGCCGAGGCACTGGATCCAGCAGTCCTCTCGGAGGGCATTTCCTCCAGTGAGTGACCTAAGGACATCCCACTGGGCCCTACCTCTTAAAGGGCCCGCCACATCTCAGATTGCCCCACTAAGAGCCAAGCTTGCTGCACATGAGCTCAGAAGGGGACAGACATATTCCAAACATACCAATTAGCCTAAACAAGTAAGTTTTCTGACATGATTAGAAACCTGGAGAGAACCTGTCTGGGACTCCTGTGGTACTTCAGTGACTCTATTATCTTCCTACCTGTACTGTTCTTGGCAAGGGCTTTCTATCCTTGTGGGCAAAATGAGGCTCTGCCTCTTCTCTGGGTGAGCTGAGTAGGAAGAAGGAGGAGAAAAGAGAGGTCCCTGTGTCATGACAGCAAAGCTTTTCCCAAAGCTCTTTGGTCAGTGCACTGTCCCACGGTCACCTAACTGTGAACCAGGGAGTCTTAGCTGGGCAGGTTGCCATCCCTAAAGACAGGGAGAGTCCTGTTACCAGGGTAAGCAGCCATCAGTGTCTGTATCAGCAGGCCTTTTCATCTCTCTGAAGCTCGGTTTCATTCAGTACCACCCTATTCTAACCCATCTCTTTGAACCCATCAGAGCAGTGCCTCATTTGTCTCTGGACGGAACTCTTTATATCCAGGGATGTGGGAAACTCAGCACACACCACAGCAAACTGTTCATCACTGGTCTCTGTAGCTCTAGAGGCCTCTTGGGCCGCTCATTGTTCCTAAGGCAAGGACTTGTGGGACCACACTAACACATTGTCATTTTAGAGTTTGGTCCCCATAGCTCCTCCCCTTGAGAGTCTTCCAGATGACTTTGCACACGGTGTTTTCTTGCCACTCTGTTCTTGTGTGTGTTATCCCACTCTGCAGTCTCTACTGCGCATCCCTTTTAAAAGATTTGACGTCTTGGGTCAGCCAGTGGTCACCGTTAAGGGACATTCAGCAGAGCAGAATCTTACACCAGGTTGCCCTGGGGCCACAGGGCATGTCAGGGCTGCTTTTCTACATAGAGGCCTGTTGTCATGACAAGAGCTAGTGGGTCCCACATCCTCCTCAGTACCCCAGTCTTAGAGGCACAGCATTGTACAACTCAAGAGAGACTTGTGTGGGTGGAACTTCAGGAATTGTCAGGCCCCTGAAGTTAGCAGCATAGCAATGGTCTATGATGGGCCTCGGATGTTTGGGACAGTTTGAGAGGTGGCAGGCAGATTACACTCTTGTCCATCAAGAGTCAGGCACAAGCCTAAACCAGCCAACTGGTCTACCAACCACAGGGTCTAGTAGAAAGTGTGGATTCTGTGAAAAAATGAAGTGTTCACCATCACTAACCATCAGAGAAATGTATGTAAAAATTACACTAGGATTCCATCTCACTGAAGTCAGAATGACGATCCAAAAGCAGCATACCAACGAGAATGGGGACAAAAGGGTACACTGATACACTCTTATGAGAATGTAAACCAGCTGCGCCACTGTGGAAATCAATATAGAGAAAATAGAAACAAGAGCTAGAAACACACCTTCAGTATGGCCCAGCTACAGCACTTCTCAGTATTCACCTGAAAGACTCCAAGTCAGCACACCCCAGAGACCCGTGCACATCAGCGCTGGCTGCGGCAATATTCACAATCGCTGAGTGATGGACCGGCCTAGGTGTCCAGCTTCAGAGGGCTGAATAAGAAATAAAATGATGTGTACAATGGTACCATTCACAATCGCTGAGTGATGGACCGGCCTAGGTGTGCAGCTTCAGAGGGCTGAATAAGAAATAAATTTATGTATACAATAGAAATTTTTTTCAGCCATAAAGAAGGAATTTCAGTCATTTTCTGGAAAGTGGACACAACTGGAGATCCCTGTATCAAGTAAATTAAACTCAGAAAGGCAAATCTCACATTTTCTGTAGTCGGTGGGGCCTAGCTTTTAAAGGCACATAGAATCGTTTCTACTGAAGGTTAGTGTTTTCAACTCAACAGATGACTCTAGAATCACCTGGCAGGGCGGGGCATCTATGGCTCACTATGGCTGTGGGGGATTATCTGGTTGCATTGAGGTAGGGGGACCCATCTTTACTATAGTCCCTCATCGGGGTCCTGGATGGTATGTAATGGGGGGGGTGGGGGGAGCTGAGTTTCCATAGCCATTTTATTTCTTGTCTGTAGATGCAATGTCACTGAACCTTTGACTGAACCAGAACAAACGCTCCCTCAAGTTGCCTTTGTCGGGGTATTTATTTTATCACAGCCACAGGAAAAACCAAGATGTTGGGAGAACAAAAGGGTGGAAATGGGAAGGTCAATATGGGCAGGGATGTGTTCAGATAACACCGTATGTATGGGCAGGCGGACTTATGTAACTCCGTGACGGCTGCGGTGGCCATTTTCTGGAAAATGACGATAATAAGAGGCAAGGACCTGAGGAAGAGCAGCCCGAGACCCTGCTGGCCTCCTGAGGCAGAGGCTGTCATTCGAGTGGGAAACTGCTGCTTCTACTCCAGCTGCTGCAGCAGCAAAACAGCTGTAACCCCTGAGGTGGGAGACTGACGTGGGATCTCGGGGCGGGGACGGGGAAAAGTTATGGGCCACACAGAACGTGAGTTACTAGGGGAGAGGTCATGAGGAAAACTGACGTGTAATGGCTGGTGTTTTAGGTTTTAGGTTATTGTGTAAGCTTTGACACCAATACAGACTGTCTGGACCCTTGGGGTCAAATGCTGAAGGCAAGCAAGAATGTCCTTATCACAAACCAGTCTAAGCATCGCACTTAGCAAACGATGTGTCACATCCTGACACAGCCCCACCAGACGCCTCCCCGTGTGGGCTCTGAGGTGGCTTCATAAGCCAGGCACAAGCTCAGCCTCTTGTCGTGAGAGCCCGTTAGTTCCTCTCATTCATGCTCCTCTCCTCGGTAGAGGAGCCACAGTGAGTCAGATGTTGTCCCTGTTGGACCAGAGCGCTGGCCAAGCCCATGCACCATTGCTTCTGGCTGGTGCCACGTTCCCGAGCCTGCCGTCACTGCCTCAAGCTACCTGTGTAAGAGTTTTTACAGTTCAGGCAGAAAGTTAGCGTAGCCTTCCTCAATAGATCCTTTCTAGTGCTGCTAGTCTGTTCAGGAGAGCTGGGCACAAAGAGTTCCTGTGAAGAATTCTGTAGAAGAAAGTTGGCTCCCTAGCCTGGCTGGCTGCTAGCAGAACAGCCCTTCCATAGCATGTGCAGCTTAGGCAGGGAAGAAAGCCATATTGAGAAGAGCCGTGTGTGTGTGTGTGTGTGTGTGTGTGTGTGTGTGTGTGTGTGTGTGTGTGTGTGGTCTGTCTGTCTGTCTGTCTGTGTCTATAAGTGCATGTGTCTGTTTGTGGTGCGTGTTTGTCCTTGTGTCCGTGTGTCTGTGTGTGCAAAGGTGGAACCCTGAACTCCATCAGGTGTCTTCCTCTGTTAGCTCTCCTGTTGGTCTTTGTTTTGTTTCTGGGGTTGAACCTGGAGCTCGCTGATTGACTAGACAGCTAGCCAGTAAACCCCAGGCTGCCCCCAGCCCACGGTATGCCACTGTGCCCAGCTTTGTTCACGGCTGCTGGAGCTTGAACGTGGGTTCTTTAGAGTGTGAATACAGACTCCTTTTAGAGGAGCATTTGTGCTGACCGTCTCTGAAGCATCAGGAGGAACAGAGCGCTCCGTCAGGCTTCAGAGGAAAGCACCAGACCGCAGAGTCCTGACCTCCCCAAATCTGAGCAAGACCCTCAGTATGAATAGATGTGCAGAAGAAGGAATGATACATGGCCCACCAGGGCAGGAGCAGGCGTCTGCCTTTGTCCTGCGTGTGTGTGTGCCGACACGTATGAATGCTCATGAGTGTGCATGTGCAGATGTGGGTACGCATGTGTGGAGACCCGAGGTCAGCCTGGGGTGTCATTCCTCAGTCACTGTCCCCCTTCACTTTGAGACAGGGCCTCTCTCACTGGGATCTAGGCTCCCTGATTAGACCAGAAGGCAGCCGCGGGGTCAGCCTGTGTCTGCCTTCCCGGTGCCCAGATTACAAGCGTGTGTGTGCCACCATGCCCAGCTTTTCCGTGTGTTTTCGGGTCATATTCAGGTCCTCATGCCTGCACCACAAGCACTTTACCAAGTGGGCCATCTCCAGCCTCTGGGCGTGGCGGGGCGTGGCGGGGCGTGGCGGGGCGTGGAGGGGCAGGGGTCTTCTGTCTGCCCCTGCATCCCGGCTGCAGTATCTAAACAGCCTCTTCACTCGGCTTCCTCGCTCTGGATCGTTGGTGCCTCCTCCTCCTCCTCCTCCTCCTCCTCCTCCTCCTCCTCCTCCTCCTCCTCCTCCTCCTCCTCCTCCTCCTCCTCCTTTCCTTCCTCCTCCTCCTCACCACCACCATCATCCTCGCCATCTTTTCAGTGACTTATCAAGCACAATGCTGCTCCCAAGACTTCGGTGCTGCTCTATTGCCTGCAAAGAAAGGCAAAACAGGAAAGGGTGGGAGAAGCTCCCTCTGTCATCTGCCCCACCCCCGCTCTGGAGCTCATGGAAACAGTCAGAGGTGATGAATGAGTGTAAAACTTAGGAAGGCGGGCGAGAGTTCTCTGGAGCCTTGCGTTTCATCGATACAGAGCTGCCGCTGTCATCTGATGACAGCGATCGTCTGCGGCCATCGCTGCTCTTACTGATACAGACTTGTTGTTCAAAGAGTTAGGGAGCTTGTCTCCATTCACAAAGGGACAGGCTGATGGAATTTCTAAAGGAAACCGAGATTCAAACAACATTTCGGTCTTTCCCTTTGAACTCGAGGTGCAGATAAAGTCTGCGTGAAGGATCTGTGATTTGTTCTTTTTTTAGACAGCCAGTTCTCTAGTCAAGTTTTGAAAGGCTTGGAAGAGCATGTGATTTTTTTTTAAAATATCCTGGAGTATTTTTCCAGGCCTGGGCAGTTTGTGGGTCAATGCACAGCTATTTCCGTATGTGGGTAGGGTGGGAGAGCACGGTCAGGTCACCGAGGGCCAGGGCCCCCGCTCTGTGAGCTGGTGATTGCACGGAAATGCTCCTCCCCTCCCTCCTCCCGCTGCTCCCCATAGAGAGCTGGAGATTTGTCTTCCAGACCCACTAGTGTCTGTCTGCATGCCCGTACCTGCCGCGTGGTACTGATTCTGAGCTCTGATTGCTTTACATTGTGAAAGCCTGGACTTCCCACACCCCGTGTGTAGCAGACAGGTACGAACCACCAGGCATTCGAGGAGTAGCTCTGGGGAATGCAGACTGTAGCAGGGAGGGGTGGCTTTGGAATGCACCATCCACAAAGCAGACACTCACAGTCCCAACTGATACGAAAGCCTGTAAGATGTCCTGGAGCGACACAGAACAGTGTGGACTGACAGACAGGCCAGCCGGTTCACAGCCCGGCTCTGCCTCCACCTGTTGCCTCCCCGCTCACGTTCCCCTTTCCAGGCGCAGGGCTTTCCGAGTCAGATGGCCAGCACAGATGTTTTCTGCGCCCCCCCCACTCTCCCCTCCCTGTCTGTGCCCGATGCCCCCAGTAGGGACTGTATGAATGGGCTCCCAGCTTCCTGCCATCGTCTTGTTTTCTTTGCTCAATGAGGGGCAGGGAGAGAGAGAAGGAAGCATTGATTCTCCTCTCTCCACCCTGTGACATCGCACAAGAGCTGGCTCCTGGCCCCCTGTCTCTTCCAGTGACCTTTCTTCTCTCGACAAGTCAGTGTGGTGCTGAGACTGGTCCCGGAGCCCCGCTCTCGGCCCCCTCATTAAGCGCCTCACGCTACCCATTTTGAGAGTTCCGTCTGTTTCCGGCCAGAACCCTGGTGGGTAATAAGATCCCTAAGATCGTTTCAGGTTCAAAGAGAGACGAGTGCACAGAGGCAGCAGTCAGCCCTCTGGGGCTCCCTGTTTTCACCAGTGAGAGACAAGGCCTGGTCAGAATAGACCTCAAGAGCAAAAGTCCCCAGGATGGGGCCGGGGTCACTGGAACCCTAACAGGCACAGACTGTTCCCCAAAGATTGCATAGAGGAATGTTGCCGTTGTGGTTGGGAGAGGGTAGCGAGGACCATCCTACTAGGCTGGCTTATCACCCAGCCCCTCTGGGCCTTGAACTTCCCACTGAGCTTTCCTGTTGTTCCTACCCTGAAACTGCTCTTGCCCTGGCCATGCGCAGCCGCCGAGGTTCTCATGACGGTGCATGTGCCTGGGTGTGGGGGGTGGGTCCCGTGTGGACCTGCCTGGTGTAGGTGGCACGGGAGAACTGCAGTCGTAAGCTGCCCTCTTTGTGACGGTGGCCAAGCGGGCCGTCACCATGTCCCACCGCCCCCTCCTCTTCTCTGGAAGGTGCTCAGACAAATGTGAAGCGTGGCCTCAGAGACTCCGAACGACACAATCACGGCCTCAGAGACGCGGAATGACACAATCACGGCATCAAACAGCAGCCGCACCCTCCCGGCAGTCCTGGCATTTGTGTCCTGCCCTCCAGGGTCTCAGGGCCATTCATTCACTTACACACAGCCCTTCCAAGAGCAGCTGCTTCAAAATGGGCTCCAGGGAGAAGGGTGAAAAGTAGGAATCTTTAAAAATTCGTGCACTCTCAATTATTAAAGTTAGCAGTTTTTTCAGTGAAGAGAGCTGCATTCGTATAATTATGTCACGTGCAGTTTTCCCTTAGAAACAGAGATTTAGGGACATTTGTCCCACCCACCTGACCCCGTTGATGGTATGCTGGGCTGTGTACACATGTGCATGTGGGGTGAGCAGAGAAGCTAGAGGACACAAGGCTGGGGTGACAACCAGGCCTGGGAAGGACACACCATCAAACATCACGAGGGACATGCACTGCCCTAGATTCATTTCCTGGAGCTGTGATAAAATCCCCCGACAAAACAGCATAAGGGGGAAAGGGATTATTTGACTCATGGTTACAGGTGACAATCCATCAGAACAGAGCAGTCACAGGGCTCAAGGGAGCAAGGAATGTGTGCGTGTTTGCTATCCAGCTCACTTTCTCGTTTGCACAGTGCAGAACCCAGGCCTAGGGAATGATGTCACCCCCAGTGGGCCCGCCATCCTGCATCCATTACTGTAATGTCCTCACACACATGCCGCCTGCAAACCAACCTGACTTACACAATTCCTCACTGAGACTCTCTTCCCGGGCGCATATAGAGTGTGTCGCCTTGACAGTTAGAACTCGCTGTCACGTAACACCAAGGGGCATTTATCAAACAGGCGTTGGGCCTGGTGCACATAGCTTTATAAGTAAATGTTAAAAGCAGTGCATAGTGAGGAAAGAAAGAATAAAATACTTGAAGTAGCTTTTCCATAAGCTAAGCATAGGTGCTCATAAAAACGCAGCACACGTTTTTGGGAATGTGGGCACACACTAAATTCACTGTGAGTTGAGGGACGTGGGTTAGCCTCTAGGGCGGACAGGGGAGCTTGTGTACACAGAGGGCCTTTATGCGGTGTCAGCCCCGGGGCACATGGTAAATGGAGCCCTCTGTTCTTCAGGTGGGAAAACAAAGCCCTCGGCATGTTTCTAAAGAGGTCTGGAAACCTGCTTGACCGTGCAGCGGCAGACCACACGTGGTTAATGGAACAAACATTCCTTTTGTGGGGTCGGGACACGAACACGGCACAAGCACTGCCTGGAAACCACATGAAGAAGGGATGCTGAGGGCCAGCCTTCAGCTTCTGCTTCTGAAAACACGTCACCTGGCAGCACCTGCTGAGTGGCCAAGCGCCCATCCCTGCACACTCTGATGTGGCTGTCTGTCAAAGAGTGCCTGATGGGGAGGGGGCCCATGGCAGAACAGGCAAGCCCGTAAGCAAAGGCTGCTGGAGACAGTGCGCTCTCTACGTCCCCCAGCCCCTGCAAACAATGTGGCCTCACATGTCTCTTAACCGCTTTTGACCTAAGCTACATCTCTGTATCCATTTCTTTCTTATTCTCATTTCTTGGTTGTGTGTGTGTGCATGTGTGTGTGTGTGTGTGTGTGTGCGTGTGTGTGTGAATGGACATGCACATACGTGCACACTGCATGTGGAGGGCAGAGATTCTACACTGAGTGACTTCTCTTGGTCTCTATCTTTGGAGGCTGGGATCTTTTCCAGTGATTGCAGTATGACTAGACTGGCTGATCAGCGTGCTTCAAGGAATCTACTTGTCTACACACACACACACACACACACACACACACACACACACACAGGCACGCACGCACACACGTGCACACACACACACACACACACACACACACACACACACACACACACACACACTGCTTCACACCTAGCACTAGAGTTATGTGCAGGACCATGCCTCAGTTCTGTGTGGGTACTGGGATTGAAGTCAGACCCTCATACTTGGCACTTTCCCACTATCCCATGCTCCAAGACCCGCAGTTAACTCTTAGCTGGTGTTTCAGTGAACTGTGTTCTCCTTTGCTATAAAGACAGTTTCAGTGGGGCCGAAGAGGTGGCTCAGTGGTTAAGAACATTGGCTACTCTTCCAGAGGATCCTGGTTCAATTCCTAGCACCCACATGTCAGCTCACATGGCTGTAACTCCAAACCCAAGGAATCCAGTTCCTTCTGGTCTCCACAAGCATTGCATGTGCCCAGTACACATACATGCATGCATGCAGGTGAAGCACCCATGTACGCAAAATAAAGTGAAAAAGATATTTTATTGAGTGAGTACACTGTGCTTGCTACTCATTGTCTCTCTCTGTTACATTTAGCTCCTTCCCACTTGTCCCACTTCTAGTAATCATAGACGGTGCCCATGCTTCATAAAGCTTTCCATGTTTTAATTGTAGCCCTCAGGATACTTAGGACCTGGGCTTATGGAGTAAAAGCATATACAATAGCACAGTGGCTCACACCTTTCACCCAACACTCCGAAGCAGAGGCAGATGGATCTCAGCTTG
The DNA here is from genome assembly GCA_030556225.1 of Cricetiscus sungorus. Classification (NCBI taxonomy): domain Eukaryota; kingdom Metazoa; phylum Chordata; class Mammalia; order Rodentia; family Cricetidae; genus Cricetiscus; species Cricetiscus sungorus. Next base: position 35,905,757 of record JANBXA010000642.1, read on the forward strand.
AGGCCAGCCTGGTCAACATAGTGAGTTCAAGGCCAGACAGAACTAGATGGTGACAACACACTGTTTTAGAAAGGGAGGGGGAGGAGAGAGGGAGGGAAGGGGAAGAGGGAGGGGAGGGGAGGGAGAGCGTCGACTCTTGGGACAGGCTACCAAATTGTTCTCCAGAAGAATAGTGGAAAAGGCCCTTTCCCTGGAGCAGTTGTTACGCCAGCAGGTTTTGAGGGTTATATTGTGTTGTTGTCTTTTGTCGTTGGTGGGCTGCTACTGAGTTACATAGCTAGCTGGCTAGTTTGTTAGAACGCGGCCACTCTACAGCCCAGGGTAACCTGAAGCTCACTTTGTAGCTTGAGCAACCTCCCACCCCCACCCAAAACACACACACACACACACACACACCTCTTATTATTCCTCGGCTCCTGAAGGCGGATTCCTAGCATGAGCCACCAGACCCCACTAAATGTTTTTCTTTATGAAGAAACTGATGCTAACTTTATTGGTTTCTCTGTTTGTTATGTTAGCCAAATAAAAATCAAGATACCCTTTTTTGGCCAAATTCAATAAATTTCACAGCATTCCGTAATGAAAAACACATCAAACTGGGGGCCTTGAAAGTAGGCAAGCCAGGTAGGTCTGGGCCCTGCCACTATGGCATCCTGGGCAAACACTTCTCCAGAACACTCTGTTCTCCATATCCGTGCTGCGGGAACTGTGGGACCCACCTTCCAGGTGCAGAACGGAGACCAAAAAGACACCTACATGGTGACCTTGTTGCTCCCAGCCTTCTGTAGCCTGGCACGGAGCAGGGGAACTGAGCAGCTGCTTTAGAGAAACAGTCTGTACCCAAGACTGCCTGTGGCCTGCCCAGCACAGCCCTGAGGCTGGCTGTTGGCTTCCAGGCTCGGCCCCTGCATAGGCAGCAACAGCCTCCTGCCAGGAACTGGGAACAGCGGGGCTGTTGTTCTGGCGTATCTGGAAACTGGCTTCCTGTTTTTACTGGTGTGGTGCTGGTGTTCTATTCAGCAGCAGGAGGGAAGGGACAGTCCTGGGTGGGCAGCCTGTGTCCCACACCCCTGCAGTGAGAAGTCTGGCCCATTCCTCCAGGGACTCCGGTGGGCCATGATGCCAGCTTACCAAGGAGAGGGAGCTCAGGGACGGGGACATGACCACTTCTTGTAAATCGGGATCAGTAGTACCTGGGATAACTGTCGCATCTTATCTGTAAAGCCAATTAAACATTAAGCTCCTGTGTCCCGAAGTCATCGCATCACACGTGGCTGCTCAGTTCACAGTCCTGGACAAGCCTGGCTCCCGGGGTCACCCGCCCAAGGGACTCTACACAAATGACGTAACCTTGCTGCTGCATTTCCCTCCACAGCAGGGGAAAATAGCAGCGGCAGTGTCACCCAGTTACTGTGGCGTGTAAATCAGGTGTTACCAGTTTTGGGTCCCACACTAGCCATGCAGTGCTTAACATGCAGTCTGGAAAGTTTGTTGCTAAACAGTGAACCCGTGATTCAGAGGCTGCACTTTAGTCATAGACCTGGCAATCCATTTTAAAGATGGTCTGAGGGAGTTTTCTCAGCTCACTAAAAGTGAACAATAGCACAGTGTCTTAAACATTCCTCAGGAGCCAGGTGGTGGGGCGTGCTCCTTTAATCCCAGCACTCGGGAGGCAGAGGCAGGTGGATCTCTGAGTTCGAGGCCAGCCTGGTCTACACAGAGAGTTCCGGGGCAGCCAGAGCTACGCAAACACTGTCTCAAAAAACAAAAACAAACAAACAAAATCCTCAGAAGTCCATCAGATGTATCTCTAAATGTTAGTTATAAAATAAAAATATTTTTCCTAACTGCTTTGGTTTATAAATTCAGAGGGAAATGGGTTTGGCCTGGTGTTGATGATGTAGGTGCCCCGTGGTTTCAGGAAGACACAGACTGCCTTGTTCCCTTCCATGGTGTGAGATGTGAGCTCACCATTGTGAGCCTGGTCCCTGCTGTCTGGTGGGTACACTCATAGTTACAGCTCTATAGTCTCTCACCCGTTCCGGGCTGGGCTCTCCTGCTCTGAGCCGGGAAACCAGACTGCCCTGGTCTGCAGCTGGGAGTGGGTTTGATAGGTGCAGTGTTGGTCCTGTCCCGTTTAGGGGTGTGAATTAAACACACACGGCCATTTAAACCACAGAATACCCCTGCCACCCTACAAAGCATGTTCACATGGATGAGTGACGTGATGCGCGTGGCGTACTCCTGCTCAGGCAGCCAGAGCCAAACATCCAGGATGAGTGCTGGATGAGGTTACAGAGCCTGCTGCCTGCACCTCGACAAGCCTTTGCTCAGTCACCACCAGCAGGCTGGAGCAGCACCCTCTGGTTCTCCAGATGGATGGAATAATAAGATAGCTGCGATCCCAGTGGGCGTCAGAGGAGTGATGTCCCTTTGTTTGATCATTTTTATTTCTCCTTTGGACAAGTCACACTTTTTTATAAGGCCATGTTATTTTCATCATATCCATCCACCACCACTACTCACTAATTCCCTCCAGTGCCCCCAGCCCAGCCTCCCTCCCAACTTCATATCCTCCCCACGCTTTTCGAGACAAGGGCTCACTGTGAGATCAGGCCAGCCTCGAACTCACAGAGTGCTGGGATTATAGATGTGTTCCACCACGTCGGGTGCCTCCATTTTTTTTTTGCTGCAATTAGTAAAACCAGAGTCCAGTTAGTCTGCCCTGTATGCACATGGGTATGGAACTGTCCACCAGTGCAAGGACAACCTACCAGTGGCCGTATCTCCAAAGGAGAGTGACCTTCCGTCCCTGGGCCGCCATCAACTGCTAATAGGTCTTCCAGCTCGGGCGGGACCGCGAGGTTTCCTCCCCGTCACGTTGGACTTCTGCCTGATCTTGTGCTGACACCCACCTCTGCTGTGAGATGATATGAGCAGCCGCCATGCACATCCAGAGGCCGCCATTTCGCACCCCTCTTTCCCATCATGCCCCTTGAGCTTTGGGTGGAAGGAGGCTAGTATAGTTGATTCACCCACAGCTGAGCACCGGGGCTATTTGTATCAGCACTTGGATGACTTCTGGAGAGCGCTGGACAAAGTAACAGATTTGCTCAAGGAAGATGTTTGTCCTGGTCAGTTTGGTTTAACATAGGAAAGGGTTTCCAAGGCTGAGTCTGAGTCCTTCTGGGAGAAGCTGGAGAAAGGGTAGCAGCAAGAACCAGAGGGCGGTTTGAATCCCCAGGCAGCCCGGAACACTTCCTACAGAGAAGGAAGAGGAGCCTCAGCTGCGCCGAGGGAGAAAGTCTAAACACACTGGTCTCACAGGGAAGAAGGCATGGAAATGGGAACGGACTTGGGGACAGGGTTTGGTGGGGAGAATGAAAGTGACTGAAGCTTATTCACACACACGCACACACGCCACTGTCAAACAGAGATAAAACCTCTGTCCTAAAGCAAAGCTCTCAAGTTAATCATGCTTTATTACATTCCTCTGCGCCTTCAAAAGCATCTTGACTGATGTCTTTGGAGGGGCTGGAGGGGTCAAACATTGGGCTTCCACAGCTCCGTGCCAGGGTGGGGCCCAGGAGTGAGGGAGTGTCTGGGGTGGGGGGATCCATAGAAGGGAGGGTCCTCCCTGCAGCCATCTGTAACAGGGCTTGGGACAGAGAAGCTCAGCTTTGGTAAGACCATTTCTTCATAGGCAGTTATGAACTAAGGGCCCTTTGTGTAAGAAACAGGCCCAGGAAACAAACCAACTATTAGCCAGGTTGTAAGCTACGCCAGCCAAAGATGAAGGGTTGCTGTGTAGTCATGAAAATGAAAGAATGTTAGACTGTATGTGTGCGCACGCGTGCGTGTATGAGTGTGTGAGTTTGTGTGTGCATGCATGAGTGTGTGTGTGTGTGTGTGCATGCATGAGTGTGTGTGTGTGTGTGTGTGTTGGGGGTTTGCATGTGATCTCTCTGATTATAAGTACTGAGCAGAAATATGTTAGGTATCTAGTTACCATTTGGAATGCAGTCTGCCACAAAGTAAGGGAACGTCGTCCCTTGGTGAACTAACACTGTCCCCTTCCACAGATGCTTACTGACCATCAGTCACTCATTCATCACCAGATGATGGCTGACAAATCTAGCTCATTACTCCCCCGCCCCCTTGTCTTCAGGAACACTGTAGCCAGCCTTCTTTAGTGTGTGTTGTCCTTAGAAGCTTCTACTTACTAAACAATGTCTGAGCCAGACTCTCATGAGGGCTTCATAGGTGGGATTCAGATTCATCTTCATGACTCTCCTCTCACACGTATGGGCTCCAGGGCTCCAAGAGTGGTCTAGTCAGAAACTTCACAAGCTTGTAAATGAGCACAGAGTGGTGGTTTATGCCCATCATCCCACCACTTGGAAGATGGAGACGGGAGAATCACAAGTTCAAAGTCAGCCTGACGGACATATGAAATCCCAGGCCAAGGTTGCATGAGGCCCTATGTTAAGAAAAAAAATTAGCCAGGTGGTGGTGGCACACGCCTTTAATCCCAGCACCTGGGAGGCAGAAGCAGGCAGCTACAGAGTGAGTTCCAGGACAGCTGGGGCTACACAGAGAAACCCTGTCTTGAAAACCCAAAAAAGGAAAAAAGTTCACATAAATGAAAAATAGTATTTTAATCCCAAGTCTATCTAACATCTACTGTTACCTCCTTTTTTTTCCCCCCTTCTGGAAACAGGGCCCTATTATGTAGTCCATCCTGGAACCTGCTATGTAGATCAGGCTAGCCCTGAACTCACAGAGACCCACCTGCCTCTGCCTCCCGAGTGCTGGCACACAGCCCTGCATCGCCATGCCTGGCTTGCATGCCTTCTAAGTGGGCCATCAAGACAGGACTCAGCAACACATACCCTAGGCTGCCCAGGTTATTTGGGGCTATAAAGGCACAAGTCCAAAATCCCGGATTTCTCACCTACGCCTACCCCCCCACACACAAAATGTTGTTTGGTTTCCTGGAAAATTGGTCTTGTTGGTGGGTAGAAGTAGGAACTAGAAACCCTGAAAACTGGAAATACTTAAGTCACTTAATTCTGATTTCAAATCTGAACGTTGGTGACCTGACCCAGGCTCTTGATAGGTGAGGACTCTGTGGTCCACAGCGGATGATGAGCCTTACCCTGAATTACACAGAGGAAAGATGCTCTCTCTCTCCAGCCCAGGGTCCCTCCTGTGAGCATCCTGGTACTCCAGGCATCTTCTGGGCTTTTTATTCTGTTGCTTGATTTGTTGAGTTCTTTGGGCCACATCTCCTTTTCCTGTTCGTTTGGTTTTTATAAAGGCTGCTGCTCAGTGGCTCCAGTGGCCACTGGGACGGACGTCTTACTGTCATTTGCACTTCTGCATGAGTTTTTAAATCAGGTTGACTTCCCCATCTCCAGAAAATGAGTGAACAGAACTTGCTCTTCATTGAAATGGCATCAGTTTGTAAAATATTCTTTACAATATTGAACCTTGAAATTCACAAACATGATATGTCTTTCCATGTATTTTTAGGTTTTTAAATTCCTGCAGATAATATTTGGAATTTTTCTGTGGAGAAGTCTAACATGTCTCTAATTTACGCTTACATATTTTTATATTTTTGATGTTAGCTTATGTTACAACTTTGAATTTCTTCCCTTTTCTAAATGTTTTCTATTCTCTTGTATATGGGGAAGGTGTATGGTGTATGTGTGTGTGTATACGTGTGCGCGAGATATGTGTGTATGTGATATGTGTGTGTGTATACATGTATGAGATATGTGTGTATGTGATATGTGTGTGCATGTGTGTTGTATACGTGTGTGTGGTATATGTGTGTATGTTATATATGCACATGAGTGTGTGTGTGTTTACATGTGTGTATTGATGTGTGTGTGTGTGTGTGGTATACATGTGTGTGGTATATTGTGCGTGTGGTATATGCACGTGAGTATGTGTGTATGTTTACATGTGTGTGTCCTGCTCTATCACTCTCTGCCTTGTTCCCTTGATTAAAGGAACCTGGGGCTGGACTGGCAGCAAACAAGCCCCAGTGATCCTACCACCCTTTATCCCCCACCCCCACCCCCACCCCAGTGCTGGGGCTATGAGTGTGACCACACCCAGCTTTATATACATACTGGGGATTTGAACTCGGGTCCCTATGCTTACATGTTCTGTCTCCCAGATAAATGTATGTGAAGATTTTCTTAGACCATCAATATGCAGCATCAAAACATCTGAAGGTGCCCTCCCGCATTCCTTAGTGTGCTCGCCCCAGCGTGACACCTCCCCCAGGCAGTGACAGCCTTCTTGTCCATCGTTGATCTCAGCAGGGAGCCGTCAGTATTTCTGCACAGGATGATGAGTGCGATGGTTATTTATAGTGCCACTTACAGATTGGGGAAGGTTCTATCGAGGCCTCCTCACCGTTTGTGATCCTGGTCCCTGCTGTCTGGTGGGTACACTCATAGTTGCAGCTCTGCCCTGGTCTGCAGCTGGGAGTGGGTTTGATAGGTGCAGTGTTGGTCCTGTCCCGTTTAGGGGTGTGAATTAAACACACACGGCCATTTAAACCACAGAATACCCCTGCCACCCTACAAAGCATGTTCACATGGATGAGTGACGTGATGTGGCCATAGGTGGTTGCTGTGTTTACATTTCCCCCACTGAATCTGTGAATATGGTCATTTGGTTTCCCTCTTACATTTGAATGTGATGGCATGTGTGGGTCCATGGGTTTGGGTCTTAGCTTGTTTGGACTCAGAAAATCAATTCATTCCTGATTACTGGAAGGGTGTGTACAACATGGCTGCTGTTTCTTTGGAAAGAGTTTATGTAATGTTGATGCTGTTTTGATTCTTTAAACATTTGGTTATTTGCTTTACCATCTACTGGCACTTTATCTTCTCATTAAGAAACCAGTCGTTGGGCCAGGCGTGGTGGTGCACTCAGGAGGCAGATACCCTCGGGTCTCTGGCGTTCATAGGGTCAGCCTGGTCTACACAGTGAGTTCCAGATGACAGAAAAAAGAAATCGTAATCTTACTGTTACTTCATGCGTGCACACGTGCATGCCCGTGTGTGGAGGTCTGAACACACTTGTGGGAGCTGGTTCTGCCCTACGGTGAGGGTCCTGGGGATGAAGCGTAGGCTAGTCAGGCAGCAGGCGCCTTCCATTTGTTGTAACTTATTTCCTCCTTGTCTTTGGACTTGAGACACAGGCCTGTTAGTCCTCCCACTTCATCCCCTCCATCTGTCTCTCTGTCTGTCTGCCTGCCTGCCTGTCTGTCTGTCGACCAAGCTGGCCTTGAACTCATGATCCTCCAGCCTTCACCTACCTAGTGCTATTTCCCTGTGTGTCTTCTCTGTTCTCCACCCTTCCCTTGCCGAGTGGGAAACAGATTCTGCCCTTGACCTCTCTTCGAGTTCCCTGATTTGCTCTTCTCACTGAATTTCAAGTGCAGAATTCTTGGTTTCAGTTATTTTTTTACTGGCTACAATTTCTGCATGTTCTTTTAGCTTGTTCTGTTTCTGGTTTCCCTGGGAACTATTATTTTTTACCTCTTTGAAGTCTTCTAAGTGTAATTTCTTTTAAAACTTTGTGTGTGTGTGTGTGTGTGTGAGAGAGAGAGAGAGAGAGAGTGTGTGTGTGTGTGTGTGTGTCTGTGTGTGTGTGTGTCTGTGTGTGTGTGTGTGTGTGTGTGTGTGTATGCCTGTGTGCTGGTTCCCCTGTGCAGGTGGATGTCCAAGCCGGGCTTGATTGGAAATGTCTCAGCCAGCCTGGCTAAAGAGTGAGCCCTGAATCCTCCTGCCTCCACCCCACCTGCAGTGATAGTGTTGAGGTGTGTGCCCCACGCCTGGCCTCCCATAGGTGCTGAGATCCAAACTCAGGATCTCAGGCTTGCACAGCCGCTTCCCCAGCCCCTGACCGTTAATACCTCACATCTGTCTCCCTTAAATGCTGTTTCTTTTGCCCGTGGCCATACTCGGCATATATTTGTATTGCCTCATAGTCTTAGTTATTCTTGAGTAAATGTCAGACATTGCAGATAATGCTTTATAGAAATAACCAGAACCCTGGGTTGATGGTGTCCTTCTTCAGGGAATCTGTCACTGCAGTCTGGATGGATTCAGGGGTTCAAGGGGCTACCATGCCCTTGAGAACCACCCTGCTTAGGGTGTGGTCATCTGGCAATGAGACTCTTTGGTTGTGGTCTGCCTAATTCTACAAGATGCCCAGCCTCCTCCGGAAGTGGCGGGCACTCCTAAGGAAGCAGCACCACCCACCACACACCTAGATTTCTCCACTTGTGGTTCCAGTATTCTTTACTAACTGCTAATTTACCATATCTTAAGGGAAGGATTTTTAACGTTTATTATTTATGTGGTGGAGGAACATACTTACGTCATAGCACTTGAAGTCAAAGGACAACTTGCAACAGATGGGACTCAGGCCAGTAGGCTTGGTGTCAGGCACCGTCACCCACTTTGCCATCTCAAGCCCCGAGGACAGTTCTCAAGGTAGTTTTCCACCTTTCCTCATCTTCAGTAGGTGGCCTCGTCCGAGTTACCTAGGCTGACATTTCCTAGTAGGGTTTCAAGTGACCCATTTACTCATGGTATTTGTGAGTTGAATTATGACCTTCAAAAAAGAAAAGAAATGTGCATAAGTCCTAGCCCCTGGCATTTCTTAAGGTCCCCTCAATAGGAATAGGGTCACTGTAAGCAGTTAAGGACAGGTCAAATGGGAAGAGCAGACCCCTTTATCTGGTGTGACACTTAGAGGAAGAGGACACAGAGGAAACACAGACAGAGCTACGGTAGAAGATAGAAGCTGAGGTTGGAGTGATGGCTGTTAGCCAGGGGACACGGAGAATTGCAGAAACTAGCAGAGGCTGGGAAAAGGCACTGTCCCCACCACACGGGCAGCAGACCCCTGGCCCTCAGAACTGTGAGACAGCAAATTCAAGTCACCAGGTGTGTGATGCTCTGATGTGTCCACTCTAGGAAATAGACACAGCACCTTGTAGTGTACAAACCACCTTGTTAGACTCTCAGCCCCTCACGGGAAGCGGGGAGGACTGCTGGTGCCTGAGAGGACCCTGTTAGAGACCTGGAGGCTGACAGAAACCTGGCACTGTGTACCCTGCCTCCACTTGGTGACACTGAGGTGTCTTCAGATCCTGCTGCACAGGAATGCCACTGTGTATGCATGCATGTGTTCCATGCTCTGTGTGTGTGTATGTGCATGCGTGCATGAGCACACATGTGTTGATATACAGTGGGTATGCATGCTTGTGTGCATCTGTGACCACACTGTGCATTGTGTGTGAGAATGTGCATGCCTGTGGCGGCCATAGGCTGACATCAGCTGTGTTCCTCGTGCCTCTCCATCTTGTTTGCTGAGGCAGGGTCTCTCCCTTGAACCCAGAGCTTGCTGGCTCACCAGGACTAGCTGGCCAGCTTGGTCCAGGCATCTCAGGACTCCACTGACCAAGGGCGAGAATCACGGGCTGTCATGTCCACCCAGTATCCACGTGGGATCAGTCCACGTTCTTCTGCACCAAGGACTTTAATATCTGCTGAGGCGTCTCTGCACCCGTTGACCGTTTCTTCAACTTTTAAGATACAGCTTAGCAAGATGTGAATAATGTCATTAATTCAGAGTGAATTTTCCCCTGGGTTTTTTTTTTTTTAAAAAGTAAGAAAGCATTTGTATGTACTATTTAATAATTATGGCACATCGTCTCCCTAAAGTGTTAGACACTTTCATTATAATTATTTAGAAAATTGAGTACTGATAAGTTGTCCTAAATTATATCCCCACATAGATGAATAAATTTAGACCTTACAAAGTTGATGTCATCAGCTGAGCTGAAACACAGCGCCACCCTGGAATAGCAGACCACAGACTATCAAACAACTTTACTAATACCTCCCTTAGTACGCACTGTGCTGAGTCATCGAGTGCTTGTTTGGAACTTCCAGAGGGGTCTAAAGGCAGTTCCCGCCCTCAGCCAGAGGCAACTGTAAGCCACAGAGCCCCCTTTCTTCGACCCGTGTGACCCTGATTGCAGTGCCCAGGCATCCGGGCTGTGGTGTTGAATAAGGCACATTGAGGGAGCGCTGTTGCAGATATATGATGGCAGATATCCAGAAAATAGTAGGTGAGCCCAGGCCGGTTAGGAATTGAGAACACTGTGCACGGGCTGAGGGTTTTAGAAAAGAATCTCCAGTTTCAAAGCCTAAGGAGTTGGGAGGGTAGAGAGGGTGCTGATTGAGGGAGCTGGGAAAGGGGTGACGAATCGGGGAGACAGAAACAAGCAGAATGGTAATGGGGGGAGCTTGCTTCGTGCACACTGTGCGTGCGTGGACTAAGGGTACAAACCTAATGGCTGGATTTAAGTTGCAGTCTTCATCTGTCACTAACCACATCTGATGCTGCACAGGCCACCTCATTTTCCTGTACCTCTATTACAGAACTCGTTAAGGAATCCACCAGGATCAGGATATGGCAAAGCCATATCTTAAGAGCCCCTTCCCTTCCTAGGCAATGTGACTGACCCCGTGATGGGTGAATAAGAGTGCTCATATATTAGTCATCAGGGAGTGGCACTATCTGGAAGGATTAGGGGGTGTGACCTTGTTAGAGTGGGTGTGGCCTTGTCAGAGGAAGTGTGTTGCTGAGGGTGGGCTTTGACATTCCAAAAGCCCAAGCCAGGCCCAGCGGCTCTCTCTTCCTGCTGCCCGTGCATCTGAATGTAGAACTCTCAGCTACCATGCTTGCCTGCATGCCGCCATGCTCTCCTCCAAGATGATAGTGAGCTAACCCTCTGAACTGTAAGCCAATTAAATGCTTTCTTTTTATAAGAGCTGCCGTGGTCATGCTGTCTTTTCATAGCAATAGAACACTGACCAAGACCGACCCCGTTGCATGTCTAATCAAGCTAAGGCCTCTGCCAGTTTTGGAGGACCCCATCATTGTCCATTTCAGGCAAGCTGGGATCCTTGTGGCTTTGCATGAAGCTAGTGTGTCTCTTGGAACCTCTCACAGAGATTACCTATCACAGATTGTCATGAGCATGGGTGTGTCTGAGCCTTCTTCACAGGCACTCCAATATTCCTACTGCTCGGTCTTCTTAATGGCTCCATCTCCTTCTCTTGATTTAATAGCAAAACTTTGATTGATGTAAGCCACTCAAACATGTATTCTTTACTTGTGTAGGACCTTACACTTTGTTTGAATGTGATATACGCTTAACTGAAAGACAATAGCTGGAGCTTGGAAACAAATCATTGGGTTACGCATCACAGGAACTATCTGTGGTGTAGGCTCTGCTGGTGACCAGGTCACCATCAGGAAGAAAGTGTCATTCCCTGCTGCAGGGAGCCTCACTCTGTGGAGGAATCCAGCCCTGTTCAATGTCCAGAGTTGAGAAATGAGCACCCTAAGACCTGTGGGGGCCTTTAATCCTGACTCACCTGCCTCTGCCTCTTCAGGAAATACTGCTGGATTGTGCCAGTATATACTGTGGGGCCTTCAATTCTAATGGAATTTGTGGCTGTGGGATGATTCGTTGTTAAAATAATGATATGTACTACCAGTAATAGACTCAGCATCCTGTTGGTGGGCTTCACACAGCTCTGAAAAGCCCCGGCTTGAGTAGCTCAGGCATAGCTCCAGCCCCAACAACACACACAGCAGCTCCTCAACATGTAATGTGTGTGACATCAAGTGTGCTTGTAGGTTACTTACCTGGTGATATCATAAACACCTGAAACCCATTCTCCCCCATAGCAGACACGTCGTCCTCGGAAGTATGTGTGGGTCTTGGGGCGACCCGTGTCTTCAGGCATCTGCAGAATGCTTTGCACAACGTGGAAAACAGCGTTGGAATGTTGCCTCGAGTTGATAGCACATGACGGGACAGAGTCTCTGAATATATTCTCACCTCCGTCTTTATTTTAAAAGCGACGTGTGAAGTAGAAACTAGACTAGGAAATCAGTGTGGCAAGTGTTGGGGGCCACTTGCAGGAGGGATTATTTAAGGACACGGTGTGTTTTCTCATCCAGAACCGGGTCCCAGAGCAGCTGAAGGATTGGAGGTGTGGTTTGGAGAGCTGCAGAGCGGGACATCCAGTAGGAGCCTGCAGCCGAGGAAGACTTGTCAGAGAGGCCTGGGCCTAGGCTTCCCCGCCTCCGGAGAGCGGAGCGTGTTCGTGGGGTTCTCTTGGTTTAAGAGCAGCGCTTTGCAGGGCCCTGTGGAGACAGAGGTGGAGGTCCAGCTTGTTTGTGTGAGCCAAGAGCCACAGAGGAGCTGATTAGAGCATTCATGGCAGAGAGAGAGAGAGAGAGAGAGAGAGAGAGGGATAGGAATCACACACTCCATGCCTAAGGCAACACAGATTCATTCTCCTACAGACTTGTAGGTCAAAATTCAATTCTCTCAGTAGGTTAAGGATGAGGTGTTATGGTCTGGTTCCCTTTGGGCCTGCAGGGAGAGTCTGCATCCGTACCTCCCCTAGCTTCTGGAGGCTTCTTTGGCTTCTGGCCTTTCTCCCGTTCCTCATTCCACGCCCTCGCTTCCTTCTTTGACCTTTACTTCCTCACAGAGCCTGTGTGAGCTGTGTCCGGGTGTTCACAGGTGCTTGCATGGTCCAGGACAGTCCCATCGTCCAGTGATCGTTAATCAATCAAATTCCTGCTTCCCTTCCTCACAGACTGTAGTATTCCTAGGTCCTAGGGGCTGGGGTACACACAGGACTACGTATAACAATCCCAACCTAGGAAGTCCGGGGTTCATGATGTCTGCTTGAGTCTTGGGGCTGTGGCTAGACACCCAGTGCCGGTGCTATGCTGGCCTGGCATGTTGTCATTTGTCACCAGATTGCCCTTCCATTCGGTCGGTCGGCTGCTCCCTGGCCTATGCTGGGTGTCACAGGCTGAGTACTGGGGGTGGGGTGGGGACAGCCCTCCACAGAGGATGTGGGCCGTGCATGCCTGCTGTGGCCCCTTGAGGTGGACGCACACCTCCCAACTCCCAGTTCATTGGCAAGTCGGGCTGCTCTGCAGCTTCCTGCTTCCTGCCTCGCTCCAGGCTCCATTTCCCCGGGCTACAAAGCGCCTGCCTGATGGGTTCCTGCGGGTGCTGAATGTACTCTCCCAGGTGCCCTTAGAAGGCACGGGAAGCTTTATACACACACACACACACACACACACACACACGAGCCTGTGGGTGGTGAGCAGCCAGCCACTGAGGGCTTTTCCGTTCGGACGCACCCTCTTTGAGGGTGCGATTTTGAGCTGGGCATGGTGGTACACACAGAGACACTCAGTAAACTGAGGCAGGAAGATCATGAGTTTGAAGCCAACCTGTCTTGGGAGGGAGGGAGGGAAGAAAGAACTCCAGGTGAAGTCAGGTGGCCTGACCCACACACTGAAACCCTGTCTCAAAAAGCAGAGGAGCAGGAGGAGGGAAAAGGCCTTTATTTAATTAGGGAAGAAAAGCACCTGTTTTAGACCGCCGTGTACTACACGAACCCTTCAGCCCGTCTCCCTTCACCCCGTCTCCCCATCACACTGTCACCCCGCCACCCCATCTCCCTTCACCCCGCCACCCCTTCGGGGGTTGATATGCTGCAGCCCACAAACGCTGTGGAATAGGATGAAGGATCTGGTTGGCCGCATCCCCTCCCCTGAGCCACCTTCAAGACCTGCTTCCCGCTGCTCTTCCTCTATCCTGTGGGCTAGGGTCTGACCTGCCCTGAGACCTCTGTTCCAGCTGTGGAGTTGAGCCAGGGGCTGTTACAAGGCAAAGCCCCCATCCCCGCCCATTGTGGTCCTCCCCGAGGATGGAGACATTGCCTCATTCAAAGTCTTGAAGCCCCGCCCCTTGGGTAGGAGGGCAGCTCCTTACATTTTCCCACACCCTGCAACAAGATATAAAGCTTGCGGTTTCCTCTCTGGCCCTACAGTGTTATCCCTACTTCTGCAGGCTCGTGTGTGTCTGAAGACTTCTTACCAGGTCATGGGGGTGAGGGCCTCAGCCGAGGGAGGGGCTGGCCGAGGCCCCTGGAAGCTACCCTGTGGGTTTTAGTCCCAAAAGCTGTGCTCCAAATGAAGTCCTGTGTGTGTTTCTCTTATTGGCTGATGAGTAAAACACTGTCTGGCCCCTGAGGCGGGGCGATAGGGGGACTAGGACGGAGGAAAAGAATTCTGGGAGAGGTAGGCAGAGGGCCCGCCAGAGCAGTTGCCATGTGAGCCAGCAAAGGAGTTAGAGGTCCGGACCCTTCTCGGGTAAGATAAGACCTTGTGGAAACACTTAGATTAATAGAAATGGGTTAGTAATTAAGACAGAGATAGCCAATAGGAAGCCCTAGTCATTGGCCAGCAGTTTTATAACTAATATAGCATTCTTGTGTTCATTTGGGGGGCTAAAGGGTGGTGGGACCAGCCGGGACAAAGGTGGAGTTGGTCTCTGGTCCTCCTGGTGTAGGAATCGGTTCCCTGGGGCTCAGGAAGCCGGAGCAGCCTTGACTGTGACGCTCCCTAAGGGAAAGAAAGTAGCCAAGAGCTCCTCCTGCTCAGGCCTGTGGGATGATGTTACTTCTTTAAGGAAACCAGCAGGCCTCCTCATAGCAGGTACCAGATGAGCCTTGAAATAAATGGCCAAGCACGTGCCTTGGTTGAATTAGGAGCTAACCAGCCTTAGGGTCCAGCAAGAGACCTGTCACTCATATCACATGATGTTGATGAAAAATAGTATTCCAGGCTCCGAACAAGAGGTGTGCACCGCCCACTCACAGCAGAGACCGGCCCTCTCCGGCTTGAAGCTCCATCCTCCCTAAGGCCTTGCCTCTGGCCCCGTGCTCAGCCTGCAGACCCGGTAGCAATTGATGCTGCTAGTGTTTCCATCATGGATGCTGAAGGCCGACTTCACCAAGCTTCCTTCCGAACCTCTGTTGCTTCATCTTGTACAACATTACAACAGCTCAGAGCCATGGAAAGCCACCCAATGAGCTGTGGACAGGCAGGGAGCCAGCCATAGCCAGATTTTTAAAAAGTCACTTTGCAAGAGCTGGGGAGGGGAGACTCGTGGTCAGACTGCTGGAAGTCTCCTGGATGCAGGAACCATGGTGTGAGCGGTGGCTGACTGGGGGGAGGGGGTGCAGGCGAAATTACAGGGCATGCTTGTTCTTGGGAGTGGCATGTATGATGTCAGCTAGAAGAGCCTTGAGTTCTTTTGGAAACCCCTACACACAGCGTGAAGTCTTCCAGAGAGCTGCCGTCCCAAAGGGTTCAAGTGTATCTTACGATACCTGATCCCAACAGAGTGGTATGCTGTACGGGAAGAGCCGAGTACTGTCTCATTCCATGTTCAGCCCCCTGCGTGCAGAATCCACTTTGCAGTGTGAGTCTTATGTGATTTCATCTAGAGAGGTTTCTCAGGGTCATTTGTTAATTATTTTACATTTATGAAAGTACCATGTCTTAGAAAATTCATGTTCAGGAATAAATACCTTCATAAGTTCTTTAAATTATCTTTTTAGGAAATCATACTGATGGCCAGGAGGTTGTGGCAGAGGCAGGTGGATCTGAGGTCTAGGCCAGCCTGGTCTACAGACTTAGTTCCAGGACAGTCAGGGCTACATAGAGAAACCCTGTCTCAGGAAGAAAAACAAAAAAGTCATATTCAGAAATTTGAAGTGGATAATTAAAAACTGTAAGTCTCCCAGGTCCCCCCCCCCCAACTGTAAGCCATCAAAGATGACATTTTAAGACATGCTCGTTTCCATGTGAATTGCTAAACTGTTAGCAAGGTGATGATACAAGCCACATTGATCTGTTTTCTTTTTAAAAATAAACACCACGCTTGTAATCCCATGCTGTATCCAACAGCATTAGATCACCCATTCAGGCTATCAGTAAACTCTAGTGCCAGGAAGGGAAAACACAAGCTACCCATTTGATGGCTAAGCCATCCCCGGGACCCACATGGCTCTCATAGGTTGTCCTCTGACCTCTGACCTCTGACCTCTGCACTCATGCTGTGGCATGCACATGCATACACAGACACAACACACATTCATGTACACGCACCTGCACAATAAATAAATGTAAAGATAGCATAATAAATTTACCCATTCCCCTTTCCTCCTTAAAACTAAAAAGGGGAGAATTTCCCATGTTTCAAAACTAGAAGCCGGGTGTTGGTGGCGCACACCTTTAGTCCCAGCACTCAGGAGGCAGAGGCAGGCAGATCTCTGTGAGTTTAAGGTCAGCCTGGTCTACAGAGCAAGTTCCAGGACAGGCTCCAAAGCTATAGAGAAAAAAACAAAAGAAAAGAAAAAAAGCTCAAAACTAGAAAAAAGGACATTCAATTGTACGATGTATGCTTATACTTTCCTGCAAAGGCGAGTGAGGAGGCCAGAGATGGATGTCAGCTGCAGACCTCTGCTCATCTTATGCTTTGAGACAGGGTCTCTCACTGGACCACTTTGGCTAGACTGCCTGGCCACAGAGCCCGCAGGAGCCTGTGGTTACAAACTGGGTTACAATGCTGGGGTTACAAACACATACCAAGGCACCCTGCTCTCACATGAGTTCTGGAGGGGTCTGAGGCTAGACCCCCACGCTTGCTTAAGCAGGCACTTTTCCCACAAGCCATCTCCCCACCCTCCAGGTTCTTTTGACATTCAAAGTATTTGGTTTGTTTTCAGTTCGGGGGTTTGCTGTTGTTTGTTTTAAATGGTCAAGGTAAGAATTTGATAAAATTCTAGTAAGGCCACTTCATTATTTGGCCTACAGAGAGGAGAGCACTGTGTGTCCTGTTTGTATGATAAAAATACGTCTCTCTCAGTCCGCAATGTGCTCCTTTGTTTGGGTCACCGCCCCATGGTCAGAATTGTTTACCCCTGTGAAAAAGGACATTGAGAGGGCTGCGAGGTCCAGACGTGGCAGATCATGAGACTGGGCGTGGTGCCAAAGGCCTTTGCCCCCACTTTATTTTCTCATTGCCAGCCTTTGCTGGGAGGGTGCCCCAGAGGGCCCCCTAAAGAATGACCCCCGGTGGGCGGCATGCAACATGTCCTCAACTTGTGTTTATCTTCTTATCTGCCCAACTCAGAAATAATGACAAAAATAAATATTTGGGACCAGGTTTATTTTGGTCAGACAAATTCCAGCCTGCTTTCTAAAATTAGGAAGTCTGTGGGATGCACATGGCTTGGGGCATCCTGGCGGAGAAGTTTGTCTCAGAGATGTTCCGTTCCCTTCCTTCTGAGGCTGGCTTGACAAAGTGTGCATCCGAAGAGCCCCTCGTGTCTGCCCCTCTGTGCAGACCCAGGGCTGGTGGTAGGGGCCCTCACCAGCCCCTTTGGTAGACTTCCACCGCCTGCCCTCACCAGCGGATGCCGACAGGAGCTGAGGTCTTCTGTCTTTCCCTCAGTCTGCCAGCTCTCGCCCTGCCCCTCTGGGAAGCACTGGCTGACCACCTTCCCACTGTCTTTCCCCTGGCCTCGGCAACCCGACAAGTTAAAAGTCCTCAGTACCTCCTAAGCACTTGGTGACTTTCCATTTCTCCTATCCACACCCCTCCATTCTTCCGGCTCCCCTGCTGCACCCCACTTCCGTGGGCAGGCCAGGGGGAGCCTTGCTGACTTCACATCTCATCACTATCTCTTTCCGCTCATCCCTAGCACAAAGGAAGTCCCCGAAGATGTTTCTGTTTCCCCCTCCCAAAGATGTCCTTGACCCAGGGAAGGCAGGCCCTCCCTGCCTGAACTTAATCTTTTACCGCCTAGATCCTTCAGCCCTTTGGTAGAAGCAGCAGGAGCAGCTGCTAGCCTCCTCCTCCCACAGGGGATAAGGGGGGTGAGGACCCCTCCCTGCCCTCCCTGCCTTCCTTCACGGGGCTGCTTCGCGGTCCTGTGCCCTTGGAGAGTCCCTTACTTTCATACTCTCCGGCTGCAGCCCTGGAAGTCTCCTAGTTTTTGAGTACTTTACTAAGTTACACAAATCATATCCCCAGTTCTAGGAGATGAGAACGTGCCGGCAGACAGTGGGAGGCGGGGCTGGGGATGCAGCTCTGTGAAGAGCGAAGCTTGCATCCCTGAGTTCAGATCGCTGGCAAGCACGCACGCACGGAAAAGTGGGGCCTGGCAGCACCGCCTGTGCCCGCATTGTTGGAGTGAGGTGAGATAAGTGGATGCCCGAGACTTGCAGACTAGCTGAGTCGGTGAACTCCTGGCTCTGTGACACGCACGCACACACTCACACGCACACGCACGTACACGCGCACACACACACACGCACACACACACAGGCATGCACACACACGCGCGCACACACAGGCATGCACACACACACGCACTCACGCACGCACGCACACACACACAGGCATGCACACACACGCGCGCACACACAGGCATGCACACACACACGCACTCACGCACACACACGCACACACACACAGGCATGCACATACACGTGCACACACACACATGCACACACAGGCATGCACACACACACGCACGCACACACGCTCACACACACACAACTGAGAATAGAAGGCAACACAGAAGGGAGGCCTTGCGGTTGTGCATGGAGAGCGGACAGCAGCCCGGGAGGCGTGGGAGAGCCATGTTGATATGATGTGCCCTTCCTGCCTGTGGAACAATTCTCTGCTACAGAAAGCCAGGGCACTGCCCGTCCCGTCAGTGGAGACTCTGCAGCCTGTGCTGAGGACTGTCTCACTGCACCTCAGCAACAGGCAGCCAGGTTGCTTCCCATGACACTTGAAGGAAAAGCCACTTCAGCCCACCTGCGGGACCTCGCTAACTGGTCCCTTCACCACCCTCCTCTTCTCCCACTTCTCCTTGATATCTGTTGTAGCCATATACACCCCGCCATTGTTTTCGAATATGTATTGTACCTCAGAGAGACGCCCCAACCTCTAATGTTGATTGTTGCCTTCCTTCTGCTGACTTTGGCCTTTATTTATTCGTTTTCCTAGTTCCCTGCCATGTAAAAGATAGGTTGTTAGTTTGAAATCTTTCTTTTTGTGAAATTTGTTTTGTGTCTCCGTCTTTTGCCTGCTTGTCTGTCTGTGCATCCTGTGTGTGCCTGGTGCCTGCAGAGGCCGGAAAAGGGCTTCAGATCCCCCGGGACTGGGGTTCAAGGCAGTTGTGAGCTGCCATGTGGGTGCTGGGAATCGAACCTGGGTCCTCTAGAAGAGCAACGCTCTTAACTGCTGGGCCATCTCCTGCAGGCCATCCGTCTTTCTGCCCCTCTCAGCGGCACCTTGGTTGCCTGTCTTGGTGTATTGTGGTTTTGTTTCAAGATCTAATTATATTGATTGCCTCTTTGGCCCACTGGGGGTTGCTTGATTCCCACATGCTTGTGGGCTTCCCAGTTTTTCTCCTGCTGTAAAGTCTTAGTTTCAGACCACTGTGGTAAGGGAAGGCCCCTGGTGAGATGCCCCTCTTCAAGACTTGTTCCGTGACAAGGCATGGTCTGTCCTGAAGAATGCTCTGCTCTGGAGGAGCTTGAGAAGAATGTGTGTCCCGTGGTGTCTGGAATGTTCTGCCTGTGTCTCCTAGGTCCATTTGCCGGCACTGTTCAGTCCTTTATTTTCTTGTTGGTGTTCTGTTACTCAGAACGGGGCTTTTGAGATATCATTGTGATGTTGTCTGTTCTTCAGTGTTATCAGTCTTGGCTCGCCTCCCACCCTCTGATGTTGCGAACTTATGTAACTAAGTATCTTCCTACTGAATTTACAGAGTGTGTAGGGGGCCATGCATGTGAGTGTGTAGGTGTCCCTGCCCATACAAATGAATGCAGAGACAGACCTTAGATGTCTTCTGTGCGCGCTCTCTCTCTTTCCCTCTCCCCCCACCCCTCTCATATATAATGTATGTATCAGGTTCCACCCATCTCTAACCCTAAGTACTGGAGTTCTAGGTAGGCTCAGCTATGCCAGCTTTTTACATAGGTGCTGGAAATTCAAACTCAGGTCTTATGCTTGCACAATGAGCATTCTTACTCACTAAGCCATCTCCTGAGCCCCTTTATCATATGCCGCCATCTGTCTTCTGACTTGAGTCTGTGTTGTCTGCTCCCCTCTGGTCTGATACTGTTTGCATGGAACATCTCTCATTCTTTTCCTCTTAGCCTGTGTGCACCCTTCCAGGGCCTCTGAGTGAGTCTCATGAGATTGGATCTTGATGTTTTGTTTGTTTGTTTTCAAGATGTTTTCTCTGTGTATCCCTAGCTGTCCTGGAACTTGCTCTGTAGACCAGGCTGGCTTCAAACTCACAGACATCCATCCATCTGCCTCTGCCTCCTGAGTGCTGGGATAAAGGCTTGTGGCACCTCCTCTGCCCGGCTTATCAGTCACTTCATGTATTGTGACTGAATTTTAATCTATTTATGCTTAAAGTAATCATTGATAGAAAGAGAATTATCATTGTTTTTCTTTTTCCTACCCTGCACGAATCTGTTTGCTCCTCTTTTCTTTCTGGCTTTGTCTCTCCTTGGTCTTTTTGTGTGGTGACATGATTCGATTCCTTTCTCTTTCTTTAGTTTCTCTTCTATAAGTATTGTCTCTATGGTTACCATGGAGATTACAGAAAATATCATTCAGTAATATTAATCTATTTTAGGCTGGTAGACGATGCTACTCAACCTTGGCATAGTTTTTAGGCATAATACAACAAAACTGATTTTTAAAACTTCTTTTGCTTTAACCTTCATTTATAACTTCAGATAGAATTAACTAGAATTGGTGGATAGATAGCTTATGAATCTAAGGCAACTAATTCCCCGTGGTATTTTGTTTTAGAATTTGGTAAGTAACTCTGACATTTGTCTGGCTGTATCAAAGGTTAGGCTGGCCAAGACACTTTCAAACAAAAATTTTAAAGGGGGGAAGTTGCTGCTATTAAATATAAAACAGTAAATCTATACTCATAAAGCTGCATTTTACTGGCACACAGAGGGAAATAGATTAGGAGTAACAGGCTGCCTAAGTTCACAAGGATGTATTGTTGAATACATAGTTGGATATTAGTCTTTTGGAGAAAATGACTCGTTAGTATATCTTGAAAACCAGAGGAAACCCCAGAAAAAAGAAAATGTTTACTTTTAAAAATGCTAGCAGATATAGCTGGGTGGTGGTGGAGCACGCCTTTTATCCCAGCAATTGGGAGGCAGAGGCAGGTGGATCTCTGAGTTCAAGGCCAGCCTGATCTACATAGTGAGTTTCAAGCAGCCAGGACTACACGGAGAAACCCTGTCTCAAAAACTTAAAAAAAAAAACTACTATCAGAGAAACATAACTAAACAGTGTGTCATATTGGGGTGGGGTAGAAGAGGCTGATAGATTCAGGGGGAGATGCAGTCCATCAGGGAAATGGGAAATGCTCACACATAAGGCCCTGGGTTTGATCCCCAGCGCCTTAGAAAACAGAGGGAAAATGAAGAAAGGGAGTTTGTTAGAGCTGACTCCGCAAACTTAAAATTTCTGCCCATCCATAGCTACTCTCATCAGATCTTGTAAGGCCTAAAACCGGTGATGCTATTCCCATCCCACGGCACAGTCAGCATGACAAAGGAACCCGTGATATAATGTCTTGTCATCCCCAATATGGCAAAGGGAAAAATAAATAGAAGCAGGCTGGCCCAAAGTGTAGGGTTCGCCCCTCCACGCGTCTCAATAGAAATGCCCCGAACAGATGCAGGAGGCTGCACCGCTTCAGCGACCATCAAAAGAGTGCAAAGCAAACCCACAGTAAGTTTCACTCGGCGCCTCCCGACGCCAGGGGCTGTGTGCTCTCCGCACCAGCGCCAGGGGTCCTGTTGCCACAGCTGAGCCGACACCCAGTGGGCTCTCCCTGTCCCACCGGTGGGTTGTCCACAAGCATTGGGGCAGTTGTGAAGTCCGTTCTCTCCTTCCGCAGTGGCTTCTGGGAATCAGACTCGGGTCCTGAGGTCGTGGGGCAAATGCTTTCCACTCAGCCACCTCTCCAGCCTATAATATTTTAAAGGGGAAATGCTCGCATAAAGACTATGTATACTGCACAGTCTTCCCAGTGCTGCTTCTGCGTTCTTACCGCTTTCACGAACATGAAATCCACAATTGTTATTTTAATACAAAATCCTACAATGCCGGGAAGGATGCAGAGTCCTTCTCCTCTCTCCTCACTGTCCTTCAGCTCCTGGGTTTTCTTTCAAGGGACATTTGGTTCTTTATAAAACCTTTCTGAGATGCTCTTGGCATCCAGACTGTGAACATTGGTGCGCCTTTTATTTAGAAGTTTATTTGAATGGGCTGGGGAGATGGCTCAGCAGGTAAAGGCACTGCGCGCAGTGCCTGCCAACCTGAGTTTGATCCAGGGAACCCACACAGTGGAAGGGGAGAATCCATTTCCAGAAGTTGTCTCACACACACAAACGCAATGACATGATTTTGTAAAGTGTAGGGTAGTGTACTGCATGCAACATGTGTGTGGTGCCTTTCTCCATCACTGGCAGGAGATACAGGACAAGGTTGTGAGCAGAGATCCCTGGGGTTTGAACAAACTTTCCTTTGTCACCTTCTCAGGCAAATTCCACAAGTTCTTTAGGATATAGCAGGGAGCCCATCAAAAGGAGGTTGTAAAAGGGACAGTTTTACGAACAAGGAACTAACATTTTAAGTAATGTTTATTACATTTTCCCATACTGAGTATGATATAGCTTGTGGCTATTTAGAGATGATAGAAGAGTATCAAGAAAAACATAATATCCACTCCAGTCTTGTAGCCAGAGAGAACTTAACATACCGATGCATTTTACGTAAACTTGTATTATTTTATAGGAAGCAGGAATTACCACCTTTGCTAAAAAAAAAAATAGTGGGGAGGGGGAGGTAGCTCAATGGGATAAGTGCTTGCCTTGCAATCATGAGGATCACTCTGGACGCCCGGAACCCACGCAAAGCTACGTGGGCAGAGCCAGTGGGCAGAGCCAGTGGGCATGATGGTTCCTAGTGCTCAGGAAGTGAAGACAGACTCCCCAGAGCAAGCTGGGCCTCCAGACTAGATGCAAGGTGAGCTCCGGTATCAGTGAGGGAATCCACCTCAGCTAATAAGGTGGAGTTAGACCAAGAGCGCACAGTGCCAACCCTTAGCATCCACATGCACATGCAACACACACACATGCACACACACACCACACACGCACGCACACACACCACACACACACACACATGCACACACACACCACACACGCACGCACACACATGCGCACACACACACCACACACGCAACACACACACGCACACACATGCACACACACATCACACGCACACATGCACACACACATCACACACACACATGCACACACACACACGCATTCGCACACACACACACACACACACCGCATTCGCACACACATGCACACACACACACCACACACGCACATACACACCACAAAAGGTATCTGGGAACTATGAGTCGCGTGCCCAGGATGGGGAACTGGCCAAACGTGGGTGGCAGGGCTGACAGGTGCTTAGAGGAGTGGCTTGCCTGGCCCGAAGGATTCTCAACAAATGCCACTGCTTGACCCTGCTCTTCCTGCCAGGCTGCAGGAACTCTCCCTTTTCAGCGTCCTGGCCGCCTCCGCTGTTCTGTACTTTGGTTCATCCATCCACTCATTGACACCTGTGGATGTCCCCACAGTCCCAGGCATTTGAACACTTGGTCCCGAGTTGGTGGCGCTGCTTGGCGAGGGTTAATGGTGCAGACTTGCAGGGAGAATATCATTGTCAGGAAACTAGATGGGTTCACAGCTAAAATCCTCGTGACACCGGAGGTCTCTTCACTTCGAGATTACGGTTGGGAGATGTGAACTGTTAACTTCTTGCTCCTGCTTGCTGCCTCTACTCCATCATGGACCCTTATCCCTCTGGAACTGAAGCCCACATAAACTCTTTCTTCCTTGAGTTCCCTTGGCCATGGTATTATAGCACAGCGATGAGTGTAATTAATTGAGTGTCTACCCTGGCTACACCGTGGTATACCAGCACACGTCTAAGCACAGGGATATGAACAAGATTGGTAAGGTCCCCATACCCATTGCCCATATTTGCTGTGTACGCAGCCATACTGCTGCTATAGCAGGGCTGGAACAGGTCTGACATGGTCATGGGCGCTAACCACACACACGCCTCCTGCACACTCAGGGCTTTCTGTAGCTGCCGTCTGTTGCTATGACCAACAGCTGCAGCAACGGACCTCCACTTGGCTTGCATTTTTACTGCTCTGGCCTCATGTCTGTTGCCGTGGTAAAACACCCTGACAGAAAGCAACCTATGGGAGAAAGGGATTGCTTTAGCTCCCAGTGCCAGGTCCCAGTCCCCCATAGCAGAGAGGACAACACACGGGACGTTAGCACAGCTGGCACAGTCAGAGCAGAGAGGGAATGCATGCATGCATGCTTCTTCCTTGGCTTGCTCTACTCATACACAGTCCGGGACCCAACCCAGAGGAGGGTGTCACCACTCTCAGGCTGGGCCTCTCTTCCCACATCTAGCCAGGCAGCCAAGACTCTCCTCCCTGCCCAGACACGCCCACAGGCCAAGCTGACCTGGGCAGTCCTTCAGTGAGTCTCTTCCCACCCAACTTGTATCACGTTAAACTATCGCAAACGCCTCCTGGTGTGTGACATGTTCCTCTTCTGCTTTTCAAACAGGTTGTTGCCAGTTACAGAGTGGGCAGTGCGCGAGGAGCCACCTCCGTTTTCTGGGTGGCTCATTTTTGTCCAGTTAATAAACACAAAAGGAGGGCTTGTTTTTTAAACACCGTTTATTTGATGACTGTTAAATTTTAACCTGTTTCCTCTTCGGTGCATCAGCTGCTTAAATCACTTACGCTGTTATTTATCACGGCTCTCCGTGGGGGGAAAAATAGTGTGCAGTGGCTGCTCAGAGCTCAGATCGTAGCCTCACGCACACCTCGCTCGCTTAACCAGCCCTGCTGCTTAGGAGCTCGGTGAGTGTCCCTGTGTTCCCAGCAGACTGGAGGCTCTAAGCACCCTCACTGAGAGCCGGTGCCCTGGCTGTACTGAGGGCACAGTGTTTCTACCCACTGTGTGGCTTCCCGGTGACCTGGCTTCGCGTGTGTCTCGCGTGTGCCCAATCTGAAGTGAAGGGAGAGAGTTGAGGTCTCAGCTGCAGGGGATGTCTCTGGAAATGAGAACCAACATGCAGGGAGCACGCCAGGAACCTGGCCGCATGTGCCGTCACAGGGAAATGAGCTGGTTAAGATTGCCTGCGTGGTGAAGAGCAGGGATGATGTCTATAAAGGGCCTCGCACAAACACTCAGCAAATGCAAGACGGGACAGGGAAACACAGCTGTCATCCCAGAAGGAAGCAAGCGGTCAGCTCACTACTGAGGAGCCATTGCCGGCCTTATGTTCCCAGAGATGGCTCTTTGGGACTGTCCTAGTGGAGCTCCCTGGGGAAGTCTATCTCGTGAAAATAAAATACACACTGATTGGACCATTTCTTGGTGAAATCTTCTTTTTGGCTTCTAGATATTTGGCTTCTCTTTTGAACTGTGGTCTGTAGCCCAGCCTCTCTCCACTCTGAACGCTCCCCTTTTATCCCAACAGAGGGGGAGTCATGTTTGTTGACTGCTCTTTCAGGGCGGATAAAGGAATGTAATGTATGCATACACTGTCCAGAATTTCCTGTTAGACACCCATTCCAGACCTCAGCCTGGGAGGCGGTCCAGAGATAGGAGCCCATTCTAGGAGGGAAGAAACGATGCATTCATCTCTGTGTTGGCCTCCGGAAAGGGCTCGCCCTTACCCTCCTTTTAAGAGGCCATTTAGCTTTCTCCAACATGATGTAGTTGTGAATTCAGCAGTATGGTCTCTTTAGGACTATAATTAATGTTCTCTGCTCCAACATTCCTGTGTGAAGCAACAGCCTTACCTTAAGGCACATTTGATGTTTCATTCTGTAGCTTAGCATTATGGACACAGTGTAGCAGCGTGGACACAGTGTAGCAGCATGGATACAATGTAGCCCATCCATAGCATAATGGATGTTTCCTTCTGTAGCAGTAGCAGCATGGGCATCTACCAGGATGTTGTACCAGGCTTCTTGTTGTAAATCTGTTATGGATCACTCCTGTGTATGTGGTGGGGGTATGCAGGTTCATACCCCTCCCTTGAGAATGTTGGGTTTTCTACTGTGGCACCATCTGCCCTACTCCCTTAAGACAGGGTCTGAGTCTGGAGCTGAGTTAGCAGCGGGCAAGCCTGAGCAGGCCTCCTGTCCTCATCCTTCCTAGTGCTGGGCTTGCCATCCCTTTTGAAATGGGAGCTGGTGATGCAAACTCATCTACAAGCTTGCACTTCGAGTGCTCTTACCCATTGAGCCTTGCCATCCCCCAACCCCAGATTACTTAAGCTTGATAGGAAAAACTCATTTGGTGAGGCAGTTGGTGGTGGTGCTCTGTGACATCACCAGTCAAATGGGTGTATTGGAGAAAACTGGGTCTGGGAAGCAGTTAAACAATGGCCAAGAGAATGTTGCAATAGGGGAAAAAACACTCAATCTAGGTCCTCGGTGGAGTTTGAATGTAGCGTGGACAAGTGATGTTTATAGCTGAGTAGATGGGGGTCATGGTGGACAGTTACTGTGGGTAGCCCTCTGGAGTCGGGGATGGGGGTTGCTCTGGCTAACTAGCTGTCAGGGTTCTTTGTATGGGGGCGGGGGTTCCATAGCATGGGTGTGGAGGTCAGAGGACAACTTGTAGGACTCTATTCTCCTGCCATCTTATAGTTCTGGGATTAAATTCAGGTCAGGCTTGGCCGTAAATGCCATTCCAGTTGACCACCTATCAGGACACTTTACAGGCCATGGTCATAGGCCATCACCTGAGGGAGGGTGAATGCTGGACATGTTCCCTTATGAAGGCACAGGATGTAGATGGCAGTTTCTGTCCAGCCCAGACCTGCTGCCCTTCAGTCCCAAATAAAGAGACTTATATTAGTTATAAGCTGTTTGGCCAATGGCTCAGGCTTCTTATTGGCTAGCTCTCTCAATTATTAACCCATTTATATTAACCTATGTATGTCCACATAGTCTTGGCTTACCGGAGAATGACCAGGCATCCTAACTTCCCGGTAGCTAAATGAAGTCTCCCTGGCAACTCAGATCCCTGCACTGCTCTTCCCAGCTTTCTCCTAGTCTGGAAGCCCCGCCTATACTTCCTGCCTGGCTGTGTCCTGCCTGTCCATTGGCCAAAACAGCTTTATTCGTCAACCAATAAGAGAAACGTATATTCACAGCACACAGAAGGACATCCCCCCTCACAGTGACTTTTGTTAGGTCATCGTGTAGCTCCTTCCTAAATTCGGACTTTACAAAGAAATGCACAGATAGGCCTAGGACCTCTGTGCAGTCAGCGTGCATGAAGGTTCTTTGTCAGGGATGTCAGTTCTCTTCTGGACCGTGCCATCTTCGGTGACCTCCATGTGCCAGGGAGAGGTGAGCCACAGGTGAAGGGAACTAAAGGCAGACCTTTGTGTCCACTGCTGGTAGGATGTCTTTACAGGGGAGGAACCTTAATGTTAGAGATACTCCATCCAGTAGCAAAGTCAGCTCGCTGCTCCTTATCTGGAACTCCTTATTTTTAATTAAGTGTGTTCTTGGGCCTTTTCACCCCCATCTCCCTGCCACCTCACCCACCCCCAGCTCTCCCCACCAATCTCTGGTGTTTCTGTCTATTCATTTTGTTTTGTCACACACACACACACACACGAGATAAGCCAGTGTCCTCTGTGTGGCCATGCGTTTGGAGCTGTCCATTGGGACCTGGTCAGTTCACAGCTGGACACTGAGTCCTTCTCTCCCAGACTCTGTTATAATCACCAGGAGTTCCGAGTTCAGGCCCCAAGAACCATTCGTTGGTGGCGCAGAGGTGTTGCAGCTAAGGAGTGTTAGTCAGAGAGAGCGGAGGGTGGATCACAGCCCGTGTGGTAGCTTTGCTCAGGACAGTGACTGTTGAGCGTGCACGCCAGAGTCAGTGCGGACCCAAAGGTGTAGATCCTGAAGCCAGGGTGGGTGGTCCCAAAGCTTCCTCACATCCTAAATCTAAACCAGATCCAGTCCACAGAAAATGAAAGGTCGGTGATCATGCGGCATGTGGCTGGTCTGGAGACATTTCAACATTTCTGGAAACTGCAAGGAAGCCAGAGGATCAGGAAATACGAGACAATGACCACACATTACCCCTCTCCCTGAGTGGATAGCACTCCATCTTACTCTCCCCCGTTGGCATAAACTCACCAAGACTCTAGTCATGGGACCTTTAGAGTAGTCTCCGTGGACCACCGGAGAGCCAAGCCCCGTGGTCAGCCGAGGTGAACTTCCTCCTCGACATTTCATGTCTTTGTTTACTGTACTTTCTAGCCACATTTCATATGTGATTTCCTAGAAGGGTCCTAAGGCCAAGGCCTGACACTAACCTCACACAGGGCGATGGATTTTCCTCATTGCCTTTGTTATACTGGTGTTTGTGTGTACAGAGATGTTCTCTGCACTGGAGGTGAAGCTTGAAAGGGCCACTTAATGTTCTAAGTTTAGAATTCACATCACCAGAACCAAAATGGGTCTGCCTACATGTTTTCTCATAAAGCCAGGCAGTCTGTGCGAGCATGGCTGTCTGGGAACAAGCTAAATTCTCCCTGTGCACAGTGAGACGCTGCACAGAGCCCAAGTCGGCTGCTGGCGTTTTAATTTGCTGGTGGGTTTTTTCCTCTTATGTGAGCATGCATGCTTTTGCTGCAGGCACGGCACCGTGCGGTGGGGATCTGCTGCTCTTTGCGAGGCATTGCCGTTTACGTAGATGAAGTCACACAGCTAACAAGAGAGGGCTGACATAAGCTCGGGTGCATCTGCAACGCCCTCCTCCTCCCCCTCCTCCCCGTCCTCCTCCTCCCCCTCCTCCTCAGCACCTGACAAGTGCCCTCTTTCAGGGAGGTTCATGTTTATCTGTGCTCTGCACTTGTGCCTACTTGCGTACTCCTGTGTGCGGGTCAGAGGTCGACGGGGTAGAGGCAGTGTGGACGCTGCCTCTTCTCTCCTGAGAGCCTCGTTCTTTCTCTCAGGACACGGCAGGCAGCACAGCACACTGGACACTCAGCCCCGCCCTTTTCCTTGCCCATCTTGGCATCCAGTTTTTTGAGCAACTGAGTAGAGTAGAATTATTTCCTGAGGTTTGTCCAGTTCTGCTTTTTAAATTACTGTTTATATAACTGGGACCTGTTGTAATAAATGCAGCTCTCAGTTGACAGATGCCAGTAGAGAGAAAAAGAAATTTACTTCTGAGTCTCCAGCCTCGATCCAGAACTTAGCAGCAAGTCATCTCTGTCCTACCAAGTAAAAGTTGGTAAGTCCTGACGAGATGGCTCAGCCAGAAAAGGTGCTTGCTACAGAGCTGGGAGACCCGAGTTCAAACCCCAGGACCCACATGGTAGAAAGAAAGAAAGAAAGAGGGAGGGAGGGAGGGAGGGAGAGAAAGAACTGACATCCACAGGTCATCCTCCATCATCCACACACAGTGTACACATGTGTACTCACCATGTGTTAATAATGAGACCAGTAAGAAAGACAGAAAAGAAAAGGGGAGTACTGGCACTGCTGAATAAACTAAAAGAAATTATTGCAGAGATTTATTTTACTTTCACTTATGTGTATATATGTGTGTGCAGTGCCCACAGAGGTACCGCTACTGGTGGTTATGAGCTGCCAACATGGGCACTGGGAACCAAACCTAATTCTTTACAAGGGGATTACACACCCTTTGACTGCGCAGCCATTTCTCCAGCCCCTAACAGAATTTTTTTTTTTTAAAGACTAATGATGGTTTCAAGAGCTAGCATTAATTGAATGCTTAACTTTATTAGACTCTATTTTAAATACTTAGAATTAACCATTTCATTCTCTCAACAAGCTTGCAAGGTGTGACTATTTCTAATGTCTTTGTTTTGGTTGTTTGTTTGTTTGTTTTTTTGAGACCTGGTTTTTCTGTACCTTTTGACTTCTTGGAGGCTGAGTCTGTCCTGGAACTCATTTTGTAGACCAGGCTGGCCTTGAACTCACAGAGATCTGCCTATCTCTCCCTCCCGAGTGCTGGGATCAAAGGTGTGCGTCGCCACTGCCCAGCTCTAATGTCCTTATTTTATAGACAGGGAAAGCCAAGGCTTAGGGAAGTGATATAACTTCCCCAGGCCCTGTGCTGTTTCTGGTTGAGCCATCACGGACACCTATATCTGCCGGCTCCAGAGCCCATGCTCTCTGCCATCAATCGGTAGGTTTAGCTGCCGCTCGGATCTGTGGAGACGTTACTGTGGGATGAAGATCTGTAGCAGATCAAGTCGGGACACTGCTGCAGGGGTCCAGGGCCTCTGCCCGAGGAGGAGGGGAGCTGCTGAAGACAGAGAGAGCTACTTGGGGTTCAGAACGGCCTGCCGAAAGAGAAAAGGGTAATGACTAGGCTGGGGAGCAGAGGCCCCGAGCTCCATTTAGCCATGTCAAAGGGGAAGGACCTACGACATCCAGAGATGTCCATCCCAGGGGTTGGATAAACCAACTGAAACATGGGAGAGAGGTCTGGACCACAGACCCGAGTCACACTCTGTTTCCTACCTAACTGCCCAGAACTTTCCGTACTTAGACTACAAAGGGAACCCACCAAAGTTGCTTCTCCCTTCTCCGAGAAGGGAGGGGAGGAAGCCTGTCCACGTCCACCAGCCTGCAGACTACTCAAACTAACTTCTGGCTCTCTAGACAGCGAGTGATCCAGTGGTGGCCACGTAAGTGCCTAACTGGTTCCAAGTTCCAGGTTCGTTGATGGGTCTGGCTTTGTAAGAGGTTGTTTGTTAATTAGTGGTGAGGAGGAGTTGTGTGAGCCAAAGATGAACACAGACTTTGGAAGGTGCTTCCTGTCAGGGGCTCACTGTTTCTGAGCAAACCGTAGACGTGCAGGGAAGCATGCCGTCAGCCTGGAGACCAGCGGGCTGTTGGGTTGGGTCTTAACCCCTGCCCATGGTTAAGTAATTTGAATGTACCATAAAAATGTAAACCCCCAAAGTAGCAGTGAGGCAGTCGGAGCAATCATTTGTATTAAATACAAGTTTATAACAATGCCTCCCCTTGCACTTGGCAAAGCTCCCTGCTCCTTAATCAAACCTCAGTTGTTTCAAGATTTGCCTTCAGCGGGCACTTGGGGAAACACACGTTTGGAAACAGGCCCACTTGGGTTCCACTCCTGGCACCGTCTTTACCCTCTCAGCAAAGAGGGAGCAGTGACCCCTGCATCCTCTGGAAACCGTGTGCAGTCCAGGAGGTGAGGTTCAGAGGGCGGGAGGCAGTCAGCTTGACAGCAGCCGCATCTTTTCCCACCACTCACAAGAGCATGGAGGCCGCCAGCTATGGGCCCAGTGGTCTGACCCAGCCTTCCAGTCCTGAGATGAGACCACCGGGCTCTGTGATGCGCACTCAAGGATTCACGAAGAAGACAGAAAGATCCAGCTTCCCCGGGATTTACCATTCTAAAATCCATCCTTTTCGTGTGTGTGTGTGTGTGTGTGTGTGTGTGTGTGTGTGTGTGTGTGTGTGAGAGTATGTGTGTGAGACAGAGAAAGAGGGTGTGTGTGTGAGTTTGTATGAGTGTGTGTGAGAGAGAGAAAGTGTGTGTGTGTTTGTATGAGTGTGAGAGTGTGTGTGTTTGTATGAGTGTGTATGTATATGTTTGTGTGTGTGTATGTGTGTGTATGAGTGTGAGTGTGTGTGTATGAGTGTGAGTGTGTGTGTATGAGTGTGTGTGTATGTGTGTGTGTGTGTGTGTGTGTGTGTGTGTGTGTGTGTGTGTGTACGTGAATGTCAGAAGAGGGCATCCTCTATCAGTCCGCGTTTCTCCTCTGAGGCACGGTCTCTCTCTGAACATCGGGCTTGGGTTTTCTCAGTGAGGTGGAAGACGATGAACCCCACCCTCCTCCTCTTGTCTCTCCCCATCGGAGCTGAGATCACAGGTGTGTGTGGAACACCAGACTTGTTTCGCAGCTGTTAGGATCCAAACTCTGGTCCTCATTCTTGTATATCGAATGCTCTTAACCACTGAGCTGTTTGCCCAGCCCCTAAGGGTTATGCATGGGGGCTGCAGACCACCCACATCCTAACAGACTCTCCTGGATGTGAACAAATCACTAAGTTCACACAGTGACGGATAGGGCCAGACGCCTGGTGAGGAGAGGCGTGTTCTCAGGCTTGCTTGCGCTTTCTTTAACCCTTTTCCCACATCACTAACCCTCAGCGTGGTCCCTTCCCTGTGGCTGCAGCCCAGAGCACTGCAGACCCACCCAGCCACGGCATGTGGTAAGACTGCCCCAACCACATTCCCAGGCAAAGGTGCCTGCCCATCCAAGTTGTCAGTCTTCTGCCCTGAGGTGTGTTTTCCATCCGTGCCAGATTGTACCTTTCATTTCTGACTTGTGGCAGCTTGTCCTGAGCCCTGGGTAAATAGAAAGACCCATTCCTTCCCCGGGTGCCTCCATCCAAGACAGGCCGGAACACAGTGTTGGATCTTGAGAATTGTTCCCGCCTGTGTTCTCCCCATCACATCCCCTGCTGCCTCTGTAATGGACACCTTGGTTTTGTTCTTAGGGGGCCCAGGTCCCCCCATCAACTTTTGACAAGCACCTGACTTTAAAAGGGGGGCTCCCTTGTGCACCTTGACCCCTAAAGCTGCCCAGAGGGAAGACGCTTCTGAGAGAGGATCATGGTTTATTCATGGGAAGTCACAGGTTTTGAAGTAGTGCCTGTGGGATGGTAGATTGCTTCAGCTCCCAGGCTGCAGAGCACAGGTGTCAATGACCCTGAGGGCTATGAGTTAAGGAGTCAGCAGCCCCACTAAGGGATTTGTGCTGCCTTGGCACCGGGCTACAGGGCCCCTGGAGTCGGGGTCCCAGGAGGCAGCCACACACCCCAGCGCCCGCACCCACGTGCCGGTCACCCACAGCACGCTGTCTCTCTTTCAGCTTCCCAGCGCAGCGTCAGCCTGAAGAAGCAGAGGGGCCGCAGCATCCTCAGCACCTTCTTCTGCTGCTTCCGAGACTACAATGTGGAGGCGCCTCCGCCCAGCAGCCCCAGTGTGCTTCCGCCGCTGGTGGAGGAGAACGGTGGGCTTCAGAAGGTCAGTGGCACATCGGGAAACCAAGGCGGCACATACACCCCGCCCGTGGCGGGTTCCCTCGCAAGAGTGTGTGAAACGTGTATGCCGCCGTTTAAGACTTGGGTTCAGTCCCATCTAGCAACAGAAGAGCATGTATGAGGGGCATTTAAGGCCAGCTGGTAAAGGAGCTTGGTGTCTGATGACCTGAGCTCAAGCCCCAGGACCCACATGGTAGAAGGAGACAATTGACTCCACGAGGCATCCCTGACCCTTTCACACACGGGCACACACACACACGGGCAAACATGCACACACACGCACACACACACACACACACGGGCAGACATGCACACACACACACACACACACACACACACACACACACACACACACATACATGCACGCACCCATGCAGGCGCACAGAATAGATAAATACAATTTTTAAAAAGGAACCAGTAGCAGATAAACAGGCAAAAATTAAGATAGAGTCCGAGCAGACCTTGCAGTGAGTATAACTGAGTTTAATACCTTGTGTAATAACAACATGTGTTTAATAACAGCAAAGTGGAAGGGCTCTGAGTAGTGTTTGCTGGTGTGTGTGTGTGTGTGTGTGTGTGTGTGTGTGTGTGTTAGATTGTCAGAATAGGTCAGAACCCAAAACCACCCACAAACTGTCTGACTGACTTCTCTGAGACTAATAACTCAGAACAGTTAAGAATATAAGGATAGACAAAGAGATACCATCCAGGGACAAGCAAAGCAACCAGATTACATTAATTTCTGTCAACACTGGATTCCAGGTTAAGAAAAAAACATTGAAAAATACAAAGGCGATTATCCATAAGGAACACGGTGAAAGATTACAGACACCAAAACTTCATGTTCCAAATAACATGAACACAGAACAAGAAACAGATCTGGGGGCTGGAGAGATGGTGGCTCAGTGGTTAAGAGCACTGGCTGCTCTTCCAGGGGACCCAGGTTCAATTCCCAGCACCCACATGGCAGCTCACAACTGTCTGTAACTACAAGTCTGACACCCTCACACAGACAAATATGCCTGCAATATATCAATGCAAATAAAATAAAAATAAATTATTTTTAGGAAGAAAGAAGGGGAGGGAGGGAGGGAGGGAGGAAGCTGTGGCAGGAGAGATGGCTCACCGCCATCACTGTTTAGAGCACTTGCCACCCTTCCAGAGGACTGGAGTTTGGTTCCCAGCACCCACATCACAAAGCTCACAACAGCGTGTGACTCTAGCCCAGAGGATATAATGTCCTCTTCTGGCCGGCATGTATACACACACTAAATATTTAAATAAAAAAAATACAACTGATCAAATGTGGAATTGATCAAAACATCTGCTTTTGATCTATGGCTCAAAATGGGAAAAACTGGAACAACCCTTCTCCTGTCTGTGAGGGTTTGTTGTGGGAGTGGAGGTTGCAACACAGCCTTAAGTGGTATAGAGGGCGTGCTAATTGGCTTACATTTCCGAGAGGACACTGGGCAGTGTGGAACTAAAATCTTAGAGTATGCCTGTTGATGAAAGCATTTTATTTTAGAGCAAAAAAAAAAAAAAAAAAAAAAAAAGGTCATTAGGAATGTACAAAGATTGATATACAAGATGTGTTATCCAACATAGCTTATAATGACCCAGAAATGAAATGTACCTGATGCAGACCTCTGACCTACACACTTACACACACACACACACACACACACACACACACACACACACACACACCCTTGTTTGAGGCGATGGAGGCACACTTTTCAGACACATAATGATTCTAAGACGGGGTTTAAACAGGTAGTTGGTTAAATGAGATACATCATAGCCATACAATCAGCTGCTGTCTTGGTTAAAAATGACATGTCCGGAGAGATGGCCTGCCACAATTGTTAACATAAAGAAATATTCACAATACAGCTGGGAAGATGGCTCAGTGAGTACAGCTGGGTACAGCACTTGTGTGCAAACCCAACAGCTTGGCTTCAGATCTCCAGAACCCACGTAAAAGCATTAGCGTAATATCTTCAGGGAGTCACCAGAAGCTCATGAGCCCGCCAGCCTGCCATATATCCCAGCAAACAGCAATGGGCAGCCATCCTGCCGTACTCGAAGCAAACAGCAGGCAGGATGGAAGGACCTGGAAAAGGTCTAAGACAGACCTGAGATGTCAACCAGCAGCAGAGGCCCATGGGGAAGGACCTGACCGCCCTCTGTAGTGTGGGTACCTCGGGGGAGCTCTGCTGATGAGCCTGCTGGTTTTACTCCCGTGCCCTGGTGTCTGGTGGTGCGGGGCTTCCCTCACCTCTGCTGGTCCATGGAAACAGGTCTCCTGAGGGTTTTCAGTGCTCTGGCATCCTCCAAAGATCCTGCTGGACCTAACAGCCAGCCGTAGTCAGAGCGCACAACACAGCCTTTGCACGTGCAAAGAAAAACGTAGCCTCAGCTGAGCCGTCCATGTTGAAAAGTGAGTGCCTGGGACTCCTTCTGGGGAAAACAGTGTCGACCGTAGCAGCCAGCCTCCACCGACATGTCAGGACAGCCACCGGGACAGAAGAGACATGTGGGACCCCACATCCCACAGCACTCAACACAAAACCTCAGAAGACAAGGGAGAAGAGGAGACAGCAGCCGTTTCTGAGAACTGAGTGTGAATTCTGGAAACACGAGTGGAAAAAATGTCTTAGGATTCAAACCAGAAACCAAAGATGGAACTCGTGAGGGACAGAGCCATCTAGACCCATCCGCAGACGGAGGAGAAAGGAGGGACAGGTTCTTTTCGTTCTTAGAGCTGAAAAAGACAGACTGCGGTTGAAAAGCTCCCTGCTTCTCCCATAGGACTGGGGCTCAGTGTGTGTGGAGCACACCGGGTACACGATGATGAAACTCTGAGTTTCATCTTTTCCTTTGTTTGTTTACTGTTTTTTCTCTGGAAATGGGATTTCTCGTGTGGCCCTCATGTCCTGGAACTCACTCTGTAGAACAGGCTCGCCTGGAACTCACAGAGATCTGCCTGCCTCTGCCTCCACGGTACTGGGATCAAAGGCGTGCGCCACCACCGCGCAGCTGAAATAATACATCTTACAAGCTACCAGAACACATTATTCCAGAGAAAGCAATTATGTTAGTCTCAGACTTCTCGTCAGCAACAGAAAAAGACATAAGGCTATATGACGCATGTGTGCAGGCTATTGGGGGAAAAAAGATTATGAAACAAAAATTGTGTCTGTCAAAAAGCTCTCTCTGGGCTGGGAGATGCCTTTAAGCATGAATTCTGGGTTCAGCAGCCTGGTTTCTCCACGGCTGCTGAGGATAAACAGAAACATAGCTCAGACAGACAGACCACACACAAACCCAGATGAGTGAACCAGATTCTGCTCACAGATGACCAGCATGACACCACATGATGTTGCAACCTCAGCAGTGCACCATTTCCAAGAACATGCCTGCCATCAAACGGCAAAGAAAACCAGCAACCGATAGGTTAACCGTTTCCTTTTCTCACATGCAAAGACTGAGTCTGCCAAGTGCTAAGAAGTTGGTTTAGCTCCAGTGATGACATAAGACGCCCAGGCTGCATATTCTTCCACTTGGATATCTTTCTGCTCAGCTATCCCTGGTCTCTATGCCTCCCTCCTCATCCTGAGATTTGCATTCAGGATGAGGGAGGGAGGAAGAGGGTGATGGGTGGCAGTAGCCGTGTCTATCCCTTTCACGTCATTGCTTTCATAGGAAACTCAGAACTTTGTCCTAGGGCTACCCAGTTGCAGCACGGATGCCATGCAGAGAAATTCAGCTGGATGTATTTCTGCTCTGAGCCAGAATGACCCATGAATAGATGGTCTGGGCCAATCAGCATGAGTTTAGTTGTACTTCAATAACAACCTTAAGACCCGAGAGGCTTAAAACAGTACAAGTTGGGCCAGAGAGATGGCTCGTTGCATAAAGATGCTTGCCGTTGAAGTTGGTGACCTAAATTCTGTCCCCAAGACTGACAGAAAGAGAGAGCTGACTGCTGCAGGCTGGCCTCTGGCCTGCACACACCCGAAACAATGGCATGCATTCACCAAGCATGCACACGGGGTAGGGAGAGGGATCAGTGGCTAAGAGCTCACGCTGAGGACCCAGGCTCAGTTCCCAATGGTCTGTAACTCCATCCAGTTTAAGGGGATCCAGTGCCCTCTTCTGACCTCTGCAGATATTGCACGCATGTGACACACACACACACACACACACACACACACACGCACGCACACACAGAATAATTCATACATGTAAAATAAATAAATCTTTTAACTTTAAGCTTAATTTTAAAAATAGTCTGGAGCGTTACCAAATAGTTTTTATTTCTCCTTCATTCATTATTTGTCATAGATTGGCTAAGTCCTCTGTGGAAATACAATGAGTCACAAATCTAATTTAAATCATTCTAGTCACATCTGAAGAAATAGTTTTAAAACAAATGAAATTAATTTTTAATAATATTTTACTTAACCCAATATATCCAAGGTTCAAGCATGGGACCAATAGAATACAGCTGAGATACTTATTTTTTTATCTTACCAGTTCAAGAACTAATGTATGCATTTTATATTAGCTCACGTCTTAGTTCGGGCTAGTCACATCTCACCGACTCAGTGGCCACCTGTGGGCCATTGTGTGGGACAGCTCAGCTCATCTCATTCGTGGACCTATGGTGATGATGGCCCAGCATCTTGGGTCCCTTGACTGTCATGATCCCCGAAGGTTTTGACCCAGAAGCAAATGGGTTTTGACCTTAGTGGCCGCAAGACATGCGGTTATACCTGCACGTGGCCACACCTACCTAACATGAAAGGCACTGGAGCACGACCTCACCATACACCCACCCAGAAGCGAAGCTGGGGCGGCTCGGTAAAGGAAAGCGGGAAGCACAGAGATGGGGCGGTGTGTGATGACGGTCTGAACCGAAAGAAAAACGTCTTCCTGCTGAGGCAATATTAGTACCAGATCAAGCAGAAGTGAGTCAAATGTGTTAGGAATGGAGAGATGGCTCAGTGGTGAAGAGCACTTACTGCTCTTGCAGAGGACCTGGGTTCAGTTCCCAGCATCCAGCCATCTGTAAGTACCCTCCAGGGGATCAGATGCACACATCTGGCCTCCATAGGCACCCACACACCTCATATACATGCACACAGATGACAAGTAAGTTGTAAAAGCATTAAGCACAGTAAGGACATTTACAGTGATAAAAGGTCTAATAAATGAGGTATTTAATAGCCCAGCCGTCCTTCCATATGACCAAAAATATGGCCAAGTACAAGAAGGAAGCTATGATAAAATCATGGTAAGCTATCCTGTCTTCTGAAAATGAACAGCAAACAACACGGGCGAATCATTGGTAGGTCTGGCTGGTGGGATAAAACAGGAAAATGAAACAGTTGTTATAAATATGGAAAAGTTATAAAATTAGCCTTGCTTGTGGATGACGTCACTGTTTATATAGATGCCCGAGAGAGATAAAAATGGATTGGAATGGCTGAAAGCTAGCCCTGTGTGTTTCTGGGTGGGCTTTAGATTCATGTGGAAGGGAAAAGGTTCAAAGAGTCTCGGAGAAAGCTTGAGCACTCTGAAAGACAGCTCGCCCCAGCAGACGCCGCGCCTCGGCGTGTATAACCGCCAGTAACATGTAAAAAAAATCAGAGTCCACCGTGGTCCGTATCCTGGCCCCAGTTCCAAGCAGCTGTCTCCGTGTGCCTCCCTCCCTCGCTCCCTGCTTAAAAACTATTGCCATGAGCGGTGACCAGAGAGGAAAGGCTTTTGCTCCCAAGCCTGACAACCTGAGTTCCATCCCTGGGACCCACATGCTGCAAGGAGAGAGCCAAACCATGCAACTTGTCCTCCTCCAACCTCCACACGTCTGGGCGCACGCGCCCTCAAGCACATACTAAATAAACAGATACGCTTTAGATCCTGTGACTGGAGGAGCGCTAAGAGGAGGGAACTGGAGTCCTCGTTGTCTGTTGAGGTAAACCCCCTCCAAAGGCATGCCTTCCTTTGGCAGCAGCGGAATCGCATAGAATCCCTGCCCACTCATGGGCTGCACCTATTCACAATGATGCCTTTTTACATCATTCAGGTGGGCTGGAGAGATGCTTCAGCTGTTGAAGGCCAAGCTCACAGCCAAAATAATTCAGGGGGCTGGAGAGAGAGCTCGGAAGTTTGACTGCTCCTCCAGAGGACTAGAATTGGGTTCCCAGCATGCATGTGGCTGCTCACAACCCTCTATAACTCTAGTCACGGGATCTGGCACCCCTTCTGCCCCCCAGATGCACCAGACATGCATATGGTGCACAGACATACATGCAAGCGAAACACCCATACACATAAAATTAAAAAAATCTTTTAAACTTGGTTAAGTCTGAAGTGAGGCTGTCTGCATAACAAGTGTGTGGTCTTTGGGACCGTGTAGGTGAGAAGATGACTCCCAAGGGACACCCTTGCCTCTTGCACCGAATTCCACCAGCACCCACAGAACACAGGCCAAGCCCAGATGTGGAAGTAGTTACCAGGCCAGCCGTGAAGTCTGCACGGCTCTGTAGCTCAGCACGGTGAAGAAGGGAGGTTGTGGACGGAACGGGGTTGGCAATTGCTGTGGCGTCTTCCAGCCTGGAAAGAGGAAGGCCCAGAACCTTTTGCAGCCATTCTGCAGCACTGGTTTAAATGGACAGTCACTGGGGCCATCTCAGCTACAACACAGAGGCAAACAGGGGTCAGTGCCCAATAAGACTCCAATGGCAGTTACCATGGAGGACCCCAGGTGTAAAGAGAGCATGAAAGGGATTTCCAGAAACACAAATAACACGCATACCCATACACACATGCCCCCACACACAAGACCACACACACATACCATATACACATAAATTCGCATATCCCATACATGCGCCTACCCTCCCTACACACACACACACACATACATACCTCTCATCGTGTACACATGTTCGTGCACACACATACACCTCACATGCATGTCTGTGTGTGTACACACATGCAGTCCTCATTCCCACATACGTGTGGCTCGCCACTTGAGTGTGTGTGTTCTGTCAGCCCTAGGCTGTGCTCTTGCTGCGTCTCCAAACATATGCTCACCTCATGACAGGTGTTTCCGAGCCTGACTGAGTGGGACCCTGTGGTCTCTGGATGGAGCGGGGCTTCCTATAGGAGCACTTGCGATGCCTAGAGACTTGTCCCTGCTCTGGGGGACACCCTGGCCAGGCAGGGCGGATGTGCTGTTGTGCAGTTAGAGGACATCCTCCCCAGTCATCTAACTCAGTGTCACTACTCTAAAGGGGCTGGCACTTAGAGGTTTCTGGTTAAAATCACCCCCTCTGATAGCAGCCATCTGCTCCTAAGTCCAAACACTGGGAATGGTATTACTTAGATGTTTCTGGAATGAAGTTCCCTGCACAAGTTGTTGGACACCAGGATTTGATTAGGGTGTGCTATCGTGTGGAAGAGAGCCCCCCTCTGACAGAGGCTGCTTGGAATTGTAGTGAGGAGGGACCCCGCGAGGGCCTCCAGGCAAAGGAAGGAGCCATCATCTTCAGAGAAAAGAGGAACTGAGCTACCCCATAGGGGCTGTGCCAGAGAGAGTCAGGAAAGCACCACGCTGGGCTCGGCAGAGCTGCCGGGAGGCGCCAGTCGCCTGCCTCTTTGCCATCAGGTTTGGCCTTCATGGAGACCATGACACTGGTGACCACCTCGGTCACCATGGAAACATCTTCCCACAAATCCTCCAACTGGAGACTTGAGACAGCACATCTCCCTATCCCACCATATGAAAAAAGAAGAAGAAGAAAGAAAAAAAAAAACCACAGAAAATCAATAAAACAATGTTTTTCTTGTGTTAACATTTATCGGTGCTATAGCGAACTATCTCTGCCAGTTTGCAGCGGCTGGTATTCTGGGCTGAGGCTGGTTGTTGAATTTTCTCAACGCCCTCAGTGAATACGGTGTACGGCCTCCCTCAAAGGGGAAGCTACATGGGCAGCCTGGGAGGGAACTTCCCCTCTCTCCGGTTCTCTCCCTGCCCTACAGAGGGCCTGGAGTGCCCAGACATTCCTGTAATCTGATGACCCCGCCTCCCTTCCCCTACCTGCCTGGTATACTCATGTCCTTTTGGGGGGTGGGGGGTTGCTTAAAAACAAACAAGCCCGTTATTAGAGGAGTGGAGATCAAAATATGAGTGTTCGGTTTTGTTTTTAAGTTAGAGTTGGATCCCTGGGAGCAGGGCGCACAAAACAGGCTGTGAGTGTGAGGAGCCCGGCCTCCCCAGGAGGGGTCTGCAGGGGTCATGGGCCCGCTTCCTCCAGGAAGCCCCTCAGCCCACTGACTGCCACCAGGCTGCTGGGGTGGGAAGGCCATCGCTGTGCCTGTGCTCTAGACAGTGTACAAGTGTCTTTCGAGAATGTGACCTCTGTCTTCCATCCTGACAGTGATTTTCTTTTCTTTTTCCTCAGGGTGACCAGAGGCAGGTCATTCCCGTACCAAGCGTATGTATCTTTACCCAGTTCCACTAAAACATGTGTGAAACCCTTTGGTGCCCTCAGGCCTGGGGGGTGGGGGAGGGGGGAATCCCAGTGTTCTTGCTTCTGTTGAGTTTTACCTTGTGGTATAAACAACCATATTCTGCTAAAAAACAAAATAACAAAGGAACAACGTTAGCTCGAGCTGGGGACCGGGACTGCTGTCCGGGGAAGAAAACAGACAACTCAGTGTTCACCCACTTCTCACCTCTTCTCTCCCTGCAACCCTCACTTCATTTCTCCCAAGGAGAAGCTCCCCTTTCGGTAAACTGGGCCTTCTGACTGGGACTGCAGTGGCATTACCCAGACTTGACTCTTCCCGGCCTCCCTGAGCCTGTGCACTGCCCTGGGCCGAGAGGAAACTTCCCGGCAGACTCCTTGAACTCACAGGCCCCTGCCCACCCCTCAGGCCCCGCAGGCTCTGCGACTCTGCCTCAGCCGGACACCTGGCTTGCTTTCCCTTTCAAAACCCCGAGCTGAGCCGTAACCCTGTCCCCAGCCCCCACTGCCCCCCTTGTCAGCCAAGCAGCACTATTACAAGTTTCCTGAGGAACTCAGCTAGGCACACCCCGCGCCCTGTCTTAGGATGATTCCGATTATGGG
Source organism: Cricetiscus sungorus (assembly GCA_030556225.1). Classification (NCBI taxonomy): domain Eukaryota; kingdom Metazoa; phylum Chordata; class Mammalia; order Rodentia; family Cricetidae; genus Cricetiscus; species Cricetiscus sungorus. The sequence goes on from JANBXA010000642.1 coordinate 35,948,172, forward strand.
ACTCCAATCTGTCTGTGAACTTTGACCTGTCTCCTTGGGCCCCCGAGAAGTGCAGCTGCCCTGTGTCATTGAGTAGAGTGGGGCTTATGAGTTTGGGTTGCCCAAGAAGGCTCTTGGTACCACGTGTCATGTGCAACTGGCCCACAGAGACCGATCATTTTATTTTTCTCAAGACTGTCAGTTCTCCGCTGGCCATGCCTAGGCGCTGAGCTTCTTTGGGGGAAAAACTGATTAGGCATCGTAGCATCTGAGTGAGGGTTCCCCGGTGATACCCGCAGGGCTCCTTCAGCCTCTACAAAGGTGTGTTCGTACATTTCTCTTGCACAAGTGTCTGTATTAACTGGTGGCAGCATCTATTGCCCCCTCCCATTCAATGTCACTGTAAAGCTAGGTGCCAAAGAAAGCAACTGTGGCCATGCAGGCTGCTGGGGAGACTGACCCTTCCCACAAACTGAGCTCAACCATGCTCAGAATTCCGGCATAGTGAAAACAGGGACAAGCAGGCTCCTTGTGTAATTTATCTTAGCATCAGATCGATAAACTACAGGCTCCGCCCTATACCTACAGCAGACGGTGGGCCAGGCATGTGACAACTCTTGGGACTGGGTCAGTCATGTGACTCTTGGGACTGGGTCAGGCATGTGACTCTTGGGACTGGGTCAGTCATGTGACTCTTGGGACTGGTTTCCAAAAAGGCAACACCCAGCTAAAGTAACTTGTGTCTTTGTCCCCCCTCCCCCGTACTGGTAACTAATTACCTGTGCATATTAAACGAGAACTCTACCACTGAGCTACATCCCCAGCCCCAATTTGCATCTTTAAATGATGACGCAAAGGCAGTGTGTCACCTCCACTGCCTGCTCAGTGTTCAGGACTGAGCGTAAGCAAGGTCGTCCTGAATTTAATTAAGTCTTGACATACCCAGTAAAATCCGCACTGTCTTCCCAAGGTCCCCGGGCCTCTTCCTGTCCCTTCTGGAGGGGTTTCTGGGTAATATTGAGAATGGCTGAAACTAGGGGTGCTGTAGTACCTAGTCAGCACTACACCCTCATGCCGGGTCCCCTGGCCTGCCGGAGGCTTTTTCCAGGAAAGAAGGGTCATGTGATGCATGAGTGCCCAGGGTAACTTAGCACAGAGCCCCCCCTCTCTTCTCCAGGCCTCACTCTGCTTCTCTCCTTCATACGGTTTGCTATTTGCAAGTGCAAAAGTTTTAGACTTTGAACTTTTTGTTCAACAAAAATTCAAGCCAGTAGTTAAATGATGAAAAATTAACATAAGAGAAAAATAATCCTCCCAGCAATTCCCACCATTCTCTGTAGAGGTCATTGATGTTTGCCCCGCCCTTCTCAGAAAGCTTCCAGGCAGACATGTTTAATACACAGAGATTGTGCTGCTCCCACAGTTCTGCAGGCGGCCTGTTGCTATCCATGAGCACCTTGAGCGTCTGTCCGGGCCATTGCTTTGCCTGTCACGGCTGCATTCATGTGGCCGCCATTTGTGAGCATCCATAGGTGTTTGCTACAGGAGTATCTGTGTGTACATGGACCTTGGGCCCTAGCTGAAAACACAAGGTCCACATTGTTAGTTACCAAAGACAAATTGCCTTCCAAAAACTATGAGATGATCCCCTTCCCCTTCTGAAAATGGCTCTCAAGGGCTTTCAACCTTGGCCAGTCCAGGAGCGAAGGAAGAATGCCATTGGTGTGTTGCTTTGCTTGCATCTGTTGACTGGTGATATGAACCCTTTCTCGTTGGCTGTACACCTGGCCTCCATCCTACCCACCCAGGGTTTATCTTGTCCTATCTTTTTTAAATGTTCAGGAAGTGATGCTCGGGCCTAAGACAGAGAGCCCAGTGGGTAAGGTTGCTTGTTGTTAAGGCTGATGACCCGAGTCAGATTCCCTGAGGCCACATGTCAGAAGGAGACAACCAAACAGTTGTCTATGGCCCTCGTATGTTCACATACATGCACATACAAAGACACACACTTAAATACATGAACACACACATTAAGTTTTTAATGTTAAAAGACTATCTATAATGTATCCTTTGACCTTGTTTATGATCATTTTGGCCATTGAAGGGTAAGGTAAGGGAGAGATGTGGGGCATGGAAAGTGCCCATGGCTTGAGACAAGCTTTTGAAGACAGCGGCATCCTCAGTGAAAGATGCCACAGGGTCTGTGACCCTGGTCCTTTTGTCCCATACCCTTGCTGAAGTTACATGTCTCGCTAATGTGAGTACCCTGGCAGTGTAGCTGATCGTTAACATGTGAGGGAAAGGTGGAACTCACTTAACAGTCCAAAGGCTTTTACTAAAACTGGAATCTCATCCCCAGACTTCACATGGCAAACCGTCCCTCTCCCCTCACCCCCAAGTCCCATATGAGCATTTGAGTAAGTGACTATGTAGAAAGGTCCATTCTTATCAGTGCCCCGTGCTCTTAACTCCACCAACAGGAGGGTGGAGAGTTCCAGACCAGCCAGAGCTAAATGGCCAGTGAGAAGATTCGGTGGGTAAAAGCTTCTTGCCAGGTGAACCGGACGCCCGAGTTCACCCCTAGAACCCACACACAGGTGCTAGGAGACAGCAGACTCCAGAGTTGTTCTCTGATCTTCACACATAATCCATGACATACATGCATGCATGGCATCCAGGCGCCCACATACAACTACACAGAAGAATGATAACTGAATGTTTTCCTTTGTTTGTCTAATTGCTGCTATTCAGGAGGCCAAGGTAGAGTGAGTTCAAGGCCAGCCTGGGCACCTTAGTGATACCTTGTTACACATTTTCAAAAGGGAAAAGAGGGTGGGCGTGGCTCAGTTCTACAGTGGTTACTACCTGGTTCAACTTACAGTTCTGCAGGAAATATGTAAGCCGCTTCTTTTTCTGATGTTTGTTTATTATGTACAGTGCTCTGTCTGCATGCATGCCTGCACACCAGAAGAGGGCACCAGGTCTCATTATAGATGGTTGTGAGCCATCATGTGGTCGCTGGGAATTGAACTCAGGACCTCTGGGAAAGCAGCCAGTGCTCTTAACCTCTGTGCCAACCCTCCTGGCCCCTGTAAGGCCCTTCTTGATATATAATGGGTGTTTTTCTTGTTCGTGAGTTGTATGATGGCTGCAAAGATTTGGTCAGACCTTCGAGTACAATGGTTCTAGACTAGCTAAGTCACAAAACACCATCGTGGCTTTATTGCCAATGCCTTGAGGCTGTCTCATCAGGGGACTGAGGAATTTGCTTCCTCCAGAGAAGCTCTGTGAAGGGCTGGGGATTGGTGGAGCCCTCCCTCCTTGCATCTTCTGCAACCTAAGTGACTTAAGTTATGAACATTGTCTTTAGTGGTGTGTAAAACAAAGGGAAGCAGGGTAAACGCGGGAGGGGGAAAGAAGGGGTCTTACCTGTTCATACCCTTCACCGTGAGACTCTCTTCACATAATTGTGCCATAAAATCAAAGCAAATTTTACCGTGGTCACATGCATGCCTTCTGCTGTGGCCCAAAGAAAGAATTCCCTGTCTGTTGGTAGTATTCAACCCTGCCTTTTTAGAAACATGTCTTTGTATAAAACTTGGTGTGAGTTTGGTTTTGTTTTGTTTTGTTTTGTTTTTTTTTGGATAACCTGATGACTCCCTGTTTATAATGATGGAAGCAGTCCCCTCTCGGTCCCTGAAGTCCTTGTCACATCCCACCTCCCTGGCTGGTCCTGGGAGGCCATGGAGGCCTGAAGCCACTTTTACTTAGCTGTGGCAAGTGGAGCCTTCTGGGCTTTTTCTTCTCCGTGACGTAGAAAGCTGTAACTTCAGAGAACGCCCTGGGGTTAGGCCTGCGTCTGGCCCCACGTGTCACCTCTTCTTGCTCAGCCCCCATCCTTGGTGATCATGGCACCTCCTCTTCAGCTAATCTGCCCCGTGGTTAGCTAAAGTTCAATTTCCAGTGCTGAAACTAACCCTAGTGCCCTGCACACGCCAGCATCCTACCACTGACCTGAATCCCCAGCCCTCTCACTAAGTTGGCCAAACAAGCCCCTACACTCACTCTGTAGCCTAGACAAGTCTTATCCATCCTCCTGCCTCCGCCTCCTGAGTAGCCCTCCTGGGACCACAGGTGTGCACCATCCAGCCCAGCTTCTAAATTTTTTTTTTTTTTTTCCATTAGCTAACATTCAAAAGTAAAAGTAACCAGCCACTTAAATACTTCTGGTTTCAGGCTTGCTTGTCTTGCTTGAAAAACTCCACTGTTCATTCTTCCATGGCTGAATCTAGATACTTAATTATGTTTTGTCTTGCATCAAACATTAAACAGTTTGCGGGGGGGGGGGGAAATTAACTAGTTGACATTAGCCACTGAGCATACCACAGTCAATTAAAATACTTCACATTGTCTCTGGAATGAGGCAAGGCCCAGAGAAATAAATACTTAAATCGTGGAGCAGTGTGTTAGCTGCTTCCCAGCCCCACCACAGGAGACGAGTCAGCTGCTGAGGTCCCGTTGCCTGGCCATTGGTTTCACAGCACAGCAGTGCAGGGGCTGTGTCCACCACTTTCAGTGTTAATATTTGAAGGACAACTTATTGGCGGATGGGTCTACTGCCGGGGTGGGGCTGGAGAGACAGCTCAGCAACTGAGACTTTTGTGTTTCCCCTGCAAAGGACCTGGGTTCAGCTTCCAGCCCTCACATGGTGGTCCACAGGCAGTTCCGGGACCTGACGCCCTCTGCTGGCCTCCACAGACACTGCATGCACATATAGACAAGCAGGCACACATGCATACACATAAATAAAAATACTAGAGGTCTAACAAAGCTCCAAAGTTCCCTGACGTGTGTTGCAGTGAATTTTAGGCAAAAATAGGCCTGAGAAGTCAGGATAGTTACTACAAAGTAAACACCTGTTCTTATGTGACCCATTTGAATAATAATGGCCACCCTATGCGTGCCAGGAAGAATGCTGGGTGATTTACTGCTGGCACAGCTGATACGCATCTGTTTTACATGGAGGTATAATCGCCTCAATCAATAGCAAAGAGTACCTGAAGTGATACTGAACCAGGCTTGATACAGAGTCCAGGCCCTCCCATTGGTCAGTCACCAAAAGACACAGCTTCGGTGGGACAGAGTCTCCATTGCAGAGTCCTTGTTGTTATTGCTTCTAGGAAAGTGACGTACGCAATAAGCCTGACTGGGCCTTTAAGAGATCGCTTTCACTTACACCATCATTAATGTGGTCTCTGCTATAATGGAGGTGGGTAGGCCCGGGCTCTTCAGTGAGTTTATAATATTCTTTTCTTCCTTTAGCCACCAGCTAAATCCCTCCTTCCAGAGGTGACAGTGCTCGACTATGGGAAGAAATGTGTGGTCATTGATCTGGACGAAACCCTGGTGCACAGTTCATTTAAGGTAAATTCTATGTTCGCGACAGCGTGGGGGTCTTTGTGACTCCATGACCTCCGGGTGAAAAGGACGAGAGCTGTGGCTGTGTGTGAGACTTCACTTCTCTTGAAGAAATCCCTAGAGCTCAGGGTTTGGGTTGGACCTACCCCAGGTGAACATGAGCTGTGATAGTCGAATATTAACACATTGGTTTGGGGAAGAAATTGCTGGGCTGCCGGTATCACTGAGCTCTCCAGACTTCCCCGGGATCTAAGCCCTGTGGAAATGTTTTTAGGTTTGGGTGGTATGAGCAATCAGTACCCAGTATGCATCTTATGGAGTGGGTGTCCTGCTGTCCTGGTAATGTTCCCAGATTAATTTTTATGTCTAACTCTCGAATGGGCTGGGCCATTCATTCTGGTCATGTTCGTGCTGGGGTTTCTTCTGCCCGTGAGTGTCCACCCTCACATCCCTTCTCAGTGGGTGGTGAGCTGCAGCTAAGCTACGTCTAAGTGAATGCCAGAGGCTTTGTGGGGAAGCAGTGGATGGTTCTGGTGTCGGTGGACTATTCCTGTGGTGAGACTACTCTACCCTGGCCACTGTCACTATATTCCTCATTCTCCCGCCTGCCCTGAGACGCCTCAGGCTTCACAGAGATGTGACTGGCACCACCTGTGATGTGATGGACTGGGTGTCTCACCCGAGCCCTTGTCATTCCTGGCGGGCCATCAGGCAGGAAGAGCCATCAGATTTACCTCGAACCTTCCTGCTGGAAACAGCATCATACATCGTGCCTTCCCACTGAACAAACGGGACAAGGTCAGGAGGCTGTCTCCGAAGGCTTTGGAAGGTGGACAACCTAGCAGTGACAAGGGGCCTCATTCTAGTAGCTGAGGCTTGTAGGCCCATCTCTTTACCCAGCATCCCAAGGGCTGGGCTCCTCCAGGGTTGGTCCTAGGGCCACAGTGGCCTTGCGTCCAAGCTGGGCTCTAAATGGCATCGCAGTATCCCGTCCGTGAAGCAAGTGGCTCGGGGCTTCAGGCCCTTGGGGGCGGTGGTGGTTGCTGTCGTAGCATAGAAAGCCCTCCTAAGGAGCCCTGGACAAACCGCCCGAGATTACCAAGGGCTCCTGGCTCTGAAGCAAGGTCTTGGCAGCCCAGGGTTCCTGGACCCTGCTCAGAGGGCACAGCTGCCACTCGCTGTGGACAGAAGTTCCTCATTCCTTCCCTGGCTGACTACGTTTAAAAATTATCTCTTACCTCTTTGTTTATTTTTGTGTAAGTGTGGGTGCATGACTGCCATGGTGTGTGTGTGTGTGTGTGTGTGTGTGTGTGTGTGTGTGTGTGTGTGTGTGTGTGTGTGTGTGTATGAGTGTGTGTTAGTGTGTATGTGAGTGTGTGTATGTGTGCGTGTGTATGAGTGTGTGTTAGTGTGTGTGTGCGTGTGAGAGTGTGAGTGAGTGTGTGAATGTATGTGAGTGTGTGTATATGAAAGTGTATGTGTGTGTATATGTGAAAGTGTGAGTGAGTGTGTGTATGAATGTGTGTGTGTGTGTGAGTGAGTGTGTGTGTGAGTGTGTGGGGGAGGGGGTCACATCTTCCCTTACACTGCGGTCTGTGGGGTTGAACTCATGTCATCGGGCCTACAGAGCACTGAGCTGTGCATGTGTCCTTACACCCTGCACCGTCTCACAGGCTCAGCCTGGGCTACTTTTTCAAGTCGGATTATGGTTGTTAATGTTCTGGGCATTTCGGAGTCTTCTGGGAAAGTATGTGCTGTGAACCCCTGTGTGACATGCGACTGTGAACCGGTGTGACACGCGTGCTCAGGACTTGTAAGTGGGATGATTCCCCTCACTTCACCATGTGGAGTGGATTTCACAACCCAAAGCCTTGTGATGGTTTCTCCTTCAGTTGTTCTATCTTTTTCATAACTCCATATTTCAGTGGTGAAATTTTGAGTTCCTCCCTTGCTTTTCTACCCTGGGAACAAATAAACTACGGTCTTAAACCTCAGCAGCACTCCCACATCTGGACACACAGTGGTGGGGTGGTGGTCTAGCTCACTCCACAGTGGTGGGGTGGTGGTCTAGCTCACTCCACAGTGGTGGGGTGGTGGTCTAGCTCACTCCACAGTGGTGGGGTGGTGGTCTAGCTCACTCCACGTTCTCGGTTTGTATGTTGAGGAAGAGTATGGTACACTGGAGAGCTTAGAGGCTGGCCCAGTTTACAGTCTGACCAGAGGTTCCGCACACCCTCTCTACCCAGGTGCCACCATGTGCCTCTGTCTCCCTGGGTCTCTTGCCCAGGGATCTGCAGGCTGATGCTTCTTTCAGACCTGTATGGGAACTTTTCTAACCTGTGGAATTCTGTGTATAACTGCATGTGAGCCTGTCATCTAAAGTCAAAGTTTACTTCTCAAATGTGTCTAATACCACCCAAGAGTTATGCTAGAAGCCTGTGAAGTTGTGGGTGAGCTGGGTTTTGTGTTTCTTAGAACAGAGCTGCTGAGAAGCTGGCTGCCTTCCAATCCCAGAACAAGAAACCAGGCCAGGCCACCAGGCAGGGCCTGAGGCTGCTGATGGAGCCATCAGACACCCCACCATAGCAGTTGAGGAGACACTAAGTGGACAGGGGAAGTCTGGCCTGGGGCGTCTGGCCTTCCGCCTCCGGCGGGCCTGGGCTCCCAGCATTCGCTGCCAAGCTGGCCCACACTGAGTCCAAGGACAAATTGCTTTTCCAGTGGTACCGGCTTCGGCCAGCAGGCTCTTGTCTCTGCCCCTGGTGGCCATCAGCAGTTCCCCTCATGCTGTCTGGGACCACGGGCCATTCTCTTGCCAGGCTGCACCACCCTTTGTGGTTGAGGCAAGGCAAGTGACTAAGAGGTTGGACCAGGATGCTGAAAATGCCACAACACCCAAAGAGAAATGTGCCTTCTTGCTTGTGTTATTTCAAGGCCCAAGGCATGTGCCGACACCTCCTGAACTGTTACCCCAGTTATCAAAACATTGGTCCAGGCAAGCGTTTTGCTTGCTAAAATTTCCCATTTTCTTTTCCCTTCAGACATATTAATCCCAGTTTCTCTCGTCTCCAGCCCATTAGCAATGCGGATTTCATTGTTCCGGTTGAAATCGATGGAACCATACACCAGGTAAGACATCAAAGCAACCTGGAGTTTGGGGAACATTTTTTTTTTTTTCTGGTAACCACATTCCCTATGAATGTAATTTCTAAATTCCTATCTCAGGGGTAAATTGTTCCAGCCACAGGAAACAAACTTTGTATAATAGATACAGTGAGCTGGGCATGGAGGCAGAGGCAGGCCAATCTCTGAATCCAAGGCCCAAGGCCAGTTTGGTCTACAGAGTGAGTTCCAGGACAGCCAGGACTGCACAGAGAAACCCTGTCTTTGGTTTTTTTTTGTTTTTTTTTTTTAACCAAAAATAGAGTGAATGACTTTCTACATCACACACACACACACACACACACACACACACACACACACACACACAATTTGTTTTGTGCAGTTTACGAGGGGCCTTTTCTGTTCATAAATATTAGATGTGACTGTTCTTTGATTTGGTGTAGACTTCTGGAAGTTTCTAGTCTGTCCTCATATGGTTGGGCTACTCCTAACATGCAGTAGGAAAATGCCACCAGTCACCCACTTAGGGGCATTCTTGGGAAGAGTTGTCCCTTTGATGCCAAAGGCCCCAGACTGATCTTGACACGTGTTGTTTTCTCCAGTGGCTCAAAGCGAAGGGGAAAAGTGTGTTAAGATCAGCAGGCTGCTGTGGACAGAGCCAGTTGGCATGAATCTTCTTCCGCTTTATTTGTTTATTATTTACTTATTTATTTGACATCAGCAAGCTCCTCTGGGAATGGCTTCCTTTCTGAATACATTAGGAGCTTGGTAGAAAAACTGGCGTTGGAGGTTGAGGTAGAGGTGGCTCCTTGTGAGATTTCACTTAGGGCCGCGTGGGATGCCGTATCTCCATGATGCCAGTAAGGCTCCGTGACTCTCCGATGCAAGCCGGGGCTCTTTCCTTAGTCTTGGCTCCGCCTGACCCCACGTGGGGAAGGCGCTGTCTCCACATCGCATGCTTTTAAAAGCCATCGTAAAGCCAAAACGGCAGGCACCCGGGCATTTAAAGTCCGCGGAATACCCGCTGGTTAACTCGGCACCCCACAAGCATTTCGGACTTCTGCATTGAGCACTGTGGATCGAGTTGCGGAGACCCGATGTGAGGCACAGGAGGGCTGCCCAGCGGCATGGGGAGGGGGCGGGGGGGCTGCACACCACGTGACCGCGAGCATGCGCAGCTACCCCAGCCCGTCTCTTTGGCAGTAGATACCCCCAGGGACCCAGGGCTGAGATCAGAAACGCCTAAGGGTTTCGCTCCAGGTGCGAAAGCAAGAGGACCAAGGCCCTGGCGAAGGCCGTGGCCTCGTTCAAGTAATCCAGGATAGGCTGTGCAGGTCCCAAGGGGCCTATTCTTGGTTACTTGCACGGGGACGCGGGCCTGGACGCCGGCATCCGGGCCCAGGACCCTCCTTTCCTCCAAAGGCGCCAACGGCAGAGTTCCCTGCAGTCTCCAGCCCTTTGCACGTAGCCAAGCTTGCTGTCCCAGCTGTCCTCCCTCCCAGGGACACAACCGGAGGCCACACCAGTCACTGAACCCGCACCAAGGAGTGTTATGAGCAGGGAGGGTCCTGCGACAGCTGCAGCCACAGCTCTGACCTCGGCCCTAGCCCAGCTCCCCAGCGCAGTAGGGTTCTATTGGTACTCAGTCTCACGCCCATTCCTCTGGCCCTCCCTCCACCCTCAGCTACGAGCTTCCACGTGGGAAAATGGGCACCTGCAGTGTGTTCTTACAAGTGGTGCAGAGCCTGGTGCCTCCCCCTCCGCTCTTAGAGGCCCCGGATGCTCACTACCACCCAGCGCTTCCCCGAAGCTGCTTCCTCCCCTGCATACCTTCCCCTGCCCCCCCCCACCACCCCCGTCTTCTCTTGCTGCCTGTGATTGGCTGGGCACGCGGGCTTTAGCACAACACCACACCCGTTTGTTGTCAAGGGTCCGAGTCTCGTGCTCATGCTTGGTTCAGCTTAGAAGTTTGACTGGACTCTTCTTGCCAGTTTCTATTCATCCTTTAAGGTCCAAGCCACGTGCTACTCTCTGTGACTCCCTCCTTTGGAAAGGAAAAGTAATTGCCTTTAATGTACCCACACACACACACACACACACACACACACACACACACACACACACACACACACACGGAGAGTGTAGTTGTATTCACTGATTTCTCTAAGTGTGTGTTCCAGGCTGTGAGCCGGGCACGTCACCCCACTCAGCCTTGCAGCTGGCTGTGCTGAGTGCTGTGACCCTGATAAATGCACTGTGTTTTAAAGAGATCGCTAACTCCCGTCCCGTGGAATGTATTCAGGTTTTAATTGGTTCCTCCCGCCCTCTTCCCACTTCTCCTCCCTGGCTTGCTTCCTCTCTCCCAGCTCCCTCAGATTCATTTCACCTTCACAGCCTATGTTAGCTGAAGCCACGCTGCCTTGTGATCCTGTCTGCCCTGACCGGAAGGGGCCCAGCTGTGGGCAAGAGACCCCCTCGCCACTCTAAAGTACCACCTGTATTCCCACATAAGCAGAGCAACCTCCGTGGTGTCGAGTGGACAGTCTCCAAGCTCTTTAACCCTAGGCCTTATGGGGTGGGGATGAGGACTTTCCGAGTAGAAGGCAGGAGCCGGTCCTAGGCTTCCAGAAGGACAGCACCTAGGCTGTGGCCTATGTCCACGCGGAGACTGACTCACGGTGAGGTCAAAACCCACGTGGGATGCATGAGTGGCCTCACCTGAACGGGGGCGGTACAGCTGTGCTCCACTTGCTAGCCCTGAGGAGCCCAAGGCCCTTGACACCAGGGTCAGCTTTGTGAGGGTTGTCTACCCCAGGAACCTACGTCCGACGCTCCAGTCCAAACGTCAGCAAACCATGCATAGGCCTGGTGACAGGATGAGGCCCCCTGGGGCAGCCCTTCCCAGGCCCAAGGCATCTCTGGCTACGGTGTGCCTGACGGCCTGCTGTCTCCTCCAATTGCAGGTGTACGTCCTGAAGCGCCCACACGTGGACGAGTTCCTCCAGAGGATGGGGCAGCTCTTTGAGTGTGTGCTTTTTACTGCCAGTTTGGCCAAGGTGCGTCCTGCTCCCTGCTGCAGACTCCCAGCCGCCATCCCAACCCTCCACCCTCCTGCACCACCGCCACCCCCCCCCCCAAGCCGCCAAGAGCCTTTTGTCAAGGTGGAGGAAGCTATTTTTACGGTGACAGGTTCCCACCCCAGATGGGATGGATGCAGGCCATGTGCACACTGCCAGGCTGAAAGGCTTCTGGTTACCATGGTGACGGGGAGCAGTTAGAACAAATGCTCCGTGAAGTTGCTGTAGGCAGCCACCTGAAACCAGTTACCCATAGACGAAATCACAAGACCTGTCTATTGTGACTACGGAAGGATGGCTACTCAACACGTGGAGTGTCCCTCACCCACTGACTGGCAGGCAGATGTTAGGGGTCTCTGTGTCCTTGAGTTTAGTGGCCACAGGTTTAGGGGGAGGACGGGTATGGCACGGGCTGGCTTGGGGAGCTGCCTGGTGTCTGGTAAGTCCCCCGCTTCCGGCACCTCTGTTTCCTCTTAGCTAGTTGGGACTAATTGCATCTGCCTGGTGGAGTGAATTAAACGAGATGCCCCGTATGAATGGCTCAGCACAGCTACTAACTCCTATTAGGCACCGTCACCCACCGTCTGGGCCGTCACCGTGTTCTGTGCGCTGCTGTGGACACTGTCACAGGGCAAGCATTCCTGATGTCCGGGGTATAGTGCCTTAAGTATTGGTGGTGGTGGCATAATCCAGACAGGCAGGGCTGGTGGGTACCATGCCGTGCTTTGGGACAGACAGAGCAGGCCCTAGCTCCTCCTCCCAGGTCTGCCAGCCATGATTCTCACAGTCATGCTGTCCACTGGGTACACCACCAATGTCTCCATGGGCTTGGAAGCTCTGAGTTGCCCCAAAGGTGAGTTCTTTGCTGTGCAGGTTAACCCCTTGTGTGCAGAACGCCTCTGAGAGCCACCAGCAGCTTCCTCCTTGGTGGCCTGCCTCAGGCAGCACCCACATTCCTCTACACACTGAACCTTTGACCTCAGGTCCTCAACAGTGCTCCTCTGGCTGGGCCGTTACTGTGCTGACCAAGGCCACCACGTACCTAGCACTCTGCCAGCCTCATCAGCTGGCCTCAACGTGCGCTGCTAAGGAGAGCTCCCATACCGTGTACAAAAAACAGAGCGGAAATAGTCTTTCCCAGTGGTGCCAAGACTGTGTGTGCAGCTTCAACGGTACTTCTGGTGCTGCTCCGGGGTGCCAGAGAACCTGAAGTAATAACCAGCCAAATAGCAAGCGCGAGGACTGCGCGTGTGTCTGGGCGAGGGTTGTTTTTCCTTGGCGAGACTGAAAACACTCTTCCTTGGCATTTTCCCCGGTGTGCACCTAAGCAGCCCTATTTGGGCTGCTCTTCCTGAGCTGCTCCCTCCTGCGCCACCATCTGTGTCTCTAGCCCTAGTCAGTGTTATCCTTTCCCTGCAGAGTCAAACCCAGTTCCAGGCACAGCCGTGTAGCCTTTGACTCAGCCTGCTGCATTTTCCCGGTGGGTCTCCCTGCCTCCCGCCAGGGCCTGCAGGCACAGCCCACTGACTCCCAGACTTCCTGTTTCCTCATATACCCTTCCATTCAGTCTCCCCTCGTGCGTGGTAGGCAACCAAGGACACAGAAGACATGAGGTTCCTGCCTCAGGTGCTGGTTGGTTTCATCCTGATCTTGCAAGCCTGGACCACCACCACCACCACCCCCAGACACTTCCCTAAAAGATGATTGACAGGAATGGAGAGATGGCTCAGCACTGGCTGCTCTTGCAGAGGACGGGACCCAGGGTCAATGCCCAGCACCCACATGAGAGCCCACAACTCTCTGTAACTCCAGTCCGAGAGGACCCAATGCCCTCTCCCAGCGTCTATGGACACTGCCCATACATGGTGCCTGTACATACATACATGCAACCAAAACACTCATACACATAAAATTTTTAAAAATCAATCTTTTTAAAAAAAAAAAATAATTTAAAGGATGATTGCCACCCCTGGTGGTGTCAATGAGGAGAAAACAGTCCATCTTTTTCCATCTAGGTTGACTCTTTGTAGACTGCTCGCTCGCCCCTTAGCAGCGTCACCCAAACAGGACTCTGAGCTGCCTGGTCAGTCACTAGGAGATGCAGCTCTGCTTCCCTCAGAATGTCCTCTGAGTGAGAAGGACTTTCCCCAGAGCCAGCTGCAGTCCATCATGTGTGGCCTTCATGACTCAGCCTCAGGTGTTGGCTCCCTCCGGGAAGGGTTGCCAGCCCTGGGGATTCCTGGCTGTGGGCCTTGCTGCTGAGTCCAGGCCTGCAGGACAAGGCAGCGAGAGGATATGCCCAGTGGCATGCACTTGCTCCAAAGACAGAAGGTGACCAGTGGGGACTTTGAAGCAGGGTGGTGATAGGAAGTGCCCCGTGCCCTCCGTGGCCACTCTGACTTCGGGAAATGAATGGGCGCTGGGAGAGGAGGGCCTGCAGGAAATAGGAGCCTCCCGCCCCGGAGACCTGGTCCAGGAAGATGCATTAGAACTGAAGAAATGAAGGTGGGGAGACGGGGTGGTTTTGGAGATGAAACTGACAGGAACTTCTGATGGTTCCATGGGCAAGAACTGTAGGAGACTTGGAGAAGAAATGCCAGTCCTAAAATCCGTCCGATTATTCAGTCCCCCTCTTACAAGTGCGCTAAGAGGCTGACCAGCAGGCTCAGTGGGTCAGGCCACCGCCACACAAGCCTGGCGATTCTGAGCTCGATCCCTGGAGCACACTCATGTGAAGGTGGGGGGGAAGCAGCTCCATGAGGTTGCCCTCTGACCTCCACGCACATTGGGGTCCTTGTACGCCACAACAGCAATAATAACTTTAAAGGGAAAACAGTAAGTCTGAGAAACTAGGAAGATGGCTTTTCGTAGGTAGGACGTTGCACGAGCTCCGTTAGAATCCACGTAGAGCCGAGTGTGGCTGCCAGTGTGCCCTGCAGGTCCAGCACTGGGGCGCCAGACACAGGGCCTCTGGGGCTCACTGGCCAGCAAGTGTGGCTGAGTCGATAGCTACAGGTGGAGGGAGAGACCTTGACTCAAAAAGTAAAGTGGAGAACAAAAGAGGCCTCGATGGTGGCCTCGCGTGCGTCAGCGCACGCGTGTGCACACACACAGGAACCCAAACAAGCAGTGATCGCAGCTTCGTAATTCTGTCCACTGTCCTGAGTTACTCAGAGCAGGCCCTTTCCTCCTTCCCTAACACTTGGGCCCCTTTCTTCTCCCTGAAGCTCCCCACCCTCACCCCTACCCGTCCATGTGGCTTTTTTTCTCCTCTGGACAACTGCCAACATTTACATCTTGCCAGACCTGGGATTTTTCTTTCCCAATCTAATAAAATACACCAAGACAAAAAGTCAGAGCCTGATGTCATGATTCATGCCTGTGAGCTCAGCACACGGGAGTCTGTGGCCCCTGAGGCCCCACCCTGGGCTGCTAAGTGAGAACTTACCTTAGCCTCCCCACCCTCCCACCCCCCTGGCCAGCCCCTGCCCCTCCCCCGCCCCCAGAGCGGACTGTGCGTCTTGGTGTGGTAGGTGAATTTCTGGCTCTTCCAGTTGCCTGACCGTCACTGGGACTATCCTTCACAGTACGCAGACCCCGTAGCTGACCTCCTGGACCGCTGGGGTGTGTTCCGGGCCCGACTCTTCAGGGAATCCTGTGTTTTCCATCGAGGGAACTACGTGAAGGATCTAAGCCGCCTGGGACGGGAGCTGAGCAAAGTGATCATCGTGGACAATTCTCCTGCCTCCTACATCTTCCATCCAGAGAACGCTGTAAGTGGTTCCAAAGAACGAGCTTGGGTCTGGGTCACTGTCTAACTCTGGCCTGCCACTCGGGAACCACTCCTGAACAGGAGAGCAAGATGGGGCTCTGGGATCTTTGGTTTTCTGAGACAGGGTTTCTTTCTGTAGCCCTGGCAATCCTGGAACCCCTGCTGTCCTGGAACTGGCTCTGTAGACCAGGCTGGCCTTGAACTCAGAGATCTGCCTGCCTCTGCCTCCTGAGTGCTGGGATTAAAGGCGTGCACCACCCCACCACCACGCCTGGCACTTTATTTGCCAGATCTTGACTCAGCCACTTAGTGATGGCAAGGCAGTGGCTCGTTTAGCCTCCCTCCTCATTGCGAGTGAGGTTTACAGGGCCCCTGGCTCCTAGGGTGGCTGAGGACTCAGTGTGAGATGAAGGGGGTTTAGGTCAGGGCTCCGACTGGCAGGGAGTGACTCCTTAGCACTTGAGAACTCTAGTGGAGAGGACTCTGTCACTGGCTTCACAGAGCTGGTGCTGCTCAGAGCTTTACGACCTCCCCGACTCAGCAGGTGACCTCTCAACACAAGAGCTTCCTCAATGAGAATGAACAGAGCGCTTTAGAGATGGCGTCCCATCAGACTGTGGGCTCTGCCACCTCGTGTCTGAGAAGCCCACCTGGGAAGGCTCCCTGAATTCAGAACCAGAACCACACTTGGTGCCCGTTCACCAGGGCCGCACAACTCACAGAGCAGGGGTCACCACACCAGGCCCATGTCTGTCTGTCTGTCCATCTGGACAAGTGCTTCCCAGGGTCATCCCAAGCCTTCGAGGCAGATTTCCCACAGACACCCCCACCCTACCCCACCCCACCCCACCCCATTTCTCTGTGTAGCCCTGGCTGTCCTGAAACTGTCCGTAGACCAGGCTGGTCTTGAACTCTGATCCTCCTGCCTGGCCTGCAGTGCTGGGATTAAAGGTGGCTGCCGCCACTACTCAGTCACACATCTTGTTTTTAAGTCTAAAATCCTATAGCTCTGCTCATTATAAGGGGTGTGGGGGAACTACATGCAGTTAAAACGTAAAAACAGTCAAACTGCCTTACAGTTAAATATGTTCGTGTTGCCTGGTGCAGTCATGCACACCTTTGACCCCAGCACTCCAAAAGCAGATGATCTCTGTGAGTTTGAGGCCAGCCTAGCCCACATAAAGAGTTTCAGGCTAGTCAGAGCTACGTAATGAGGCCCCTTGAATAAGGAATAGGTTCGTGTTAATAAGTCAATCTAATTCCGCCTAATGCACTGGCCAGCTGTCCCCAGCAGAGAGGGCTGTGCCTAGTGCTGTCATAGTCCCCTCTGCACACCACACAGCCATGTGTGTTAGCTACAGCACACACTGTTCATGTTGTCACCTTGGCGAGGTTTCTTGGATGTGAATTGTTTAAGTCAGGATCTAAAGAAGGCCCGTGCATTGCTTCATCTGGCATGTCTCCGTTCTAAGCATCTCTTCTGTCCCCTGTGTCCTCTCTGTCACTTACTCCTGGGGAGTTTACGGATTTGTCTTGCGGGAACTTTCCACCTTCTGTATTTGTCTAGTCATTAGTAGTGAGTATTTTCTAGCTGCCCTTCCTCCTTCAGGCAAGCAAGTAGACTTTCTGTCTGCTATTTGATTAGACTTTTAGATGTGTCTTTCCTTCTTACAGTTTTATTTCTAATCATCTGTTTGCCTGTATGAGAATATGCCCACGAGTGTGGTGATACCTCTGGAGGCCAAGACAGCATCAAACCCCCTGGCGTGGGTGGCTGTGAGCTGCCTCATGTGGGTGCTGGGAACTGAACTCAGGTCCTCTGCAAGAGCAGTACGTGGACACCCGGCAGTGGTGGCCACACCTGTAGTCCCGGCACATGGGAGGCAGAGGCAGGCGGATCTCTGTGAGTTTAGGGCCAGCCTGGTCACAGAGTGAGTTCTAGGACAGGCTCCCAAACTACAGAGAGACCCTGTCTGGAAAAACACAGAGAGAGGTAAATAAGTGTGCTCCTAGCCACCCAACCATCTCTCTAGCCCCTCTTTTAGTTTTTTAAAGGATTTATTTTTATTTACATCTATGCGCCTGCTTGCTACACACATGCAGTACTCACAGAAGCCGGAAGGGCGTGATCCCCTGGAGTGGGAGTTACAGGAGGGCATGAGTCACCTCGTGTGGGTGCTGGGAACCAAACTCGGGTCCTTTGGTAGAGTGTCATGTCGGCTGAGCCATCTCTCCGGGCCCCTCTTTTTCTTTTCTAACAAGAATATGGCATAGGTGGGTCCGTTGACTTGGTTCAGTTGATAGAACATCTGTGAGCTCTAGCTTGAGTGAGGGACCGGGTTCCATCCCAGCACTGAAAGTGAGTTAGTAAATACCTTTTGGTTTCCTCCAACTTCTTTTTGAATGTCTTCTTTGAACTTCTAGTCCCTCTCCCCTTCCTCCTCCTCTACCGAAAGCTAAAGGAACTCTCTTTGCCATAGCTTCCAAGATTGGGCATTCCCACGTTTGCCTGGGGACTGCTAAGCCTGGGCAGGAACTCTCTGCTTCTCTTTGACACATAGCTTGTTGCAGTGGCCCTGACTGGAGTCTGGACTGGTCCGTGCGCCTGGCTTGGGATTTGTGGTTGGTCGTTGGCATTACAGTAACCTTTGAGAGGCATGGGGGATGGGGGCTCTTGACTGGCAGTGGGCCAATTCAGTGCCATAAAAAGAGCTTTGGAAACGGGCGGGGAATGGCCATCTTCTCTTTAGCAGGAAAGCTAGAGGGGACCCTCTGCTCACTGAGGCGTCTCCTACACCTGTGCCAGCCTGCTTCAGCTCTGGCACTAACTCTGAGCTAACCGTGCTCGGTGCTGGGGAGCAAATAAAGGGGAAGCTGACAGTGCCCCCCGTGGGTCCCCTTCTGCTGCCTCCAGTCACACTGTCTTGCAGGTGCCTGTGCAGTCCTGGTTCGATGACATGACGGACACGGAGCTGCTGGACCTCATCCCGTTCTTCGAGGGCCTGAGCAGGGAGGACGACGTGTACAGCATGCTACATAGACTCTGCAGCAGGTAGCCCCGGCCTCGGGGCCTCGGGGGCCTCGGCCTGTCCCCACCTGTGCACTCTGGGGCCCCTGGCTCAGGAGCCCCTCCTGGCCTCAGCTCCCTGAGAGCAGCCTGAGATGACTCCGTCGTGCTCTGGGCCACAGGGTGAATGTCGCCATGCCTACCTGTTTTGTTTTGTTTTGTTTTGTTTTTTTAAAGAACAGAAGCAACTATTTTAAAGAAAAAAAGAAAACTCTTTTAATAGATTTCATAAAAGGACATGCATTTTACCAGATTCAATTTTCTTAAAACATACCAAAAAGGAAAAAGAAAAAGAAAAAAACAAACAAAAACAAAAAAAAAAAAACCACCTTGGTATCTTTCAGATGTCCTTTCAACTGTCCTCCCTCTAAGAGACAGCCTGTCTGTTCCCTTTGTCCCGGTTTGGAGCAGCTGATCCAACTCAGAATCTTTTTCCTATAGGATGAAGTGCCTTTTTGAATGTTATTTTAAGCTGAGAGTTAATTTTTGTATACAACCTATTTCCAGACATCTTTTAGTCTGTTACTGTCTTAGATACCCTAAGACGACAACGACGAGCAGGACAATTTTCTAGAACCTGGTACCTTGTGTGTGGTGGGGTGAGGGTGTGGCCAGGAGGCAGTGGGTCACAGGAGCCTGCCTCCCAACAGGTGCGACTGTCAGCCTCAGCCTGTGGCATGCACAGGGTCACGCTCCCTCTGACACGTTTCTGGCCGATCCGGAATGTACCTGCCAAGGGCCCGATGCTTTATGAAGCATCCGTCTTTCATTATGATTTCTGATGTTGATAAAGTTTGTCTTGAGGTTGCATTTTCCCCTTGAACGGAGACATTGTGTCGCTCTGCTTTCCCACAACTGTCAAGTCTGTCCGTTGTTTTTCTGTTGTCATTGGTCTGAGGAGAATAGTTACAGAAAACCCCGAAACCCTTGGACTGTCCCGTCTTTCCTTTGGGAAGCTGGGTACACGTGGAGCTGTTTGGGACTTTTGCTGCTACTGTGCTGCCTGCCACCAAATGGAACTGGCCAGCGGCTGTTACACTGTTCTTTGCCACCGTGCCTATGTTCAGAATACGCTCACCGCTAAACGAAACTGCAGACTTGGACAGGGTCATAGAGAGGTATCCCACCCATCAAGCCTGCCACCAACTGTCTCCTTTCCTTGGCCCTGGCCACCAAGAATGCTAAAGGGCACAAAGATTTAAAAAAAAAAAAAAAAAAAAAAAAACAAAAAATAGATAAAGGGCCAGAGACGGCTCGGTGAGGCGTGGCATTGTCCTCACACTGCAGTAGACGCCAGAGCCTGTGGTGGAGCTCTCCAGTCCCGCTTGAGATCCTGTGGCCTCAACAGCCCAATGCCACTCTGGTGCGGCCTAAGTCCATGTCAACCTCTTTGGAAGCACAGCCTCTTCTAGCCAAGGGTTGAAGAAGCCCGTCTAGATGTTCCACACCAGGAGGAAGGGCTCCTCCCCAGAGCCCAGCCGGGCCTCCCTCCCCTCCCCTCCCCGGAGCCCAACCCCGGGTCTCCCTCCCCTCTCCTCCTGGAGCCCAGCCGGGGCCTCCCTCCCCTCTCCTCCCCAGAGCCCAACCCCAGGTCTCCCTCCGTTTGGTGTTTAGCAGCGCTGTGTTTCGTCCTAACATTGAAGAGTCCTTTTGTGCTGGCACCGTCGCCTTAGGCCTCTGTGAGTTGGGCCTCAGCCGGATTTCTGCTGGGAGTCATTGGCACTAACAAGACTCAAAATCAGGGGTCAGACTTACAAACAAAAAGAAACTTTCTTTCACAAAATAATGAAGCCAGCTACCTGGCCCATCTTCCCACAGTGCTTTGGTCTGGGAAAGCACTGTGCGTTCAGAACAGAAATACATGGGGGTCTTCAGATCTCCTGACTCTCTGAGTGTTCAAACTCAGTAATCCCTGTGCCAATTACAACAGAAACTGCCCCTTTGCTCACGTCACCACAGACAGCGACAGTCTCGTGGCAGATCCACAAATGCCATAAACCCTCACGGAAACCAGTCATCAGCCAATCCCGTTGCCTTAAGCGTCTTGGGTGTCGCAGTGTCTGCCGTGTGTCGCTTTCTACACAGAACAAGGCCTGGAGGAGGAACCTCAGATCATCTATCTCCTGCGTCTCCTGCTGTGCTGGTGTCGTGTGCGGGCCTTATTGGGAAAACGGGGCAGAATGGACTGAAGTCCCAGAATATTTCAGGGGCAGAATGGACTGAAATCCCAGAATATTTCAGAGGACGCTTCGCTTCAGACGGGTTCAAGGCCGACCTTGGCCTTAAAGCTCTGGAGCAACGTGTGTCCGTGCTCTGGGGCACAGCTCCCAGGTGGAGAACCCTGTTCCTGCCATCACAAACATGGAATGTCTTGGGTGGGCAGCAGGACCTCTGAGGGTTCTAAAATCCACACTTTATTTGACCAAGCTCCAAAATGCCAATTTTTCTTTCTTTAAAAAAAAAAAAAGATCTGCTTTATGTACATAATTGAAAAAAATCTATATTTTTTAATCAGTTACTTGTAAATGAAGCAATAGAATTCTAATAAGGCCAAGAAAGGAGACGAATATGTGGGGTTTATTTTCTTAAGGTAAATATACGGGTATTGCTTTTAATTTAGTTTATTATAAAGTGTGGGCTTGAAAACTTATCAGCCACTTCTGTGTGCCATATCCTTCACACATTACCAAAACACTCCCATCTCCTTAGCCAAAAGAAACCTCTGACCTCCCGAGTTCCGTGGTCCTCTCAGCTACGTCAGGACCACTCTCCTAATCAAGTGCTTTTGACACGAAGGTCTGGGACAGGGTGGCTTGGGATTGCGGACTCCAGCCTATACCTTTTGCATGACCTCAAGTGGGGGGGCTGTCTGGGCACCCCTGACCCCTGATGATGTTAGTGCTCTGTCTTCCTTCCATTTGTTCTGGAATCCTCCGTGTTGGTCTGTGGTTTCATGCACTAGCTGTTTGTAAACAATGCATTTGTATCCCGATAACACCGCCTGTCACCCACGGCAGTTGGTGGGGACGCAGTGCGGTGGTGATGAGACTGGGGACACGAGGATGTCCACATGACACTAACTCATCATGGCTACAGCATTTGAAGTTGGGGGACGAAATGAACCCTGTAGGTGTGTATAGCCTAGCGGCGTTTTGCAACCCTGTAAAAGGTGGCTTTCTAATAAAATCTAGAAACACACAGCCCTGATGGTCAAACACTCGTGACATTTGTGCCTCTGCTGCTAATGGTGCTGGGCCGGACAGCTGGCACGCCAGGGCTTGAGAAGAGCAGGTGGCCTACTGCGCACGCCGTTCCCTGTGCAAACTCGCTGGCTGCCTCTGCTCCTGTCTTACTCTCAATCTGACCGTGTCCATCCCTGGAGCTGCCCTGAGGACGGGTACCCAGCAGTGGTGATGTTGGTGTCTGGGGGTTGGGGGTAGTTGTGTTTTTCTGCTGGGTGTTTGAATGTGATGGGCCAGCGCTGCTTGGGAAATACTACATGTGGAATGTGCACGGTTCTAGGGGCAAGTATTGTCGATCAGTGATTTCCCTCCCGCCAAAAATAAACTCATGAAACTGAGCTGTTGTGGTGTGCTTCTTCAGATGTACGGCTTGTGTGTGTGTGTGTGTGTGTGTGTGTGTGTGTGTGTGTGTGTGTGCATGAGTGTGTGTGTGTGTGAGAGAGAGTGTGTGAGTGTGTATGTGCATGAGTGTGTGTGAGAGTGTGTGTTTGTGTGTGCGTGTGTGTGAATGTGTGTGAGAGAGTGTTGTGAGTGTGTGTGTGTGTGTTATTATTGTTTTTCTCTTCCCCTACCTTGCCACACCCTCCTGCAGAGCAGGGTGGATGGGAGCAAGGCTGCAGGACTCGGTACCAGAGGGGTAAGCTAGAAAACCATCAGCCCCAAACCGCTCATAACTTGAAAGGTGACAGCGCCTCGCCCTCTTTCCCCGTACGCCGTGTTCTGTGGGCTCCAGGGCTCTTTCCCTCCATCCTCCCACACGGACCCCAGCCCTAGCAGCAGGCTACCCCACGGAGTTCGGGACCCATGAAGGGGAGGGGCCCGGGTGTCCGCCCCTCACTGCAGAACTGCCCTGGTCTGACTCCTAGTCTGCCCCCTGCCCTCTCTCTGCTTCCCTTTGCCCGGTCCTCTCTGATCTCACTTCCTCTGCTGTTTTACACCTCACACACACAGGCTCATGGCACCCCCGGCTGAGGCAGCCTAGTGAGTGCCCAGGTAGAAAGGGACAGTCATCAGGAGGATGCTTAGCTGGGGCTTGGGCTCCCTGAAATGTGCCCTGCCTGGTCCTCTCTAGTTATGACAAGAATGGGAGGGAGCCAGCAGAGGTAGGAAGGGACAGCCTGGGAACAGCAGCAGGCTAGCTGGCAGTCAGGTTGGCAGGGACCTGGAGTATCCAGGCATGTTTGCTGGCCATAGCTGGAAAGCAGCAGGGTGCTCAGAGCCCAGACTCTCTAACAAGTGAGGCACCCCGCTAACCCCAGGACAGGCTGGACCCTCAGGCTGTGACGCGAGCGTGCAGGCTCCCAAGCTTTCCAGCCCAAACCCCATCATAACACTAGCTGTGGCTACACCCAGAATCACAGTACATTCCTCAGCACTGCCTGCCTATCCCACATGTCACCTGGGGGCTCTTAAGGGGACCGGCTCCTGGAAGGTGGCAGAGGCCCCGAGATTGAAGCCCCAGTACCCACAAAGACTACAAGCTTCTAAAGCAAGCAGAAGTGCCTGGTTCAATCCCTAAAACACATAAATGCCCGGTGTGGTGACATGCCCTTATAATCCCAGACCTAGGGCAGCAGAGCCCGGCGGATTCCTGGGGCTCAGTGAACGTCCGTCCTAGCCTACCTAATTGGTACGCTCTAGGCCAATGAGAGACCTTGTCCAAGGGAGGCAGAAAGCACCCTGAGGATGACATTCCTCCACTGTGCATGTGTATACATGTACACACAAAACACAGACATGCTCATACACGCCAACGCATGCACAGAAGGAAAAGGCCATGCTGGCTAGTCCGACTGAAACCTGTCAGAATGGGAGTCTTCCTTCTAATACTGCAGGTGGCTGGAATGTTCAGCCAGGGCTGGGAATGGCTGACTGCGTGCTATAGAGGACTGGGAATTGGCCCGCAAACGGTTCCAGGCCTGATGTCCGCACAGTGCGTCTGCCATAAGCAAGGCTTTGGGAGTTGACATTTGGCTTTCTTTGGAAACTGTTTCATACATGTTCACTGCTAAAGAGGCACCTAGAGAAGCACAGAAAGCCCTCCCTGGGTGCTGGGAGCCTCTGCGTGGCCAGAGAAATGGCAGCGAGAGTGAGAACCCTTGTTGGACGAGGGTCTGCAGCCGCGGCTTGGCAGTTAAGAGCACGGCTGGACCGGTTCCCAGCCCCCTGGTTCACAGCCTGCAACCCCAGTTCCAGGGGAGCCTCTGCCCTCTCCTGTGGGTACCAGGCACATACATGATGCTCAGACATATACACAGGCATTCGTGCATACAAAACAATAAAAATCAGTAATCTTTTTGTAAACCTTTGGCTGGGTCAGGCGAATGGGAGCCCAGGTAACCTGCCTGGAGCAGAACACATGCCCACTCTCCTGAATCATCCAGGGCGGGGCCGTGGTCTGCTCCAGGCTGTGTCTCGGCTATGTCCTAAGGGACACAGTTCCCCTCACCACTATGAGTTGAGCCAGCTTACACTTGCAAGGGCCAGTGATTTATTGGTTCCCAGGACAGGACAGGACGCCCAGGTAGAACCTGCCTGGGGGACTGAATCACACCTATTTCCTTGTCCTGAAGCTAGATGTGAGGACCCAACGTGCGTGGGCGGCCAGGGTCAGAGTGGACAAGAATCGGGCCGCCTCCAAGCACTCCAAGTTGTCAGCAGAACCAGAGTCAGGTGACTCTTGCAGGGGAGGGACACCCCGGGGGGATTCCACACCAGCCTGGGGAAGACTAGGAAGGGAGCACTAGGAGCCACACCTGAGGGGTGGGGCCCGCCCGATACTCCCTCACCTAGGCCAATGTTGACAAGGAGAAGGCTGGCAAGAACACCATAACCCCAAATCCCTGGAAAGCTACAGGCTGGACCGGAAGTCAGTGGGATGAGGAACTTGCCAGACAGTGCATGCAGGCAAGCCCCGCTCAGTCAGACCCCAAACTAACAGCCGTAGGTGCCATGGCCACAGGAGATGACCCAAACCACAGCCCTAGGCAGGTCCTAGTCCTCCTATCTTGTCTCCATGGGTCACAGAGTGGGAGATGGGCATGGGCATGTCTGTCTGGGCTAGGGTGGTTTGCCCAGGCAGTGACTGTCATCTGGGTCCTAGGAACACGGAAAATTGTGAGGAGAAGGGCTTTTGGAGGAGCCTTGTGTCACCATTAAGCTGCTGGGGCTGGATTGTCCTAGGTGCCATGTACTTCCCAAACTGGGTGGCTGGAGGGGCATCACCCCCTGGGGGGAAAATGTCAGCTTATTAAAAAGAGAGAGAGAGAGAGAGAGAGAGAGAGAGAGAAAACAGCATTCAGGAGGCAGAGGCAGGTGGATCTCTGTGAGTTCGAGGCCAGCCTGGTCTACAGAGCACGTTCCAGGACAGGCTCCAAAGCTACAGAGAAACCCTGTCTACAAAAAAACAAAAAAAAAGAGCCTGTGGTACCTAAGGTTAACCACCAGGGGGTGCTAGAGTAAGGGCAGGGAACCAACTGTGGAGAAAATTCCATGCCCTGTTTCTTCCTTACAGAATGCACACCTGCTTACACACACACACACCACACACACACACACACACACACACACATACACGCACAGACACACACACAAAGACACACACAGACACACACAGACATACACAAAGACACAGACACACACACACAAACTCACACATACACACACAGACATACAGACACACACACACACATAGACACACATACACAGACACACTCACACGCACACACACGCACACACATACACACACACACACACACCATACCCCATGGGACCAGGCGCAAGCCACAGCAACACACAAGTCAGCCGCCACCCTAGAAGACTCAAGAGGCCACATTCCACGTGGGCCTACAAGTCCTGGAGAACTTGTTCCAAGTTCCAGCGCAGGGCAGGAAGCAAGGAAGGGCTAGGGCAGGAGGCTGCTTCCCTGTGGGCCATGGCGTCTGAGCTAAGACCTAGCTTCAGGGGAGGGGCAGAGACAGGCCTGGGGAGAAGACACCAGGCGTTGAACTGTGTGAGGAGATGGAGAGCAGAGTGTTCTGGGTGCCTTCAAGCTAGAGAAAGCCCCACACAGCTAGACCTCATGAACAATGCAGGGAGTGGCCAGACCTGCAGAGGAGGCAGGCCCAGGTAACTGGGTCTCGCTTTTCTTGCTCTAGCATCAGAGACGTGGGGACACCCAGGAGAGATGGAGAGGTCGAGTGGAGATATGCCTCTCTGTAGCTGATCAAGATCATAGGGACAGCGGGTGGAGGGGGCCGTGGGGGAGTGTTGCTTAAAGAGTATTTAGTTTACAGAGTGTTAGTTCCAGTTTTTAGTGTGTATGTGTGTGTGTGTGTGTGTGTGTGCCTGTGTGTGTGTCTGTCTGTATGTCTGTGTGTGTATGTGTGAGTTTGTGTGTGTGTGTCTGTGTCTTTGTGTATGTCTGTGTGTGTGAGTGTGTGTGTCTGTGTGTGTGTCTGTGCCTGTGTGTGTGTCTATGTGTGTGTGTCTGTCTGTATGTATGTATGTCTGTGTGTGTATGTGTGAGTTTGTGTGTGTGTGTCTATTTGTGTATGTCTGTGTCTTTTTGTGTGTGTCTGTGCGTGTATGTGTGTGTGAGAGTGTGTCTGTGTGTGTCTGTCCATGTGTATGTGTGTGTATGAATGTGTATGTGTGAGTCTATGTGTGTATGTCTGTCTGTCTCTATGTCTGTGTGTGTATGTGTGTGTGTGTGAGTATGTCTGTGTGTGAGTGTGTGTGTGTGTGCATGTGTGTCTGTGTGTGTGAGTGTGTGTCTGTGTGTGTCTGTGTGTGTGTGTGAGTGTGTGTCTTGTGTGTGTGTGTGTGTGTGTGTGTGTGTCTATCTGGGAGGGATGGGGGAGTGACATGTGCACAGGTACAGTTGCTCTTGTGGAGGACAGAGGCTGATACCCAGATGGCCTCCTCAGTAATGTCTCCACCTTACTTTTTGAGACAGACTCTCTCACTGAAGCTTGAGTTTACCTAGGGTCCTCTTGGACACCCCACCGCACCCCAGTCTCTGTGCTGGGACACAGGTGTGTGCACTACACTTTTACATGGATGCTGGGAAGCCAAATTCAGTTCTCCGGGCTTGTGCAGTAAAAGCTCTACCACCAAGCAGTGTCCTCAGCCCAGAAAATTTCTGCTTTGGAAGATGCGGAGGTAGAGATGGGTGTGGATGATGGTGGTGGCCAGGGTCCCCACGCCTCAGAATTATACACTAAAATTATACACTAGAAAATCCCAGCACTCAGGAGGCAGAGGCTGGCAGATCTCTGTGAGTTCCAGGCCAGCCTGGTCGACATAGTGAGACTCTGTTTCAAAAATAAACAGTAACAACCCTGTAGAGTGGTAAATAGTGTTGCTTTGTGGTATGAGACAGGATCCTAGGTCGCCCACACTGGCCTGGGACTTGGAATCTCCCTGTTTCCACCTCCTCGTTGTTGTGATTAGAGACAGGTGTCTCCATGCCCTGGGATGCTTAAAAAAAAATTAAAAGACAATAAAACATTTTAATGCAATTTGTTAAGATTTCATTCATGTATACAACGTATTTTTATCATATTCTGCCCACTTAACCCCTCCCAAATCCACGGCCACACTGCTGAGCCCAATAGGATGACAGACTTGTACGTTTCCGTATCTACACGTCTCACAGCTCTGGGGTTCATCAAAGAATAAAAAGGCTTAAGGGAAGGTTGTAATTACTAAGCATGTTTAGACTTCTTTTCGTGTCTGTCCCCTAAGTGTGGCAATTGCCTGTTACACTGTTTTAAGTATTATAAGTGACCTAGATATGATTGAAAGGATAGGGAGGCTGTGTGTAAACACTAGCTGGTCATCTTGTGTGAGGCTAACGCAGCCTTTGATTTTGATATCCATGGGGATTGTAATTGTCTTCTTACAGATATCAAAACATGGCTGCATTTTACCATAACCTTTAAAACTATGGGAAGGGGCCTGGAAGGTAGACACACTGGCACTCGTGTAATCATAGCGTTCTGGGGCGGGAGCAGGATTGCCACAAGTATGTAACAGGTCTTTGGACAGCTCCTGAATAATGATGCGGAGACTTCATATTAATTATGAAAGCTTGGCCTTAGCTTAGGCTTGCTCCCAACCAGCTCTTATAACTTACATTAGCCCATTTATATTAGTTTATGTCCTGCCTCATGGCTCAACCTCTCCTCCATACTGTCCATCCAAACTCCTCCTCATCTGCCTGGCAGATTCCATCTCTTGTTCCCAGAGCTCTTCTCTCTTTCCAGAAGTCCCGCCTATCCTTTCCTGCCTGGCTGTTGGCCATTCAGCTCTTTTTAAAACCAATCAGCGGGTACCTTGACAGAGACATGTTTCCAGTGTACAAAAATATTATCCCACATCACAAGTGTGAGGCCAAATTGGGTTATATATGGAGATCCTGTCTCAAAGGAGAAAGGGGGGAGGAGGAGGAGGAGGAAGGAAAAAAGGAAGAAGGGAGGGAGGGAGGGAGGGAGGGAGGGAGGGAGGGAGGGAGGGGGAGGGAGGGAAGAAGGGAGGGAGGGAGGGAGGGAGGGAGGGAGGGAGGGAGGGAGGGAGGGAGACAAGCTAGGTATAGTGGTGAGCCTGTGATCGCAGTATTTGAAAAGTAGAAGGAGGAGGATCAGTAGTTCACAGGGTCATCCTCAGCTACATAGTGAGTTCAAGACCAGCCTGGGGGTAAATGAAACCCTGTTTTAGAAGAAAATGAAACAAAAAGGAACTGCAAGACAGAGATGGAATTTGCCAGCTGAGTGAGTGAGTGAGTGAGTGAGTGAGTGAATGAGTGAGTGAGTGAGTGAATAAGTGAGTGAATGAGTGAGTGAGTGAGTGCATAAGTGAGTGAGTGAGTGAGTAAGTGAGTGAATGAGTGAGTGAGTGAGTGCATAAGTGAGTGAGTGAGTGAGTGAGTGAGTGAATGAGTGAGTGAATAAGTAAAGATGCTTGAGGTGGAGCCTGATAGCTTCAGTTTGATCCATTGGGGCTCAACGGTAGAAGTAGGAAACTTCCTCCACAAGTTATCCTCTGGCTCACACACACACTCACACACACACTCACACATACTCTCACACTCACACACACACTCACACACACACTCACACACACACTCACACACACACTCTCACACACACACACTCACACACACTCTCACACTCACACACACACTCACACACACACTCACACACACACTCACACACACACTCTCACACACACACACTCACACACACACTCTCACACTCACACACACTCTCACACTCACACACACTCACACACACTCACACACACTCACACACTCACACACACACACACACACACACACACACACAACCATAATAAAGAATAAATAAATCAAAGTCCCTCTGGGGAGATGTAGGCCCAGGGAGGACAGAGTGTGACTCATGTCGCCGACTGGTCAAAGCTGGCTCCCAGGGCAGGGCGGTGGCCAGTTCAGCGCAGAGACTGAGCCTGGGTGTGGGGACAGGGGATGAGGATGGGGGCAGGGGAGGCACCAGGAGTCCCTGGTGCTTTCAACTTTGGGCCTGGAACTTGGAAGAGAAGTAGCAAGTTGGGAGGCCTGAGGCCCGGGCGGTGCCTGCTGACTTTTCCAGATCCTGAAGAGACAGGTGGAGAGAGAAGAAGGGGCAGGTGGTGACAGAACCAGCTGCCACTGGGAACATGGACGTGTGGGAACAGGGACCAGCAGATTGGGAGAAGGAAACGGAAAGGAGCAGAGACACGGGGACACAAGAGACAGAGGGACGGCAGGGCAAGCAGTGCACAGGTGAGCCTAACACCAGGAGGCACGGGGATGCTGTCACTAAACAGGTCCCTTGTGACACGGCCCCTCACACAGGTTAAAAATGCCCGACGTGGCCGTACACATCTGCGATCCAACGCTCGGGAGACTGACGCAGGAGGATTGTGAGTCCCAGGACAGCCTGGGCCACACATCGTGACCCTCTCTGACCAAATGAAACTCATGCGCACTACCGCTGGGCACAGGGTGGCCTGGCTGCCCACTCCTGTTACAGGGGACTGTGTAGGTGCAGATTTCACTCCAGAATGGGGCCTTTCGGACAAGTTGACAGGCTGTAGTCACGTCTGGGGGATGGAGGGCACGTGCTAGCCGGACCTTGTCTGGGACTGAGGTTACCACAGGCAGAAGGTAGAGGCTGTGTCCTGGGCACTCTAGCCGGCTCTTTCCAGCATCTCTCACCCCACCGTCAGGAGTCACAGAGGGGCAGCCACGGCGAGGAAGAGATCTCTGTGCTGCAGACTACACTGGCCTCTCCCACGATGGGTACCAGGGCCCCCTGGGGAGGACTCTGCTGGACAGCCAGCCCGAGGCAGGAGGTGAGGAGTGGAGATGCCAGGAGGCAGCCCAGGCCATTTCACCTCCTAAAGTGGCATGGATATCAGAGTCACCACAGTGGCCTGAACCCCTGGATCCAAAGACCCCTCCACCCTGCCCCCTCCACCCTGCCCCCCTGCCCCCCTCCCTGCCCCCTCCACCCTGCCCCCCTCCCTGCCCCCTCCACCCTGCCCCCTCCACCCTGCCTCCTCCTCCCTGCCCCCCCTCCCTGCCCCCCTCCCTGCCCCCTCCACCCTGCCCCCCTCCCTGCCCCCTCCACCCTGCCCCCTCCACCCTGCCCCCTCCACCCTGCCCCCTCCACCCTGCCCCCTCCACCCTGCCCCCTCCACCCTGCCCCCCCCTCCCTGCCCCCTCCACCCTGCCCCCTCCTCCCTGCCCCCCCACCCTGCCCCCTCCTCCCTGCCCCCTCCACCCTGCCCCCTCCACCCTGCCCCCCTTCCACCCTGCCCCCCCCAGGGGGAGCAGTCGCCCAGCTGAGCTCCCAGGAATAGAAATCTGTATTTTCCCCACCCCTCACCCTCTCTGCCCACTGGTACCCACAAAGTGAGTCCACCAGGCCCTGGGAAGGGGGCTGGCTCCTAGATGGCTTGGTCAATATTTATTGACTGACTGAGTCTGAATGCCCAGTCCATGCTGCTCAGAGCACTGGGGTGTGTCCTGCGAGGCAGGAGCTGGCATTGAGTTACAGTTAGGAGGGAGGGGCGTGGGTAGAGCCTGGCCTCCTGCCAGGCTCACACTGGCCACCGCAGGGTAAAGGAAGGTGCGGGAGCATTTCCCAGAAGGTAGGCCTGGCTGGAGGGGCGCCTTGGGAACCGGCTGGGGGTGGAGGGGCCTCTCAGAACGCTGGGGGCATGGCAGTCCGGGACTGGAGTCACACGAAGGGCTGAAGGCTGGCAGAATTGAGGCAGCCCAGGGAGAGGGCCCTGGGGTGTGAGGGGGGCCACTGTGGCAAGCCAGCGTGAGGGGGGAGTGTCAGGTTTTGCATGTGGGTGGGGTCTCTGTCACCCCCAGAGTCGGCTTTCCTGACTCCCTACCCCAGCTGTGCACTCCCTCCTGGAAGTTAAGCAAAGAATCTCAGGGTTTACCCTCAGGTACCCAAGGAAGAAGGAAAAGGGAGCATGGCGGGGATGGGGTGGGGTCGCCTGAGGAGGAGGGGACATCTGGGAATGAGCAGGCGTGCCGAGAGAAGCGGGCAGAAGAGCTCAGCCTGTGCAGTGAGTTAGAGGCCTGGGGGAGGGTGAAGAAGGGAAGCCAGCAGAGGCCGGGGAGGGGCCAGAGGGCATGGGATGACAGCCGTCTGGGGAGGCGCTGGGACACCCGGGGTGGGGGCTTATGGGCCACAGGTGACCCCCTGGAGAGGCACCTGGAGGAAACGCAGGGTGCTCATGGAATAAAGGGGTGTCTCCCTCACCTGCCCCAGCAACAGGGGTGGGGGTTCAGCGCCAGGCTGTGGGGGTGGGGGCTTCCCAGTCACCCTTGGGATGATGTCAGCTTAGCCGCTGCTTCCTGCTGCCAATCTGCCCTTACTCTCTTCTGTGGCCAAGGCTGGGCCGTGACCTTCCCACCTCACGGTGGCCCTTAGAGTTACATGAGCTGCCGCCTGTCTGTGCCTCAGGTCTCTGCCTGTCTGGGTCCCTGGACACTCCTGTCACTGGGTTTGCATATAAACTCAGTGTCTTTGCTGAAGGGTCCTGTTGCACATCACCTACCACCGTGGTGTATCATTCCATTTTCTGTTGCTGGAGATGACCGCTGTGCCTATCTGTCTTCATGCCATTGTCCCTTGATGAGTACAAGAATCGGAGGAGCTCTTAGCATGCCTGGTGACTCCTTCTGCATGTGACTTAGCCAAGCCTCGGTCAGTCCTCAGCTATCTATGGATTTGTCCTGCTCCACACTGGGAGACACAAACCTGGACACAATTTCCCAGGGGTGGCAGGAGAGGCTGTCACTGCGTTCTAACAGCCTCCGCTGCTGCTATGTCTCAACACGGGCAGCCCCCTGCCCCACCTCTTTCCAGGATGCCTTGTCCTGAGCCCAGCCCTCTGGGGCCCTAGTCAAAAGAATTTAGAAAGTGAGCCGCCACCACCAGGCCACCGAAGGGTCTGCTGTAACTCTCCTACCTCACCTTGTTGCCACCCCCACTCCCCCCCCCACCCCCGTCACACAGGGCAGGAGATCCTAGAGTATTCTTGCTGTTGATGGGGAAGGGCTGGGATATCCATCCAAAAGTAAGGAAGTTACTGCTGCTCCAGGCAACCGATGGGAGAGACTTGGAACCCAGTGACTGAGTCCGCCTGTGGAGCAGTGAGGAGAGACAGCTGGCAACACTTCAGTTAGGTGTGGAGGGTTACACTGAGGAATAACAAAGGCTTCGCCTATGTGCCTGTAGAACCCATGGCTGTTTGCGCTTTGCAAAGCTGTGGTGCAGGGAAGCCTTGGGTGTGCGCGAGGGCAGTGTTGGCAGAACCCCTTCTCCACAGCCCTCTGAAATGTCCCTCCTCTCCATACTCACAATTACAGAGCGGACCCAGCATGCGCAGTGCCTGCTTGCAGAGCCTGTCTGTATAGTCAGCCATCTCTCAAGGCCGGGTCGGGCAAACATATGATTCATTGGCCATACTTCTCGGTCACCTGAGCCTGTCACTTGCTGCAGAATTTGTCACAGTCGTGTGTGGAGTCTCTGTCCTGAGTTGACGGAATGTTTGTCTTGTTGGTAGTACCTGCAAAGCCAGTACCTGTTTTCATTGTAGATGACTCTCCACAGATTTGCTTTTATTCTGGACATGCATGTACAGCCTGTGTGTGAGATTTGCTTTTATTCCGGACATGCATGTACAGCCTGTGTGTGAGATTTGCTTTTATTCCGGACATGCATGTACAGCCTGTCCTGGCTACGGGGCACCTCTGTCTAGGTGTCTGTCCGCAAAAGCTTGTCTGCTTATGGTTCCTGACCCTGGGACAACTGTTTCTTCCACGGTAATATTATCAGAACTTAATCCCTGAGGGTCCTGCGAGCTGGGCTCAGCCGCCCTTACCATGCTAACCAAACGGATAATAGCAGACGGCAGGGAAAGGAAATTTAACCAATGTAGCCACACTGAGAAGAGGCACAAATAAAGGTCCAGTGACACCCCGCCAAGTCCTGCTATGAGGTTAGGGTTAAATGGAGGGCACGAGGAACCCTGCTCAAAGGGCGCTCGGTCTGTCACTGTCTGTCCTGTTTGCCCCAGTCTGTCCTGACAAGTTGCCAGAACTGTGTGAAATCTCTCTTTGGGAGACAAGCCCTTCCTCAGCTGGCCTAGGGCTTCCTCCTTCCCCTCCCTCTAGAAGGTAATTCCCGAGGTCATGCCAATTGGCAGGGAGGGAGGGGCCCACCAATAGGGTGGGACACAAGCACCTCTCTGGAACCTTCACATTGCAGGGTGGCTAGCGTGTTTCTTTCTGTCTGTGACCTGACGGTGGGGCCTCCTCCTCCTCCTCCTTTGGAACCAGGTTCTGTCTGCGGAGCCTGATTCTCACGCATGACCCCGCGATCCTTCTAGACCTTTCTGATTTTGTACAGCCTGTCTGAACTGACCTGGGTAGAAACTCCTTCAGCTTGTTCGGTGGACAGTTTCTCGCGGGCGGGGGTTGTGTTTGTCTGGGAACACCCATGTGCTCCTGCACAGACGTCGTCCTGTTTGCAAAGCCCCTGCTTCTGCACGCTGCTGTTTGTAGTGGATCCCGTGCACGGGGGCCGTCTCTACTGACAGAGCCTCTATAGTTTCCGAACTGACCTGTGTAGCCTGCCCCCGTTTTCAGGACCTGGGGTCCCCTATAGAACCCAGGCCTACTTCATAGTCCTGCCTGTGTCCACGGTGAATGTGCTTACACACAGCACCGGCTAGCCCGTGACTCAGCCCGCATTTCCACGCCTCTCTGGAGAAGTCAACGCCATCGACAGAACCAGTCTGTGGATCCTCTGCAGGCCTAAAAGCCTCAACTCTTCGGCAGGCTCCCTGACCCGGCCGCAGAATGGGAGTCTTTACCGAGCTGAAATCTCTTTGCAAGGCCTGCCGTGGTTTCCCTCGCCTGTTGACATGTCTGTTTGCTGGAGCTATCCTGCATAGGAAGCTCTGGTGCGTCCTTTGAGCTCCGCCAGGCTTTAAGAGCCTGCCTCTGACGGGGAAGCCTTTCCGCGGCCACAGGTGAGGCTCCAGCCAGCAGAGCCTCGTGCATTCATCGACGTGCTGGTCCATAGCTTCAGACGCGGCCCCTTCTACCCAGTCCCTTCTTACCCACATCAGCGCAGCCTTCCCCAGGCTGTGGAGCGCCTTACTCAGCCTCCAGTCTTTGCCTGTTTGCCAAGCTTGCCTGACCTTTTCTGGGTTGTGCCGGGTCTCTCCAGAGCTATCCTTGTATACATGGCGGCCCCTGTTTGAAGAGCTCGTTTCTCTCTGGAGACTTTAAGTCGTTCGATGCTTCACCAGCCTGCGGAAGGCGTGCCTGTTTGTGAAGCCCCTATCTACACAGCCTGCTACACTGTGCAAACCCTGTGTCTATTTATATGTTCGTTTCTAACTTTGTCCGACCTTTGCGTAGTTGCTGCCCTTTCCTGAGGTCAGAACCTGTCTTTCTATACAACATTGAGCCCCATTTCAAGAATTCACCCCTATTTGCTGGGTCTTTCCCTTCGGACTGGATTAGCTCCTCTAGTAAGAGTCGAATTTACCACTGTCTGGAGTGAGTTTCCCTGAGCTGGGTATGTCTAAAAGCTTTCCTCTTGATTCTTTAGACGAGGTCTCCTGCAACTCAGCCTAGCCTCAATTCACTCTGTAGCTCAGGGGGACCCTCCTGCCTCCACCTCCCGGCTGCTGGGATTAAAGCTGTGCACCACCATGCCAGGTTCTGTGTGCTGCCGGGGGTCAAACAGGGCTTCATCCATGCTAGGCGAGCTCTCCACCGACTGAGCTACCCTCCCGCCCTTCGTGGCCAGTTTCTAGCTGTGTACAGATGGCACTCCTGGCCCGAGAGCTCTGCCCAATGTACAGTATTCCCGCAGACAAACGGGGTCCCTGTAAGCCGTCACTGTGCCCGTCCTGGTTTGCTGAGGTTGCATATTTAACGAAGGTTACGTTCTATCATGAAGACACTTTGGAGAGTTTTAAGTGGTTCAAGAACTCGTGCTTGGAGCCTGTAACGCGGGTAGCCAGAGGTTGGCTTCCCACGTTTGCATCTCCGTCACTCTCTCCTAGCCTAGGATGGACACCAATCAGGACCTACCAGCCATCGACGGCCAAAGAGCCCTCCAAATCTGGGTTACTGAGGTGAGGGGCAAGACCAGATAGCACAGCCTGGGACATGGAACGGTGTCGCCATGTCTCCCATCCCCCATCTAGAGCTCCTTCCTGCACCCTGTCTCTGGGAGTCACAGGCAGAGCCCCCTAATTTGTTACTTGGCAACCTCTTTGCTCAGAACCTAACGATGCTGCCACTGCCTGAAAGGGCTCATGGGAATTTCTCTGAAGAATGTTGCTATGTCATCCTCCACGTGAGTCTCTTGGGGGGGGGATCATTTTGGAGAGGAGTGACATGACCCAGAGCTTAAGAAACTCAGGCCTAGAAATGAACTGTCTTGAGATCAAAAGCCCCCACACCACATCCCACCCACAAGGGGCTGCTGTCTTTCGAGGCCTTTTAGTCCCCATTTCCCCTCATAGCCTCTGTCCAAGCTCTGTGCACCTCATCCTGCAGCTGGGCCCTGAAGCAGGGCCCCTTCCCCTTCCACACACACAAACGCCTGGACCCCAGGTCCCTCAGAGCCCAAAGGCTCCCCGGGGAGCTTCCGGCGACCTGCACTACTGGATCGGAAAGGAGGCCAGCACAGAGACCCAGGAGGCCGCAGCCACCTTTGCTCAGTGCCTGCAGGAGGACCTAGGAGACGGGATGGTACTGCACCGGGAGTCACAGGGCCATGAGTCTGACCGCTTCCACAGCTATTTCCACCCTGCAGTCATGTGAGTGCTGAGAGCCCGGGACAGAGAGAGGGACACAGTGGCGAGGGTAACAGCCACCAGAGAGAGTGGCTTTTCTTTGACTGAATAGCGTGTGTGTGTATGTGTGTGTGTGTGTGTGTGTGTGTGTGTGTGTGTGTGTGTATGTGTGCACTTATGTGTGTGTACGTGTGTACTTATGTGTGTGTACGTGTGTGTATGTGTGCGCATATGTGTGTATACGTGTGTGTACTTATGTGTGCACTTATGTGTGTGTACGGGTGTGTACATGTGTGTATGTGTGCACTTATGTGTGTGTGTACGTGTGTACTTATGTGTGTGTACATGTGTGTATGTGTGCGCATATGTGTGTATACGTGTGTGTATGTGTGTTCATGTGTGTGTGTGTGTGTACACATATGTGTGTGTGTACTTTGCTAAGATATGTAAGCTCACACACATTGCACCCATCTCAAGCACACAATTAAGATGTATGCAATCACCATGCAGTGGCTCTATCCGGTTTGCATCTGTGCTGGTGCAAGTGTCTCTTTTACTTTTGCTCCAAGTTTTGTTGTTTTGTTTACTTTTTGTTGTGGTTTTTCAAGACAGGGTTTCTCTGTGTAGCTCTGGCTGTCCTGGAACTCTCTCTGTAGACCAGGCTGGCCTCAAACTCACAGAGATCCTCCTGCCTCTGCCTCCCGTGTGCTAGGATTTAAAGTGTGTTCCACCACTTCCCGGATCAAGTATTTTTTTTTTTAATTGCCATAGTTTTTAGAATGAAAATGGTTGACCTAATTGCTAATATTAAATAATTTTTGTTTCATATCACTGGGTTGAATATTTGTATACAGTGCAGACAAGTCTGTGTGTATATGAAACAATACATGCCACCCCATGCATGTCCCATAGATGGGCATGCATACCTGAATGTCTATATCCACCACACAGATATGCCCTCCCGTGCACTCACATGGATATGGATAAGAAGTATGTATGAAATCCTCAAATGCCCCTCAGGCTGCACAGTTGTACATGCTAAGAAGCAATGCGCTCTTGTGCCTCATGTACCTCATGTGCTCACATATACACATGCTCACATGTCTTCAAACACATGTGTTACACGGACACGCATCCTTACACACACGCATTTGCTCACTCCCACACTGATTCCTCCATGAGTGCTTTCATTCACGGGCCCTAACCCTTTCTCAGCTACAGGAAGGGAGGCCGGGCCCCTGCGCTCAAGCACCTAGAGACCAACATGCACAATGTCCAGCAGCTGCTGAGCATCAGGGCAAGGAAGCATGTGTCAGCCACTGAGGTGAGGCACTGGGGCACGGCCTGGCCTCCAGACTCACGCGGGCTGAGCACCCTGAAGCGTAAGAAAGAGCAGGGGTTGGTGGCGAATGAGGGGAGGGCGCGGAACAATGAGCTACAGCTCCCAGGATGGCCGGGATGGCGTCTCACTGAGTGAGGGCACACGAGGCAGCCTGGGCTTCCTGGCCCCACCTCTGCGCTGCTGCTGGACCCTGTCTTTCCCCATGTCTCCTGTCTCGTGGCAGCTTCAAGAGCAGGCAGAAGCAGAGGTGCACTGGGCCCTTGAAGGCAAGGTGCTAGGGGTGTGCATAGCCTCACGCTTTCCCTCACACACAGGCAGGCACCCACACTGTCTACCCCGCATCCTTGGGTGACATCCCCTTACTCTAGCCCAGGCAGTGCCCCCTTCAAAAACTAACACAAAACACCCCTTACTTTTACACACCAGGGAGCTGACAGGGGAGCAGGACGCTCCGCTTGTGGGAAGGTTTGTGCATGAGCATCCATCTTCAGTGAGGATGGCGGCCCTCCCTTTATACATCCACGGCCAGCCAAAGCTCATGGCAGCCCTGTGACGCACACGATCCTTCCCACAGTTTGCACCTTCTCCCCACAGAGTCTGGTTATGTGGGGATGGACGTTATGTAGTCCTTGCTTTTTCCCATTATGCTGCCATTGTGATCATTTAGTGTCCTCAAAATGTGTGTTTTAGTAACTATCCTTATGCTCCATTGCATACCATTACTACACAGACACATATATATATTGTCACCACGAGCCCACACTTTTGTTCATACATGATGTGTCCCTTATATGTACATGTATATGTTCATACAGAGACAAGCAACTATCTATGCCTCACTTCTGGACAACCACATGGATGGTCACGTGTGGCTACGAAATGCATGCCTGAATGCTATGGCGGGTGCTGTGTCTCTCTCTCTCTCTCACACACACACACATGCCTCATGCATACAAGGGACACTCCCTCCTCCTCCCCTGCCCCTCCCCTGCCTGTGGAGCTGGTGGTCTGACGCCTTTTCCTTCCACACCTCTCTCCTGGCTCTGGAAGGTGGCCCTGTCCTGGAACAGCTTTAACAGAGGGGGCATCTTCCTGTTGGACCTGGGCAAGGTGATGATTCAGTGGAATGGACCCCAAACCAGCATTTCTGAGAAATCACGGGTCAGTGCCTGCCCTAAGAGCTGGGAGGACAGGGCTTGGGGGGAGGTAGCCCTCCAAGTGTCCAGCGTCTGGCCACCCCAAGAGGTAGCTGGGCTCTCTGTCTCAGTCCAACAGGCATCCATTAGGCACAGGCTAAGTTCGAACGTGCCACTGGCGGTAGACCTGGGGGCCCTGGAAATAGCAGGACACCAGCTTTCCTGCTCCTATCTCCATGCCTACAGGCACCACGCAGTGATAAGAGAGACCTGAGCTGGGCTGTGCGTGGAAGCCTTGACTCCTGGGTCCTCTCCTGCAGGCGCTGGCCCTAACTTGCAGCCTCAGGGACAGAGAACGTGGTGGCCGTGCCCAGATTGGTGTCGTGGATGACGAGCATGAAGCCACCGACCTCGTGCACATCATGGAGGCTGTGCTGGGCTGCAGATCAGGCAGCTTGAGTGCTTCTGTGCCCAGCAACAGTGTTAGCCAGCAGCAGAAGGCCAACGTCCGTCTTTACCAGTGAGCAGGACTGGGGAGGGCCCGGGGAGAGCGAGGAGCCGCAACTGAGTGTCTGTTACTGAAACAACACAGCATCTCTGCAAAAAAAACCTTTAGTAAAAGCAAGGAGGTCTCTGGGTAGGCCGTGTCGGGTGTTGGGCCTGCATGATAGGCAGTCTCGTATGGTGTGTGGTAGTGTCAGCGAGAGAGACCCATAGTACATAGAGATGGGGAGACCAGGGGCCTGTGAGGGTCAAGGAGCCACCTAAGCCCCGGGCAGGGCACAATAATTGAGTTCACAGCTCATGACTTCAGTCTCTGGGAACCCAGAGTTCAAGGGCTCTGGGATGGCACCAGGCCAGGAAGAGGCTGGCGGTCCACATCTGGATGCCTGTCCCCCAGTGTCAGCGAGAAGGGACCGGACCTGGTAATCCAAGAACTGTCAACCCGCCCACTGGCCCAGGACCTCCTGCAAGATGAAGTAAGGAAAGCCCGTACCTCGTGCCCCTCCCCCTCCTCATAACGGCAGTTATGATATGATATCATATGATATATGATAACTTCTTCTTCCTAGGGCTGTTATCTCCTGGACCAGGGTGGCTTCAAGGTCTACATGTGGCAGGGACGAAAGTGCAGCCCCCAGGACAAGAAGGCTGCGTTCAGCAGGGCTGTGGTGAGGTTCTGGGCCCCTACAGGGAGGGAGGACAGATCTGGTACAGGATGTCGTGCCTGGTGTCTAAGGAGAGCAATGCCTGTCCCCTGGAACATCTTTGTCCTGGGCTCAGGAAGTGAGTGCGTCCACCCTGGAAACCTTGCACGGGAGGGCACATTCCTGACACCCAAGACGCCACGTGTGCAGCACTTGGCCCGGCCTTGGGGCCTGAGAGCTTTCTGCACAGGGAAGGGGAAGCAGAGGAGGTTTATGGGACTGCAGGGTATGCCGTGGCCAGCTCTTCGCCAGGCTTGGATTAAGGGGGCCCTGCCTACCCTCAGAGACAGCGGGGAATCAGTAGCGTGGGAGCCGGCTTGTTAAACGGGTTCCAGTTTAGTTCACTAATGCAGCGTGGCTGTCCTGGTAGCCACAGCTGGGGGCCGGGGGCAGCGATCTGGGGCTAGAACACAGCCTAGAGCCCTAGAGCCACAGGCAGGCCTGCCTGACGAAGCCGTGTCCCAGGGCTTCATCCGGGCCAAAAGCTACCCAAACTACACCAACGTGGAGGTGGTCAATGCCGGCGCAGAGCCCACCGCCTTCCAGCAGCTGTTCCGGACGTGGTCGGAGGAGCTAGACAGGAAAAAACACAGAGGGAAAAGTGAGTAAGGGAGGGGTGCAGGGGTGGAGCCTGGGGTGCAGGGGTGGAGCCTGGGGTTCAGGGGTGGAGCCTGGGGGCGCAGGGGTGGAGCCTGGGGGTGCAGGGGTGGAGCCTGGGGGTTCAGGGGTGGAGCCTGGGGCGCAGGGGTGGAGCTTGGGGGTGCAGGGGTGGAGCCTGGGGTGCAGGGGTGGAGCCTGGGGGTGGGGACCTGGAAGGGACAGGGCTGCTCAGGATGCTTAAGCCAGGAGAGGGTGGAGCAGGTCAGGACCGCAGCTGCACAGGTGAGGATGAGAAGGAAGAGAGCGCGCCCAGGCCCCATGAGATGGGTGAGGAGTGGGCCCACTGGGTCCCCGAAGGGAGACTGTCACTGACGCTAAGCTCCGCACGCAGGTAAACTGACGCAGACAGAGCTGGGCGTAGGCAAGCTGCACACCCAGCCTGAGCTAGCGGCCCAGCTCAGAATGGTGGATGACGGCTCTGGGAAGGTGGAGGTGAGGGTTTGGGGCGGGGGACGCTGACTGGGGTGGAGTGGAGGTGATGGGTCATGCCTGTAAACCCAGCACACCGCACGCACGCACGCTTATCAGGAGTTCAAGGCCACGGTGGACTGCGTGGGACAGGAACAGGTGGGCGGCCCACCCATGCACAGGCACGGTGTATTCAGGGACATAGGAACATGCACGCCCACTCTTCAACAGCTGGCTGGGCCACACAGTGGTCCCAAACCACACAACACCGTGGCCGGGCGCTTACAGACACACAACCAGACAACACCTGGACAATGAGCCAGGCCCGGTGGCCAGCACAGGAGCACCGCCCGCCACACAAATCCCTGCCCGACACACGCAGCCCCTAACAGTCGTGATCCCCTCATCTGGCCTCAGGCCAGCCTTCTCACTCTGACCTAAACCATTAAGGCAGAGCCCTTAGTTCCCTCAAGCCTGTTTTGTTGTCCGTAAAATGGAGGAGGTAGGAGGTAGGAGGTAAGATCCAGCCTGGCCCCCCAAGCTAATGTGGGGGTGCTGTGAGCCTGCGGGAACAAGCCTGCGTGTGGGTGAGTGAGTGGGGGGCGTCTAAATTCTGTAGGTAAACCGAGGTCAGAGAAAATAATGTTCTGCCTACATTTGCCCTTATATGGGTAGCCAGAAGTGAGGGGTGAGAAGAGATGGGAAGAGGAGGAGAAGGGGGAAGGGAGAAAAAAGGAAGGCACGGGGGTGGGGGGGGGTGGGGAGGGAGACAGAAGAGACAGGGAAATGGGGAAACCCATGGAGAGGAGGAAGGAGGGGTGAGGAGAAGTAGAGGTGAAGGGAAGAGGAAGATGAAGGCTGAGGGGACAGGATGGCCAGCAAGGCAAGAAAGGGTGTGTGGGTCAGCTCCAGGGAGGGCCCGTGCAAGGGGGCCTGGCTCCAAGGTGAGTGTGCCCTTGGGGAGGTTTTCCTGGCAGCCTTTTCAGAAAAGCATGTGTTTCTGATGTCCTGGTCTAGAGGGGCGGTCCCCTGGTGGGAAGGGCTGGGGCTTAGGACAGTCACGTGCCAACCTGCCCAGACCTGGCCTTCCTTCGGCCAGTTCTGTCCGGTTCTAAAGCTGAGGTGTGGCTCCCATAGCAACAAGCCATCACTCAGACAAAGTGAACAGGGGCCGCCACTCCAGCCTTTGACGGGGCATTGTTTCCTGTTTTTGTTTTGCTTTGCTTTTTTATTAGACGGGGTCTCACATGTCCCAAGCTGGCCTTGAACTCACAATCTGGTCAAGGCTGACCTTGAACTTCTCACTCTCCTGCCTCACCGCCTCACTGCCAGGATGGAATCTGGTTTGAGGGGTTCCAGAACTTACTGCACGATAGACAAGCACTCAACCCACTGAATCACATCAGGGAGTTTTGGGGTTCATTTAGGAGTTTGTTTTCGTTTTATTTGTGGGTTTTGTTGTTGTTAATGATACTTTCAAGGAAAAAGAAAACGTTCCCTCCAGAGTGCCAAGGCCTTTCCTCCAGCCTGGCTTCCGTGCTCCCGCACTGAGCAGAATATCTCTGTGACAGCAGGAGGGGTGCTGTCTGCCCCTGACCAGAGCTGTAGCTGGTGGGGTCTAGACCGAGGTGTCCACGGGCCAGGAGCCGGACCCATCTCACAGCCCTTTCGTCTTCCACTTATTTTTCCCAGGTGCAGGATGCAGGCTAAATCTGAGCTGAGAGCAGGCAGGCAAAGGCATGGCGGTCCCCGAGGTCCGTGGGGGAAGGGCCACTCATGGGTCCAGCTTAAAGCATGGAAGGCACAGAGCTGGGCAAGCTTCTTGCTGGCACAGACGAGCCAATGAGAGCTTTCCGGCTGGATGCAGGTAAGATTCGTCTGTGCCCACGGGCTCCTTGTCCCTCAGGTGTGGTGCATCCAGGACTTCCAAAGGCAGCCTGTGGACGCCAAGCACCACAGTCAGCTGTGCTCAGGAAACTGCTACCTTGTCCTCTACACATACCAGACACTGGGCCGTGTCCAGTACCTCCTGTACCTATGGCAGGTATGTCCACCTGTGGCGTGTCAGATGCCTTCCAGCCCAAGACCTAGACTCTAAGAATGGGAAAGGGAACCTCAGGCCATTGTTGTCCCCGTCCCTGCTGCAGGGCCACCAGATCACCACAGAAGACACCAAGGCCCTGAACGGCAATGCTGAGGAGTTGGACCTTGCATACCAGGGAACACTGGTACAGGCTCATGTGACCATGGGCAGAGAGCCCCCCCACTTCCTCGCCATCTTCCAGGGCCAGCTGGTCGTCTTCCAGGTAGAGCCCACTGTGCATTTTCATCCCTTTGACACGGGCTGGAGACATGGCCCTGTTGGTAAGGTGCTTGTCTGGCGTGCCCGTGACTCCTGCGCCTACATGAAGATGCTGGGTGTCACCCTAGGCCTGGGGAAGTCAAGACAGGAGGATTCCTGGGGCTCAATGGCTAGCCTGATTGGCTTATCTCAGAGAAGGTGGAGAGCATTGCTGAGAATGACACCCCAGGGCCTTCATGAGCATACATGCACATACATGTACACACTCTAATTACTATTAATGTGACATTAATAGTAATAGCCTAACATAAGCCACTCCAGGAAGGAAGGGTTCATTCTGGGCGCGTTTCAGAGGTCTCATTTCCCTGGCTCTGTGTGACTCTGCCTAGGTGAGATGACATGCCACGGTGGCAGGCAGGCACGTGCTCTGGGCCCTGAGCTGTGTGATGAGTCTAATTTGAAAGGGCCTGTTTTCTTGTCCCACGCAGACAGGGCTGGCACAGTCCACTCTCAAAGGGCCAGAGGACAGTGGTGGCCTTGCCCCCAGGAGCCCTAGGGTTAAGCCTGAGGCCCCGCCTTCTTCCAGGGGAGTGCAGGACGCGGAGGGAAGAGGCCTGCCATCTCCAGCACAAGGCTGTTCCACATGCAAGGGACTGGCAGTCACAACACCAGGACCACGGAGGTGCCAGCCCGCGCTTCCTCCCTCACCTCCGGTGACATCTTCTTCCTGGTCACAACGGATGTGGGCTACCTCTGGTTTGGGAAGGTACCTGCGGGTCACCACTTGGGAAGGTGGTGGCTCTAGGTCAGAGATCGGCCCCACACCCGAATGGAATGCGGCCTCGCAACCCAGTGGGGTGGTTCTGTGGGTGCTGTGGAGTAACCCAGGGACTCTGACAGAACTAGGGGAGCTTACAAAGTCACAAGCGGACTGCGGTCCCTCAGGTCACAGGCAAGCCTGGCTCCGGCTGCCTTCCTTCCTGCTTGGGGCTTTTCCCCAAGGCTCTCTGGGAAAG
The DNA here is from genome assembly GCA_030556225.1 of Cricetiscus sungorus. Taxonomy (NCBI): domain Eukaryota; kingdom Metazoa; phylum Chordata; class Mammalia; order Rodentia; family Cricetidae; genus Cricetiscus; species Cricetiscus sungorus. The sequence continues at coordinate 35,992,289 of JANBXA010000642.1, forward strand.
GGGAGGTCTAGTCTCATTTGCTTCTGGGTTTTGTTGTTGTTTTCTCATCGTTAGCATAAACCACACTCTGGACCCAGAGAGGGTCCCAGGGGCCTCCTTATCCACAGCTTAGGCCTCCCTTGGCTCAGGCCCAGCTCCCCAAGGGCCCAGTGGATGGACATGGACCCAGCCTCTGCTTGCCAGGGCTGTACTGGGGACCAGCGTGAGATGGCGAGGATGGTGGTCACCGTCTTCGCCGGACACAACATGGAAACGGTGCTGGAGGGTCAGGAGTCTCCCCACTTCTGGGAAGCCCTCGGAGGCCGGGCCCCCTATCCCAGCAACAGGAGGTAACAGGATTACCGGAGGCTGTGTTTGTCTTGAGGAGGAACTCAGGCCAGTGGGTGGGTGACTAGTGAAGGGCCACACAGACAGTTGGAAAGATAAGCCTAGGACTGAGGGGCTCTCAGCCCCCTATCTGCAGGATCACGGAGCTGAGTGCACCTTTAAAACTTAAAGGACAATGGGGACAATGCCAGGGCAAACGTGGGGAGATGGCGCCCTCTGCTGGCAGCATCCACTTCTGGCATTGCTTCTAAGGACAGTCCCCAAACCATGGGGTGAATAGCAGTTGAGGGCAGAGTAAGAACTCCCGGGCAGAAGGAGCTGCATCCCTTGGCCCTGCCATCCACCCTGGGCTCCCATGTAGCAGACTGTCCTTGGGACAACCAACCAGCTCCCAAGTCATGACACAGGGACTTAGTATTTGTAATAAACGCTCGGCCTTATCTTAGCTCTTACTTTAATCTATTTATCTACATTTTTACCTCTGGGCTTTCTTTCCTTCCTTCCTCCTCCTCTGTCTCTTTCTTTCTGTCATACTTCCTGCGTCTCATGTCTGTCTGTCTGTCTGTCTGTCTGCTGCCTGGCTTCTGGTCTCTCTTTCTCCCTCATTGTCTTTTCTCTCCTGAGCCGAGGGTTCTCCTCCTACTCATTCTCTCTGCCACCAACCTCACCTATTCCTCTCCTGCCTTTCAGGGTTTCATTAGACCAATCGTGTGCCTTATGCAGGCAAGATGAAACAAACGCAACCCATACTTGCATAATTAAACAAATGTAACACATCCTTACATTGTTACCCAAGGCAGCAGACGCAAATGTACCACATCCTTACATTGTTACCAAAGGCAGCAGACGCAAATGTACCACATCCTTACACAGTTAAATACGCCACAACACTCCCAGACTTGCTCCCCCTCCTCCCACCCTGGACCTGAGGCTGGCTCCTGAGTTCAGGTGACTCCCATTCTAGGGAGGACAGGGCCTCAGCTCAGCAGTCCCACTAGGTCTGGGGTTCCCTTCCCTGGTGCCAAATCCATGGAGCAGCTGAGCGGGTTACAGTCACCTGCTCTCCTTGAAAGAAAGGGCCCAGAGCAGGCCCTCCCAGAGAAAGTCAAAGGGTGGATGACGTCCAGAGGAAGGCCCAGGGCAGCTGTCCCTGAGGGGGTGGGGGCACCATGCCAAGAGCACCCCTGACAGCCCTTCCTCTGGCCAGGCTTCCCGAAGAGGTCTCCAGCATCCAGCCCCGGCTGTTTGAGTGTTCCAGCCCCTCGGGCTGCTTGGTCCTCACGGAAGTGGTGTTCTTCAGCCAAGACGACTTGGACAAGTATGACATCATGTTACTAGACACCTGTCAGGAGGTGAGGCAGCCACTCCCACTCGGCTGGACTGGGAATGCAGGGTGTAGCTGGGTGTGAAGGTGAGTTCAGCCTGCGGCTGATTGTTGCCATGGACTGAGAGTCTGGGTGTGATGGTGGGTTGTGTGTGATTATGACCTAGCATGTCGCATGTAATGCTGTGTCCTATGATGCTATTGTATGAGGGCCCGTGGCTGACTGAGCGGCAATGGCAGACTGACTGGATAATAGCACAGTGTGATGATGCTTCGAACCTGAATGTTTGACTGGGTAGCTACATCTGCGTGTTAGGCAGACCATGCCAGGGAGCATGTGGTCCGGTACTAAACAGAACTGGCCGGACCAGTCGTAACTGGGACGCTGCATGCACACACGTGTCTGTGTGAAAGGGAAAGAGGGAACATATGATTGGTTGTCGGTGTGACTGAGCAATTGTATTTTTGAGTCTGTGAAATTTTGTGTGGTTAGGAGATGGCATATATAACCAGCCAGGTATGCATGACAAGTAGCCAACTATGACCATGTCTCTCTGCAAATATACTGTGATGATGGTGGATGGCATTATGTGGCTATGACTGCCTACCTGGCCTTATGGCAGTGGACATTGTGTCTTTGCAGCTGTGACATTTGTGCCTGCATGTGTGTGTCACTGTGTGTGTGTGTATGTGTGTGTCACTGTGTGTGTGTCACTGTGTGTGTGTGTGACTGTGTGTGTGTGTGACTGTGTGTGTGTGTGACTGTGTGTGTGTCACTGTGTGTGTGTGTCACTGTGTGTGTGTCTGTGTGTGTCACTGTGTGTGTGACTGTGTGTGTGTGACTGTCACTGTGTGTGTGTGTCACTGTGTGTGTGTCACTGTGTGTGTGTCACTGTGTGTGCGTGTGTGTGTGTGTGTGTGTGTGTGTGTGTGTGTGTGTGTGTGTGTGTGAGAGAGACTATGGTGGTGCTGTCTGAGTTCTGAGGAAGCTGAGCTCTTATTCCACTCAGAGAAAACCCAAGCCCAGACTACATCCCCCGCTTCCCCACTTCACAACCCACCCCATGACCTAGCCAGGCCCTCTCCAATCAGATCTCCTGACTCCACTTTGCTGCTCTTTCCCAGCCTTGGTGGCCTCTTGCTGTCCCCTGAGCATGCCAGGCACATCCCACCGTAGGCCTTGGCACTGAGTCTCCACTCTCTTTGGAGACGTACGTGTGAATTTCTTTCCCATGAAGGCTCTGTGGGGGTGGAGATGTCTCTCAAACCTTTTTATTTCTTTTGAGGCGGTCTCATACAGCCCAGAGTGACTTTGAGCTCACGATGTAACCCGGACCTCCTCTGATCTAGGATTCCACCTCCCAAGTGCGGGGATTTCAGGCCTGCCCTACCCCTCCTGCTCATGTGGAACTGGGGTCGACCCAGCACTTGGCTAAGCGAGCACTTTTATTGAACAGTAACCACTCCCCCGACCCAGGTCCTCCCTTTTGCTTGAGGCAGGGTCTTGTGTGGCCCAGGCTAGCCTCGGACTCTTGCCAGTACCGTCATTTCAGGCACGTGCCACAATGCCTGGTGTAAGGGCGCTAACTTGGATTCCTTTCACTGTCGAGTTCTAGTCCTGGCACCTGCTAGTGCTTCCTAACTATTCACATTAGATGCATGTATGTATGCCTGTGACAGCCAGTGTTGGTGGGTGTGAGGGCATCTCCACTTGCTGGGTGAGTTTTCTTGGCTGAGCATGTGCAGGCAGGTTTCTGACTGTGTCTGACAACACGGCGTGGGGAGGAAGGAGGTGGCTGAGCCAGGGAGCCCTTCCACCTGTCCAAGCCCAGGCTTCCTCTGTGGCCCAGCTCTTCCTGTGGCTTGGGGAAGATGCAGGTGAAGGGAAGAAGGAGGCAGTGGCCTGGGGCCGAGAGTACCTGAGAACTCACCCGGCAGAGAGGCACCTGGACACGCCCATCATTCTGGTCAAGCAGGGCTACGAGCCTTCCACATTCACTGGGTGGTTTGTCACCTGGGACCCCTACAAGTGGACGGTAAGCTTAACACCCCTCCCTCATCTTCGCCTGCAGGGGGTGGGGGTTCTGGGAGAGGCCCTCCTGGGCTGAGGATCTCCAGAGTCAGGAGAAACCTGATCTTGACCTTTAGGCTCCTGCCTGGGTTTCGGGGAGCTCCTTCCCTTGCCAGTCCCGATAACTGCCCAACTCCTGCCCCCAGAACAGCCAGTCCTATGAGGAGGTGGTGGAGGGATGCCTGGGACCAGCGCCTGCCATCTCTGAGATAACAGCCGTAAGTGCAGGGGAGTTTCCCTGGCAGCCGCAGATAGTGGTCTGAGTTCAGATGGGCCACGGGCAGAGGGGCCAGGGTTCAGATAGTGCCAAGAGGCTGTGGGTGCAGTGTGATCTCTCCTGGGTGCCTGTCCTCCACCTTCCAAACCATGAGGCTTCTCTCTGGACAGGAAGTACATAGCTTCCAGCTAACTCAATGGCCCAGGGACAATAAGGCAGGTCCCTCGACCCTACTGGCCTTCAAGAGATCCCAGGACAGCCCAGAGAATGATCTGGAGCTGGGCCTCAGCGTTGATGGCAAAAGTCCCAGCAGAAGCTGCAGCAGCTTAGTGGTCACCGGGAGCCTGCCCCGGGAAAGACTGGTGCACCAGGCCGCGGAGGACCTGCCACAGGGCGTGGACCCTGCCCGCAGGGAGGTGGGTACCACGCGCTGCTGTTCTCGGCACGGGCCTGCGACCTAACTCTGCACACTGGAGGGTCCCAGGGTACCCTGCCCCCACAAAAGACAGGCAGTGAGCAGACCGGATTAGTGCAGAATGGATGGCACTTCTGGGTGGCACGGGAATCTGGGTTCCAGTGACCCCCCGGTGACCCCCAGCACCACCCCTACCCCCCACCCCCAGTTCTATCTCTCAGACTCTGATTTTCAAGACATCTTCGGGAAATCCAAGGAGGAGTTCTACCGCATGGCCAAGTGGAAACAGCAGCAAGAAAAAAAGGAGCTGGGTCTCTTCTGAGCTCCTGGGATAACTCTCCTCTTCTTAATAAAAGTCAGTGGTTGGTGCCAGTGTGGCCTGCGTGTCTTCAGGCTGGGCTGTCTGGTCGAGTCCCTTCCTCAGCAGCGGGCCCCTTGGCACTCTGGGACAGGTCCTCCTCCATGGAAAGGATCCTTGAGACTGCTCACTCCAAGTGACCCCATGGGAAGGAGTGAGCATGAGGCTTTGAGGGAGTCTCTGGTGTCTGTGTAAGACGACTGCAAGGCTTTATCTTGTGATTTTTCTTTTTTATATATAAAAAACTCACAACCTAAAGACAGCTAGAGGGCAGGGCGAGGGCTGCAGTGCTGTTCCTAACGGCATTTCGGGCCACTCTGGGGACCTGGCTGCCCCCTGGGTCCCCAGAGAGGCGGAAGCACGGGCACCCTGGTGTAGCTGAAGGCAGCTCAAGGCCTGGAGCTCCCATCAGAAGACCATGCAGCAATGCCAGCCTTGCGTGAGGTGTGGACACAGCTTGGCCCACGCGATGCCCAGGCTTAGTCCAGGAGGGAGATCTTCACAAAGAGGGTGGCTGATGGGTGCTGGTCTCCGTTCTTAGACAAGAGGTGGACGTGGCGGTACCCTGGTGGGAAGGGACAGTTCTGGTCACCGGGAGAGGACACTCAAGGTTCGGTGAGGGGCAGGCCCACTGCTCCTGGCTGGCCCCTTCCCGCCATTCCCTCCAACACGCACCCTGCTTGAGGCTGCTCCAGGGGATGGTACTCTGGCCGATAAAGTCGTTCTTGGAAGAGGCATCATAGTCCTCTACTACGAAGCGTACAAGGACAAGGTCGGGCACGGCCACCTCAAACTCAAACTCCGTGTCCCACCGTGGGTTGAAACCTAGAAGGACAAATACCGTGTCAGCAGCAAGGTCACCGGCACAAACAGCCTGGCGCAGCGCAGCCAGCGCATACTATACCGTTATTGGTAATAACTGCAGTCTGACGGCTGGCCACGTCCCGCCCCACGCCATGGATCTCCACTATCACCTTGGGGTCCACGATTGAGTTCTTACTCTTGTTGACCTTTGGCAGCTGCTGTCCAGAGATGATCTAAGGAAAAGCAGGGACAATGAGCATCCGGGATGGCAGTGAGCAGGAGGGATCCCCACGGGCAGCCGTCCCTTCTGAATCTGGCCATACCCTGACACGGAGCCTCTTCCGAGACCACCAGGGCCCCTGAGTCAGGGCACGTGAGTTGAAGGTGGTGTCAGGGTCTCTCAGGAAGGCAGGTTTCAGCACATACCCACAGGCTCCGTTGTCCTGGAAGCGGCCCAGGTATACATCCATTTCTGGCCCAGGCGTTTGGAAGTTCAGAGCCACTATAGGTAGATTAGAGTAGCTGCAAGCTGTGGGCCGGCTCCAGAGTCCTGGAGCCCAGCCTGCTCAGAGTGCACTATATATAGTCTAGGTTCCTATGTGCATTGGGAGCAGGATCCAAGATGTCCTGGCGTCTGCTGCCTTCCCGTCATCCTAGCTGACCCTACACTGATCACACACACACACACACACACACACACACACACGAATGTGTGCGTGTGTTTACACATATGTGGAGGCCTGAGGTCAATGTCTGACATCTTTCTCAATCGCCTTTTACTTTAATTTTTTGAGACAGGGTCTCTACTGAACCCAGAGCTCACCAATCTATCTGGGCGGGCTGGCCTTGAGCTCTGGAGAGCAGCCTGTGTCTGCCCGCTCAGTGCCGGGATTACAGATGCCTAAACAGACGTATGTCATTACTCCTCTTGCTTTACATGGGTAGGAATCCCAACGCAGGACCTCACGCTTGCATGACAAACATTTTGCTGATTGAGTCTTCTCCGCGGCCAGTGTTGTCGGGCTTTGAGGCAATGTCTCATACAGCCCAGGCTGGCATTGAACTCACTCACTGTGTAGCCAAGTGAGACCTTGAGCTCCTACCCAGCCACCCTCCCCATCCTTGCGTCTGCCTAGAAAGTGCTGGGAAGACAAGAGTGACACCACTCCCGTTCTCCGCAGTGCAGAGGATTGAACCTAGGACGCCATGCACGCCAGGCAAACGCTTTCACAGCTGACCTACACTTCCAGTTTTGACAGCACAATCCAAAGGTGCACAGCAGACGCAGACTTGCTGGCCGGCAGTTCCCAAGCTCAGCTCTTGGCCTTCATCCAAACCTTCCCAGGCCCCCAGGCCTCCCCTGTGACCTTCAGGGCTCTAGGCCCCTGGACATCAAGGCTCTTCCTAGCCTCCCCCCATCCCAGCTGGCCCGTACCAATCTGGCAGCCCCCGTTCCACATCTCCACAGGACTGTAGTTGGAGGAGTCTGTTCTCCTCCCAGCTGGGTAAATCCTGCTCAGGTGGCTCACGTTATGGCGGACAAAATTATTTCCTGGGGATAGATAGGTGGAGTCAAGTCATCAGGGAAAGCCGTGGTGGGCTGAAGACACCCCACTGCACTTCCCCTAGCCAGTTCTGCCCATACATGAAGCAGGAGAGGTCAACTCTGGGCCCCTGCAAGGGTGAAGGGGACAGGCAGGTCTTAACCAGTTCAGGCGGCAGGGGTGATATGCCTGCAGGAACAGCGGCTCACCTGATTCTTGAAGCAGCCGGAGGGCGCGGTTCTCAGAGAAGGAAGCCATCTCATAGAATGCCTGCCCGGAGGTGCTAGGATGGGAGAAGCCACCAAAGTGGACACTCTTGCAGTAAATGACCATGTCAGAGAGCTCCGGCGCCAGCTTTAGCTTATCCTCCTGGAGGCCACGAGGAGGCCCCAGTTAGAGCCAGAGGGTAGGACAAGGCGGGCACTGAGCACCAGAAACCCAGATGACAGAGAGAGGAAACAGACAGAGAGAGGGGGCAGAAAGTCTGAGTGGCAGCCACAGAAAAACCAAGACAAGGCAACTGTCCCAGGGGCGGTGGGAGTGGGAAGGACCCGGGCCACCCCATCTTCACAGCTCCCCCTAGAACCTTGGGCTTCTGCTGCACTTGGCTCCGCACGGCCTCATCCTCCATTTCTGCGGCCTCGTCTTCATCAGACACATCGGTGGCCTCGGGCCCGTTTTCTCCTCCGGCAGGCAGCAGCCCTCCATACTTCTTCCCCTTCAGCAGGATCTTGCCCTTCAGTTGCTGGGGACATATATACCACCAGCTGGTTAAGACCCACCTGGGCCTCCGGGCCATGTTCGCTTCCCTGCCTCCAGGGTACCCGCCCTGTACCTCTGGGGAAGGCAAGCTCGTGGTAACGCCGTCCAGTGGCTGGTCCAGCAGCATGGGCCCCAGGATGGTCTTCAGGTGGCGCGCCATGACTCGCTGCTGCTCCAGGCTGCAGTGGTTCTCCAGGGACAGGATGACTGGGTAGGGGGACGCCTAGAAGCCCCAAGATGAGTGAGAAGGGACCGTCCGCCCCTGGCATCCTCTCCTCACCCCCGTGGGCACCACCCAACCTTGAAGGCGTAGTCCCGGATGGCCCTGAGCACATCGCAGAAAAGAATCTTGGACGTAAACGTGTAGCCGTGGTAGATGATGGGTTCCTGATTGGGTCCATCCCAGCAGTCGAGTTCTAAGCAGCGGCAACCTTTGCTCAGAGCCCTGCAGGGAGCAGGGACAGCCAGGCTAGGACCCTGCCCGGTCCCACCCTGACTCACGGGAACAGTTCCCACCCCGCCCCCGGAGCGCACCGGATGTAGGCCTCCGTGCTGCTGGGCCCTCTGAGCTGGTCTTCCAGCAGGTAGGTGTTATGTGAGGAGGACACTAAGTAGTGACTGAGCGGCTGGTCCATGTCCTGGTAGACGCGGCGGTGAGCCAGGCTGAAGGCGCTGCCGTCCGCGGATAGCAAGTACATGAGGAAGCCATCCTTGGTCATCTGCCGCTGAGACTTGGCTAGGTAGGAAGAAGCCACCGTTCCCAGTCAGAGCTGGTTCCTGACCACTGAGCCTTTTCTCCACTCTGCCTGACCCCGCCCGCCTTCTGCTAGCCTGCTGCGTCTCTGGGGAGCAGACGTCCTGGGCTCCCAGTGACATTGTGGTCACAGTGTGGTGAGGCCCTGTCTTTTCCTTCTTCCAAGCTGGGTGACATCCTCTTAGAGTTGCTCACCCAAGCACACTAGCTCTGCACTGTATCCCTGGTCCTCTTCAACCCGGGGCTCTGAGCCTGGGTCTCACTAAGCTGACAGGGGGGCTGGCCTGGAAGTGGTGAGCTATCTTCTCTAGGTCATGTCTCAAAGCTGCATCCGGAACAGACACAAAGAAGGAAGCAACGCTGACCTCGGCTTCACCAGCCATTTCTTTCGGCGTCTTGGGAAAGGAACACCCAGTACCCCCTGGAGAAGGAACTGGAGGGAAGGGAAGCCCAGACGGGACAAACACCGGAGCGCGCTCTCTCTCTCTCTCTCTCTCTCTCTCTCTCTCTCTCTCTCTCTCTCTCTCTCTCTCTCTCTCTCTCTCTCTCTCTCTCTGTCTCTCTCCTGTGCACCTGCTTACACAGCATCGCCACACCCCGATCTGCAACCCTAGGGCTGGCTACCCGCAGTTTCATCGGAGTCTCCCAGCCATGGGGCTCTGGGAGGCTGGGCCCTCACCCGTCTCACTGGGCTCGTAGCGCTCGATGAGGGAGAGGGCCAGTGCTGGCCCTGCCGCCTCCTCCTGCTGCTGATGCTGCAGGAAAGCGACTAGCTTCTCCACCGACAGGGTCTCCGCGGATCCTGCAGCCTCTGCAAAGACACGGTCGATCTCCTCTCGCTGGGTCAGCATCTTGTAGAAGGCCTCAATCTCCTCGTCCTCCAGCGAGTCGGTCTGGGAGTGGTCACATTCCTGCAAAGGCAGCACAGCCCGTGGGCTCAGGCCCGGCCCCAGGCCTGCAGCGAGGGGTCCCACAGCCACCGGGAGACGGCTCACCCTGAAGATCTTCCTGGCGTAGCTGTCATCCACCTGTATGTTCAGTTCCTTCAGGAAGTCCTGCAGCTCCTTGAAGTTCATCTTGTTGTCCTTGTTTTTGTCAGCCTTCCGCAAGCAGGAGTGGATCCAGCTAGGCAAGCAGTCAGGAAAACACAGCAAGCAGCCCGGCGCCCACAGGGTCCCAGCCGGGCGAAGCCACGGGGGTGGGAGCTGCAGGCCTTCCTCGCGAGGCGTCCTTTGCGCCCCTTTTCTTGCTCGTTGGTTTGGTTGGTACTAGGGACTGATCGCAGGGTCTTACACCGCACTCTTTGTATTTTACGTCACGAGCTCCCGAGGTTACCCAGATCAACCCTCAAGGCATTCTTTAAGCGCAGTTAGGTCTTGAACTTGCCCTCCCGCTTCAGCCTCCTGAGCAGCTTGGGTTACAGGCTGCACCACCAGGCCCACTAGAGGCCGATTTCTGTTTGCTCACTCCGAAACCTGACGATGCTTGAAAATATTCACTATAAAAAGGCTCACTGTAGACAATTGAGACTACAGAGAGGGGACCAGTCAGTAACGCCCCCAGCAGAGGAACCACCTCTCACGGTGCTGATGCCAGCGCCACCATCAACACTGCACCGCTTTCTCAATCCATCAGCAGCCAGAATGCTTCCGGTGCTTGAGGCTTAATGTACAGAAGCACAGATTTTCAGCCACGGATCAGAAAGTGGAGATAGCCCACACAAGCCCAAGCCCAGACCAAGTCATCATGACCCGGACGGCTCAGGGCCGTACTACCCACCTCACCCTTCATACTCTGAGGAACTGGGGGAGGGGGTCCTAGCACAGTCCCCAGAATTAGAGAACTGAGTCAAACTGACACAATGAGCTTTACAGGTGTGTTCAAAAAAGGACAGTGGAAGTTTTAAAAGAATTCATAAAGGAAACGACAGCATGAGCAGCGTAAACAATCTATAATATATATATATATATATACATACATATATATATATATTCCAGGTGGCACATCCTGGAATCTCAGCATTTGGTAGGTTGAAGCAGAAGAATCAGAAGTTCTAGGTCATCCTAAGCTACATAGCCAATTCCAGGGTAGCCTGAACTACATGAGACTGCCTCAAAACACACAAGCCAAAACCAAACAACAATAAAATCTAAGAAATGCTGGGAAGCAGTGGTGCACATCTTTAATCCCAGCACTTAGAGAGGCAGAGGCAGGTGGATCTCTGTGAGTTCAAGGCCAGCCTGGTCTACAGTGAGTTTCAGGTCAGCCAGGGCTACACAGAGGAAACCCTATCTCGAAAAACCAAAACATAAAAAAATAATAAAAATCTAAGAAGAAATTTGGTTACAATAGCAACAAAACGATTAAAATTACTTGAAATTTTTTTAAAGTATAAAATTCAAAATTCTGAAAACTACAAGACATTGTTAAAAGAAATGGATAAAGACTTGGGGCTGGAGAGATGCTTTAACACACAAGATTGTTTGTGTTCTTGCAGAGGACCAGGCCTAGCATCCTAGTGTCCTCCAGATGGCCCACAACCGCCTACAACCCCAGCTCCAGGGAAGCTAGAACCTTCTTCTGGCCTCTGCAGACACTACATACATGTGGGAATACACACACACACACACACACAGAGTAAATTTCCAACAAGTGGGAAGAGGAATAATCAAATGTTAAGACATCTATTCATGTTCATGGATCAGAAGACATGGTATTTTCATGCTGAGATCTCTCCAGATTGATCTATGATCCCTACCAAATGATGTTGGTTTCTTTGCAAGAATTTGACAAATTGATCTTAAAATACAAGTGGGAAGTTAAGGGACCCAGACCAGTCGAACCAACCTTGCAAAGCAAAGAGCAGACTTGGGACAATTCACACTTCCTGATTATGAAGCCCACTACAAAGTTACCGGAGATAAAAGAGTGTGGCGCAACGATAGGACAGACAGACAGACAGACAGACAGACAGACAGACAGACAGACAGACGGAGTGGAGCTAAGCCCAGAATAAACGCCCATTTGTGCAGTCAGTGAGTGGGACTATTCAACAGAATGGTATTTTCAGGCCCATGAGGCAGCACGGCATGCAATAACCAAGTTTGGTCCCCAGAACCCATATGGTAGAAATAAAGAACCAACTCCCGCAAGGTATCCGCTGACCCACACACACACACAAGATGGCAAGTGTGCAAACACACACAACAAGTAAGTACTGTAATAAGAAACAATTATGAAAAAAAGTACCAACAAACAGTGCTGGAGCGAATGCATATCCAAATACAAAATGAAAAATAAAAAATAGACTTCATACTACACACAGAAGAAGAGAAAATTAAACAGAGATTTACTTCACATCCATGACAGTATCTACAAGAAGAGAGAAAGACTGAAAACTAACAGATATTAATGGGAACCGCAGGTGGGAATCTAAACGTTTGGGGTGGCTTTGGAAAATGGTTTGGCAGGTTAAGCCTGGCGCTGGAGAGACCAGAGTTCAGTTCCCAGCACCTACGTGGTACTTCTCACCACAGCTTAAAACTGAGCTCCAGGAATCCAGTGTCCTCTCCTGACCTCTGCAGGCACTGCACACACATGGACATGTATGCACAGACAGTCACAAAACTAAAATCAGAAGAAGGGGCTGGAGAAACAGCTCAGTGGTTAAGAACACTGGCTTCTTCCCCAGAGGACTGGGGTTTAACCCTTAGCACATGGAGGCTCACAACCCTATGCCACTCCAGTTTCAAGGGATACAGGGCTCTTTTCTGGTCCCCTCGGGCACCAGGCATGGACCTGGCACATGCGCATGCATGCAAAACACCCATACACTTAAAATGATAAGTAAGAAACAAAATTTTTTCAAAAGAGCCAAACATAAGTTACCACACAAAGCCGGGGAGTGGTGGTGGCGCACGCCTTTGATCCCAGCACTCAGGAGGCAGAGGCAGGAGGATCTCTGTGAGTTGGAGGCCAGCCTGATCTACAGAGTGAGTCCCAGGACAGGCTCCAAAGCTACAGAGAAACCCTGTCTTGAAAAACAAAACAAAAGTTACCATATAACCCAGCAATTCTGCTTCTGGTGTGTTCACAAGAGAAATGAAAACAGCATTCACACATTTTCTAGCTTTCACGGCAGACTAGAGTCCTAAAGTAGAAGTGACTTGTAAGTCTCTTCTGGTAAGTTAGGAGCCACGAATGGAGCGTATCCACACAGCGGGATATTGTTCAGAAGCGGGAAGGAATGTGAATGAATGCTCACACACACTAGCAGTAAGAAGCAGTTCGGGAGAGGCTGCAGGGCTGTTTCTATGGCAACTCCAGAGGGCAATGTGGTCAAAGAACAGATGGGCGCCCCTGGCCTGGGGTTGGGAGAAAATATGAAAAAACCACACAACTACTGGGTTTTTTTTTTTTTGTGGGTGGGGGGGTGAGGGGGGAAGAGGGTGTGGAACTGTTCAAAAATTAATGGTGTGGATGACAGCACAACTGTAAATATATGAAAACACACTGAGTCCGGCTCAACAAGAGTGTGTGTGCGTGTGTGTGTGCATGTGTGTGTGTGTGCGCGCGCGCACGCGCGCACTGGTGTGCTCGCGCATACGCATTTATGCGTGAAAAGACCTCTCAGAAGCCCGAGGCATCAGGTTCCCCGAAGCTAAAGCTGCAGACTGTAGTGAGTTAGCTGTCCTGGGTGCTGGGAACTGAACGTGGGTCCTCTGGAAGAGCTATACAAGTTCTTAATTGCTGAGCCATCTCTCTGGTCCCACTGCTGGTTTTTCACCTGTGTGCTGCACTCAGACTCAGGTCCTTATGTTTGCATGGCAAGTTCTTTACTGACTGAGCTATTGCCCAGCCCGAGGCACAGCACTCAGGTTAGTTTTATGGTATGTGAACTATCCCTCCATAAAGCTGTCATAAAAAGGGGAGCTGCGGGGCATGGTGGGACAGGCCTGTGATCCCAGCACACAGGAGGCAGGAGGATCACACGTTCCAGCCCAGGGTCTCCAACAAACAAAGCAAAAGTGGGAACTGTCCCACACTCAGTGCCGGAAGCGGGATCACGGAATCAGACCGGCCCACAAGTTACTGCCTGCAGCTCATTGGCTGATCTGAACAGTGGGCTCACACAATCGCTCCCAAAAGCATGGCTCAGGAGAACGCCGTGGCCTTTCAACTCCTACAGTCTGGCCACCCTGGAGAACATGACCTCACCACCCCACCTACCACTAGGGTGACCCTCCAGTCACCACCTCCACGCTGCTTCCAGAGAGAACCCGGGAGACACAGTCCCTGGCCTTGGGTCAGAGGACCTTCTCCTGCTTTTCCTTCTGTGTGGACAGAAACGGGAATCCCTAAAATTCCTAGTTGAGACGGCAACCCCCTAGATGATTCAGAGATGGGAGTCTTTGGGTTAGACCAGGACATGAAGGCAGGCAGGGCGCTGGCCAGAGGGTTACGGCCTGTAAAGAGAGCTTCCTCTGCGTTCACGAGAGGACACGGTGAGAAGGCAGATACCTGCAAACAAGGGAGGGGGCCCTCACTGGAACTAACCACGCAGGTGCCCAAACAAATAAGTTAGTGTCGCGAAAGCCGCTCGGATGTCATTGCCAACTTGCCCAGCCTAGAAGGCACCTGTGGGTGTGTCTTTGAGGGAGCGCCAAGAGTTTAAATGAGGGGAATGTGGGTCACACCACTCCTTGGAGTCCCAGGTTGAATAAGAAAGGAAAAGAACCCCCCCCCTGCTTCCTGCCTGCAGATACAATGTGACTATCTCATGCTCCTACCGCCATGACAGCATTCCCTCAAACCATAATAACAAACCCTTCCTCTTGATTTGCTTTGAGTATCAGCAATCAGGAAAGCGACTAATACACTCGGGCACAAAACTGAGCAACACAAATCCCACGCCCCACCATGACCTCTGCCCCCGAGAGGATACTGCCGCAGCTTCTGCTGCTGGTCCATGGAGCCCGAGTGATGGATGATCTTGCGCAGACCTTGCACCCAGTGCTGAGCGTCAGCTGAAGACGAGGCAATGAGGTCCAGTGTACTGCGCTGGTCCTTGAAGACGATGGAGAAACAGCGGTCCTCGGGTATGTCACGGGCAAACTTCTCCAGGCCTTCCGTGCGGTGCCCCATCCGTACCTCCTGGATGTCCTCGATGGAGACTGCGGGGAGGGGGAAGGGGCCACAGCAGAGCAGACTGTGAGATAAACAAATATCTCTGACACAGCCAAGGCCACAAGGGGGAACAGCACGGCCTAGTGTCACAGGGTCCAAGCAGGAGGGCAGAGGAGTGGAGACAGCATAGAGAGGCCACAAGACAACCAGTGGTGGCCGAGGGACAACACACAGGGACATGCAGAGGCAGAAATCTTAGGCTGGGGATGCCAGCTAGGACCGAGGGCCATGGTCAGTGATGAAAGAATGAGGTAGCAGGAGAAGACTAGATAGAACAGGCCTCACAGGGTGAGACCGTTCCGGGCCCTGGCACCGGTGATAGGGAGAGGTCACACATCCTCCAGGACACATCCTGGCCCCTCTACTGACACTTAGGTGGCCGCCCTTGGTCAATCCTGGCCCTGGGGTCTGAGGACTGAAGCCAGACAGGAAAGTGATGTATTCGCCCTGGGTGTGACTGACTGTATGAGTTCTGGCTTCAGGGAGCCTTCTGGTAGAAGGGTCTAGAAAGGCTCTACCTTGCAGGGTCCCAAGAGGCAGAGTAGAGGCCAGTCTGCATGGCTGAGACGCGCTGGGCAGTGAGTGGGGATAAGGAGGTGGAGTTCTGGCCTCCTAGGCCTGTCTCAGCTTGTAAACAGGCTGAGCAACCCCAGACCTAGGGGGGCTCAGCCGTAAGGAGCCGGCAAGAAGAGGCGGTAGAAACAGTGGGCTCATCATGTCCTCCTCGGGGTCTGAGAGATTACATTATTCTGCCCTCAAGAGGCTAGGGAGGACCCCTCCCATCACAGCCAGTCTTGCAAGCTCCAGGGACAAACAAGACCATCCCAATGTACCTGTCAGCCTGGCTGAGAGAGAGCCAGCCTCACCCTCATGGCTGGCGTGGAGCCTCCCCATGGCAGGACTGCCCCTGCACATCCACCTTTAGCCATTCTGGGTCCATCTGTACATCGTCATGTCCCTCCACAAACCCCTCCTGCCCCGAGGCCCCAGGGGTCTCCCAGACACCTATAGGACCTGTACGATGTCCTGGGCCATAGACTCTGAACAGTGGAACACGTGACCCCTGAACCATCTGGGACACAGAATACATCCCCGGTTAATCCTTCTCTGACCTACTAGGCAGCTGAGCCACCCCAGGCTAGGAATGAAAACAGGAAGCCTGGGCTTGGAGCCCCAGGCCCACACCTCCACTGGCCCCCGAGGGAAAGGCCAGCTTGCCTGCACTGCTGATAACATTCCTGGGGACACAGGGCGGGCAGTGGGAAGGAGCATCGGGCAGCCTTAGTAGTGCCAGAAATGGGAGACTAAATGTGTTACTCCTCCATCATCCAGACTCCGTTTCCCCAGGGCAAGATGCCACTGAGGATAAGAGCCTCAGTCCCTGCCTGGTTAAAAGAAGTGCAAGCAAGGCCTGCTAAGCAAGGGACCTGCTTGCAGCCATCAGAGCTGGAAGTAAGCCCCTCTGAGTGTCCCTGGCCTCCTGCTGGCCTGGGGGGCAGCTGCTGTTGGAAAGGCACAGTGTGGGCCCTTCTCTTCTTCCCGCCCCTTCTCCTATCCCCTCTAAGCACTAAGCACCAAGACAAGCAATTCAAATGTATCCACCTCTCCAGTGAAAGCCCTCTGTATCCCACCATGCCACCACCCACCAGCAGCTAACAGGAAACCCTGTATCATATCAGGACACAAGCCCTGTCTGGCGCCACGAGACACAGGCAAGATCACGTTCACTCCTGTGCTAGGAGGCATGAGCTGGGCTGGGGCAGAACTGAGTCTCAAGGTGGTTTTCTTTTGTTTTTGTGATAGGAATTCGTGTTCCTAAACTGGTCTTAAACTCCCTATGCACGTGAGACAACCTTGAACTTCCCATCCTCCTGTCTCTACCTCCCAAATGCTGAGATTACAGGCGCGTGCCACCACACCCAGTTTATGGAGTGCTGGGACTTGAACCCAGGGCTCCATGCGTGCTAGCCAGTGCTCTGCCCACTGAGCAACAACTCCAGCTCTCAGAGTAATTTCTGAGACACCTCTGAGTCCCATCCTCAAACCGAGCGCTCAGGAGTCCACAGCTGAAGGGTCGCGAGGAAGGGCCTGAGTGCCACCCTCAGCTATACACAGTAAGTTCAAGGCTAGTTCGAGCTGTATGACATCCTACCCTTAAAAACAAAAACAAACAAACAGCAGACATGGGCACACGCCTTTAATTCCAGCATAGCAGGCCGACCTCTAACTTCAAGGCCAGCCTGGTCTACAGAGTGAGTTCCAGGATGGCCAGTGAAAATCTCAGAGCCCCTACCACATTTGTGAGTATCAAGAAAAACAGAAGTTAAGGCTGAGTTCCTGGGTCACATTGGCCACAAGTCTAGAGCCCACCGGCCTCTTGGAGCTGGTGGTTCCCGTAGTGGGCCACGGTTGCAGAGTTCTATTGATGACACTGGTCTCTGCAAGGGACGTCTGGCGCAGAACTTTCAGGGAGCTCCTCCACTGAAGGGCATGCCCTGGGACTACCCGCAGGGTCGCAGGAAGCTCTCTCTATTTGCACCCCACCCCTCCAGCTTTGGGCCCCTGGGCCCTCGAGAACCTTCCAGAAAGACAGTGCCATCTCGCTCTCTCTTTCCCTCCCCTGCTCCACCCAAACCTCCCATGGCTCTTAGTTCCAGGAGAGACTCTGCCTCCCGAGCCCCACCTTTTGTATTGCCCACTGATACGGAAGTACTTATCTGTCCCCGGACTTTGGGCTAGCTCTTGGCCCTAACATACCTAGAATGCTGATCCACCCACTTTCTCTCCTTAACAATCACCTGGGTGGCACCTATAAGTTCAGACAACTGTGCCCAGCACCACAGTAGCTTCCGAACCTGACTGTCCCCTTCTGTGCTCATGGCCATGAATATTCACCCTCTTTCAACACCCATGTCCTCTGTGATCAGCCTAACCTCAGTTTCCCTGCAAATAATTTAACTCAAACAGCTCCTTGACCCCAACCAGACTAAGTCTGGTTCTCATTTCATGCAGTGCCTGCCGGTGGCCACGGCCCATGATTGGCCTGCACCCTACCCTGTGCCATCCCCACCACGAGACCCAGGACACTCACACATCTGGGACTCCGGGGACCTCATGACCTTGCGGGACTCCTGCCAGATGGTCTTGCAGTCCTCTTGTAGCTTGTAGAAGCGTTCCCTCCGCCAGGAGCTGGACTTGACCTTCAGGAGCTGGCTTCCTTTCAGAAGAGCCTGGAGGTCCTGGTCACCCTGCAGCCCTGGGGAGTCAACACTGGTCAGACGCCACTTTCTCCACCAATGCCTACACTGGCCTTGTCCCTCTGCACCCCCTCAGAGCCCACTTTCACCAGCTGCATCCTCATCCCACCAGCCAGGCCCAAACCCCTGCCTCCTTCAGGAGACACGTCTACCTGCCCAAGATTATGCTTTTGCCTCACGCTGGGCACTGATCGGACCCAGGGCATCTGTACATAGTGTTTGACCGCTGTGCCTTTCTCTCAGCCCCAAGGCCAAACAGACACCAGAGCACAGTTCAAAACCCTGGGGGACCTGGAAATCGCCTGGCCCAGAGTGAAGTGAAGGAAGCTGGGATTAAGAGATGGGGAAGCAAAGGCACCAGCTGGAAATGAACCCAGGCCTTCAGAGCCAAATAACCTCGAGTTTCCAATGGCTCCAACATCTTTCCTCGGGTTCCAGCACACTTCCCGACCAGCTGTGTGGCCCGGTGACCTCATGATTTACTGCCCTGGGATCCCCGTGCCTTCGCTACTCCAGCCGCCCTCTCCCTGTTCCTGTCTTTGCCCCCAACAGAGATGGATGAGGCCACCGTGGACTACGTTTAGCCTGCTGGGGCCGCCCTGTTTTTCCTTCCCACCACTGAGCGTCCAGGGCCTAGGCTCCCTTGGTGAACAGCTGCTTGAGACAGGGCTCAGTCCTTTCAGAAGCTGAGACAGGGCCCACAGACAGGACAGAGCTCTGCCTGCTTGTCCAGCTGCTGCAGAGGCTTGGGCTTGACCTGGGCCATGGACTCCCAAGTAATCAATGTCCTCTCCCATGACAGCCCCAGACAAGAGACACCATGCCCTGGAGGAGTCACCATCCACAAACAGACCCTGTCCTCAAGATGATAAAAGAGACACCTGCACCCTGAGATACACAGGGAGATACACCTACATACTGGTGTGTGCACATGTGTGCACACGCGTTTATGTCCCACACGGTTCTGTAACCAGATCTATTCAGAGTCAAATGGACACCTAATTATGTCCCTAAAACTATGTGACCCAACAGAAATGTGGCATCAAAAACTCCAACTGTCCCAGGCCTAGGCTGGAGAGTCCCCACAAAGCCACAGGCCCTCCACCCATTATGGCCCGTCCAGTTGTCCATGCTGCCTCCTTACCTTCTACACATTATCTACAAGCCTATATGCACAGGCCTCCCTCACCCACCCTGTCCCTCCACAGCTTCCTACTTCCCATGAGAGTAGATACCAGGGCTAACATCGCCCCTACCCCCACCCCACCCCCACAGTGCCCAGAGCTGCAGGAGCCTCCTTCCCTCCCTGTCCCTGAGCCTCTGCTCCCTCCTCAGCCCTGGGGTAAGAAGTGTTGCAGAATGTGTTATTGCCAGTCCTTAGAGATGACAGTCACAAGTCACCACCTTTGTCCCATGTGTCTACCCATTGCTAGAAGATGCTCTGCGTCAGGACGGACAGCTTCCATTTGGAGTGGGGAGGCCTAGAAGGAGAGAAGGGGACACATACAGATTGTCCCCTGTGCAGGGAAGGTTAGGGAATTTCCAAACTGCTTCAAACCAGAGTTCCACCTCTGGCCTCTGCTGAGAAGGTCCCACTGTCTCTTCCGAGGCTGAGGTACAACTAAGAGGGACCCCTCCTGACCACCTAGCAGCACCGTGACCCCTGAGCTGGACACAGCTAAGCAAGCTCCTGCTAACAGCTCTGGTGGGAAGGGGGGTTCCTGGGGAGTGGAAGCCCCCACTCTCCTGCTCTGGAAAGCACCGTGAAGAGATGACACGTTCATCCTGCCCCAGAGGCAGCTGAGGCCTGGTCTGTGAGGTCAGGCAGTGATTAGTTCCTACCGCTGTCTGTCGTGGTTTCCCGGAGGTCCCAAGTGAATCTAGATAAGTCCAGCAGGGTGACAGTTACCACCCTCCAGGAACTGGGAAATCTGGGCAGGACTGCCATGGAGTGGGGAGGGTTTCCTGAGTCTGAGGCCTCTGGTGGCGGCCTACCAACGGCCCCCTGTTCTTCTATCATGCAGAAAGTCTGTGGGAAGCGCTCACCCAGCTCCACTCAGCCTTGGAAGAGCAGGTGGTGGGCTATAAGCTCAGGGCTTTCACCAATCATTTCCAAGTTAGCTGCCCACAGGCAAGTGACCATGCAGAGGCCATGCAGGGACTCCAGGTACAGTGGGAATGCCTGCCCTCTGTCCATGTCTCCACCGTGATGCTGGGCCTGGAACCCACACTGACCCACAGCTACACCGTTTACACCCCATCACAAACACTCACAGACACAACCTCGCACACAGAGACGCAGTACCTCACAAGCTACCTGTGTGTGTGTGTCGTGGAGTGGGTGTTCCGCTTTCTC
This sequence comes from Cricetiscus sungorus, assembly GCA_030556225.1. Lineage (NCBI taxonomy): Eukaryota > Metazoa > Chordata > Mammalia > Rodentia > Cricetidae > Cricetiscus > Cricetiscus sungorus. Next base: position 36,012,664 of record JANBXA010000642.1, read on the forward strand.
ACACGCAGGCACACTACATACAGTGCAGGAATGTTTGCCACCATAATAACAGCAGCCACCATAATGATAGTTAATATTCCGAATAAGACACCGTCCGCAGAGCCTGTGTTTAATCCCCTCAACAACTCAGTTAAGAAAGGCAGTTAAGTAGTACCATTAACCCCACTTTGCAGAGGGGAAATCGAGGTCGGAGGAAGTTGCAGGGCAGAGTTGGGACTCAGAAGTAGGAAGCCTGCTGTCAGAGTCACAGTTGTGAAACGTGCAGCCCATACTCAAAGACACAGGGCCACTGGGAAACCGAATCAGAGCCCACACCATAGCGCAGGTCTCACACTCACATCTGCCATAAGCAGTCCCTGTCAGCTGCACACTGTCACACAGGGTCACACACATGCTACACCTTAGGTACCACAATGTCACACTTGGGCGTGAGGCGTTACAAAAGTATCCCCAAACGCCCAGGGGTTAATTTGTTACCAGGAGGGGTTGGAGTTAGTTAGGGAGCATGGAGAGTGGGTTGCTCAGAAAGAATACGTGTCTTAGTCCCCCCAGGAATCACCCCCGCCCCCACACTGAAAACAGCCCCGCAGAAGAACTAAACATGTCTAATCTGAGGCTGGCAGGGAGGAGCGCCCTGTCCCAGCTGCTGTCCCGTTCCCGCAGCAGGCTCTCGGTGTAACCCCCGCATCCCTTACCCAGCCTCTGCCCATTGAGCGCAGCCACTTTGCGACTCTGCTCCTGCAGGTAGAGCTCCCGGGAGCGGCTCACGCTCCGCCGCCTGCAGCTCGGGACCCCCAGGCACTGCATGGTGTCCTCCCGAGACTGCCCGGGTGAATCCTAGTTTAGAAGCCGGCCGAGTCCGGCGGTCTAGCCTTGGAAGGCGGAGCCAGAACGGGGTGGGGGTGGGAGGGCAGCTCTTAGGAGGCGGAGCCAATTATGGGGGCGGGGCCTACGCTCTAGAGCGCTTGGAGAGAGTGGAAAGTAGGCAGAGGGAGTGGGACCAGAAACTAGGAGGTGGGATGGGGCGGCAAGGTGTGGTCGAGACGGCCTTGAATCCCGATCCTTGTGCCTTCACCTCCAGAGTGTTAGAGGAGCAAGCATAGCTGGGAGTTAGGGAGGCAGAGCCTGCCAGGCTTAACCCGGGCCCAGAGGCGGGAGGCGACGTGGAGGAGGCACAGCCAGGAAGCACACTGTAGGGAGAGGCGGAGCCCAGGAAGGGAGGGGAGGAACTTCCATCTGGGAGGGTGTGTGAGGGTGGGGACAGGGCGGTCGTGTGCGTTACAGCCTGGCCGGGAGCTCCTGAGCCAGCTCTGCAAGATCGCCCGGGCACCAGGGCGGACTCTAAGCTGCGGAGGGAACCCTGGTGCCTGCAGAGTTTAGCAGAGACGCGGAGATGGTCACGCCAGCCCGGGCTAGTCAACCGAGCCCGCCAAATCTGATCCTCAATTACTCAGCTGATGTGTTGTGACTGGGCCTGCGGCTGCCGGCCGGCTCTGTTTTCTTCTTGGTTTCCCGTTTAATCGGGGAAATTCCCAAGGTAACAGATGCAAACACCACTCGTTTGTTTGTTTGTTTGTTTGTTTTTGAGGCATGGTTTCTCTGTGTAGCCCTGACCTGGAACTCACTCCGCAGGCCGGGGTCTACCAGGCACAAACGCAGTTCTTAAAAAGAAAAAAAAAAATTGCTGACCTCGAAAGGAGTTCACGGTCTTGCCTCGAATAAATTAGAAAGACTGCGACTTTATGCAGAGCTGTGCCCAGAGCGCCCGGGAACACTGGGGCCTTTCTTGTGTACAGCTTCCCTTTCATTCACTGTAGAGTTACTGGGCCCTGCTGCAGGACGGTCAGGACACCAGCCAGAGACCTGACTCACCCTCCTTCCCCCTCCGTTCCTGAAGAGATCCCCACTGCGTTCACTGCAGCGGCAACAGTGAGTCACCGCCAAGCCAGTTTAGGGCACAGGCGAGCACGGTAAAAACTGAAGCACAGGAGCGAGTAGGTTGCCTACGGTCACCCGGAAGAATAAATATTGAGCAAGGCACTGTGATGTGGATGAACTGAAAATATGCAGTCACGGGAGAGCTTTTTATGTGCAGTGGGGGTGAGCAGAGCACAAGCTAGCCTACCCAGGCGGTAGAGAGACCATACAGGGGCTGTTAAGCAGAGACCAGATGTGACCACATCTTCTCAGTATGCTGTTTTTTCTTTGGATTCTTTATGCTATGCATCTAAAAACATGACCCTAAGTTTGTTATGGCGGTTCGCCTCTGTAACTGTAGTACTCAGGATTGCGAGGCAGGAGGATTGCTATGAGTTTGAGGCCAGCTTGGGCTGCAGAGTGAGCTCCAGGCCAGCTTAGGCGGTTAAGTGAGACCCTGTCTTTAAAACAAACAAACAAACAAACAAACCCTCAAACAACAACACACACAAACAACCCACAGGAACAATGAAATGCAGTGTTGAGACGGGTCCATAGACTACTTGCTGTAATGGCTTTTCTTGGGGGCTCTGGCTTTTTAAGCAACCCAGAATTCCTAAACCCACTAATTTTCTTTGTCTGAGATAGGATCTTGTGTATCCTAGGCTGACCTCCAACATCCTGTGTAGCTAAGGATAGCCTTGAGCTAGTGATTGTCAACTTCCAAATTGTAGAGCTGTAATCATGTGCCACTGTGCCAGCCAGGCTTACAAGGCGCTGCGGACTGAACCCAGCAGTGGTGTATGCCAGGCAGGCACTCCAATTAGTTAACCCCCAGCCCTCACTAATGTTTTATCCTGGCTTCGTCCTCCCTGGAAAAAAAATACATTGTAATCCTGTGGATGAGAACAGAGTAGCAAAGCTGAGATTGGAGCCGGTGCTCTTGGACTAAGGTGTGGCCCTCTCCTTGCTCTCGGGGCTAAGGTGTGGCCCTCTCCTTCCCCTTTTACAAAATGCCAGCTCTTGCAATAGGGCGGGGGCGGGAGGGGCAGGTATAGGGGAAGTTAGTGTGGGTGAATATCTTCATTGAAGGGAGGTGAGGTCTTTTCAGGCACATTTTTGGGACCTGCTGAGGACCAGCCCAGGCTTAGCTAGGGCAGGGTGGAGGATTTGGGGTAGGAGGAGGAGATGGGGACCTCAGCTTCAGTTGCTGGCTTCACAGGGTACAAAGAGCCCCTGGCAGGGTTCATGCACCTGTTCCCAGTCACACTTGCCCTTGGTGGCTGGCGTTCCATCATCTACCCACCCCTGCCAGACAACTCCTGGCTTACTGGGGGATGGCTCCTGCAAGATTAGAATTCTATGTTCTACATGCGGGGTGTGTCTCATCCCACCTCCACAGCACCCTGCAAAGTAGGTGGTGTTTCCTCTTATTTTGCAGATGAAGAAACTGAGGCACACAGGAGCCATACAGGAAATGAGGGGGGAACCTCTGATGTCTGTTCTCACAGTTTATGCCTGAATATAGCATTGCCTGTGTGAGTAAGAAGTATGGGTAGAAGAGACTTCTCGTCCCTAGATGAGCCCATAGGTCCCCAGCCAATGGAAGGGACTGGGGACATCCCTGCAGAAGACTGCCAGTTGCCCAAGCCAGCAAGTGTGTCCGGGAATCCTGTGACCAGTGCTGGAAAGGGATGTGGGTTCCCCATCAGAAGCACCGCTAACAAACACACTCCATCCGCAGTGACCGCTCTCTCTCCCTACCAATTCCCCCTGACCACACTTAGTTCCCCATCTGCTTCGCAGTGCAGGCAGAATGTGCTTGATGGAGGTCGCTGTGGAGGACACGCCAGAGGCAGTGGGCCCACAGGTCCGTCAGCTTGGTCACAGTGTACATTTCAGTCCTGCAGGGACGGGCTCTCTCTACTGAGTCACACATTCGGGAGGCTGGTCTCAAACAGGATGAGCCAGGCTGGCCAAGCAAGCCTGTGTGCTTAGGCTGAAGCGCTGTGTCTTTGTGGAGAAGACATCAGGGCCGATCCAAGGAAGAAGTGGGGCACAGACACTGAGGCTGAGCCTGTTACAACACGACCCAAGGCCGCTGCTGTGTCAGAGGCCACCAGAGGGTTCCGGGAAAGCAGGCAGGGAAGAGGTGTAGCCTGAAACGTAGACAGCACTATGACCCTCTGAGCCATCAACCACTGTTCCCACCATTTTGTCGGGCTCTGTAAGGCTACCTCTGGCCTCTTGAAGAGAATTCGGGAGCAGTGTGTGTGTGTGTGTGTGTGTGTGTGTGTGTGTGTGTGTGTGTGTGGGGGGGGGAGGGACAGGGAGGGACCCAGCCTGACAAGGTGGCTCTGAGAAACCCTAGTTTACAGGGCTCTGGCAACAAAGTCTGGGTCAACTGGCAAAACGGATGGGGGCTGGCTGCAAGGCACATATCCGGGGGGAGTGGGGTGAATGACTGACTGGTGAGCATGAAAATCTGCAACCTAGCTGGTGAGATGTCTCGGGGGTGAAGGGGATTGCTGCCAAGCCCAGTGGTCTGAGTTTGATGCCTCGAATCCACACGGTGGAAAGAGAGGACAGATTCCTGAAAGTTGTCATCCTCAGACCTCCCCTCCCCAACACACACACACACACACACACACACACACACACACACACACTACGTGTAATTTATTTTTAAGTGCCCTACAATCTCAAGGGTACTAGAGTGAAGTGAACAGGCCGTGGGTTGGTGTGAGAGGGCATGTTTACTGATCTTGCAGATGACCTGAGAGGACACGAAGGAATGTCTCCCCAAAACCCCTCCCTAAAGTGTGCGTGAATATCAAAGCTCCTCTCCCTTTCCTGCAGGGTTCTAAGGCTTGCGATGGGAACCTGGGCTTTCCTCTCGGCAAGAGTGACAGTCTTAGAGAGAGGAGCTAGCCGGCAAGAGTGACAGTCTTAGGGAGAGGAGCTAGCCGGGACGGGAAGAAACAAAGCCGGCTGGACAAAGGACCAAGCCTCAAGGCAGTTCTGAGACCACTCCTGCCAGCCCCGAGGGTCAGCAGATACATCGCGCTGCTGCTCCCCGCTCTGGCATCGCTGTTTTCTGTTCTAGGCAGTGAAGGCTGCCAGACCGACCTCGGCCAAACTTGCACACCTCCTCCTCGCTCCACCCCCTTACACCCTCATCTGCCACGCCCGCGCGGCCTGACGCGGTGCAGGCACGCCCGTGTTTTGGGAAGCCTCTGAAGGGGCAGGGACAACTCGGTGGTCCAAGGATGCTGTTCCCTTCCCTCCCGGACCCCCTTGGTGCCATCTGGGCCGAGGAGCCCCGCCCTTTATGAACAAGATCAGGGGGAACCCCCGAGAGAAGTCTGCACAGTGCCCGATCTCTTGGGCCAAATTTGGGGGAAAGTCTGGAAACGCCCAAGGTCGTGCCCAGCCTGGGCTGAGACTTTCCGGGATCCCGCAAGAGACCAAGGCGTTGGTCTCTCTGGTGGTACAAATGCCCACAAGTAGCTACTACCCCTGACCCCGGGGTGGGGACAGGCTTTCCCGAGGGTCTCCCCAGCGGGCGGGACACTCACCGTGCAGGGTCAGGAAGTCCCGACCCGAATCCATGCCCGTCCCGGCGCGCGGCGGAGGGGACGCGGCGTGACTCACGTGAGCAGCAACCGGACAGCTTGGGGTCCCAGCGCAGGCCGGTGCAGGGACCCGACTGGACTGCGGTGGGTGGAGGCCGGGGGTGGGGTGGGTCCACGGCAGCGCCCCGCCCCCCAAACCCACCAACCGGCGCCTGTCCCCGCCCCCTCCAGGGGACCGGGGAGAGGACGCAAAGCGGGGGGCCGGGAAGACTGGCCAACCCTGGCCGCAGCTCTGGCCAGCCGGGTGCGCCCGGGCCAGAAATAGTCAGATTCCTCCTGCTTCCTCCGCGGCCGCCACCCACAGGCCCTGTCATTACCGCGGGCTGCCGGCCCCACGCCCTGCCTGTGGGCGCCTCGCCTCGCTGGGGTGTGGGTGATGCGGGAAAGAATCAGAATCCGGTCTTAGAGGGGACAGGAATCACTGCGTAAGCTGCAGTCAAGCAGGGTCTTCTGAGAAGTGGGTGCAGGCACCGGCCCACGTGGCCAGGTTTAGGGAGAGTAATATTCAAATTTTTGTCAGGAGAGGGTCCTCTCTCCCTTTCTCTGGGAAACTTACAGACTTTTCACTTCAGGGAGGGCTAGTCGTGGTGTGTGAGTGTGTGTGTGTATGTGTGTGTCGTGGTGTGTGTGGTGTGTGTGGTGTGTGTGTGTGTGTGTGTGTGTGTGTGTGTGTGTGTCGTGGTGTGTGAGTGTGTGTGGTGTGTGTGTGTGTGTGTGAGAGTGAGTGTGTGGTGTGTGTGTGTGTGTGAGTGTGTGTGTGTGGTGTGTGTGAGTGTGTGTGTGGTGTGTGTGTGTGTGTGTGTGTGTGTGTGTGGTCGTTAAGGTTGGGGTTGTAGCAAGCAGGGTGCAGGTCTCTCAGTCTCTCAGCGAGGGGAGGAGAGAAGGAGGCCCCACATGAGGCTGCCTGGATATGGGTGGCCTGGTGAGCTCCTCCCCTGATGGCGAGGGCAGTTAGAGTCTGGCAGGCTCACCTCAGCCGCTTCTCTTCTGGCCCCTGTGACATTACATGTGAAACAGCTGGAGGGTTGAAGCTGGGCTCAAGGGAGGCAGACACCTGATGTTCCTGTACCCCACCCACATGTGGGGCTGGCTCCTTGCCCGGCACTCGGCCCTGGGTCCCAATGTCCTAGGAAGGCCTCCCGAGTTTCTTTCCACAAGCTAGGGCTGTACTGCACGCAGGGTGATCAAGGCTCCATCGCAGACAGAGCCCGGGAGGGGGAAGATGAGCGAGGCCTTCTCTCCAAAGGCCTCCTCCCCCATCCTTCCTGAGCCTCTGAGCCCTTTCCACCTGGATCTCCCATCCTGCCCCGGGCCCTGCCAGGTACTCTCAACAGTCAATTAGGACTCCACAAGCCAGCTCCTCTGGCCAACCTGAAAGCAAGAATTCCTGACCCCAGCAGCTGGTGTGGCTTCATCTCAAGCGTCATTGCTACCTCTTGTCATCCGTGTCTCAGAGTCCTGGGCTCAGAGCCAGGGCATCATCCGTCACGAGGGCCTCTCCCTCTACCTCAAATGGCCATGGTGGGGTTTGCAGAAGGCTGGCCCTCTGCATACTGCAAACTACTCCAAACAGGCCTTTTTTCCTGGCTTCCATTACACACATAGGAGCTAGTGTCCCCTCCCTGGCCTGGGGTTGCCAAACAGAAACGGCATGCTGACTCAAAGCTGGCCCAAGCAGCCAGGTTCTGCAAGAAATGAGGTGTGCCACGCCCTGCTCCAAGTGCTGACCTGTAGGATGGCACTCCTGCCTCTGGACCTTCCACCCTTTTTCGTCTTCTGTTCTCACGGGGTGGGACGCCCTCTGCTCTGTACAACCAGTTAGACGTATTCTGTGTCTGTGACTGACTGTATCTGGGGAGGATGAAGGCTGGGACATGCGAGGGACAGCTAGAGGCTTTGTACTGTTTGTACTGGACTCCAAAGCGGCTGGACTCTGTCTCTCTACCCCCAATTTCCAGGCGCCTGCCTCGATTACCCTGCTCACCCTTGGCAAAACCTGAGACGCTGGTGACTCAGTGGCAGGCTTACTCTGAAGCACAGAGCTTCTGGGACTCGCTGGGTACAGGCAGAGTTCCAGGCACTGTCCCACCCCCAAACCCTGGTTGTCCCAGTGTCAAGTGTCCTTGCGAAGGTGGGTGTGAGGGAGGGGCTTCTGGGGTGACTGTGGGCAGGCGAGAGAGCCAGTGTTCCCACTTTCGAGGGTCATTTCTCTGCATCCCCCGCCCCCCACGCCCCCTCCGAAGGTGGCTTGTGCATATGTGTTTGTGCATTATCAGTCCAAGAATGCCGACCGTCAGGCTGGTCAGGCCCTGGGCTGGCCTTGCTCAGCCCCTGCCCCGTGAAACCCAAACCAAGAGTAGCCTGGGTGGGTGAGGCCGATGAGGTTTATCGAGCCCCCTCCCAAGCTCAGAACCCAAGTCCCCAAGCATCAGGGTGAAGGGTTCCTTAAATCTTGACCCTGCTGTTTCCTGACTGGAGAATCCCAGCAAGTTGCTTTTCCTCTCTGCGGCTGGGAGCAACCGAGCAACCCGTGGGCTCTGGGATAAACACAGCTAACAGATGTGGAGCACGTGGCAGCCCTGCTCGCCTGCCAAAGGGTCTGAGCTAGAGTCATTTGCCCACAGTCTCTCTCTCTGTGGCCCTCTCTAACACACCCTGGCGGCCACAGAGCCGCTTGGTCTAGGGCGTTCCCTGCTGTTTGTGAAAACCGTGAACTTCACCTGGGTTCCATGCAGAAGACCCTGGACCGGGTCCAGTTGCATCAACAGGAAATGGGAAGATCACCCATCCTAGGAGGCACTGATGGCAAGGGTTCAGATGTACTGGGCTGACATGGGAATCAGGGGTCCAGGTGCCAGCATGGGCCTGCTAATTGCAGGATGGCACAGGGGTTATTGAGGGTTTCTTTTTTCTTTTTCTTTTTCCAAGACAGGCTGTCCTGGAACTCGCTCTATAGACCAGGCTGGTTTCTAATTCATAGAGATCTGCCTGCCTCTGCCTCCCTCCGGAGTGCTGGGATTAAAGGCGTGTGCCACCGTGGCCCGCAATTGAGGGTTTCTTTTCTGTGATTATATTTATAAGCATTCACAGGGAAAGTAATTGAGGGGACTTCTCAGGGCTCACCTCCACCTAGGCAGCCACAGGTAGGTGGAGTGCTTCATGGATTCTGGGGAGTGTTCTGTAGCTGTCTCCTGTGAGCTGCAAAATTCCCTATTGGAAGGAGAGGATGTTGGGAAGACTCCAGAAGCTAAGGAAACTGAAAGGATCAGAAAGTTACAACATTCACAAGGCCTCTTCCAAGTTTCTCTAATCAGGGACCAGGCCTGCAGAGGGAGAGAAGGCTCCTGTGGAGCCGCCTGCAGGCTCTTCAGGGACCTTTACTGGTGGCTTCACGTGTCTTCAGACTGCTGTGGGCTTTCCAGTGACCCAGTGGCCTTTGACTCACCCATGCATCTGTACGTGACCCCAGTAATCTTACCAGTTCACAAGCTATTTCCGAGTGGAGTAATTTCTTTCTTTCTTTCTTTTTTTTTTTTTTTTTTTTTTAATGTGCATTGGTGTTTTGCCTGCATGAATGTCTCTGTGAGAGTGTCAGATCTTGGGGTTATAGACAGTCTTAAGCTGCCACGTAGGTGCTGGCAACCAGGATCTTCTGGAAGAGCAGTCAGTGCTTTTAACTGCTGAGCCATCTCTCCAGCCCCTGCAATCATTTCTTTAGTCTGCCATTGGTGCCTTACCTGGGGCGAACAGAAGTCACATGACAGGAGACAGTGCACCTGAGCTAGGGAGGAATGTCCAATCTGAAGAAAACCCTGAAACTGTGTGAAAGCTGCTCTACTGTTGCTTCAACAATTATCTACTAAAGATCTGTCATCTACGGGGCACATAGAAATCTGGGAATCTTCAGTGTTCAAAATACATCAAAACCTCCTGCTTGCTGTCATAGAGTTTCCATTCTAATGGAAGGGAGGAGCTGCTGTAGCAAACACGAGAAGGGCCTGTAGAGTCTGAGGGGACAAGGAGGTGGGACGGGAAGAGGCAGGGTTGGAAGGGCTGGCAGGCATGGGGAAGGTGGCGCTGAGCAGACTCCAGGGCGTAGGAGTGTGGGGTGTGCAGAGATGCCTGGGGCCACTGGTTCCAGGCAAGGCAGGAAGGCTCTAGGACGGGAGAGCAGTATGCTGGAGAAACACAAGCAGCTAAGAGAGGCCGTCATGAGGGGTGAAAGGAGAGGTGACAGTGTCTGAGGCTGCTGGCCCTGGAAGAAATACCTCGTTTGACTCATACTCAGAAAGTATCCCTCTGATGGCTGAGGAAGTCGCCATGGATGGGCAGGAACGGAAACAGGGAGCCTGAGGGAGGAGACCCCTGCCATCAGTCGCGTTCATAGGGTGAAGGGTGCCCGGGCCCTCCCTTCCACAGCACGGCTCCCTGCAGGTGAAAGGTGACAGAATCCCTCCCAGCAAGTTTGCAAATGCAGAGGGAAGGCTCGGTGCTTCAAAGCTTGAAAGCATGTGGTGCTCTTTTTTTGGAGGGCCTGGGTTCGGTTCCCAGAACCCACGTCAGACGGCTCACAATAGCCCATGACTATGTCCTGATGTCCTATGTCCTAATGTCCTGATGTCCTCTTCTGGCCTCTGCATAAACACAGCTCATGCAAACGTTCTTACACATACACGTAAATAACATGGTTCTTGCCTTGTTTTTTGTTAAGTACGGCAAACATGATTGAGGGAGGGAGCTATAAGGGAAACCGAGGATTCAAGGATGACCTCAGGGCTCCAGGCAGGGATCCGGAAGGCAGTGCTGTCTTTAGCACTCGGTTTTGAATACAGGAGAGGATTCCAGACCTCCAAGAGAGGACGTCCGGTACTAGGCAGTCCAGGCGGGAGATGTGGGGCTAGTCATGAAATTCAAGATATGATTCAAAGCATATTTAAAATGCCCAGTGTTGCCCGGTGGTGGTGGCTCACACCCTTAGTCCCAGCACTCAGAAGGCAGAGGCAGGCGGATCTCTGTGAGTTCGAGCCTGGTCTACAGAGAGTTCCAGGACAGCCACTAAAGCCACAGAGAAACCCTGTCTCGAAATAAATAAATAAATAATAAATAATGTCCAGTGTTCCGAGGAGACAGCCCAGCCATTAAAGTTCTTCTGCACACATGAGGGAGGAGTCAAGTTCAAACCCCAGGGCCCACGTAAAAATGCCGGGTGTAGCAATCCCAGTGCCGAGGAGGCAGCGAGCAGCAGATCCCTGGGGTCCTGCTTGGAGAGTCCAGGCCAATGGGAGACCCTGTCTGTCTCACAAAGCAATGCAATTGGGACACATGGAGCACAACTTTAATCCTAGTACTCAAGAGGCAGGGGCAGGATAAGTCCTGAGACTGAGACCAGTATGGTCTGCAGACTAGTCCCAGGGCTGCGTGAGCCAGGGCTGAGTGACTAGTCCCGGGTCTGCGTGACTGACTAGTCCCAGGGCTGCGTGACTGACTAGTCCCAGGGCTGCGTGACTAGTCCCAGTCTGCCAGGGCTGCACAGTAAGACTCTGTCTCCAGCAAGCAAACACAGAAACAGCAAGAAAGCTGAAGCCGCCCCCTGGCCTCCTCATGCACCCATGCACCTGTACACACAAATACACAGTAAACAAAGAAATACCCAGAAGCCCTCACACAACGCTGATTGGCCATCTACTGTGATACAACCAGTTCCCGAGCCCAGTGCTAAAATGTACAGACCTTTGGTGCAGGAATTCCAGCATATTTCCACACATAATTACGATACAGTGCACAAAGTATATACACACGTAGCACCCCTCCTGCCTCAGTTTCTCAAGTCGCTGGGGAGACAGCAACTTTGTGCACTGTTTGAGGTTCTGCTTTGTGAATCATGATAATAGAGAATGTTTGATGTACGAAAGTAAAAAGAAAAACAAGTCAAGTCAAAGAAGGCGTTCAAAGTCAAGAGACGATGAACACAAGAGACTATGAAAGACGAGAAGAGCTCACCGGGAATCCCGTTTGTGCCCGGAGAGTCCCCTTGGGGAGGTGACGGGACTCGTTCAGAAACTGAACAGAATCGAACGTTGTGGCTGGCAGCATCGGAAGTGGGTGCCTTTAGCCAGGCACAGCCATTCTAGAAGAATAGAGACAGGAAGCTGGAGGGGAGATGGTGAGGGAAGAGGAAAGCCGGAGTGAGAGACAGGGAGGGGGTGGCAGGGCCACCCACATGAGGACTGGAGTGGCCTTTGCCACCACAGGGACTGGATGTGGCAGACACTGCCTTGGACGGGTCAGCTGAGCAGACAGTAAGAAGGGGCCATGCAAAGGAGGGGGGTGCGGGGCCTCGCTGCTGACAGGCTCGGACTCCCTGGGACTTCTCTGAGGACATCTGCACAGAGTGGAAAACAAAATAACAGCAAGAGTCGATCGCCCTGCCTTCCTGCGTATCAGGGGAGGCCACCCGGGAGCTCCCGCAGTGGACAGCTGCTAATGACAGGCCACCGTTCTGGCTCCCAGACCATAGGGCTGCTCTGGGAGACCCTCCCTCACAATAGGGCTGCTCTGGGAGACCCTCCCTCACATTAGGGCTGCTCTGGGAGACCCTCCCTCACAATAGGGCTGCTCTGGGAGACCCTCCCTCACAGTAGGGCTGCTCTGGGAGATCCTCCCTCACAATAGGGCTGCTCTGGGAGACCCTCCTCACAATAGGGCTGCTCTGGGAGACCCTCCCTCACAATAGGGTCACACACTCTGCTACTATTCTGCTATTGTCCCACACAAAACTTGCCTGC